>VDFB02086081.1:182184279-182294090 GCA_007258455.2 Sequoia sempervirens
AAGAAATGTGTGTTTGGAGTCAAGTCAGGAAAGCTGTTAGGTTATATCATTTCTAGACAAGGCATTGAAGTAGATCCAGCTAAGGTAAAAGCAATTATGGACATGCCACCACCCAACAATCTCAGTCAACTAAGGACATTACAGGGAAGGTTGCAATCTATCGGAAGATTTATAGTGCAGCTAGCAGACAAGACACATCCTTTTCAACATCTACTTAAGAAAGGAGTACCCTTTGCATGGACACCTAGGTGTGAAGAGGCTTTTCAACTGATTAAAGAATATTTACTTACACCACCTGTCGTAATGCCACCTGTTGAAGGAAGGCCATTGATTCTTTATATCATAGCAACCCATTCATCACTCAGAGCATTGCTTGCACAGAATGACGATGAAGGTCATGAAAGGGCAGTCTATTATATCAGTCGGACTTTGGATTTGGTTTATAGGCTCAACTATAGTAACATTGAAGCGTGCTGTCTTGCGGTAGTATTTGCTACCCAAAAGCGTGACACTACATGCTAAACCATCGAAACGTATTTGATTGCTAAAATAGATCCTGCGAAATATCTTCTTAGTGAGGCGGCATACTTGAGGACTGGCCAAATGGGTCATGATACTTGGTGAGTGCCAGGCTATACGGTATGTAGAGAAAAGGCTATTAAAGGACAGGTCGTGGCGATCCAATTAGGCGATGCACCATCTGGGAAGATCACCATTAGTGTGACTTTCCTGATGAGTTCATATTCACATTTGACACAAACATAACATGGAAACTGTACTTTGATGGCTCACATACAAATCATGGTTCAGGGGCTGGGATATTGTTTATCACACCACAGGGTGATTCCATCCCTAAATCATTCAGGATTGCATTTCCATGCACTAACAACATGGCAGAATATGAAGCTTTAGTGACAGGTTTACGCATGGCAGTCAAGTAGAAAATCAAGAACCTACAGGTATATGGTGATTCTCAACTTGTAATAAGACAGGTAAATGATGAGTATGAGACTAAGGATGAAAAGCTTGCTCCGTACAAGCGCATGGCTGATAGTTTTAAAGAGTACTTTGACAAAGTCAAAAGTTTCATGGAATACCTCATGTTTTTAAACAAAGCGGTAGATGCTATGGCTGGTGCCTCCTCCTTGACATTCTAACAAGCGATCACCTAAGTTTGAGTTCTTGAATTGACGACTTTGGTCCCCGCCTATGATATCCCAGATTCTGAAATGGTGTGTGACATTGTTGGTCTTGATTCCCCATGGTACAAAGAAATCTATGATTACCTTCATGCCGAAGTCATCCCCATTGGCCTATCCAATAACCAACATAGGACATTCCTTCGCAAGTCAGCCAAATACACCATCATCGGAGACACCTTATATAGACGTGTCTTAGATAATACCCTGTTGAGATGTCTTGATTCTTATACTGAAGCACAAGCAACCTTGTGTGGGGTGCATGAGGGTATATGTGGTTCCCATTCTAGCGGTTCTACCTTAGCCAAAAAGATTATGAGACTGGGTTACTATTGGCCTACTATGGAAAAGACTCATATGTCTTTGCTTGTAACAAAATGTTACTTATTCTGGGAGTTCATGGAGATTTGATATGCCCAGAGCATAGGAGCTCAGCCCTATCAGGCGTGCACCATGGCCTTTTCCCAGTAAGGACTGGAGCCTCATGGGTAAGATCCACCAACCTCATCCCCATGGACACTGGATTCATTATCAGCGCCAGCGGGGTGCTTTTCTGAAGGGGTGGATTGAAGCCATTCCTATGACATACATTACCGGCACACAGATTTCTAGATTTATCTTAAACTATATCATCTGTCGGTATGGTGTCCTTCAATCTATAATCACTGACAATGGCTGCCCATTTAAGAACCAAGAAGTCCGTCACTTGTGTGATCAATTTCATATTCAACATCACTTCTCTACTCCATACTACCCACAAGGTAACGGCCAAGTGGAGGCGTCTAACAAGACCATCATTAGAATCCTCAAGAAGACTGTCAATGATGCTAGTCGTGACTGGCATTTACAGCTTAACCTTGCCTTATGGGCTTATCGTACAAGTATCCGTACTCCCACTGGTGCTACCCCATACTCACTTGTCTTTGGATCTGAAGCCATTTTGCCTATTGAGGTCGAGATTCCATCCCTAAGGGTATCACTGAAGGGCCACATTGACGATGAAGAGTACCGAGTGTCGAGACTCCATGAGTTAGAATTCCTGGACGAGCGTAGACAGAAGGCACTGGACCATCTCCAAGCATATCAGAACCGCCTTCGTCGTAGCTATAACAGGAGGGTTTTAAACATAAATTTTGACATTGGTGACCTGGTTTTAATGGAGAATCCAAAGAATCAAGCAGAAAGAGACAAACCAGGAAAGTTTGAACCTAATTGGTTGGGACCTTATGTTGTTACAGAAGCTTTTGGATCAGGAGCGTATCAACTCTCTACTCCTGAAGGCAAACCATTGTCCTCACCAATCAATAGTATGCATCTGAAGAAGTTCTACGCATAGCTTCTGGGAGCCTTTGTCTTATTTAGCAAAAAAAAATAAAAAAAAATCAGAAAATAAAAAAATCGTTATCAAGGGGAAAACCTGGTAAACAGGCATCTTGGTAACACCAAAAAAATTAGTTAATATGGAAAATAGTAAAGATAAATCAATCGTCCAATGGTGAAAACCACTTTGGTGGCGCTTTGGATAGGTACCATGGTGAAAACCTGGCAAATAGGCGCCATGTGTACTCAACCCTACTCCTTTGTCTACTATTATTCTAATCTATCTTGTACATAGTCTTTATCCCTGTACATAGTCTTTATCCCTGTACATAGTCCACTTCCCTGTACATAGCCCACATTCGTGTACATAGTCCACTATCCTGTATATATCTTTTATCTTTCATGTCCATCACTTGTATATATTCGTCCTAATAAGTGGTAGTCTTTTCCATAGCTTGGAATGATTGACATCGAGAGCATTTCATATCCGCCACCTTACCCTATTCATAGTCAGTTGGTCTTATACTCGACTAGGGGCAAATACTTGACGTGTGTCATATTGGTTCTTACATTGGCTGTGTTGAAGACGTAATACCATGAAAATCCAAAAACATCGCAAAATGACCTGAGAAAACACAAAAACATTGAAAAACTTCAAAAAATCCAAAAATAGAGTGTGAGTCAGTCGCACTTGTCTGTCTTTGTCGTCATGTCGAACTACATTGCCTCTGCGACTGGACGTAGGCAAGGCCATCTGCCGATGTGCCCCCGAGGCATTAGGTCAGTCCGTTTAGGTTTGTCTGTACAAAGTCATGCGTCAATACATCTGTCTATATGATAAGGTCATTGGTAGTGTCGAACTACGAGGTCTCTGCGTGTACAACGTAGGCAAGGCACATCACACGATGAGCCCCCGAGGCCACACTAGGTCAGTCCATTAGGGTTCGTCGCTTTCACTTTCACACATGTCTTTTATTTGTAGTCAGTCTTGTCAGTCAAGTCAAGTCGAACTACGAGGTCTCTGCGTGTACAACATAGGCAAGGCACATCACACGATGAGCCCTCGAGGCCACACTAGGTCAGTCCTTTAGGGTTTGTCGTCACACACAGTCAATTGTCTGTATATCATATCAAGTTATGCATCAATCTGGTGAACAAGTCAGCAATGTCTCTGAGTCATATCAAACAAATTTCCAAACAAAACAATTCAAACAGATCAACCAACCGTCTGCTACAGGATGTGTCCTTCTTGGAAACAGACGTTATCAAAACAATCAACCTATGTCTTATTCAGGATGCGTCCTTCCTACATAATCGACAAGGTCAAACAATCAAACATAGCTTTACACAGGTTATCACATCAACGGCATCTGACTCAACGTCTTATACGATACATGTCTTTCTGAAACCAGGCTTTGTCATGCCTTATACAGATAGTCATAACATCAAAACCAGACTCAAAGTCTTATCCGGTATGTGTATCTCTTGCAATCAGGCTCTATCAATCAAACAAATCAAACAAACAAATCATGTTTTGGCAAATATTTTCATTGGCTTATTGACTATATGGCTTGTTTATCTTATCATTTATCTTGATTTGATGACTAGGATTCATGTTACTAGCTTTCTCAATGATGTCCCATGAAGGATTTAGAGAAGCAACGACGTATCGGACTTCTATTTTCTTTGACTGTTGTCTGTTGACTATCTTTTCAATCTGATTTTGAGTCATGTTACTAGTTTCCTCAAGGATGTCCCATGAAGGATTTAGAGGAGCAATGATGTCTCATGACCTGTCTTTTCTTTTGTTTGCTGTCTGTGGTTTGTCTCGACAAAAAGACTGGGGCAACTTGTGTCCTTAGTATGAGTTGGTGACAATCCTTGTCTGCGACTGTCTGTTGTTAGCAAGTGGATGACCTTGCACACCTTGATTTATGTCATATCCTGGTGTTTGTCTCCATTTGTATTAGTCCTGCCCAATGATGATAAAGTGCAATACCTTTTGTGATACAGTAAAATATCGAAGATTCCTAACACTAACATTTATCTTCTGTCTTTTCATTCTTTGTCGATCTTCCATTCCGCATTAACAATTCTTCTTTCTTGCATTATGATGGAGTCCTGTGACACAAAATGGTATACATCATCCTGCATCAACATACATGTTAGAAACATACATATATATATAGGCATATGTTACATTTAGCTCATCATGGCATAATAGAAAATAATCATCATTTAACATTGCATATCATAAGTAATAAACTGTAAATACATACATCACATGTCATTATATATATAACATCACATACCATCTCATCATCATATAGAATCATATGTCACATAGAATCAAATTTATCGCATTAATTGCATAAACAACATAAAGTACATACGACCATCCATCACACAGGCATATCATATAGACATCACATGTATAAATAAATAACTGCATAATCCATAAATAGACAATGCATATCATAAAAATCGCCACCAAAATCATATATACATATCGCTCATATGTGTCACATCACAATGTCATAATGTATCATAAATACATAGAAGCCCGCAGGCTATCAGATCAAAATACAATGTCTCAAATGGACCTCAAAACTGTATCTCTATCCTGAACTACCATTGCCATCATGTCGGGAGTGTGTAGGAGACTGATGCTGGGAACCTGCTGATCTCGGAGCTATGGGAGGTCTGTCATATGGCCCTGCTCTGCATGGCTAATCCACTCCCTCTGTGCTCACTGTCCCTATGTGGGTCCTGGTCTGAGACCTACTACTCTGTGCCGCTGAAAAACTGGGAGCCCGTCTCTCTATGGGAACCTCTGCCTCATACAAGTCTCGGTAATATCTCTCCCTCTCGCCGGCTCTGACCAACTCTCTGGAAAATGCTGCTGATGGTCCTGTACATAATGTCCTGAGCTCTGTGAATCTCTGCTCAGTCTCCTGCTGCTGGGCTACAGCCTGATCTCTCTCCATCAATGCTCTGTCTCTCTCCACCCTATAGGCATCTCTCTCTGCCATCAACACCCTCATCTGCTCCTCCAAGGAGGCAACCTGGGCTCGTAATATATCAGTGTCAGGTGCCTCTGCCTCTGTCTCATCCTGGCGGACCCTGTCTCACCCATCCTTCTCCTCGTCCATCTCCTCCAGGATCTTATCCCTGATCTCTCTCTCGTGATCATCCTCCTCCTCATCATCCTCCTGGTAGGCACCTAACAATCCAAGGGCATCTACCTCTGCCTCCTCTCCGACGGCCTCCTCTACAACTGCCTCCTCGGCACCTGCCTCTGCCTCTGCTGGGATGTCAGGGATGTCTGGGATAACTGCCTCAGCTGGCTGCTCCTCCCCACCACCCCTGGCCACATCTAGCATGGCCACATACTCCTCTCCTCCCCTCTCCTCTCAGATCGGTGACAAGGCTGCTCCTCGTCCCCGTCGACCACGTCTCCCTCTCCTGCCTCCACGTCGGCCACCTCTGCCATCATCCCCACCATCACCTCGGCCTCCTCTGCCTCCTCGACCACCTCCTCTGCCCCGTCTGCCTCTGGGACCTCTAACACGCCGCTCTACTGGTGCTGGCTGCCCTGGATCTGTCAAAGGAGTCGGCCTATGCAATGCCCACCACTGATCATAAACTGGGGTCATCCCTGGATCTGCTGGTCCACCCCTCCATCCCCATGCCTGTGCCTGTAATCCATCAATATCTACCTCTGCAGTGGCAACTGGAATCTCTGGCCCCCACAATAGGACCTCTTGTAAAGACCGAGCAAACTCTGCTCTCCCTCGAGGTACATCCTGTACCTCTCCATACTGTCTCAAAACCCGGTCTGGCAACTGCCGCTCTATGATGTGCATATAGGACACTGTCTGTCCCACTAAATACTGTGTCTGTCGGCAATATGGCAAATGCTCGCCCTCATCTGACCACACCTCGCAGTCTAGGTATGGTCTCCATGTAAACTCCTGCATCAGGTCTATAGCATGTCTATAGTAGCCCGTGTCTCCAATGTGGTGCTGAGTGGTGGCTCCCGCATACCGAAAGGCATATGGCGCTCCACGAGCTAGATCTACTGTCACCGGTGGTCTAAAGATAGCAATATGCTCCCACGCCCATACCATCAGGAGCGTGGTGCCGCAGCTCAACGACTGTGCCTCTCTATAGGCAATGTCATGAAGGTGGAAGTATAGCATCCCCAGCACACACGAACCCCAAGCATATACAACTCGGCGCTCTAGCATGCCCACTAACATCTCACCCCATCCTACAGGAAATCCATGACCTCAGCGGTCAGGCAGTACAATCCCACCTATCAGTGTCGCCACTAGATAGTCTAACTGTCTATACCTCTGGGCTAACACCCGCCATCTGATCTCATAATCATCCACCCCTAGCTGTCTAACATCAGCGTGGGGGTAGTATCTGCACATCTCCGCTATACCCCTCTGGGTATCATAGACTACCCATGTGCCTCTAATAGGCAGTCTCAGAATCCTATATACGTCCTCTAAGGTCACTGTAGCCTCTCCGATCGGAAGATGGAACGAAGACGTCTCCGAGTGCCACCGCTCGCAAAGTGCTGTCAGTAAACCCCGATTTGCCCTAATCTGGGGCATATCGGTCATGTGCAACAAATCCAAATGTCATAAAGTTCGTCACTCGGCCAGCCGTAAGCTATCTCTGAATCGAAACGTCGTGGGTCTCGACTCACGTGTGTAGATAGGGTCAAGAACAACCTGCAACAACATGCCTCAAGTCAGCCTGAATCATCTACCCTAGTGAAAAATGAATGTTTTGACATAAAATGCAAATGCGTCGTTATTTTGCAGATGCGTCACTTTTTTAACACATGTGTCGCTTTTATACAAATGTGGTTCACAAATTACAAGTGTGTCATTATTAATCAAATGCGGTTAATTATTCTCAAATGCGTGCTAAAATTAACATTTGCGTTGCATAATCTCAAATGCGTTTCTAAATAAGCAAATGCGGCGATACATATGCATATGCGTTTCATAAAATCACATGTGTCTCAAAATAAACAAATGCGTATATTAAAATGCACATGCGTAGCAAAATTTCAAATGCGCATCCCAAATATCAAATGCGTCACACAAAAAACACATGCGGTTTTTTTTTCTACACTAGTTTAAATGGTTGGCGTTAAAATGCAAATGCGGCTTTTCGCAGGAAGATACGTCGTTCGCGCATACAGATGCGGTGCAAAATGAAAAGCGACGCATAATAAAAAATGCAATAAATGTCTAAAAATACGCGCAAATTAAAAATTTTCAAAAGGCAAGTTTTAGGTCCATACCGGGGGGTCCGCGCCGGCTGGTCTCTGGAACGTCTGGATCCTGTATGCACGATGATGGGTGGCTGGAACTGGAGACATCCTCGCTGAAAGTCAGAGCAAACTTTTCAAATCTCTAAGCTGAGTGGGTGCAAATGAACAGTTTTTCACCCCAATTTCAAATATATACCTAGACTTAGGTGGCATTTCCTTCCTTCTGGCCATGTAAACTTCCATTTTCTATCATCCCGAACCCGTCCCTCCCATTTCCGAACCAAATTCCGTCAACTGCATTGCATTTTTGCCTATCTACTGGACTAATCGGGCGCATTTCCAAATTTTTTTGAACATTTCAAAAATTTGTCAATTTCCCCGAGTGGGCATACCTTCACCTGAGCTTGACTGGGGCATATTTTCATTGATTTTCTTTGACACAATGCCTAAACGACATTGTATCAAAGAGGGGCAAATGTAGACACCGAAAACTGGTTATTAGCCTGCGACTTCCATATTCTGCATAATTCTTATTCTTCATGGTCATGATTAAATAATGTCAATTATTTAATTATTCATCTTAACATTAATTCATCTATTAATTAAATAATCTCAATTATTTAATTAATTCACATTGTCTTTATTTCTTCTAATTAATTAAATAAACGCTTCTTATTTAATTATCTTACTAATTAACCTTATTCTTCCGGTTAAATTAAATAAATTCATTATTTAATTTATTTTTCATCATATTTCAACTATAATTAAATAAAGTCATTATTTATTTAATTATTCATTTAAAATCCCCTTCGTCATTTAATTAAATAAATCTTATTTATTTAATTATCCTTCGAATATTGAGTCTCTTGAATTAAATGAATTATTTAATTCATTAATTCTATTTTAACACATTCTCTATATTTTAGATAATTATGTGAGTTATCTAAATATTCACTTTTACTCAACTCGACATCTATTTTAATCGTTCAGTTAACTATTGATTTAATGTCTGAGTGGCGTCTTCGAGTAATCTCTTCGTCTAATCATGCAATCATCCACTTCTAACTCAATTGCGTGTACATGCATATTAATTAAATATTCTTATTTAATTAATTAAATGTTGTGCGCGCATTCGAACAGAGAGTTGCTTTAATCGATCTTTATCTTTGTCATGCAAAGATATTTCTTATGTTTTCGAATGCCGAACTAAAGATTAAACCATTTATTTAATCTTTAATTCTATTTCTGATTCGAATCACTCATGTCAATTCTATCAGTTATCTGAATGCATGTCTAATCAGTCAATCTCAACCGTCTGTTGATCTTTCAATCTTGGCCTGTCGTTCGAATAATCAATTTTCTATAAATTGATTTGTCATTCTTCATTTGAAATCTCTCTCTCGCGAATTTGATAACTTTTGGAGAGCACTTTTGTCTTGAATCTTCGATATTTTGCTAATCACTATCTTAGGCTATACTTGCATGAATTACTTGAAAATCTGAGGGCAATTATACCACACAAGCGAAATGGAGAAGGGCAATCGAGATAATTCATGGAAATATGTTTTAAAATTGGTGAGATTGTTCTAGTTTTAATTATGTTTTTACTTTCCCATGTTCTTTGTTGCTTAACGTATGAATTTGCATGTTAGATTTAGTATTGTATACGCATGTGTGCTTCTAATCTTGATTCTGGTGTGTCTATTGTGCAAAGCTCTTATTTTAGCGTTACAAATTCAACCCTGGCTAACCTGGTATCTCTAGAAGTATGGTAATTTACACCATCAATAGGTAACCCTATAAGTACCTCTGTAATTATTTCCTCTATTACCAAAAACTCGAACCCTTTTATTGTAGCTTTTCCTTCTGAAAACTTCTAGGAAAATTCAAGGGAAATTCCTTCATCAAAACCATCCAAATTCAAAAATTAATCTATCTGGATCCACATTTTTTAAATTCGGTCAGGCATTGTGCATCCTAGAGTAAAATATCATCCATCTTGGGTTCATTTCGAATTAACCCACTTCCCATTTTCTGCAATCAAACAAATTCTCTGCAACTTCTTTTCCTACAATTCTCCTTCTTTCCTACAATTCCCATCTAAAAATAAAATGCACTTCCTTGCAATGTATGCTAAATTCTGGGACCAACCTACTAAATTTTCGTTCTTTCCTTTTTCCTTTTTGCTTGCAACTCAAGATTATGACAAGGAAAAAATGGCAAGAAAAGGAGTGATAAAGGGAAATTATGATAGGAAGAAATGGCGGCTACAGCTATTATTACTTCACACACACAAGCCGTCCTTCCATTCGGATTTCAAATCAGCTCATTTTTAAACTTTTTGAAGTAGCCTAACATGATTTGACACATGGGCAATAAATTCACCAAATATTTGCACATCTTTTTCTTTCCCTTTCCCCCAACCTAAATGTGGACATGTGACCACACATGTGAGATGGGAGTGGCGATTGATAGGTAAAGATGGCATTTATGTGAATACCTATACTAACATACAGTGATTAAATGAATGCACTTAAATATGATTAAAGATAGCAATTAATGTGCACATACCTGAATGTGTGAAAGATTTGCTGCAAAGATTATAGATAAAATAATAGTCACCTTGTTGAAAAATAAATTGAGCAATAATTGAAGATGAGGTGGAATGAGGTGAGGTTGAATGAAGTGATGGAAGAGAGAGAAAGGTGGTGATGGATGGGTGGATGATGAAGAAATGGACTTCCACGTAAGTGAAAGTCTTTATTATGAAAAGTACGTACCTCAATTAGGTTGAAGGAGGGAAACTAGGCCCACCACTTTCAGTTGTAGTAAGCTCTAAGTGTTGGGTGAATTGTTGTAGGAACTCTTCTTTAGAAGCTATGTTTGGTATAATCTGTGGTGATGACCGTTGACAAGTAATTTGAACTTGACAGGGTCAATGGTGGTGAGCTAAACAAATTCATTAGGAAAGACCTCAACAACTTTGTAAGGTCCTAGCCACTTTGTCTACAATTTTCCTACATTGTCCTAGTATCTTGAATCATAGAGAAAGGCCCAATCTCCTAGTTTGAACATATTTTCCTTGATAAATTTGGCGTGCCACTTGATCCTCTCATTCTACACTACTTATGTATGTTGCAGGGCTGCTCTTCTTATCTCATTCAAAGCATTTAGCTACATGGTTCTTTCTCTTTGTTCTTCAGAGATATCAATCCCTAAATCCACTACAGTTCATGGAGTCTTATGTTCAAATTTGATTGGAATGATAGCTGTATTTCATACAAAAACTCAAATGGGGTGAAGCCTATTGTTATTTTCCAAGTTTTCCTATAGGCCCAAACAACTTCCGGTAATCTTTTTTCCCAATCCTTTTGTGGATGTGAAAATCTGCATATGGTTAGCATTTTAAAACCAAAATAATCCTCAACATCCCTATGAGATAATGAAACATGTTAGATATGCTAAGTAAGATATTAAAACAACAAGAAAAACCAAATAAGCATACAAACAACATGAACCAACTTCATCTCATAGTGGATTGGTGTCACATCTGCTAGTGACCCTTTCCCAATCCTTGATCAAAGCTTAAGATGAAAATGCTATGAAGATGGTGGAGTGGTGATGAGAAAAATCAATTCTCCAGTGGAGAGTGACTTTGCATGAGTGATTGTGGAGGGTTTTCTCAAAGTTGAAGCTTCTATTTAAGGATTTTCAAAATGCTAAGTATTGAAGAGAGACCAATGTGGGACTAAGATTGGACCAATGAAAGGACACTTGTCATCATGTGATAGGCCAATGGATGTGCAAGATTAGGGAAATGTGCCCATGAGAGGGAGAATTTGAATTCAAATTTCAGAGTAAATGCTAAGTGGGGGACAAGAAAATGAGCAATAAATGCAATGTTGGAGGGACAAATCAACTTGTCTTTGAATTCAAAGTTGAGGGAATATTCCCCATAAATTCCATGTTGATGGAAAAACTTGGATTTAATAAATCAATAAATTGATTTATATGTGCAAGTGGCTAAATCTAGAGAATGCAAGTGGGTGAGATTAGCATTAGATTTAATCAAGATTAATTAGCTAGGATGATGATTAGGATGCTTTGACTTTTATGACTTAAATATTTGATTTATTTAAATTAGAAAAGAATGGAAAATGATTTAGATTGAATTAAATAAAAGGTTTGATTTATTTAATTAAAATGAGGGTGATGGGATCAAGTTGATTTATTTGATTTAAACTAATGACTTTAGGAGATTGATAAATAAACTTGATTTATTTGCCAAATGGATGAATATGACCTAGTTGAATGCATTATGTCAATTTGACGTGTCTACATTTTGCCCCTCTTTGAAGCCATGTACTTGTTGTGTTGGTTCAAAGAATAAACTTGCCATGATCAAAATAAAAAAATTTCTGATTTTTCGGATGCCCCAGTGGAAAGAAGTACACTGATACATTGCCCCCTCGAGAGATCAAGCGAAAATATTTGATTTGAGGGTCGATCTTGTGATAAAGAGGTTCAAAATGGATGGTTATGGATGATGATGCCAATGAGATGATTTTAAGATGCTTAGAATAACAAATCTATATTATCCTAAACAACTTAAATGATTATATGATGTAGGATGGATGAGATGGGTGATGTGATATGTTGTGATTATACAATGGATGATTTATGAGATGCTTAGACTAACATATCTATATTATGATGATGATATGCATGTGAGATGATATGTAGAATACTAATGATTTATCGATGCAAGATGAATGCCTAATGGATGCATGATGGATGTATTGGTGATGATGATGTTAGTATGGAAATGAGATGATGATAAGAGGATCCAACAAATCCATGATCTGATGAGACTTTATTAGACATGATGATGATGATAGATGCTGATGATTTTGCTTTATCAAGGATTGGGATTTTCAAAGGGTCACTTACTTTATATTTGATAACATGCCTAAGTACGATGCATCAAGGTATGAAGGACCAGGATGGCGTTGTACTTAGTGTGACGGACTTTGACTCGACAAATAGATAGGAGTATTCCTGTTCACACCTGACATACAGAAACCTTGCTAGGATGCACTTTAGAAGTTTTAAGCATCTCAGACCAAAATATGGAGAGGTATAACCAATCAATGCAATAGTCAACAAGCCATCCAAAACATCCTCTATACATATCTAACAAAGAAAGTATTCACCAAGTTATTTTACAAGAACGTCCAACAAGCACAGCAAATAAAAGAATAATGATCGTTGCCCCATTCCTATCTCTCTAAATCCTTCGTTCGGATATCATCGAGAGGTCCTTGGAATGAGCACAATAAGATAAATCAAAAGAAAAGATCAAGTACACAAACAAGTCAATGTTCTTCATACCTTCAGCCAAAGGGATGTGTTTTGATAGGATAAGAATCCAAAGTGATATCCAAAATGATACCACTTGTCGGAATGATATATCCTAGGACATGCATTGTATAGGATGATGATGGTTTGATAAGTTGATTGATAGGTTGTTGATATGATGTTGATTGACATGTTTGTGAATGATCAAGAGTTTGATTTTGTTTTAAAAGTTTGTTGTTTCGATTTTGATTTTACGATTGAAGCTTTGATTTTTCCAATTGATGTGATTGTTTCTATTTGTTTTGCCAAAGGATGAAGGTGATGATTAGTTTATTATGGATGATTGATTATTGCGGGTGCAAGCAAGATGACGTGGATGGATTTTTTTCAAATATTTGGATGTTTTTGACGTTTGAAATGTTTTGAGGCTATTTTTGGTGTTTTTTGAGATTTTACCAATGTTTTGATTTTTGATTTTTTGAATGTTTTTGGATTTTGTGTTTTTTGAATGTTTTTGGATTTTGTGTTTTTTTTAATGTTTTTTTGATTTTGATGTGATTTTGGATGTTTTTGGATTTTTGCGTCTCAGGGGTTGATTAGAGATTAGCCTTGCCTATGTTGAAGCTCAGAGACGACGTAGTTCGGATATCATGTTTTTGATGTTTTTCTAATTTTTGAATTATTTTTTGGATTTTTCGATGTTTCAGATGTTTTTGGATTTTTTGAGTGATTTTGACGATTTGGATATGGATATGTGTGATGATATCAGTGCTTTGTTTAGGTTTTTTGTTGAAGACCAAGCTAAGGTTGATTGATCGGATCGATGGATTGATGATGACAACATTGTTAAGGATGCATAACAATGCAAGGATAGTGTTAAGCAACACAATGATTGAGATGTTGATGGGATTGATGATGATAACATTGTTGAGGATGCACAACAATGCAAGGATAGTGTTAAGCAACACAAGGATATCCCGAGATGATGATTGGATTTGATTGATCATGATTGTTGAAGCTTGATTTGGAACAAAAATGTTCGAATGATTTGATGTGATGTGTGAAGTGCAAATTAGATGCAACTGATAGTGGTTGTTTGGATTAATGTTTGATTGAAAATGAAGCTTGATAAGGACATGTTTTAGTCAAAAATATTCCATGGGCTAGTGATTTGGATTCTTTCTCACAAGTGGTGGACCAAATTGATTTCACGTTTTCCAATGTTCGGATCACCACATAAGTCAGAGGATATAGATCAAGATTTATTCCTGAAGAAAGATGTATATATCTGCCCCCAATGTCCAGCAATGTATGGAATGCGATGGGTGGATGCTCAGATAGGTGTATGGATGGATGGGTATGGATTATCTTGCGATAAGATAAGGTTTTTGGATAACGAATGCTCATTTGGATAATGCTTCATAGCTCAGATAATGTTGCATAGGATAAGCTCAATGAAAATGACCGATGTCAAGATGTTTACCATAAGCAAGCGTAAACTGTGCCCCAAAATTTTTCAAGATCAAGATAATTTTGACTATGGATGCAGATATATGTGAATGGATTGGATAAATGGTTCATGGATGGATGGATTTATTATGGATAAGATGGATGGAATGCCTGATTTATTATGGATGGGATGAGATGCTTTCAACTAAACTAGCGCACATAGATGCTTGATTCTACACATGACGCCCGTTTGCCAGGTTTTCGTCATGGTCTTGCCCAAAGTGCCACCGTAGTGGTTTTCACTAGAGGACAATTTTTATCTTTACTATTTTCAATCCTTTTTCTAATTTTTTTTGGATTTTCATATTTTTGATATTTTTGGTTTTTTTCCGAAAGATTCATGTTGAACCACCTAGTGGTGTTGATGTAGATGCCCCTGTCATAATGTGTCATCGATACCCTGTTTGAAGGAGTTACTTTACTAATATACGTGCACTTGAATGCAACTTTTGGGATTCTTGATCTGCTTCGTCGATACCGGAGTTAACTTTGTCTTTGTGTGCACATCGCGATAGATTTCCTTCTGAATCCTTATGATGAAGGGTTGTTGCCAATACACGGTTAATGTAAGATTTTGATATTATGCGTGGAGGGATGCATGGAGTGTGTTTAGGGATAAGAGATGGATTAGTTAACAGTTTGGAACCTTTGACTCTCCAAACTTGGGAAGTTTAGCAATGATGGGTGGATACAAAAGTGTGCATTGAATTAGAACCAACTGCTTGATACACTTTGTATGTTGCTTGAAAATCCTGCTTTTGCTTTTGTGGATGTCTTTGACGGATACCTTTCCCTTTTTTATTTTGCCCCATAGTTTCTTTGACTGATGGAGTTTGATAGGGATAATCTATCATTTTTATTCTTTGGTATCCATTTGTATTTGATTTGTCCATTATTCTTCTCAACTTCTTTTTCTTTAATAAAATTCTTCGTACTTTGATTCAATTTTTTCTTTTGACGTTGGTCCCAATTCATGGATGGGGTGATGGGTGGATGAAGATTCATGGCATGGTTGGTTGTAGTATTGACACGAGTTTCATCATAAGGACTCTTTGTGCTCGCTATGTTGACATTTTCTTGAGACAAAGTTGCCCCCAATATGCTGGTAGTAGTACCTTCATGCTTTGATTTTACTTGTTCCAAGAGCTCTTGTTTAAAATGCATTCTTTGATAAATGACCATCGTAGGTGACATGTCAATTTGTTGCTCTGCTAACTCTAGATGTTCTATCTGACTTGTTTCCTTGAGTGGATAATGATGGATATCTTTATTCATGATGTCCTCAGTCTAGATTTGGGATACCTCTGATCCTGATGTCAATAACTTAGTTTGATTGTAGGAATTAATAATCTGCTCTTTTTGTGTAACACAATCTTGTTCTAGATGAAGATCATCTACGCGTCCATCTATAGAAAGCATCTCATGGGTAGATGAAGGAGTATGTGCTATGCGGATATGATCATCTTGCATAGATAAGAGAGTGTCCATTAGATTAATGTAGTATCTTGAAGATACAAATTCTTGATCTTGAATGATTTCGAAGTTGCTTACAATATGCTTTGGATCAAACTCTTGAAATGGGTCAGTTTCAAAGGATGGATTTCTTACAAAGGATTCTTGGATATCTTCATTAGGCATGTGAAGTGGTGCAATATCTTCAAGTGTTGAGTCTAGGGTTCCTTTGGTATCTGTAACCATGAGGTCAATGGGGGTCAACATGTTTTGGAAAGGACCATTGCTAGACCTTGGTGAAAGATTTTGATCATGCTTTTGAATAAATTCTTGAGATGTGTCCTCTAACCCATTAGATAATGTAGAGAAATTTTCAACATGATTATTGGTCAATGCCTCATTGGATGAGGTGAAAGTATCTTTATTGATGGATTGATCTTGATCTTTGTTTTCAACAATTGTGGTGGAGAGATTGACAATGTTATCATTGTCCCCAATAGAAATTATCTTTTGATCAATTAGGTCTTGGATGAGAATTTTTAGTCGAATACAACTTAATGTTGTGTGTCCCTTTGTTTTGTGATAATCACAATAGTGCTCCTCATTATACCCTGGTGGTTTAACTAGGGGTTCTTGATAGTTCTCAAATGTAGGAGCTTGGATGATTTTTTCGTCGATTAGCTTTTTCATGATGTCCTCAAGTGGTTCCCCCAAACTAGTGTATTTTCGTTTGGGGTATGTTTTGTGTTGAGGTGCTCCTCTTTGGTCATTGACGATATTGATGGTGGGATTATTGGGTTGGTATGTTGTGTGATGAGTGTTTTGGCATTGTGGTTGGATTTGCGGTGCGGGTGTATTTTGACATGGACCACTTTTGACCACCTTGGCATCGACGATGCCATCATTAGTGATGTTTTTGTTTCTTGCCCATGTACGAGGTTTATCATTGTAATTTGATGGTGGGTGATTATTTTGTGATTCGTGATATGATGTTGATTCGATGGGTTGGGTTGCAAGGGCTCTTTCAATGCTAACCACCTTGGAGATAAGTTGATCATAGGTGGTGATTCCCTATACCTTGAGATGAAATGACAGGCAGCTTTCAAGGTTGGCGATGATTGTATAGACTTGTTGCTCTTCTGGCATGGTCCACTTGCTCTGATTGGCCTTGGATCACCATCATTGAAAGAATGAAGTGAAAGATTCATTCTTTCCTTGTTTTAGAGCATATAGTTCTTCAAGACTAACATCCATTATAATGTTACATGCATAGTTTCTAATGAATTCATCTCTGATTTCCTTGAATGTTCTGATGCCTGAGGGTAAGGGAGAGAACCATTCTATAGCATTGCCTTCCAAGCTCCTAGGGAATAGCCGCATCAGATAAGTATCATCATATGCAACCTCCATATAATGAACCTAGAATTCCCTGATGTGATCTTCAGGGTTTCTCGTCCCTCGATATTTGTCAAATTTAGGGATCTCAAATCCCTTAGGGAATGGTTTCATGTCTAGGCTCCTATCAAATGGATAGGGACACAAGTTACTTTGCATTTTGGTTGTTCGCCCTGATTGAAGGTCGAGCACTTGTTGTTATAACAACCTGATTTGTGTTGTTTCATCGCTTTGTGGATCAAGGGGTGGGATGAATGTGTTTTGATGTGTTGCAATCATGGTTTGGATGGATGGGTTGGTTGGTGCATTGTTCAATGGTATCGGTATGTTGTGGCGGGTGAAGTAGGCTTCTACTTGGTTTTGGATGAACAATGCTTGTTGTTGCTCTTGTTGTTTTTGTGCTTGTTGTTGTTCCAACAATGCTTGTTGTTGTGCTTTTTGCTGCACTTGTTGTTGTTCTAACAACGCTTGTCGTTCTACTTGTTCTTGTTCCCACAACGCTTGTTGTTGGGCTGCCAATTCTACTACTTCTTACTACTCTTGGTATTGCTTTAGTGCTTGCTGATATGCTTGCATTTGTGCTGCTTGTGCAAGAAGTTGTGCAAGATTGTGCTTGTTGTTCCTGCGCTTGAGCTTGTGCTTAGGCTTGTGCTTGTGTGGCTTGTTGCTGCAATAATAGTTGTGCTTGAAGGACCCTTTGTGCTTTTAATGCTTGCACAACTTGGGCAGCTTGATCAGCTTGTTGTTGTTGTTTTTGTTGTAATAACGCTTGAGCTTGTTGTGCTTGTTGCACTTGTATTGCAGCTTTCAGAGCTTGTGCAGCTTGAGCTTCTTGTTGCATGGCTTTTTGTTTTTGCACTTGTTGATAGCCTCTTTGGAAAGCGACTTGTAATGCTGCATCGAATTGGTTTGATGTGGTGAATGTTGGTGGTGGTGGAGGTGGTGGTGGATTTGGAATGGTGGTAGACGATGATGTTGTGTTGATTATGTGATTGGTGGATGGTGTTGTTGATGTGGTAAGTGGCATTGTTGATGTGATTGTCCCTTGAGAGACCATGCTTTGCAATGTTGTGGGGGTGTTTGATGATGTTGCCATTGCTTGTGTGTTTGTCGTTTGTTGTTGTAATGTCAACAATAAGTTTTGAGCATTTGGAAAAATATTTTGATTGATGGTTGGGATGTATGTTTGATTGATACTTGGTAGAGGGGGAAGCCCTAAACCAAGGAGTGGTGTAGATGACAATGGTGATGGTGGGAGAGGTGGAAATGTAAGGGGGGTGAATCCTTGCGAGAGTGTTATGGTGTTGAAAATGCCCCTTGGTCTGAATATGTCTCCCTCTTGTGAATTTGTGAGGAGAGGTGTTTGTGGTGCTCCGTAAAAAGATGTTGATGATGGGTCATAATGTAAAGTGAGACAAAATTTTTGGTGTAATGGATTATGGAGGATGTTTTGTTCCACTGTGGTGTTTGATTCCAAGTTTTGGTTATTCACAAGGGGATGTGATTGAATTGCATTGGGGAATGTGTTTCCCTTGTTAACGTTGGGTTGACTTGGAGCAAATGATGTTGTGATTTGTGGAATATTTTTTGTGATGTTTTGAGATGGGGGTGTAGATGAAATGGGGATGGTGGATGAGGTTGGTGGAAAATATTTCTCTACTATAGTGCTCACATCAAAATCCAAAGGCAACTTGGCCCCTTGTTTTGCTAGTTCAAGCATGTACAATGAAGGGTTGAGTCTCATCATGATGTTGATGACTCTATGGTTGTCCGAAATTTGGAGCATTTCAGCTATTTCTTCATGAGACATTCCAAAGGTGAGGTCCTCCCCTTGATTTTCTTCTTGTGGGTTTTGTGATGATAAGGGGATTAATGGATTGCTTGATTTTGCAAGATTCATTTCTGCGTTTGTTTGGCTAAGGTCACTTGAAGCGGGAGTTTCTTTGTGGGCTTCCATACTCTTCTTGTATTGAGATCTCATTTGAACCATAAAACAAGGATCAATCTTCGAGAATATGGGAGATGAATCTCTTGATTCTTTGGATTAATCTCTATTTTATGTCCCAAAGTGAAAGTTTTAGGATGCTTTTTTAGGATCAAAAGTCATGATGATATGATGATGAGGTTTAAGGATGTTATGGATGTTTATGGGTGTTGTTTTTGGCTTTTGATAAATCTTGAATGAAATGCTAGGATTTTGGATTTTGGATTGGTTTGATTTTCGGATTTTGAGACTTTTTCCTTGATCTTGATTTGGATTTTGATTTTGAGCAAAAAAACCCTAAGATGTTTGATAATGATCTAAAGGATAGTTTTGTTCAAAGGATGATGATTTTGGATATGTCTGAGGAGAAGGATGCATCTACATATCCAATGGTGAAAACCTCTCTGAGGTGCCTGAGGATAAAGGATTCAATCTTCCCCTAAGAGCTATTCATCAAGAGAAGTCAGCAGTCTTGGCTGAAAAATGCAACCCAGTCAACCTAGGAATAGAGGAGACCCCGCATATCACATTCTATGTGAAATCACTATTATCAGAAGAGCAAGAACTCCTAGCAGCATTCCTAAGGGAAAGACATAAACTTCGCATGGAGTTATGATGATATGACAGGACTTGATCCAAATACTGTGGTCCACCACCTAGCAGTGTATCTAGATGCAAAACCTGTTAGACAGAAGCTTTGCAAAATGCATCCTCAAATCGCTTTGTTAGTCAAAATGGAGCTCAAAAAGCTATTAGATGTTGGATTCATCCGACCAATTGATTATCTAGAATGGGTATCGAACTTGGTACCTATTTCAAAACCTAATGGAGCTATCAGAATCTATACAGATTTTAGAGATTTGAACAAAGCATGTCCCAAGGATGACTTTCCACTTCCCAATATCGATATGATAGTGGACATGACAGTAGGGCATCAGATGCTATCATTAATGGATGGATTTTCAGGATACAACCAGATTATGATAGCAAAAGAAGACCAACATAAGACAACTTTTACTTGTCCATGGGGGACCTACTGTTGGAACATGATGTCATTCGGCCTAAAGAATGCAGGAGCAACCTATCAAAGGGCCATGACACTAATATTCCATGATATGATTCACAAAACAGTCGAAGACTATGTCCACGACATCCTAGAAAAGTCAAGAAAAATACAAGATCATATAGCAACCTTAAGTGCTATCTTTGATAGATTGGAGGAATACAAAGTTAGACTAAATCCCAAGAAGTGCGTCTTCAGCGTACAATCAGGTAAACTGCTAGGATACATAGTCTCCATGAGGGGTATCGAGGTGGAACCGAAAAAAGTCAAAGCAATCCTCAAGATGGAAGCATCAAGGAACTTAAAACAACTGAGAGGCCTCCAAGGTTGACTTCAATACATCCGACGGTTCATAGCATAGCTGTCAGACAAGCAGAACCCATATTCACACCTTCTCCACAAGGGGGTATCATACAAATGGGATACAAAATGCAAAGAGGAATTCAACAAAATAAAGGAATATCTATTGACACCTCCAGTGTTGATGCCACCTATCCTGAGAAATCCATTGATCTTATATGTGTCAGCAACAGCAGTAGCCCTAGAAGCTCTCTTGGCTTAGCATGATGAAAATAGAATGGAGAGGGCTATCTACTATATCAGCAGGACAATGGTTGGCCACGAGCTAAATTACTCATTCATTGAGAAAGCTTGCCTCACAATAGTGTTTGCATCCCAAAAATTCAGACATTATATGCAAGCACACAAGATAAAGCTTGTCGTGAAAATTGATCCCCTCAAGTATCTCTTATCCAAGGCAATGCTCATAGGCAGAATGGAAAAATGGGTAATGATACTGTCAGAGTATGACATCGAGTATGTAGAGAGGAAAGCCATCAAAGGTCAAGTTATTGTAGATCAACTAGTAGAAGCACCCATATATTCTAAGAACCCTCTTGTTTTAGAATTTCTAGATGAATCCATCTTTAACCTTAATGTAGCTGATCACTGGAAACTATACTTTGATGGGTCATATACACAACATGGATCAGGAGCTGGTGTCTTCTTCATCACCCCATAGGGGTACTGCATACCAAGATCATACAAACTGTCATTTCCTTGCACTAACAACATCACATAATATGAGGCTTTGACTATAGGTCTCAAGATAGCAATGCAGTGGAATATCATAGCTCTCAAGGTCTACAGCGACTCACAGTTGATCATAAATCAAGTCAATAATGAATATCAGACAAAGGATGACAAGCTAACCCCATACAAGAAATTGGTGGAGACTCTAAAGGAATCCTTCATCGACATAACATTTGAGCAGATTCCAAGAACCAACAATAGAGCCACTGACGCCATGGCTACAATTGAGTCTCTAGTAGACATCCCTCAAAACATGCCAAAATATGAATTTATGATCGAGCAGCTTCTCATTCCCACATTCGAGGTACCAGAATCAGAATATGTGTGTCAAATTGTTGGTCCTGGAAATCCTTGGTATCACAACATCTACACATATCTTCGCATATGAGTCATACCCGCTGACCTACCATCGAGCCTAAAATGAACCTTTATCAAAAAGGCATCCAGATTTGTCATCCTAGGTGACACCTTATACTATAGAAGCATAGAGGGTACCTTACTACACTGTCTAAATGCTGAGGAGGCATTAACCGCTCTAACCAAAGTTCATAATGGCATTTGTGGCTCACACTCGAGTGGAATAATCATTGCCAAGAAACTGCTGAGGCTAGGTTATTACTGGCCCACAATGGAAAGAGAAGCATATGATCATGCTAAAAGATGTTTACAATGTCAGTAGCATGGGGACCTCATCCATGCTCTAGCTCAAGAGCTTCACTTGATTATCACACCATGGCCCTTTTCGTAGTGGGGACTCGATCTCATTGGGAAAATCTCACCCACCTCATCCAGTGGCCACAAATTCATTATAACTGGAACTGATTACTTCAGAAAGTGGGTGGAAGCCATACCCATGACCTATATCACTGGAAAGTAGATCTCAAAATTCATCCTAAACTATCTCATACTAGGATTTTGGATTTTGGATTGGTTTGATTTTTGGATTTTGAGACTTTGTCCTTGATCTTGATTTGGATTTTTATTTTGAGAAAAAAAGACCCTAAGATGTTTGATAATGATCTAAAGGATAGTTTTGTTTAAAGGACGATGATTTTGGATATGTGTGAGGAGAAGAACCTGATGTCAAACCTCCTTGGTACAATGAAAATCAACTATGTGAGTTCCACAAAATCAAAGGTCACACCACAAACAATTGCATGAGACTCAAGAACATCATCCAAGATCTCATCGACAAAAGAATCATAAATTTGGAAGCACCTACTGGGAATCAGGATCTTAAAATCTACATGAATCCAATGTTGAATCATGACAACAAAGGGAGTAACAAGGATAAAGGAAAAGGCAGTGTAAATCATGTATACAAAATGGTTGTTTCCAACCACAATGAAAACTGCATGGTCATCACCATCAAAGGCGCCCATGCCGAAGACTGTGGAGTCACCACAAGAGGCAGAAAAGTCACCATCACATGATCATCCCAACCCAATAAAGTCCCTACATCAAGAGTCATTCCGTATAGCTACAATGTTGTAGACCAACTCAAAAGAACACCAGCACACATCTCCATCATGGATTTGTTAAAAATATCATCAGCGCATAAAAATATCCTTGAGGAAGCATTAGCCTCATCTACCATCCCTGCAGACCTTGATGCAGAATAATTCCAAGCTATGGTCGAAAACATCATAACACCTAATCTCCTTACATTTTTTGACCAAGATTTTCCCGCCCAACCATCTCATAATCGCGCACTTCACTTGGAGATCATTGTGAACAAGAGAAAAATCAAAAGGGTCTTGGTGGATGGAGCTGCAAGTTTGAACATCTGTTCTCTTAGCCTCATCAAGCAGTTGAAAATATCATAAGATTTCATCAACAAAGGCAAGGGCATCACAATCAAAGCATATGATGACCAAGAAAGAGTGTCTCAGGGCACAATTAAGCTCCCTATCCAAGTAGGGCCAACACTCATGGAAACCACATGTCAGGTCTTGGACCTCGAATTGCCATACAATATCCTCCTGGGATGCCCATGGATTCATGCGATGAAAGCCGTAGCATCAACCTTCCACCAATGTGTGAAATTCACACATAATGGATAAGAGGTTACCGTCCATGGAGATCCTGAGCCGTTTTCATACTATAAGAACCTTGAAGCCAAATATTACAAAATCCCCCAAGTGTCGAAAAATGATGAGGGCCCATCCACATCATGTTTGGGTTAGAGATGGCAGATATCTAATAATTAAATGAAAATTTAAATAATAAACAGAGAAACTAACACATACATAGAATAAATCATAACACAGAGAATTTAATGTGGTTCACCCAATCTGGGCTACATCCACCAAACCACAGCTATCCAATACTTTTATTATCCAATGCAAAACCTATTACAATCTTGTGAATAATCATTTTTTCCATCATACTGTAACCCCCATCCCAACCCCTTTTAACCAGCTTTTAGAACCTTCCAAAATTAGGGTTTTACAAAGTCATTTTTCTTTCTTTTTCAGATATTTTTCATTTTTCGCTAACGAAGCAAAAAAATGACAAAAAAAATTTCTCGGGGGCTGCTGCCCCCGAATCCCTGCCTGAGGCCCAGCCCAACCCCAGACCCCAGCGAGGACAGGAGGTCGGGGTGTACAGTATACCATGGGCTATACAGTATAGCATGATCAGTCACCACATACCAACAATCTCCCACTTGGAGACTGATCAAGCTCCACACCATTACAACCTCCCACTTGGAAACTAATCCTGGACAACACTGCTGCACTTACAGCTCCCACTGGAAATAAAGACCTTGGACCCTGCTGCTTTGTTATACTTGAATTCAACCTTGAAGGCCAACCAAAGCTGAAGAGGAGCTCAGCTTCTCCCTTGGCACCGCCTTCGTAAACATATCCGCTGGATTGACATCTATATGTATCTTGTCCAGCTTGACCTGTCCATCTTCCAACACTGACTGAATGAAATGATATCTCAATTGTATGTGTTTTGTTTTAGAATGTAAGGAATAATTCTTTGCAATATGTATAGCACTCTAACTATCTATAAATAAGTAATTACCATCCTGTTGTTTTCCCAACTCATCCATGAAAAGTTGCAGCCATATCATCTCATTTGCCACCTCTGCTGCAGCAACATACTCTGTCTTTGTGGTGGATAAAGCAACCACCTTTTGCAATCAAGAAATCCAATTCACTGTTCTCCCATCAATTGTAAATACATAACCTGTGGTTCTTCGCCTAGTATCTATATCCCCTGCCAAATCTGAGTCAACATAGTCTTTTAAATCAGTATTAGAGCCCCCAAAATATAAACACTTATTGGATGTACCTCTCAAATCCCTGAGAATCTATTTTACTGCATTCTAATACTCAACTCCAAGATGACTCAAATACCTACTAACAACTCCTATGGCATGTGCAATATCCAGTCTCATGCATATCATGGCGTACATTAAAATTCCTATAGCTAAAGCATATGGTACCTTGGACATTTTTTCTTCCTCCTCTTGTGTATTTGAACACATATCCTTAGTTAATTTAACATGACTAGGCAAAGGTGTGCTGACAACTTTTGCATTCTCCATATGAAATCTCTGCAACACCTTTTCAACATAATTAGCCTGAGATAAAAACAATTTTCTATTTTTCCTATCTCTACAAATTTTCATACCAAGGATTTGCTTTGCTGCACCCAAATCCTTCATAGCAAAAGATTTTGCTAACTGTTGTTTTTAGCTCACTTATGTGATCCATGTTAGACCTAGCTACAAGCATGTCATCAACATATAAACATAAAATAATGTAGCTGTCATTATCCAACCTCTTAAAATAAACACAATGGTCAGAATTACACCTGTTGTAGCCTTGCTCAGCCATAAAACTGTCAAATTTCAAGTACCATTGTCAAGGTGCTTGCTTCAAGCCATATAAACTTTTCTTCAATCTGCACACTAGTTTCTCCTTACCTTTGACCTCAAATCCTTGTGGTTGTTCCATATATATTTCCTCTTCCAAATCACCATGGAGAAAGGTTGTTTTAACATCAAGCTATTCTAAATGCAAATATTCATAGCCACAATACTTAAAACAATACGAATAGAAGTCATTTTAACAACGGAGAAAAATATCATCAAAATCAATACCCTTTTTCTGTGCAAATCCCTTTACAACTAATCTGGCTTTAAATCTTTTCTTACCTCCATCCTCCTCTTTCAGTCTATAAATCCATTTGTTTGGTAAAGCCTTTTTTACCTCTGAGGCAACTTGCATAAATCCCAATTCTGATTTTCCAGCAAGGAGTCCATTTCTTCTTTGAATCCATACTCCCACTGAACCTTGGTATCCACCTGCATAGCTTCATCATAATATTCTAGTTCACCGGCATCAGTTAACAAAATAGTATACAAAGAGGGAGAGAATCGTTCGGGAGGTCTACTTATCCTTGAAGATCGTCTAACAGGAGTTTGTGGTATTTGTTGCTATTCTGTTGCCAACAAGGAACCATGAAACATTATTGATTCGAATATCTTCCAACACTACATAATCATTTTCTTTCTTCTCATACTACGTATAGATCTTTGTACAACACTTTTTCATTGAATATGACATCCCTGCTTCTCACAATTTTCTAATTTTCAAAATCCCAAAGCCTATAACCAAATTCATCAATGCCATATCCAACAAATACACATTTCTTTGATTTTGCATCAAGCTTGTTCTATTTTCAGAATCTACATGTGCAAATGCTTCACAACCGAAGGTTTTGAGAAAAGAATAACTCACCTTCTTACCCTTCCATGCTTCCTCTAGAATACCACAATGCAAAGGATTAGAGGGACCTCTATTGATTAAATAAATAGCAGTGTTTACATCTTCTGCCCACATTTTTAAAGGCAACCTAGCATGCAATCTCATAGTCCATGCATGCTCCATTATTGTTCTGTTCATGCACTCAGCCACTCCATTTTCTTGTGGAGTCCTAGAACTATTTTCTGCCTACGAATACCATTAGAGGAACAATAATCTTCAAACTCTTTACTGCAATACTCACCACCATTATCAGATCTAAGACATTTTATCTTTCTACCTGTCTCATTCTCAACCAAGCTTCTCCATTTTTTAAAAGTTTCAAATACATCATATTTTTGCCTAAGAAAATAAATCCATACCTTCCTAGTTGCATCATCAATGAATGCAACATAATACAGAGAGCCACCGAGAGAAGATACCTGAGCTGGTCCCCATACATCTGTATGCACAAGCTCCAATTTCTCATCTTTCTTTTTCTTCCCATCCTTAAGAAAACTAACTCTCTTTTGTTTTCCATAGACACAACTTTCACAAAAATCCATATTAACACATTTTAGACCTGGTAAAACATTATTTGAATGAAGTATTTTCATACCTTTTGCACTCATATGCCCAAGTCTATTATGTCACAGTGCTGATTTAGAGTCCATGGCAACTGTATGATCTTTTACCTGCTAAAGTGTAGCAACTATTCCTGAAGATTGACTCTTTTCTATAACAATTAAAGTAGAAGGAACAGTATGTCCTGTACAAAGGTATAAGGTGCCTACTTTCACACCTTTTTCTACTACTAAGGCACCCTTTGTGACCTTCCAATTTTTATCACTAAATGTAACAACACAACCTTCATCATCTAGTTGCCCTGCTGAAATTAAATTTTTGCTTAACTTTGGAACATGCCTTACCTCACGTAGTAGCCAATGATTCCCATTCTGCAACTTAATCTTGATTCTTCCATTTCCAACAATCTGATAGGGTTCATTATCTCCTAAATAAACCAGACCAAAATCCCCTTGGACATAATCAAGAAAATAACTTCTATGGGGGTAGCATGAAATGAAGCCCTTGAATCTAATACCCAAGAATCATTAGCATTATCAAAGGAAAGAATCAAAGCATCCTCATCAGATTTATTACTTACCATATTTTCCTCTTTGCTTCCTTCCTTGTTGTCTCCATCTTTATTTTTCTGAGACCAGCAATCTTTCTTCAAATGACCTGGCTTACCATAGTACTAGCAATCCCTCTTATCTCTAGATTGGGACCTTTTGTCCTTTGATTTTCCTCATGACTTCCCATGATTTCCAGAATTGTTTCCTCTCTCCTTTGTTCTACCCCTACTTTCTGCATTCAAAACACTAGCTGATGTGGATGTTCCACCTGAGCTTTTCCTATGAATTTCCTCACTCAAAATAACACCAACAACATCATCAAACTTCAATGTATTCGAACCAGAAACAAAATTGCTAACAGCCATTACCAAGCTATTCCAGCTTTCAGGCAAAGAACACAGAATCAAAAGAGCCCTAACTTCTTCATCAAAATTTACTTTTATAGAGGTTAATTGACTGGTGACCGTATTAAACTCATTCAAATGATCAGTAACTGACCCACCTTCTACCATTTTCATATTAAATAAACGCTTCATAAGAAATACCTTATTTGAAGTGAAAGGATTTTCATATAACTTTTCTAGGGTTTCCATCAACTCTTGAGTTGTCTTTGCTATTGTAATATTGAATGCCACTGATTGTGCCAGGCATAGATGAATACTGCCAAGAGCCTTTCTATCCAAGATCTCCCAGTCCTCATCTGACATTGATGCAGGTTTCTTGGCTTTCCCTTCTAATCGCCACCATAAATCCTTCTAATAGAGATAATCCTCCATCTGCATCCTCCATAACTGATAGTTCTTCATGTTAAACTTCTCAACCTTCTTACCCTCATCTTCCATTGATCCCACTCAACCGTGAGACTCCCACTCAATTGCGAGACTTTCGTACAGACGATAATCAAAACACAACTCACTCTTATACCACTTGTTAGGGTTAGAGATGGCAGATATCTAACAATTGAATGCTGATTTAAATAATAAATAGAGAAACTAAAACATACACAGAATAAATCATAATACAAAGAATTTAACATGGTTCACCCAATCTGGACTACATCCACCAAACTACAGCCATCCAATACTTTTATTATCTAGTGCAAAACCTATTACAATCTTGCGAATAATCATGTTTTTCATCATACTGTAACCCCCATCCCAACCCCTTTTAACAAGCTTTTAGAAGCTTCTAGAATTACGGTTTTATAAAGTCAGTTTTCTTTATTTTTCAAAGATTTTTTCTTTTTCGCTAGTGAAAAAATGAAAAAAAAAAAAATTTTGGGGGCTGCGCCCCTGAACCCCCACTTTTCAGGGGCTACCGCCCCCGAACCTCTACCCAGGGCCCAGCCTAACCCCAGACCCTGGCGAGGACAAAGGGCCAAGGTGTACAATATACCATGGGCTATACAGTATAGCATGATCAGTCACCACATACCAACACATCATACATCGATCCTGCCACTGTCACGTCCACTTCTGTGACAGAGACACCTGCCATTCCCACCATATCTGATATCAAGCTCATCATCTAGGAGGATGGTTGTGGAAGTTATAGGCTCCCTAACAATGCTTTTGTGACAGGAGAGTTACCACAATCTCCAAAATCATGAGGACACCCACAAGAAAATCAAGCTCCCACATCACAAACCTATGCTTTAGTCATTCAAAACACATTAAATTTAATATCCCTATGAAATACTTAACCATGTTAGAATATGCAAAACTAAATAGAATAAGAATAATTGATTGCAAGCATACACAAACATGATCAAAACTTTATTCCATATTGGATTGGTGCTATTTTTGAAAATAGCCCTTTCCCAATCCTTGATTGATAAGCTTAGATGATGATGATAAGATGGAAAAGATTAGCTCTCCATTGAAGAGAGTAACCTTGTATGAGATTGGAGATGAAAATGCTAAGATTGTGGAGTGGATGAAGTTTAGTGCTTTTGCATATTTTTAAAAAAAAGTATGCTCACATTTTTAAACCATGATTGCAACACCTCAAAACACATTCATCCCACCCCCTGATCTATAAAGTGATGTAACAACACAAATTAGGTTGTTATCACAACAAGTGCTTGACCTTCAATCAGGGTGAACAACCAAAATCCAAAGCAACTTGTGTCCCTATCCATTTGATAGGATCCTAGACATGAAACCATTCCCTAAGGGATTTGAGATCCTTAAATTTGACAAATATCAAGGGACGGGAAACCTTAAAGATCACATCAAGGAATTCTAGGTTAATTGTATGGAGGTTGCATATGACGATACTTATCTGATGCAGTTATTCCCTAGGAGCTTGGTAGGCAATGCTATAGAATGGTTCTCTCGCTTACCCTCAGGCATCAGAACATTCCAAGAAATCAAAGATGAATTCATTAGAAACTATGCATGTAACATTACAATGGATGTTAGTCTTGAAGAACTATATGCTCTAAAACAAGCAAAGAATGAATCTTTCACTTCATTCCTTCAACGATGGTGATCCAAGGCTAATCGGAGCAAGTGGACCATGCTAGAAGAGCAACAAGTCTGCACAATCATCACCAACCTTGAAAGTTTCCTGTCATTTCATCTCAAGTTTCAAGGAATCACCACCTATGATCAACTGATCTCCAAGGCGCTTAGCATCAAAAGAGCCCTTGCAACCGAACCCATCGAATCAACATCATATCACGAATCGCAAAACAATCGCCCACCATCAAATTACAATGATAAACCTTGTACATGGGAAAGAAACAAAAACATCACTAATGATGGCATCATCGATGCCAAGGTGGTCATTAGTGGTCTACGTCAAAATACACCCACACCGCAAATCCAACCACAAACACCTCTCCTCACAAATTCTCAAGAGGAGGGAGACATATTCGAACCAGGGGGAATTTTCAACACCACAACACTCTCGCAAGGATTCACCCCCCTTACATTTCCACCTCTCCCACCATCACCATTGTCATCTACACCACTCCTTGGTTTAGGGCTTCCCCCTCTACCGAGTATCAGTCAAACATACATCCCAACCATCAATCAAAAAAAAATTTCAAACACTCAAAACTTATTGTTGACATTACAACAACAAACGACAAACACACAAACAATGGCAACATCATCAAACACCCCCACAACATTGCAAAGCATGGTCTCTCAAGGGCCAATCACATCAACGATGCCACTTACCACATCAACAACACTTCATCCATCCAAACACTTATCAAAATCCATCCCACCAAACAACTTTAGAACTTTGGAAACATCATTGTAGACTTGGGTAAATCATCGTCAAATCAAATGAAAGTCATTTGTTTAATTAGGTGTGTGGGAATGCATCCTTTCTCATGCATTTAATTAAATCAACCATCCTTTGAACAAGTTCATCCTAAGATCACATCCAACATCTTAGGGTTTACAAGTTCACTATCCAAATCAACCAATCAAAATCAAACCCTAAGTCTAGCATTGATCCAAAGTCCCTAAACATTCAACACTCATATCATTTACACATTTCATCCTCCATATCTTCATTGGTCCTAAGAACCTTAGAGGTCACTTTTGCTACAAGGTCAAAACACAAGAAGAACATGGAATATAAACTTGATCCATACATCTTGGGTAATCCAAATCAGTTGAATCTTCAAAGCCTTGCAATGCCTATCAATTATCAAAGTCCATGCATGGGATCATTGCTTTCAACAAATGTCAATGGTACAACAAGTGTGAGTATGCCCAAGTCAAAGTTTGGAACACATTTCCCAATGATAGATCTAAGTCCAAACCTACAAATCCACCAACCGAACAATCAATGCATGAGCCTTCAAATGAACAATGTCATCCCACCAAATCCCTACATGCCAAAGGAGAATGTACCAAGAACGAGTTTTTGAAACATGAATACAAAAAATGTTGGGATGGATACATTTACAAATCATATGAATATTCCAAACATGAGCAATGGTCAATTTCAACCCATCATCACAAATCAGAATTTTGTCCAAAATCAAACACAACTACACATCCCAAATCCGCTTAAACCAAAGCCAAATCAAGGGAGTCAAATTCAAAATCAAGATCAAATTTCACTAGAGAAACTTGCTTCACATGCCAAACTAATTGAACTCTTGGGCCAATAGATATCTTCACTCCAAAATCAATACAATCTTCCATTGGTTAATCCATGTCATCAAAGCATTGAGTTGTGTCCACAACCACAACAATATCTCCAAGGTGAAGAAGTTAGATATCAAGGTCAACCACATCAACAAATCCAACCCCCACATGTCAAAGATCAATCACCACATCTCCAAAATCAATCACCACAAGGTTAACTTAAAGTGCAAATCTCACAAAGAAACAAGTGACAATACACACCACTTGGGAGACCAATTGAATCAGTCTTGCAACAATTGGTACTAGAAAATATCATCAAGCTCCCCATCTATGGGAACTATCAAGAACCCCTAGTTACACCACCAGGGTATAATGAGGAGCACCATTGTGATTATCACAAAACAAAGGGACACACAACATTAAGTTGTATTCGACTAAAAAATCTCATCCAAGACCTAATTGATCAAAAGATAATTGCTATTGGGGACAATGTTAACATTTTCAATCTCTCCAGCACAATTGTTGAAAACAAAGATCAAGATCAATCCATCAATAAAGATACTTTTTCCTCATCCAATGAGGCATTGACCAATAATCATGTTGAAAATTTCTCTACATTATCTAATGGGTTAGAGGACATATCTCAAGAATTTATTCAAAAGCATGATCAAAATCTTTCACCAAGGTCTAGCAATGGTCCTTTCCAAGACATGTTGACCCCCATTGACCTCATGGTTACAGATACCGAAGGAACCCTAGACTCGACACTTGAAGATATTGCACCACTTAACATGCGTAATGACGATATCCAAGCAACCCTTATAGGAAATCCATCCTTTGAAACTGATCCATGTCAAGAACTTGATCCAAATCATGTCGAAAGAAACCCCAAAATCATTCAAGATCAAGATTTTTTATCCTCAAGATGCTACAATAAGCTAATGGACACTCTCCTATCCATACAAGATGTCGCAAATGATGATCAATCCAGCATAATCCATATTCATCCATCTACCCATGATATGCTTTCTTTGGATGGACACGTCAATGATCTTCATTTAGAATAGGATCCCTTTACTCCTGACACTATCACACAAAAAGAGAAAGTTATTGATTCCTACAATCAAATAGAGTTGTCAACAACAGTATCAGATATATCACAAATTTAGACTAAGGACATAATGAATAAAGGTATCTAGCATTATCCGCTCATGGAAACAAGTCAGATAGAATAGGATATTCCAGAGTTAGCAGAGCAACAAATGGAAATAACGTCACATATGATGGTCATTTATCAGAGAATACACTCTAAATAGGAGCTCTTAGAATAGGCAGAATCAAAGCATGAAGGTCCTACTTCCACCATATTGGGGGCAACTTTATCTAGTGCAAACACCAACATAGGGAGCACAAAGAATCCTTGTGATGAAACTGTTGCCAATACTACAACCAGTCACATCACGAATCTTCATCCACCCATCACCCCATCCATGAATTGGGACCAACGTCAAAAGAAAGATTTGAATCAAATCACAAAAAATGTTATCAAAGCAAAAGAAGCTAAGAAGCATGATGGACTAATCAAATATGCATGGATACCAAAGAATACGAAGAAAGATCATCCCTATCAAACTCCATCAGTCAAAGAAAATGTGGGGCAAAATAAAAGAGGGAAAAGTATCCATCAAAGATGTCCGCAAAATAAAAAGCAAGCTTTTCAAGCAACGTACAAAGTGTATCAAGCAGTTGGTCCTAATTCCACGCACACTTTTGTATCTACCCATCATTGCTCATCTTCCCAAGTTTGGAGAGTCAAAGGTTCCAAACTATCAACCAATCCATCTCTTATCCCTAAGAACACTCCATCCATTCCTCCATTCATAATATCCAATTCTTACATTGACCGTGTATTAGCAACAACCCTTCATCATAAGGATTCAGAAGGCAATCTATCGCGATGTGTGCACAAAGAGAAAGTCAACTCTGGTATCAACAAAGTAGATCAAGAATCCCAAAAGTTGCATTCAAGTGCACGTATCTTAGCAAAGTAGCTCCTTCAGGAAGGATATCAATGGCACATTATCACAGGGGCATCTATGTCAACACCACCAGGTGGTTCAGCATGAATCTTTCGAAAAAAAACCAAAAAAATCAAAAATATGAAAATCCAAACAAAAATAGAAAAAGGATTGAAAACAGTAAATATAAAATAATCCTCTAGTGAAAACCACTATAGTGGCACTTTGGGCAAGACCATGATGAAAACCTGGCAAATGGGCGTCATGTGTAGAATCAAGCATCTATGTGCACCAGTTTAGTTGAAAGCATCTCATCCCATCCATAATAAATCATGCATTCCATCCATCTTATCCATAATAAATCCATCCATCCATGAACCATTTATCCAATCCATTCGCATATATCTGCATCCATAGTCAAAATTATCTTGATCTTGAAAAAGTTAGGGGCACAATTTATGCTTGCTTATGGTAAACATCTTGACATGGGTCATTTTCATTGAGCTTATCCTATGCAGCATTATCTGAGCTATGAAGCATTATCCAAATGAGCATTTTTTATCCAAACACCTTATCATATCGCAAGATAATCCATACCCATCCATCCATACACCTATCTGAGCATCCACCCATCGCATTCCATACATTGCTGGACATTGGGGACAGATATATACATCTTTCTTCAGGAATAAATCTTGATCTATATCCTCTGACTTATGTGGTGATCTGAACATTGGAAAACGTGAAATCAAATTGGTCCACCACTTGTGAGAAATAATCCAAATCACTAGCCCATGGCATATTTTTGACGAAAACATCATGTCCTTATCAAGCTTCATTTTCAATCGAACATTAATCCAAACAATCACTATTATTTGCATCTAATTTGCACTTCACACATCACGTCAAATCATTCAAATAATTTTGTTCCAAATCAAGCTTCAACAATCATGATCAATCAAATCCAATCATCATCTCGGGATATCCTTGTGTTGCTTAACACTATCCTTGCATTGTTGTGCATCCTCAACAATGTTATCATCATCAATCCCATCAACATCTCAATCATTGTGTTGCTTAACACTATCCTTGCATTGTTGTGCATCCTCAACAATGTTGTCATCATCAATCCATCGATCCGATCAATCAACCTTAGCTTGTTCTTCAACAAAAAACCTAAACAAAGCTGATATCATCACAAATATCCATATCCAAATTGTCAAAATCATGTGAAAAATCCTAAAACATCTGAAACATCGAAAAATCCAAAAATAATTCAAAAATCAGAAAAACATCAAAAACATGATATCCGAACTACGTCGTCTCTGAGCTTAAACATAGGTAAGGCTAATCTCTAATTAGCCCCTGAGACAAAAAAATCCAAAAACATCCAAAATCACATCAAAATCCAAAAACATTCATAAAAACACAAAATCCAAAAACATTCAAAAAACACAAAATCCAGAAACATTCAAAAAATCAAAAATCAAAACATTGGTAAAATTTCAATAAACACCAAAAATAGCCTCAAAACATTTCAAAACGTCAAAAACATCCAAATATTTAAAAAAAATCCATCCACCTCATCTCGCTTGCAACCATAATAATCAATCATCCATAATAAACTGATCATCACCTTCATCCTTTGGCGAAACAAATAGAAACAATCACAACAATTGGCAAAATCAAAGCTTCAATCGTAAAATCAAAATCGAAACAACAAACTTTTAAAACAAAGTCAAACTCTTGATCATTCACAAACATGTCAATCGACATCATATCAACAACCTATCAATCAACTTATCAAACCATCATCATCCTATACAATGCATGTCCTAGGATATATCGTTCTGACAATGGGCATCATTTTGGATATCACTTTGGATTCTTATCCTATCAAAACACATCCCTTTGGTTGAAGGTATGAAGAACATTGACTTGTTTGTGTACTTGATCTTTTCTTTTGATTTATCTTATTGCGCTCATTCCAAGGACCTCTCGATGATATCCGAACAAAGGATTTAGAGAGATAGGAATGGGGCAATGATCATTATTCTTTTATTTTCTGTGCTTGTTGGACATTCTTGTAAAATAACTTGGTGAATACTTGCTTTGTTAGATATGTATGGAGGATGTTTCAGATAGCTTGTTGACTATTGCATTGATTGGTTATACCTTTCTTTGTTTTGGTCTGAGATGTTTGAGACTTCTAAAGTGCATCCTAGCAAGGATTTTGTATGTGAGGTGTGAACAAGAATACTCCTATCTATTTGTCAAGTCAAATTCCATCACACTAAGTACAACGCCATCCTGGTCCTTCATACCTTGATGCATTGTACTTAGGCATGTTATCAAATATAAAGTAAGTGACCCTTTGAAAATCCCAATCCTTGATAAGCAAATCATCCATTTCTCATCATCATTTCTCATCATCATCATCATCATCATCTCTCATAATGTTGGTTTGTTGGATCCTCTTGTCATCATCTAATTTCTTCATTTTCCGTACTAACATCATAGCATGAATAGTTAATCATCATCACCAATACATCCATCATGCATCCATCTTGCATCCACAAACCGTCAGCATACCACATATCATTCATATCATACATCATAGGAAACATCGATCATTTCACATGCATTGCATAATCATCATCATAATATAGATCTGTTAGTCTAAGCATCTCATAAATCATCCATTGCATAATCACAACAACATCATCACATCATCAATCTCATCCATCTCATATCATATCAACATTTAAGTTGTTTAGGATAATATAGATTTGTTATTCTAAGCATCTTAAAATCATCTCATTTGCATCATCATCCATAACCACCCATTTTGAACCTCTTTATAGCGAGATCGACCCTCAAATTGAATCTTTTCGCTCGATCTCTCAAGAGGGAAATGTACCAGTGTACTTTCCACTGGGGCATCTGAAAAATCAGAAATTTTTTGATTTCGATCGTGACAAGTTTATTCTTTGAACCAACGCAACAAGTACATTGCTTCAAAGAGGGGAAAAATGTAGACATGCAAAATTAACATTCCACATTTGATCAGGTTCATTCATCAACTAAACTAGATTTCACATTAGGTCCATTCATCACTTTCATCCATTCATCAAATAATCTCATTTCCTAAGGTCGATTATTTAAAATCAATTAAACATTATCATCAACCTTTTTATAAATCAAACATCCATTTAAATCAAATCCAAAATCCATATTCCATCATTTTCTGATTTAAATAAATCAAATATCAAAATCCTAAAAGTCAAACTCACCTAATCATCATTAAATTAACATTATCATCATTTATTTAATCTAACCATGATTAAATACTAATCTCACCCACTTGCACAAATAAATCAATTTTATTGATTTATTAAAAACCCTCATTTTCCCTCAACTTTGAATTCAAAGGCAAGTTGATTTGTCCCTCCAACATTGCATTTATTGCTCATTTTCTTGTCCCCCACTTAGCATTTACTCTCAAATTTGAATTCAAATTCTCCCTCTCATGGGCACTCTTCCCAAATCTTGCACAACCATTGGCCTATCATCATTTGACAAGTGGCCTATTCTCATTGGAGGATCTTTAGTCCCACATTCACCATCTTGGCCAATCTATCATCAAGAAAATCTATAAAAGAAGGCCTTCATTCTCATTCATGGATCCACAACTTTTATGCAAGGTTACTCTCTTAATTTGAGAACTCGTCTTGCCCATCATCTCCATTGCATTTGCATCATCTTGAGCTTCGATCAAGGATTGGGAAAGGGTCACTAGCACATGTGACACCAATCCACTATGGAATAGGTAATTGTAGTTGTTTTCATAATGTTTATAGCTTTCTTTTATCTTTTGTTGAATTTTTGAAGCATTTGCAAGGTATTTCATAGGAGTTTACTTTGGTAGATTTGTAAAATGCTAACCCTTGTATGAAGTTTAGTGCTTTTGCAGATTTAAAAAAAAAGTATGCTCACATTTGGTGCTAAAATGATTGTTTCACTAAGTATATGAAGAAGGATTTATCTACATACACTAAGCTAGACAAGATGATTTTTGATAATTTTGACTAAGTATATGCAAAAGGATGCATCTACACATGCCTAGCCAAAAGGTGTTTTGATAAATGTTTTCAAGGACTTGGTCACAATGTTTTTGAATGATTTTTATTTTTTCATAAAGCCTAGCACTTCAAGGATGATTTCAAGGTTTTGCAAAAGATGATTTATGAGATGATGTTGCTTTGGAGGATGTATGAAAGAGGATTGATTTGTTTTGATCCCTAGATGAACCTAAAAAAGACCACTTTGTGTTTTCCTAGACCTAGGTATTGAAGAGCATGCATATGCTTCCTAAAGACCTTTGTAACCAAGAAATGATTTCTTTTGAACATTCATTTTTGGATTTCCAATGATTTTTGCTTTGGTATTTGTGAGTCTCCAATCACACATGAAAATTCATTTTTCTTATCTTTGTTTAATGGCTTTATTTTACCAAAAACAATATCTTTGATTAAAGTTTCAAACTAAGATGTCCAATGTCTCAATTTCTTCAAACTCCATAAGATATGTTATGTGGAAATTTAATGAACTTAAGGCAAAGGTTTCCTATTGTTTACTTAAGAAGACAAATTGAGGTATAATCCAATGCTTAGGAACCTCTAAGGACATGAATCCCAAGGGAAAGCAATAACATATGGATTGAGTCAATGATATTTGTCTTCAAAAGAGTTTGAAATTTTGAAAATCATGTTGAATGTTTGTTTTGCAAATGTTTTTGAATATAGCACTATGTTTTCAAACCAAGACAATTACAAGCCCTATGGATGTGTAAGACAATATTTGTTAAATCCCCACTTGGACAAGTCCAGCTACGCTTATCTTTAGCGAATGGTTAGATGCTTGACCCCACTGGCTCCCCTCCACGACACTCACTTATACGGGGCAGCCAAGCATCAACACCCATGAAACTCCCATGGCATGTTTTCCATTTCTACTAAAGATCGTAAAAGTGTGGGGCAGCTTCAAAATGACTGTTCTTGCACCAACAAATAGATTAAAGATTTTGGAAAATTCTAGCACATGGGTTCTAGTAAGGACTTTCCATTCATAGGAGTTGACCCAACGTGGCAAGAGTCCCCTTTCAGATCCATCTTGTCGGAGTCAACTACGTGATATTGGTGTTTCTTCCAATATCCACATTTATATCCCGGCTAGAAATACTCTTGGTTTTAGAGTGTTACTGGTTGAGCCGTTCCCTTGGGTGATTAATTTTTCCCACAAGGTGGGCCCTCTAAGATAAAAAAAAGCAAGCAAAGACACAATCCATAACTCGATCAATCTTTGATGGCACAAAGAAAGAGAATATACACAAAAATTCCCCTACTCACACTCGCACAAGATATTGTTCAATTTTAGCCCAAATTGAAGTGTTTCAAAGCAATAAAATGCACTTTGAGTGTTTCTCTTGCACCCTAGATTGCACGAAGCGCAAGGGGAGAGAATACGCACTCAAAATGCACCAAAGACAAAATCACACAATTCAAACACTTGTTCGTTTTATAGCCTTCAAAGCAATTGTGAGTTCGTTTTAAGCACCAAAATGAAGTGTGAGGATTGCTTGTCTAATTTTTAGTCCAAAACAAAATCTAGTAAGTGTCTAAACTTGAATTTTAGCCTTTTACGAATGGAAAAGATCAAATTGTTCTTTTTAGACCCAAAGGAAAATTAGTGTCCTAAGGCGAAAAGACAAACAATTTCGGGGAAACGTGTTGAACAAACACTTAAAGCATTTAAAAACACTTTGAGTTTTCGAAAAAATTCTCCTCATTTCGTTTTCCTTGTGCCTTGTGCCTTCGTTGTTCATTTTGTACCTTTGTTGAATTTTCGCTTTCCTTGTAACTTTTTTGTTCGTTGTACCTATAAAAACAAAATACAATTATGTGAGGGTCAAAATAACTTTAAACAATAGCATGATCTTAATTGAAAAGATGAATATTTTAAGATGATCATGATAAGCAATATTTTATAAGTTAATCATGCTTTTATATTAAACTAGACTCTAAAGCCACACTTCAATAACATGAAACTTACAAAAAAAGGATAATATCACTTATCATTAGATTATCACAAATGATCGCTAAAGACCCAACAAAGTGATAAAATCAAACACTATTTCAATTATTTAGGTGGAACATCAATTTTCACAAAGTCCCATCTTATCAAAGTAATATTAGTTCACAATAATAACTTATAAAAGACCATGCATTGAAAAAAATGATATGTAAAATGGCAGAGATGTAACCAAGTTTTTAATTCCCCAAAGCATACGCATCATGCAACTTGCAGGAAGCCTTTAAAACCATTGCTTCCAATGAATGCATATGTCAGACATTAGAGATCTTCTCAACAGACATATAAATTTTGAAAATAACAGAGAGATTTTAATGGATCACTGAATTTAGATTGCCCCACTCAGATTTATGTTGCTATCGTTACGCCATACTTCTAATGGAAGAAGATTTAGTCTATTCAAATGTTTCCACAGTAGGCAGAGTGGTTTGTTGTAGCTGAATGAGACAAAGTTTTTTGGATTATTATTTGCAGAGATATGTATAGAACACATTTCATATGGAAGTTTTTGCTTCGGGCACTGCAAAACAAGAACTAAAAAGATAAAGGTAACAACAAGGTACAGAAATTTCACTGTCAGCACAAATGTCCATGCATGCCTTGAATCTAACAGTACACAGATATTAATGCTCTTTAATAGATTACGATATGTTTGCAACATAGTATCAGTATTGTGTAGTGTCTGCAAGTTGGACAGAAGATGGAAGGCCGAAAAGAGTATTTTCGTAGCGTTCATGGATGGGAGATGAGTATTAGATAAGGAACACAAAGATTTTCATTAATGTGAATACATTGAAATCGACCGATTTAAGTGAATAACTATGAATATTTCAAACGGGCCTGAGAATGATATTGCGCCTATTCAAGATATTCTCCAATGATCTCAATCCATATGCACTTGGTATAACCTGCGAAATAAGCTGCAACATCAAGACAAATAAACTGGCTCTTTTGACAAAAATCTGATGAATCCAAAGGCAAAACAAATTCCTATAAACTACCCTGGTTGATCATAAGAAGCACGTCAAGCTTATTGGTAAAAAAAAAGAAATATGTGGCTTGAACAACAAAAATACTCTTATTTCACGTATTTCTTTTTGTAGTCAATTTTTTTTTTTTTGACATTTATAGTTAACTATAGATGGTGGTGCTCTCTACGGGAACAGGCCGTGGTTATTTCTTGTATGGCGTAGAGATAAGTTAGAGCTTCTAATATAGATATATGTTCTTGTCCATCAATAACTTTGTATGGCATAGGAAGTATCAATCTCGATTTAAAACTATCCACAAATTAAATTCATTTGCTCATAATTCTTTATTTTTCCTCATTTAACACCTTAGCCCTCCTTCTAGTGCCACCTTTCTATGAACAACTACTATTTTAGTCAAAATGGCTTCAATTTCTCTATTGGTCACCTCAACTTGGCCATTAGCCTAGGGGTGATAAGGAGTAGATTTTATGTGCTTTATATTGTACTCATTCACTAGTTCTGCAACAAGAGTTGATGTGAATTGTGGCCCTTGAAAAATTACTATTTCTCTTAGGACTCCATATCTTGTGAGAATCTCCTCATAAAGAAAATCTACAACCTTGTTATCTCTTACATGCTTCATGGCCTTAACTTCTACCCATTTTGTTACATAATCAGTGCATACCAATATATAAGACTTACCATTTCATGGAGGGTCAATTGGTCCCACAAAATCTAATCGCCACTTGTCAAAGGGTGTGATTACTATCTGAGGTAAAAGTGGCATTTCATCGGATCTAGTTGGTTTTCCTATTCTTTGACATCTATCACATTTTCTAGTATACCTCCCTACATCCCTGTGGAGTTTTGGCCAGTAATATCCTATGTTCAAAACCTTCATTATGGTCCTATTGGATACAAAGTGTCCTCCACATGGTTCATTGTTACATGCATGCAAAATTTCATATGTCTCATCTTCTCTCACACATCTTCTCATGACATGGTCAGGTCCAACATAAAAAAAACATCTAACATCCAAGAGAAAGGAAAATATTTTTCAATGAATGCCCTTTTCTCTTTTGGGGAGAAGAAAGAAGAAACTCTACCTATAACCAAGTAATTTCCTATGTCAGCATACCAGGGTATTTGTACACTGAGAGAGAATAGGTGCTCATCAGGAAAAGAGTCATCTATGGGTTGATTATCTGCTTTTGTAGTTAGCCTTGAAAGAAAATTTGCAACAACATTGACCATTCCTGGCTTATCCACAATGGTTATATCAAACTCCTACATAAAAAATAACCATCTTTCCAATCTACCTGTGATCAAAATTTTATTCATGAGATATCTAATGGCTGCATGATCAGTTTTTACAAAGATTTTGTATCCCATTATCTAATGTCTGAATTTGTTCAGTGCATAGATTACTCTTAGCATCTCTTTCTATGTCATTTTATAATTGAATTAAGCTCCTTGCAATTTTTTTTGACAAAGTAAATAGCATTTTTAATAGCTCCCACTTTCTATCCTAAGACCACTCCTATGGGATAATCTGATGCATTAGCGTGGATGTGGAATGGAAGCTCCCAATTAGGTCCCTTGAGTACAAGAGCATGAGTCAAAGTTTCCTTCAAGTCAGAAAATGCCTTGTCACAAGTGTTAGTCCACTAAAATTCAACATATTTAGTGAGAAGGGTATACAATGGTGTTGCTACCTTGTTGAAATCCTTGATGAATCACCTGTAATTCCCTGCATGACCCAAGAAACACCTAACATCTTTTTTTTTTGTAGGTGTAGGCAGATTTGTGATTACCTCATTTTTTGCAGGATCTACTTGAATACCCTTGTGGAAGATGTAGTGGCCAAGAAATACACCCTCTTGCATCATCAAGAATTTTTTTTCACTATTTAAGGACAATTTTTTGTCTTCACATGTCTGTAGGACTCTCCTTAGATTCTCCAATGCTTGATTAAAATCAGCATTATAAGTGGTGAAGTCATCCATATAAATCTCCATGCAATCATGAGAAATGTGTGAGAATATGCTAATGAATTCTCTCTAGAAAGTTGTAGGTGCATTGTACAAGCCAAATGGGAGTACCGAATAGGCATAGGTACCCCATGGATAGGTAATTTTTTTCTTTTCCTAGTCTTCTAGTGCAATTTGGATCTGGTTGTAGCCACTAAATCCATCTAGAAAAGAGAAGTATTGCTTTCCTGCAAGTCTGTCCAAAACTTGATCAATAAAGGGTAAAGGAAAGTAATCGTTCTTGGTGGTAGCATTAAGTTCACTATAATCAACAAAAAATCTTCATTTCCATCCTTTCTTGAGCACAATCACTAATGGAGACACCCACTGACTATCTAAAATGGGGTAGATAAATCTTGCATCTATCAATTTCTACAGTTTTGCTTTCACAATTTCTCTTAGGGAAGGGCTAATTCTTCTTTGTGGATGTCTTACTAGAGTGCAATATAAATTCTATGGGTACAAAGTTTAGGATCCAGTCCCTCCATATCATGATAATCCATGCAAATGCATGTTTATGGGAACTTAATAGCTTTTCCAATGAAAGTTGCTACTCTTCATTTAATTTACTATTAACATTCAAATATTTTCCCTCTAACCCCTACACTTGTGTAGTTAACTTTATCATGACTACTTCATTAATACATGGTACCTTTAGTTCATACAACATCAATGTATGGAACATACCTATTGTTGCAAGAAGTCTGTCTGCAGGAACAATGGCTACAAGAAGAGTGGCTATAGGAAGATCGTGTAACGCCCCACCGTGCGAACCCCAAAGGACATTAACACAATAATTATAGCACAATTTTTTTTTTTTGTTAACATGACATACATTTAATACACATTAAGTCATAACATGAATTTCATTTAAATAGATTCATTAACACATACATCCCTTGGGGTACACGAAGAGTCATTACGCGACTTAGATCCATACAACATCAATAAAGAATAAAATCCAAAGATATAATCATTAACAATAACAAATATAACACATACATGAAAAATTCATTGATAAGAAGCCATCTGCACATAAATACAACATATGCATGATTACATAACACATTGAACAACAACTTCCATGGCCAATATCCACACAAGATTTATCGTTACATTACAGTACAAAGTTTGAGATGTACAATAATACAAAAGTGTTTCCAACATAAATGGAAACCATACACAAGATAACATGATACAAATAAACCAAGGAATACCAAGTATCATAACTGGCTCCAAGTCATATACAATTCTGAAGTCGTTGCAACGGTACCAATCCACACCTCTCGATCCTCGACTGGGAACCCAATGGGGTGCTTAGCATGTTCCACCCAACCATGTGAGTCCGAAGACCCACCCCCCGTCCTAGGAGCTAACAAGAAAGAGACCTTGACCAAGAACATCCAAACATGGAACCACAAGACTCAACAACACACAAAGATATTATAAAACTCAAGGATTACAACGACATAATCAACCACACCCAAGAGTCACCCTATTAACTTAAAGTCATGAATCTCATCACACGAATCAAAGTAATAACTAGTAAACAAGTAACCAAAGGATGATCATGAAGCACTTCCAAATCAACTGAAAACATAATACAATTCCAAATTCCAATTAAACAATACAATAACATCATATTACAGTACCATAAGAGTACAAGGTCAAAACCCCAAACATCAATCAGATTTATACAAGACCATAGAATACACCATAGATAAAATAAGGGTAAAACCATAAATCAATTCAAATTACTAGGTTTCATCAATTCAAGACAAAGGACCACTTCCAGAGGATTTCCAAAGAAGTAACATAATAAGGAGTGTTAGAGGAGAGTGTCATCGCATGGCTTAAAATGGATTCTCCAGGCTACCTACTGCAAGGTACTGCCTCCATCTACTGATGGATTATCCAGGCAACCAAGCACTAGGAACCGCCTCCATCTATGGTTATCCAGGCTACCTATCTCAAGGAACTACTCCATAGGGTTGCTCATGCGGAACCGTTAACCTTTCATGAAGACAAGGTAACGATCTTGCCAACCACGACCTTCTCAATCCCCTTTAGCCTGTGATAGCACTAAACGGCAGACGAGGCATCAATTATCTTTTTAGTGTGTTACTACCCACCCCCTAGTTAATTATTTAAATTATCACTTTTTAATTTCACTCTAACGAGGGCTATCCTGGCGCCCCTTTGTGCGCCGACCACCCACTTAGAGCCACTCCCACTCTAGACACTCAAAACATAAAAACCAAATCCAAGGGTTGTACAACATAACAAGTACATTAGATCACAACAGAGAAGCATGCAAGACATTACCCATCTTGCCATAAATACATAATCAAAATCTCAACGATTCTTGTACAACCCTTTCAAAAACATGAAACCAAAACACTTGCCACAACAAGGGCACATAAAAGGAGCACATTGACCAACCATAGAAAACAAGCCTCTGGAAGACTCTCAAAAGGTTACACTAGGGTTTCCCCATCAAAGAACTGACAACAATAAATTGCAAGACCTAAAAGAACTATTTCCAAATCAAATATAATGAGTGAATATACCAAAATAAGATCAACAACTCCATCAAGACTACATACTTAACTTTGATACAAAATAAATCAAAAATTCAAGAAGATCAACTATCCACAACTCATAAACGAAACAAGAGTTCCCAATTACATTGCAACACATTTTAAATGACAAAGGATTCCTTAAATCAACATTAATCTCCAAAGGCATTCACACCAACACGGAACCATCCAGAAACAATCCTTCAACAATAGAGGTAAAAGCATAAAACTAGGCATCCAAGGGAGACCTCAATTTCCTCCTCACAAGATACCCGTGCAGCTGGTAAACAAATGACCTTGATAAAAAAATCAACCAACATGACAACAATGTAATTACATGTTTCAGCAATATAATAAAAGTGGGAAGTTTGCATACAACAAGAAGCATAAACTTATCACAACCAAGCATCACATTTGTATCCAAAATACTCCACCACAAAATCAAATATGAACTCAATGATCAAGATCACCTATGGAAACTAAACAACTCAAGAGATACATTGAAACAAAACTCAAATAATAAAATAAAAATACATAATCATCTTGACACAAATCAACTGGCTCAAACCATCAAATCAATCATGAAACAAGTAAGCATCCATATAGAGAATTTACGAAAAAGAGAATAAGGAGATAGTCATCTTTTAGAAGATCATCTAATTAACATAATCCCTACATCTATCCAAAAATAAACAGTCAACTCTACAACCATCTACTCTCCTAATTACCAAAATAAAACTATCTTAATCAAGCAATTTTCTTATTTTCAACATATCCCTATCTACTTCATAAACTTATAAATATAAAACAATCACACTAATATTCACGTCACACAATTACATGAATGAATGTTTATACAAAAATGTTCATTTCACATAACGATTCCTAGGTCTTAAAAATAATATGAAAGATTCCATTACCCATTTGCCAAGTTATCCATTAGCCAAACATAAAAGCATGCGAGGAGAAAGATATTAAAATAACATTTATTTAATTCTAAAACTAACAGAAATATAAACGAATTAAAAGATATCACGAAATTAGTACTATAAAAATTAAATTACCAAATAAGAGAACATATAAGAAAAGGTCAATATATACTTCATATTTTAATTTTCATTATATTAAAATAAATCTCAAGTCTAAATTAGATACAATGATTAATAATATTCTAAAAGAACATATGTTTCCTCTTAAAGTAACAAATGTGAGGATTCTATACTTCACCATCCTTAATAAATGATGACTAACTACGCGACAAGATTTCAACAATTAATAACTTAATTTATTCAAAACAAGATCCTTTACTTATATATCCCCTCAACAAATATCCAACCTATTCATATTATAAGCTTTTAATATTGAAATCACTCCCCTGCAACTCATTTACCTATTACCTATTAAAACAAATAACTTTCATATGTTTCTATTGTATTTATTTTATGAATTCTGTCGAAGATAACTCTTTCCCTATTAAACATTCTAGTTTATGGACCAGCTTAACTAATTAATCACCTAAAATAAAATTACACTTTTACTTAATTCACTATCTCACAGAACATTCTAACACTCGATTCATATTTTACTTTTACACCACTATAAAATCATAAACAAAATAATTAAAGAAATTATACATATTTTATAAACATATTATATAAATACGAACCATTTTCTTTTGAATAATACTCATCATACAAATCTACTTATATATTGAAATATTCTCATAAATTCTAAATATAAAAGACTACCTTCACTCAAATATTTTAACCTATAATTATGTATCTATACTTGTTTATATAACCATATGCGTATATATATATATATATATATAATAAAAAGAATAGTAATCTAAAAGGTATAAAGTCAAAATAAATAAAGGTCGCTTATATATGTAGTTGGTAATTCAAATACCATAACTTACCTTAGCTACATACCATAAAGACAACTAAATACCAACATTTTACCGCCTCTAAAATACATCGGCTTGGTGACAGAAGGTAGGCAATGTATGTTCAGATTTAACGCTTTCCATGATTTCTATTTTTATATTATTATGATTATTGAAAGTTTTCTACTGTTATGAATACCAGAATTTATTTCATCATTTTCAATATCCATACCAGAATGGGCGCAACTCACAGACATTTATGTTTGGTCGCCATAACTCAGACAGGTTGACAATGAAATCAGAGAGGCTATTTAATTATGTACAATGTTTCAACTCTAATTACCATAACAGTGATAGGTTGCCAAGTATAACAAAAAGTGAATATTGGAATTTGGAAATATCACCATTTACTTGCATTATTATCAAATCCCGAATGTTATCTGCAAGACTAAAGGGAAAAAAAAACAAAGATGAGGCGCAAGTACGTGACTTAAGGGAGGGAGAATTAAGGTTCAACTTTTCTTTTCTTTTCTTTTTAAAATGCATCTCTGCTGCTGGCGAGTTTCCAGGGCACGCTCAAGTCTGTAGTTTGGAAATTAAACCTCACCACAATCAAGGGGAGCCCCCTACTATGCTAGTACATTGACAATATTTATTTTTAAGCGCAGCAACTACGATAGATTGATAGTAGAATCAAAAAGGTTATTTAAAATCTATAAACTTCCTTTTGAGTTCCAATGCGCCACTAAGTCCAGAGGGATTATTTAATTTACTATACCTTTGTAAATCGACAAGTTACAGTTGTGACGGGTACCATGAAGAATATTTAACCCTTTAAACTTTCTATTATAACACAAGAATCCCACCACATTGAGAGAGAGAAAATAATTTATTAAACATAGTGTATACTATGTTGGCGTATGGAGCAATATTCCAGAAATTGACCTAGCCAAAGTTCAACAATGGACAGTTTCACAAATACGCAACCATACATTATCTTTTACAAATTACAAAAGAACGAATCAAATCCAATATCAATCTATGTAAATATAAATATTTATTCAAAATAAAAGCATTTCGTACAATAAAATTAAACAATATAATTCACGGTATTACAATCCAGCCTATCGTCCATAGGGTAAAAATAACACTCTTCTATTCTAAACAAAGACTACCCAATCTCACAAATTAAAAAAAACACTTCCCAGTAAAATAAAAGGAATAATTACATTTACCAAAATTATATACATATACAACAGTGAATCTGTGGAGATAAGAATAAATAAGTAAATGTACCTAATTTAACTCTGGTTCATATTCCCCAAAACCAATATTTTTTTTTTTAACAAAAGAACTTCCCAGACCTGGGTAAAAACTCAATTACCTATTACAATTCTTTGTCAATTATATTATTATTATTATTATTTTAAATTAAATTGCATTAGGGAAGTTTAGACAGTGTTTTTCCCTGGTTTTAAATGAACAATTTACGAGATCTCAACCGACATAAATTTTCAACATAAAATTTAACACAGCCACAGATTCACTCAACAAACAATGCAGCCAAATAAAATCAAAAGCATAACAATTAGAATAGAAATTTTGAAAGGCACCTGGCGTCCTACGGTTGAAGAATAAACCCAACCCTATGCTTTCCTTCTCCTTTCCAATACTATAACTTCGTTTCCGAAAACCAAAAATTCCCAGACAAATTTTTCCCCCAAAAGAAAACTCTCCTCTCTACCTCCTTTCTCCTCCCGTAAAAAGATTCCAAAAAAAATAACTAACTTCATTCTCCGAATAACTCCCACCAGTTTCTCCAGTTTTAATTATTTATTATTATTATAATTTATTTATTTAATTTTAAACAATAATTTATTTTGTTTTAAAATTACTTCCATTTAATTCTAAATTTAATTAAAACAAACTTTTATAACAATTAACTTTTAACTAAAATATAATTAAACCTCAATTCTTACTAACTCATAATTAGTAAAAAGTAATCTTTTAACTCCAACCCAATTAAATGAACTATCACCCACCATAACAAATTAAATAAACCATTTAACTCAAACACAACTGAAAAATCAAGACAAATTCAAATCAACACATGACTCGACAACCTCATACGAAATGACAGACTTGGGTCGGGAAATTCTTTCATAACCTCTAATTATATTAAGACATTTATTTAATTATTTATTTTCTTTTAATTAACCACTATACCTTTTAACTTTATAATCCTATTTAAATGTCGTAATTTGATCAACAACATTTATTAACCAGAATAAATCAAATGCACTCAAAGTCCAACAATACCTGACCTCACAACGAGCTGAAATGCATTACAAAGACAATGCAAATGGAGGGCACTACATCCTCCCCCCCTAGGCTTCGACTTACTCCTGGAAGTCGAACTCAAAAAGAAAGACGGTAACATAACAATATCAATGACCATAAACACATCAACACAGTAATTTAAATCATCAATTAAACGTCATCAAGTAAGCAACAAAAATTAAACAAACCAAAATAAGGAAATGATACCAAAATGATAATAGTAACGGGGTTGCAACCAAACTAATTTTCCAAACACTAGGACAGACGATGAACTAGGTTGGGGAAACTTCCTTGTTAGTTCCTATTTTTCCACACCAATCCCATTGGGTGTATATAATGCTCGCCCTGTCCTGACAAAGCAGGTGGAATCGAGACTTAATTCCTGCAATCCTGCATGCAAACAAACATTGTGCACAATACATATATATCAAAAATACATCGTGAGAGGAACTCCCAGCATAGTAGGGCACTCACGAGCGAGTGATACCACACTGTCCCTCCCACCAAGCCACACATAATAGTCAAAATAATTCTAGTCACTCGTAAACAATTTGCTTCTTATTAGTTAAGCAATATTCGCATAAGGATACTAACCATAAACCTAATTCTTCTACTATATCAAAATGAATTACTACTTGAAATTATAAGTATCTATACCTACATATTACAATTACATTACCTTCGTCACTGTGCTTTCTGAAGCCAACTTCCTGTAAATCAAAAGCTAACATAGGAGATTGCACATTAGTACCAATAATTCAAGTTGCATTTTAACCTCAAGATACTATATTCTGCTAAAATCATAGAATAATTATCCACAAAACCTCATAATTTCGTTAAAACTCATAATTTTCACACAAAGAGCTCCACTTTAACCATTATTCAACACCAAATCTCACATCAATTTCAATAAAAAGGGAAAAAAATTTACACCTTCACAGATTCCAGAAAACATAACTCATCACTCAAGGACAACAAAATTGTAGATTCCACACACACTTGACATATTCACACACATAAAACACATCACCAAGAAACACATCACACTAAAACTCAAGGGTCCATAGAGCATCCCCGACAGGAAGGATATCGGTGCATTGCGCACTACACCGCGGGTCCTATCCTTTCAATCGGTTTCCTGCACCATCGACCCAACACCGGTTAACAGAAGAAACTCAGGTTCACAACAATGACAAAAGAAAAGTGAAACTCAAGACTCGCGGGTTTAAGCGCAAGGTTACATAGTGAGCAGGCATAGTAACCAGTGTATAAACCTATGCTCTGATACCAATGTTGTAACGCCCCGCCGTGCGAACCCCAAAGGACATTAACACAATAATTACAGCACAAATTTTTTTTTTTTTGTTAACATGACATACATTTAATACACATTAAGTCATAACATGAATTTCATTTAAATAGATTCATTAACACATACATCCCTTGGGGTACACGAAGAGTCATTACGCGACTTAGATCCATACAACATCAATAAAGAATAAAATCCAAAGATATAATCATTAACAATAACAAATATAACACATACATGAAAAATTCATTGATAAGAAGCCATCTGCACATAAATACAACATATGCATGATTACATAACACATTGAACAACAACTTCCATGGCCAATATCCACACAAGATTTATCGTTACATTACAGTACAAAGTTCGAGATGTACAATAATACAAAAGTGTTTCCAACATAAATGGAAACCATACACAAGATAACGTGATACAAATAAACCAAGGAATACCAAGTATCATAACTGGCTCCAAGTCATATACAATTCTGAAGTCACTGCAACGGTACCAATCCACACCTCTCGATCCTCGACTGGGAACCCAATGGGGTGCTTAGCACGTTCCACCCAACCATGTGAGTCTGAAGACCCACCCCCCGTGCTAGGAGCTAACAAGAAAGAGACCTCGACCAAGAACATCCAAACATGGAACCACAAGACTCAACAACACACAAAGATATTATAAAACTCAAGGATTACAACGACATAATCAACCACACCCAAGAGTCACCCTATTAACTTAAAGTCATGAATCTCATCACACGAATCAGAGTAATAACTAGTAAACAAGTAACCAAAGGATGATCATGAAGCACTTCCAAATCAACTGAAAACATAATACAATTCCAAATTGCAATTAAACAATACAATAACATCATATTAAAGTACCATAAGAGTACAAGGTCAAAACCCCAAACATCAATCAGATTTATACAAGACCATAGAATACACCATAGATAAACTAAGGGTAAAACCATAAATCAATTCAAATTACTAGGTTTCATCAATTCAAGACAAAGGACCACTTCCAGAGGATTTCCAAAGAAGTAACATAATAAGGAGTGTTAGAGGAGAGTGTCATCGCATGGCTTAACATGGATTCTCCAGGCTACCTACTGCAAGGTACTGCCTCCATCTACTGACGGATTATCCAGGCAACCAAGCACTAGGAACCGCCTCCATCTATGGTTATCCAGGCTACCTATCTCAAGGAACTGCTCCATAGGGTTGCTCATGCGGAACCGTTAACCTTTCATGAAGACAAGGTAACGATCTTGCCAACCACGACCTTCTCAATCCCCTTTAGCCTGTGATAGCACTAAACGGCAGATGAGGCATCAATTATCTTTTTAGTGTGTTACTACCCACCCCCTAGTTAATTATTTAAATTATCACTTTTTAATTTCACTCTAACGAGGGCTATCCTGGCGCCCCTTTGTGCGCTGACCACCCACTTAGAGCCACTCCCACTCTAGACACTCAAAACATAAAAACCAAATCCAAGGGTTGTACAACATAACAAGTACATTAGATCACAACAAAGAAGCATGCAAGGCATTACCCATCTTGCCATAAATACATAATCAAAATCTCAACGATTCATGTACAACCCTTTCAAAAACATGAAACCAAAACACTTGCCACAACAAGGGCACATAAAAGGAGCACATTGACCAACCATAGAAAACAAGCCTCTGGAAGACTCTCAAAAGGTTACACTAGGGTTTCCCCATCAAAGAACTGACAACAATAAATTGCAAGACCTCAAAGAACTATTTCCAAATCAAATATAATGAGTGAATAAACCAAAATAAGATCAACAACTCCATCCAGACTACATACTTAACTTCGATACAAAATAAATCAAAAATTCAAGAAGATCAACTATCCACAACTCATAAACGAAACACGAGTTCCCAATTACATTGCAACACAATTTAAATGACAAAGGATTCCTTAAATCAACATTAATCTCCAAAGGCATTCACACCAACACGGAACCATCCAGAAACAATCCTTCAACAATAGAGGTAAAAGCATAAAACTAGGAATCCAAGGGAGACCTCAATTTCCTCCTCACAAGATACCCGTGCAGCTGGTAAACAAATGACCTTGATAAAAAAATCAACCAACATGACAACAATGTAATTACATGTTTCAGCAATATAATAAAAGTGGGAAGATTGCATACAACAAGAAGCATAAACTTATCACAACCAAGCATCACATTTGTATCCAAAATACTCCACCACAAAATCAAATATGAACTCAATGATCAAGATCACCTATGGAAACTAAACAACTCAAGAGATACATTGAAACAAAACTCAAATAATAAAATAAAAATACATGATCATCTTGACACAAATCAACTGGCTCAAACCATCAAATCAATCATGAAACAAGTAAGCATCCATATAGAGAATTTACGAAAAAGAGAATAAGGAGATAGTCATCTTTTAGAAGATCATCTAATTAACATAATCCCTACATCTATCCAAAAATAAACAGTCAACTCTACAACCATCTACTCTCCTAATTACCAAAATAAAACTATCTTAATCAAGCAATTTTCTTATTTTCAACATATCCCTATCTACTTCATAAACTTATAAATATAAAACAATCACACTAATATTCACGTCACACAATTACATGAATGAATGTTTATACAAAAATGTTCATTTCACATAACGATTCCTAGGTCTTAAAAATAATATGAAAGATTCCATTACCCATTTGCCAAGTTATCCATTAGCCAAACATAAAAGCATGCAAGGAGAAAGATATTAAAATAACATTTATTTAATTCTAAAACTAACAGAAATATAAACGAATTAAAAGATATCACGAAATTAGTACTATAAAAATTAAATTACCAAATAAGAGAACATATAAGAAAAGGTCAATATATACTTCATATTTTAATTTTCATTATATTAAAATAAATCTCAAGTCTAAATTAGATACAATGATTAATAATATTCTAAAAGAACATATGTTTCCTCTTAAAGTAACAAATGTGAGGATTCTATACTTCACCATCCTTAATAAATGATGACTAACTACGCGACAAGATTTCAACAATTAATAACTTAATTTATTCAAAACAAGATCCTTTACTTATATATCCCCTCAACAAATATCCAACCTATTCATATTATAAGCTTTTAATATTGAAATCACTCCCCTGCAACTCATTTACCTATTACCTATTAAAACAAATAACTTTCATATGTTTCTATTGTATTTATTTTATGAATTCTGTCGAAGATAACTCTTTCCCTATTAAACATTCTAGTTTATGGACCAGCTTAACTAATTAATCACCTAAAATAAAATTACACTTTTACTTAATTCACTATCTCACAGAACATTCTAACACTCGATTCATATTTTACTTTTACACCACTATAAAATCATAAACAAAATAATTAAAGAAATTATACATATTTTATAAACATATTATATAAATACGAACCATTTTCTTTTGAATAATACTCATCATACAAATCTACTTATATATTGAAATATTCTCATAAATTCTAAATATAAAAGACTACCTTCACTCAAATATTTTAACCTATAATTATGTATCTATACTTGTTTATATAACCATATGCGTATATATATATATATATATATATATATATAATAAAAAGAATAGTAATCTAAAAGGTATAAAGTCAAAATAAATAAAGGTCGCTTAAATATGTAGTTGGTAATTCAAATGCCATAACTTACCTTAGCTACATACCATAAAGACATAACTAAATGCCAACATTTTACTGCCTCTAAAATACATCGGCTTGGTGACAGAAGGTAGGCAATGTATGTTCAGATTTAACGCTTTCCATGATTTCTGTTTTATATTATTATGATTATTGAAAGTTTTCTACTGTTATGAATACCAGAATTTATTTCATCATTTTCAATATCCATACCAGAATGGGCGCAACTCACAGACATTTATGTTCGGTCGCCATAACTCAGACAGGTTGACAATGAAATCAGAGAGGCTATTTAATTATGTACAATGTTTCAACTCTAATTACCATAACAGTGATAGGTTGCCAAGTATAACAGAAAGTGAATATTGGAATTTGGAAATATCGCCATTTACTTGCATTATTATCAAATCCCGAATGTTATCTGCAAGACTAAAGGAAAAAAAAAACAAAGATGAGGCGCAAGTACGTGACTTAAGGGAGGGAGAATTAAGGTTCAACTTTTCTTTTCTTTTCTTTTTAAAATGCATCTCTGCTGCTGGCGAGTTTCCAGGGCACGCTCAAGTCTGTAGTTTGGAAATTAAACCTCACCACAATCAAGGGGAGCCCCCTACTATGCTAGTACATTGACAATATTTATTTTTAAGCGCAGCAACTACGATAGATTGATAGTAGAATCAAAAAGGTTATTTAAAATCTATAAACTTCCTTTTGAGTTCCAATGCGCCACTAAGTCCAGAGGGATTATTTAATTTACTATACCTTTGCAAATCGACAAGTTACAGTTGTGACGGGTACCATGAAGAATATTTAACCCTTTAAACTTTCTATTATAACACGGGAATCCCACCACATTGAGAGAGAGAATAATTTATTAAACATAGTGTATACTATGCTGGCGTATGGAGCAATATTCCAGAAATTGACCTAGCCAAAGTTCAACAATGGACAGTTTCACAAATACGCAACCATACATTATCTTTTACAAATTACAAAAGAACGAATCAAATCCAATATCAATCTATGTAAATATAAATATTTATTCAAAATAAAAGCATTTCGTACAATAAAATTAAACAATATAATTCACGGTATTACAATCCAGCCTATCGTCCATAGGGTAAAAATAACACTCTTCTATTCTAAACAAAGACTACCCAATCTCACAAATTAAAAAAAACACTTCCCAGTAAAATAAAAGGAATAATTACATTTACCAAAATTATATACATATACAACAGTGAATCTGCGGAGATAAGAATAAATAAGTAAATGTACCTAATTTAACTCTGGTTCATATTCCCCAAAACCAATATTTTTTTTTTTAACAAAAGAACTTCCCAGACCTGGGTAATAACTCAATTACCTATTACAATTCTTTGTCAATTATATTATTATTATTATTATTTTAAATTAAATTGCATTAGGGAAGTTTAGACAGTGTTTTTCCCTGGTTTTAAATGAACAATTTACGAGATCTCAACCGACATAAATTTTCAACATAAAATTTAACACAGCCATAGATTCACTCAACAAACAATGCAGCCAAATAAAATCAAAAGCATAACAATTAGAATAGAAATTTTGAAAGGCACCTGGCATCCTACGGTTGAAGAATAAACCCAACCCTATACTTTCCTTCTCCTTTCCAATACTGTAACTTCGTTTCCGAAAACCAAAAATTCCCAGACAAATTTTTCCCCCAAAAGAAAACTCTCCCCTCTACCTCCTTTCTCCTCCCGTAAAAAGATTCCAAAAAAAATAACTAACTTCATTCTCCGAATAACTCCCACCAGTTTCTCCAGTTTTAATTATTTATTATTATTATAATTTATTTATTTAATTTTAAACAATAATTTATTTTGTTTTAAAATTACTTCCATTTAATTCTAAATTTAATTAAAACAAACTTTTATAACAATTAACTTTTAACTAAAATATAATTAAACCTCAATTCTTACTAACTCATAATTAGTAAAAAGTAATCTTTTAACTCCAACCCAATTAAATGAACTATCACCCACCATAACAAATTAAATAAACCATTTAACTCAAACACAACTGAAAAATCAAGACAAATTCAAATCAACACATGACTCGACAACCTCATACGAAATGACAGACTTGGGTCGGGAAATTCTTTCATAACCTCTAATTATATTAAGACATTTATTTAATTATTTATTTTCTTTTAATTAACCACTATACCTTTTAACTTTATAATCCTATTTAAATGTCGTAATTTGATCAACAACATTTATCAACCAGAATAAATCAAATGCACTCAAAGTCCAACAATACCTGACCTCACAACGAGCTGAAATGCATTACAAAGACAATGCAAATGGAGGGCACTACAGATCGTCTATAGGAAGAATGTCTGTAGGAATAGCGGTTGCAGGAAGAGCAGGTAGAAGTTTCCTGGCCAAAGTAGAAGGTGATGCTTCCTCCACTTCATAATGGTTTTGAATGAGATTATCTAACACTTCACCCTCATCTTGGAGCTCAATGAAAGAGCTTCTACCTAGCATCATAAGCTATGCCACAAAATTAACTTCCCCAGCCTCTTCACCAACTTGTGGTCAGACAAAATCTTCTTCATCATGAGATGGTTGAGAAGGTGGATAAAGAACAAACTTTTTAGTACTCCTTCCATCTAAAATGGTCATGTCACCTGACTGAAATCCAATGTATGCATCTATAGTTTCCAACCAAGGCCTTCCAAGAATGATGGGATACCCACCTAGTGTAGCCTTAGGATAAAGAATAATAAAATTTGTTGGGCATTCCCAAGAGTCTAGAACTACCGCAAGATTCTCCACTACACCATCAGTGTTAACAGTAGAGCTATCATAGAGCTAAAAAATAGTAGGAGTAGATCTCATAATTATAATTTTTAGTTGTTACAAGATGTATTTGGTCATTATATTGATTATTTCCCCTAAATCAACTAGAGCATTCTTCACTTAGATCCCCTTTATGACAACGACTACCATAGGACTACTTAGGTCATTATACTTGGGAATAGTCACTTTTCCCAGCATGATATCAACTAGTTGGCCCACCACATCAACTGTAGTTGGGTCTCTCTTCTTCCTTCCTAGCTTCTTAAGACAAGCTTCCTTGATAGCTTTGTCATAGATTCGAACATCCTTTATTGCCTAAAATAGGGTATCTAAACATGCATATGCTTTAGTTGATCTAGGATTTCAAAAGTGGTATCCTCCTTTTCTTCTTTCTTCCTAAAAACTTCCAACCTCTGAGGGGATGGTGGTTCTTGTTCAATCTACTTGAGTTGAATTGGTTCAAGACTTTTAGGTGCATTTGGATAAATAGGATCATTCAGAGGCTCCTCCTCCTCTTCCATAGGAAGCACATTGATAATGGGATTGGAAGGGCCTGATAGAGTGGTTCTTGAACATAGGTGGATATCACTTACACTCACATCATATGCAGGGAATTGATTTGAATCAATAGATTATGAAGGCTACTATTGTGGTTTGTTATTTGGATTGGGTGTGGGATAAGCTAGTATCTAAGTGGGTTTAGGTGCATTTGAGTTTAGATTAGCAGGTGGAGGCATTAGAGTAGGTTTTTGGGGCTGAGAAGGTGGATACATGTAATTGGTTATTTGAGTAGGCCATTTTTGTCCTCCTCTCCATTGATTTCTTTGCTGCAAATTTCTTGGAGGTGGTTGCAAGTGCCCTTGAAATTGCTGCCAATTCCCCTAAGGTTGTTTCCACTGAGGTGGAGAACTCTAATGGCTAGGCCAAGAATTTAGAGGGTTACTTCAAGGTAGTGGTGGATATCCTCCATAACTAAGTGGATATGGGGGCTTCCATTGGTTACCAAATAAATAAGAGTTAAAATATGGTCCAACATAGGATAGTGGATTTGTGGCATACCTTGTCTTGTTTCCCAAGGCTTCCTTTGTGCAACATAGCAGACTTGGTCTTCTTCAATTTGAATTGGCTTGAACTCAGGTGGAATCTACTTGTTTTCCAAGTTAGCTACCATCTTACATCTGCAGTCCTTCTTTTCTCTATAGTGGGGACAATACTCTGTCAACATTGTCTTTGCCTCCTCTTGCTTCCTTGTGGCCTGAAGTGTATCTAGCTGAGTAGCTAGATTGTTGATAATAGCTTGATTGAAGTTACAAGCAAATGAGTGATCTCCATTCTTGAAACCCCACCGGTAGTTGACTTACACATGGAAAATTGATTGTTGGAATATGGCTTTGACAGATTTTTTTAGCTACCTTTTTTTCCATTGATGGAAACTGGAGTTAGCAATATGATCTACAGTGTTTGCAATTGCTCCTACTAGCAAGAAAAATAAGATTTTGTTATCTACTAGCAAAAAGAATGAAGAGCAGAACATCTAGTTGGTAAGTTGATCTGATCACTTCACTAGATCATTATTTTGTGGTTTGGATCTCTATGGAAGTCTTTCTATCATGTGTACTATCCTACTGGTGAGTTTTTTTGTGTTGGATTAGTCGGTGTTCAAGTTAAGAGGTTAGGTAGTATGGTTCATGGTTTATTCTCTTATTATGGCTGACATGTTTTATATGGCGTATCATGGATGTATGTGGAGTATTTATTTAGTTATTTATTATTATTGGAAAATTGATTTGGGTCCCTACTAGATTCTAGCTAACTTGTGTGGGTACACATCAACTCTAATTAATGAATTGAGTCGATATAAGCAAGAATATCATATTTTTTTGTGAAGCCAACATACAATGAATTCCTAATTAGTTGGTATATAAAGGATTTCAAAAAATCATTTTGAAGTAGTAGGATAAGTAGTGAGGTAGTTGTGGTAGAGATAGAAGTGTATGCGTATCAAGGAGAGAGTGAAAAAGGATAGATTAGTTATTTGAGGGCAGAAAGATTTTTGTATGCAGAGCAAAGTAGAACAAAAGTATGAACTATTGTAAAGATCCAGAATTTGATTATGAGCTTCATTGGAACTAAATCTAGGCATTTGTAGATGTTGTACTCTTAGTTAAAATTTTCTTGTAATTTCAATTGTACTTTTTAAGGAAGTGAGCCTTTCTCTCTTGAGCAGTGAGCTCTAGGTAGTGCACCTGAATGTAGGTGCATTCCCCTATTTTATCATAATTTTAACAGAGTATACATTGTGGATTAATCCCCACTGTGGTTTTTCCCTTAATAAGGTTTCCACTTAAAAATTTCTGATTTTATGGTGTTCTTTAATGTGATTGCATGTTTTCATCTATTTATGCGATGTGGATGTTGTTTTAAGTTCAATTATTGTTGTTGACAGCTTTAGATCTGATTTGAAAAGTTAAATATCATGGAACACTGATTCACCCCCCCTCTCAGTGATCCTAGTTTCCAACAATTGGTATCAGAGCATTCATCCACTACATCCACAACCAACTATCATTTCCCTTTTTCTTCAACTTTTACTAATTTGGGTGTCGAAGGAGTGACACCAACCAAATCTCTTCCTCTCTTGTCCTTTTACTCTGCCTTCCTGGAGGATGATCTAACTTCAATTATTTTTACCAGAAGAGAGATAAAATTTACATCAAACCTTTCCAACACCTTTCTAAACAATTTTTCATAAAATAATTTTCCATTTACTCTCATGGACACCTTCTAGGGAGTAAAAGACCTTACTGAAGGAAAACTAGAGAAAATGATTGAAGTGTTAAGGATAGGTGAAAAGATGGAAGAAGCAATCATCATCCTTGAATCCCTTGTCCAGATTATCAATAGGACATCATAGAATAATAGCTTGATTATAGCCATTGGGATTTCCATGGACTCTTGGAAGAAATTCCTTCTAGAAATTAAGGCTAAGTATAAAATAATCTTCTAATTTTTACAGCAGTTTCTCAAATTTTGATTCAACTCTCTATTTTGCAAAGGAGAAAGAATAATAAGAGAATTATAGTAGAATATTTTTCATTGATGTCAAAGGGGGAGAGAATGTAGTAAAATTTTTCCTTGACATAAAAGGGGTAGTAGTAGTCTTGATTTTGTTGAGTTTTTTATTTTCACACTTTGTCAAATTTTCATTAAGTGTTGCCATCAATGCCAAAGGGGGAGATTATTGGCATATGGATTTGAGAGATTCATTTTGGAAACTTATGTTGTCATTGATGACAACTGGAGTCAACAATATGATTTGTAGTGTTTGCATTGCTCCTACTCGCAAGAAAAGTAAGATTTTGTTATCTACCGACAGAAAGAATGAGGAGAAAAACATTCAATTTGTAAGTTGATCTAATCACTTCACCTAATAATTATTTTATGGTGTGTATCTCTATGGAAGTATTTTTAGCATGTGTACTATCCTATTGGTGAGTTTTGTGGTGTTGTATTAGTCAAAGTTTGAGTTTAGAGGTTCAGTAGTATGGTTCTTGGTTTATTCTCTTATTTTGGCTGACATGTTTTATATGGTGTATCACAGATGTATGTGGAATATGTATTTAGTTATTTCTTATGATTGGAAAATTTCTTTGGGTCCTGACTAAAGTCTAGCCAACTTGTTTGGGTACTCATCAACTCTAATTAATGAATTGAGCTGACATAAGAAAGAATATCATATTTTGTTGTGAAGCTGACATACAATGAATTCCTGATTAACAGGTATATAAAGGAGATTGAAAAATAATTTTTAAGTAGTAGGAGAAGTATTGAGGTAGTTGTGGTAGAGATGGAAGTGTACGTGTATCAAGGAGAGAGAGAAAAAAGGGATAAATTAGTTATTTGAGGGAAGAAAAAGTTTTGTATGCAAAGCAAAGAAGAAGTGCGAACTGGTGTAAAGATCTAGAATCTAATTATGAGCTTCGTTGGAATTGAATATAGGCATTTTTAAATGTACTCTCAATTCATATTTTTTTGTAATTTCAATTGTACTATGTCAGGCAGTGATCCTTTCTCTCTTGAGCAATGAGCTCTAGGCAGTGAGCCTGAATGTAAGTGCATTCCCCTCTTTTATCATACTTTTAACAGAGTATACATTGTGGATTAATCTCCATCATGGTTGTTCTGTTAATAGGGTTTCCACGTAAATTTTTTTGGTTTTATGGTGTTCTTTAATGTGATTGCATGTTTTCATTTGTTTATGTGTTGTGGATGTTGTTTTAAGTTCAATTATTGTTGTTGATAGTTTTAGATATAATTTGAAAAATAAAATATCATGGAACACTAATTCACCCCCCCTCTCAGTGTTCCTAGTGTCCAACATTGATAAGATCTCCCTTTCTTTGAAGCTACCCTAGAGTAATTCTAGCATATTTTCTTGATATCCTCGCAATGAACTTGGGAGATATCTCCTCCTGCCATGAGGTCCAATGCATTAGTGCAACTTTCATTGATTCCTCTCAAGAAAAATAAACTTTTTTGAGTCCTCATTAGGTGTATGGTGTGTGGAATTTTGTAGGAAAAATAGGAACCTTGCAATGTAATCTTCTAGGCTCTCATCTTCCTTCTGATGCATCTTCAAAATGTCACCTCCTCTCATGTCACTACTCCTGCATTATTCCTCATATTTATTAAGGAATTTTTTCTTCATGTCTTCCCAAGTTTCCACAATATCTTTTCCTAGGCTCATGAACCATCTTAATGCATCCTCTTTCAAAGTGGTGGGAAATACCTTAAGCTGATGGGCATCCATAGTATAATCATAACTCCTGTAGATTATGTCAAAGTCAAATAAGAAGGTATCAGTTTCTTCTGCAACAAGTCCATAAAACTTGGGGAGTGTTGAGGTAGGAATTTTCTTCATGTTGTCAATTTCATTTTCATGGGCAATGGGAAAAAGAAAATCTGGTTGGTTTCGTCTATTCCTATTTGCATCATCCATGCCTACTTGATGTGGTTCCAAGACAAAGGGGTTCTCAAGTTGATTTTTTATATTCTGACGAGACTTCAGAGCTATTTAGTTCAAGATATGCATTAGCAAAGGGATGCAGATCTTCTTCTCCCTCTTCTTCTACTAGGTTGTGGTACTCAACTAGCTAGAATGGACGGCGATTATTAGGAAGAAATATCCCATAAGCATCCATTCTCCTTCCTCTATGCATGTAGTATCACTCACTATCAGTCAACTCACACAAAGAATTGGTAATGAATCAAGGGGATCATTACTTCCTAAATGAGAATATGCTAAGAACAACTTTCAGAAACACTGCAACAAGAAAAACTACCAATGACTCCAAAAGACTTCCTAGCTTGACACCATCCCCAACAATGACACCAAAAATGTTGGCCTCCCACAATGATTTCATAACTAAGCCTTTATAGCTATGATTCAGAGACTAGACATCTAACTTGAATAGCTATTCAATCATCATGAAGGTGCATTTAACTTTTCAAACTAGGGACATGAACATGAAATGGGTCAGCACAATATGTGCACTAGGGGCTCAAGTAGTAATTGCATTCTACAGCTAAGAAACACAATATTGAAATTAAATTGATTAAAAGGAAATAAACTAAATGTTGAACATCAACCAACAACTATACTAAGTTGAAATGTAGAGCAAGAATGAAAATATGAGTAACAAACATGAGACTACTCTATCTGCTTTGGCTATAGGAATAGTCACAAAATGAAATTCTAGTTGTTGTAGGAATAGTCGATGCCATATTTATAACTAAGTACTAAACAAAAAGTAATAATAAACTAATGATTAACTAAGAAGATTAATTACTCACCAAGTGGACCCCCTTTGATAAGTATCCTATAAACTAACAAGAACTCAGATGCTTGAACTCATAACTTTATTTTATTCACTCTAAATCATGCATACAAAAAGAGTAATGTATATGTATCATTGAAACTAGAGAATGAGAATACAATATAAAATTTTGCAACCTCCTAAAGAAGGAGCATCAAATCATTATTTATACTACAACTAAACAAGGAAGTCAACTCAATGACTAGGAGGATTCCATTTAGGGAAAACAAGAAAAAAGTGGAGCGATGGAAGTTACCCATGAATGCAATCTGATTAAACATGCGAGTCAACTGCAGATCTAGCAAAACAATAATGCCCATGCATGCTCAATCATTAAGGTCCACTACAAGTCAGTTACATTTAGTTGCATGAAGAATCTTTGATGCCGACTACCTTTGACTTGGAGTGATTCCTCAGTTGGACATTATGGTGCATGCCCAACTGGTGGTGTCTTCCTCAACTTGGATATTAAATCTACATGCCAAGGTCAATACGTATAATAACTACACATCTATAACCACTCTAAGAAACAATCATTAATCATATGTAAAATCAATACAGATAACCCACATATTATGCCAATTATCATTAAATATTGCAAAGATAGGATAATATCAAATGTCAATGGTTTGAGGGAAAAATTATGTTGATACCAACACTTAAGCATTAAATTCCATGAAATCTATGAGAAAATAGACTATAGATTCTACCCAAAAATAGAAAAAATACTAGGCTCATCAACCATCATAAGTGCAAAGCTTACAAGAATAGTTATCTTAGGCATAGGCGTAAATTGCCTCTTTGAAAATAGATAGAGATACCATGAGATAGAGATGTGAGTAGGCAAAGGCCCTGGCTGAGAGGTTTCAGAAAGTGTCTGAGGGGACCACCATAGAGGATATGCTCAAAGAGGTTCACCATTAAACCATAGAGGTAGAGATTTATAGGCTACAGTACTATGAGGTAGTTCCTACAGAGCGTTGTGCTCCTATCTATGCATAGTTGGTCATTGACAGATCAGGTTAGAGTCATTCGCAGATGATGAGTAGGGTTGTGACTAGGCCACGTCCCAGAGATCCAGGTGCAAGTCCATCTGGTGGTGCAGTAGGAGGCTCAGTGAGGCTAGCTGTGTCTGGGGGGAGCAGTACATAGCTCTGGTGTTCACAGTTGATGTATTAACACTTGATGAATACATTTATTGAGTCAGGGAATTTACGATATTCTTCCATTTTGATGATGTATCTCTCCATGTTTTTATGATGTAAATATACACTTGACATTGATTATTATGAGATTATATGAGATATAGTGAATACTATTGATCAATATATTTCCTACATGATTTTATGATGGATGTTTATGATGAATGGATTTGATTTCCGTGTTATGCTATGTGATGCTTATGTGATTATGCCATGGTTATGTATGAATGCAATACTGAAATGATGCATAGATTATGATTCTATATTCTTTATGGGTAATGCTTTATAATGTATGAGATGGATGTGATCATGCAACTTAAGATGTAATGCATTTTATTTTTTTGTATTTTCTAATGAAAATTGATGCAGGAGCATCCTTGTTTCTTGGCAATCTTGCATGAACCAAAAATATTTTCTTTTAGTTCTTATTCAGTTATTATTTAGTCCAAGTGGTAGAGTTAGTGTTCCACCATATTTTCTCACTAGACCCTATGGATCTATATTTGCATCATGGACATGTTCATTTTCCTTATTCCAAGATTTGAGTGTGATTTGATCATTTTTTGGCAAGTTATCTCTTCTAGATTATGTGGTAGTTTCTTGAACCAACACGAGAATAATTTTCAAGCCTAACGACTAGTTCGATCTTGTGGATCTTTCCTATAACTTGCAGATCTCGATGGTGTTATTTTAATTGTTCCATGGAGTGTCCCCAACCTTAATTATAGGTCCACACTTCATCCTATGCATTCCCCAAGGATTAATTCAAATTTGAGGCTGACCTATTCATGTGCACGCTACAATTTCTTTAATTGGAGATTGTAATAATCTATTGGCCAACATAGATGATTCTAGATCTCAAGACATGATATAAAACATTATAATCAATTATTAGAAAGTAGTGGAGTTAGAACATAAGACTTGATCTATAAGATTTTTTCTCACATTAAGGAGTATATAGGAAGATGGTATTTTGAACATGTTGTATTAGGCCTGTGAGTTGGATTTGTAAGCTCAAATGTTTTTGGCTTTATGTAATGGAATTATCTGATAATAAGAATTTTTGAATCTGTATTTGCCTCCATATTTTGTGTTGCTTCCATTGTGTGACTCTTATTACATGGTCTAGATTGTTCTCTTTGAGGACCCTCCTACCATGGTTGCACTAGATTGGTATCAGAGCGAGGTTCATTTTGTGAGAGATCATCTGAGTTTACAGAGTCCTATTAAAGATTTTTTGTGGGGTGGAAAACTGAGGATTCGACCTATAGTTGTAGAAGACTTGTGTAAAGATGGTGGGAAGAAGAAATGTTAGAGGAAATGGAGCATGTGGAAATGCAAACCCAACTTTAATGGACATGTTGAGAGGAATTGTTGCTAGATTAGATGCAGTTGAAATGGCCCAGAGGAGAGGTTGACCAATTGATGATGTGAGTGACGAAGAGGTAGAAGATCAAGAAGAAAGAGAAAGAGAAAATCAACCTAGCCTTGATCAGGGGGAAGAGAGGTTCAGAAGATCCCTATCTAGAGTGAATATGAAGCCACATTTCAATCCACCAGATTATAGTGGTAAATTGGATTCAGATGAATTGCTTGATTGGATAACCAAAATGGAAAAGTATTTGGATTTTGAAGGTATCACCGAAGATAAGAAGGTGAAATTTTCTTGTACAAAGTTGAAAGGACATGTATCTGTTTGGTGGGACCATTTGTAGATAGATAGGAAAAGAAGAGGAAGGAGAAGATAAAATCATTGGACTAGATGGCGAATAAGTTGAAGAAAAATTTTATGCCGAAAAATTATCGGATCAATTTTTTTTGAAAGTTGCAAAATGTGAAGAGGATTTGAGTGTGATAGATTATACTAAGGAGTTCTACAAGTTGAATATCAGATTTGGAATTTAGAAGCTGAATTGGAATAAGTAGCCAGATATGTAAATGGTTTGAAGCCGTCTATACAAGATGAGATTAGTTTGATTAAGTTTCTAAATGTGGAAGAAGCATATCAATGTGCCCTAAAAGAATAATATAATCTAAATAAAATACATGAGCAGAGACAGGGAGGAAGAGGTGGATGATTTCAGAGAGGAAGAAATTTTACTATTGGAGGAAGAGGAACTTTTACATATAAAAATAAAAATAAGTTAGTAGGAATGATGATTCATACCATAGAGGTGATAGGAATTCTTACTAGAGAGGAGGTTTTGGTGGTTACCAGAATGAAGGTTATAGAAAAGATGATAGAGGAAAAGAGAAAAACAGTATTCAAGGGAACTTTCTTTAAATAGGATGGACATAGAGCATTTGAATGTAATTGAGGAGAGACAAGCAGAAAGACAAAGAATAATAGGACTTTTGTTGAGGAAGATCATGCTAGATTATTTAACAAAACAGAAGATGGAGAATTGTTGGTGAATAGAAGAGTATTGTGTCAAAGTGAGATGGACCAGGAGACATTGCAAAGGAAGAATTTGTTTCGAACTAGATGAAAGGTAGCTAGTAAATGTTGCAAAGTAATTATTGATAGTGGAAGCTCTAAGAACTTGGTTTTTGAAGAAATGGTGACCAAATTAAAGTTAGAAAGATTGAAACACCCGAAGCGCTACCAGATAGCATGGATTCAAGATGAGCATAAGGTACTGGTAAGTAAATAATGTTTAGTGAAATTGAATATAGGAAATTATCATGATAAAGTTTTGTGTGATATCATAACATATTTTTTTGGGAAGACCTTGGGAGTATGATATATAGGCTATTCATGATGGAAAGAAGAACATATATACCATTGTTGCTAATGGGATGAAGCAAACTTTGTTGCCATTGGAGGATGTTCCTAAGGTTGAGGTTTGTATGAATGCTAGAATTTAGTTGGTTCATCGAAGGAGGTTCCTAGATGGAATGAGACATGAGAATGTGTGTTATGCCTTTCTTCCTAAGAAGACTAAAGACTTGAAGCAAGTAGAGAAACAACTAGAAGAAATAAAGGAATTTTTGATAGAATATGAGGATATCATTTCTGATAATGTACCTGATGGATTACCACCTATGAAGAGTATCATTCATTGCATGGATCTAATTCTTGGAGCTATTTTTCCTAATAAAATAGCACACTAATAACACCTGCAGAGAATGAAGAGTTGAATAGACAAGTGTAAGAGTTTTTGAGGAAGGGTTTGATCATAGAAAGTTCAAGTCCATGTGCAGTACATGTTGTGTTAGTACCTTAGAAGGATGGAGAATGGAGGATTTGTACAAACTCTAGAGCCATAAACAAGATCATGGTAAGTATAGATTTCCTTTGCCCTAGATGGATGACATTATGGATTGTTTGAGTGGAGCTAAATACTTTAAAAAGATAGATTTGAAGAGTGGATATCATCATATCAGAATAAGAGAAGGGGATGAGTGGAAGATAGCATTCAAGAAAAATGAAGGATTGTATGAATGGTTGGTGATGAATTTTGGACTAAAAAATGCACTGAGTACTATCATGAGGCTAATGAATGAGGTATTGAAGAATTTCTTGGGTAAGTTTGTGGTTTTTTATTTGGATGACATCTTGATTTTCAGTAATAGTAGAGAAGAACATTTGTTGGATATAAGACAAGTTTTGTAGAGGTTGAGAGAAGATAAATTATTGATAAACATTAAGAACTGTGGTTTCATGAAGGAAGAATTAGTATATATGGGATTTGTGATATCTATGGATGGATTGAAGATGGATCCTAAGAAGGTAAGAGAAATTATTGAATGGCCTACAACGGAAGGAATTGGAGAGGTAAGATCATTTCATGGATTGGCTAGTTTCTACCAAAAGTTCATTTGGAATTTTAGTTCTATTTGCAATCCTATGACATAAATAATGAGAGGAGATAAGAAGGATTTTAGATGGACATCTGGAGTAGATCAAATTTTTGAGTTGTTGAAGGATAAGGTGACTGAGTAGCCTGTGTTGTATTTTCCCAGAATTTAGTAAGGTATTTCAAGTAAACTGTAATGCAAGTGGAAATGAAATTGGAGTAGTGTTAAGTCAAGAAGGAAGACTAGTGGCTTGTTTCAGTGAGAAATTGAATGATACTAGGAGAAGATATTTAGTGTATGATCAGGAGTTTTATGCAATAGTAAAATACTTGAAGCAGTGGAGAAATTACTTGTTTCCTAAAGAATTTGTGTTGTATGTTGGATCATGAGGCTTTTCAATATTTGAACAGTCAAGGTAAGTTGAATTAGAGACACATGAGATGGGTGGAATTCTTGTAGAGTTATACTTTTTTTTTAAAGCATAGGAGTGGAAAGTCAAATAGAGTTGTTGATGCTTTGAGTAGAAGGAATTTTCTAATAGAGATGAGAGTGGAGGCATTAGGCTTTGATGAATTGAAGAGCTTGTATGAGGAGGACCCAGATTTTGTAGAACCTTGGAGAGCTTGTAGAGAACTATTTTTTGAGGATAGGATACAATGGTTGGATTATTTCATTTAGGAGGATATGTTGTTCAAAGGAAATTAGTTGTGTATACCCCGAAGTTCAATGAGAGATACCTTGGTAAAAAAAAAACATAGTGGAGGATTGGTAGGAGACTTTGGAATTGACAAGACAATAGCACTGGTAAGTGAGAATTTCTTTTGGCCACAGATTCATAAGGATGTTAGGAAATTTGTGCAAATTTTTAGAGTTTTTCAAGTTGCAAAAGGGACCGTCGGAATGTTGGATTATATAAGCCTTTGATAGTTCTGGAGAGACCTTGGGAGAATATCAACATGGATTTCATACTTGGTTTTCCAAAGACAGAGAGGTAATGATTCTATATTTGTGGTGGTGGATAGATTTTCAAAAATAGCACATTTCAAAACGTGTAAGAAGATAATAGATGCAGTGCATGTAGCAGAATTTTTTTTCAAAGAAGTGGTTAGATTGCATGGATTACCTAGGAGTATTGTTTTAGAAAGAGATACAAAGTTTGTTGGTTACTTTTGGAGGACACTTTGGAAGAAGTTAAAGACATATTTAAAGTTCAATTCTACTTTTCACGCATAGAATAATGGACAGACAGAGGTAGTAAATAGGAGTTTGGGAATTTTTTGTGATGTTTGGTTGGAGAGAAGACCAGAAGTTGGGATTTAGTTCTTGCACAAGAAGAGTTTGTATACAATAATTTAGTGAAGAAGAGTACTAGAAAGATACCTTTTGAGATTGTCACCGGAGTTCATCCTAGAGGTATATTAGAGTTTAGGGACAATAGTATGGAAGATAAAAGGAGCACATAAGTAGGGGAATTTGCAAAACATATGAAGAAAGTGCATACTTAGGTGAAACAACAATTGTAAGATATGAATCAGAAGTATAAGGAGCGAGCAGATGAAAAGAGGAGAAATAAGGAGTTTGAAGTTGGAGATGAAGTGATGGTATATTTGAGAAAGGAAAGATTCCCAATTGGCACATACAATAATCTCAAGATGAGGAAGTTTGGACCCTATAAGATTTTACCAAAAATTGACTCAAGAAATGCATATGAAATGGAGTTACCAGAAGACATGGGTGTATCACCTATATTCAACATTATAGATCTACATCAGTACCATGAAGTAGAATTCAGTGAAGATAGTAAGAAAAAATTGGAGAACTAGTTTCCTAGACAACAATTAGATGAGATAGAAGAGATTCTAGATATCAGGAATCAAAGGAAAACTCATGGAAAAAAGTACAAATAATATCTTGTGAAGTGGAAGGAAAACCAGAGGAGGATTCTTCTTGGATTTCTCAGGTTGAGGTAGACCATTTTGGTTTTCGTTTAGCCCTAGAAATGTGAGGGACTCAGTTTTCAGTTAACCTCAAATGTCTGATGCAGGAGCATCCCTGGTTCTTGGAAATCTTGCATCAACCAAAAATATTTTCTTTCAATTCTTATTCAGTTCTTGTTTAGTCCAAGTGGCAGATTTAGTGTTTCACCATATTTGTTCACCAAACTCTATGGATCTATATTTTCATCATGGACATTTTCATTTTCCTTATTCCAATATTTGAGCATGATTGGATCATTTTCCAGTAAGTTATCACTTCCCAATTATGTGGTAGTTTCTTCAACCAACACTAGAATAATTTTCAAGCCTAATGACTAGTTTGATCTTGTGGATCTTTCCTGTAACTTGTGAATCTCGATGGTGTTATTTTATTTTCTCCATGGAGTTTCCCCAACCTTAATTATAGGTCAACACTTCATCCTATGCATTTCCTGAGGAGTAAATCAAATTTGAGGTCGACCTATTCATGTGCATGCTACAATTTCTTTAATTAGATATTGTAATAATCGATTAGTTGATGTGGATGATTCTAGATCTCAAGACATGATATAAAACATTATAATCAATCATTAGAAAGTAGTGGAGTTAGAAGATAAGACTTGATTTGTAATATTTTTTCTCTCATTGAGGAGCATATAGGAAAAATGGTATTTTGAACATGTATCAGGCTTGTGAGCCGAATCTGTAAGCCTGGATGTTGTCAGATTTATGTAATAGAATTATCTAATAATAAGAATGTTTGAATCTGTATTTTCCTCCATATTTTGTGTTGCTTGTATTGTGTCTCTTGCTACATGGTCTGGATTTTTCTCTTTGAGGACCCTTCTACCATGGCTACACCAAAAATATATGATCTAATGCATGGATGGATGTATGATATGATAATTATTTCTAATGTATGTATGATATTATAATGATTATGCAAACATATGTGAATGATCTTGTTTTGTTAATGTCAAATGTACTCAATATTTTAATGAGATATAATTATTTTGAAATTTTCTAGCCTTGCAAAATCTAAAACACAAATGAAAAACTAATATGGATGCAATCTATCTTAACCATGCAAATCTAAATATGCAATGTTGTCATTTTTTCATCCGATTTGTTGTGCTTGGTATGATCATTAAGCTCTTAATATGTTGAAAGTTAGGACAAACATCAATGGTATAAGTAGACCATGATTACCTAAGTACAAATTCCATTGATTTTTGATATTGAAAGGTAATACAAGCATCTAGGAATAATTGAACTGAGATGACCTAAGTAATACTTGCGTAAAATAGACAAGAGTTAATCCTTTTCCTATACAAATCTAGAATGTCATCAATGATACTTTGTAGAGAATGTCCCATGATAAATTTACATAGTAGTAATGATTAACTCATAGAAATTAGATAAAGAAAAATCATACTCCTTCATAGCTTCTCTATTCAATGGCATCCTTGAGTTCCTCTAGAGAAATGATGACAAAAATCAAGATACTACAATTGAACATTCATGCTAAAGTGATTAAACCATGCTTTAGAAGAATATCATCCAATGATATTTTGGTTTTTTTACTAATCTTGTTGTTGATTTGAGATGGTTGATTTTTAAAATTTGTGATGGATGTTCAATGTTGAGTTTTTGTTGTGATTTTTATGTTTACTATGTTGTCTAACTGTTGTTTGTCTATTGTTTTAAGCTCAAAGTAGATTGCCCTCAATGAGTTCAATATTTTTCCCCCAGTGAGAAATGAACTATTTATTATGAATATGTACAATGATAACCAATCCAAGGGTGAGACACAACCATGATGCCCAAATATGTACATGAGGTTCTTCTTATGATCAGGCATAGTGATTGCGAAAGCGAACAACCAACACACACTCCAATAGATGGAAAAGATAATTTATCACAAATAACACCTATTTATAGGTTTTCACTACTTGTTCTTATTACACTTTTTCATATTTTATGATTTTTTTGTTATCACTAAAACACTTGTTTGCCAAGTTTTCATCAAGGTAACGATTTTTTAATTTTTTAATTTTTCACTTTTTTATATTTTATATTTTTTTGCTTTTTTTTTTTTTTTTCTCTTTTTTTTTTTGACTTTTTAAACTATTGGCAGATGATCAATACTCCCCTCAAGATTTGTGGCATGGACTAACTACCTCCCATGGATCCGTTAACTCTAGCGGTTGTATTAGGCATTAACAAGTTGATCTTTTGGTGCAATGGCAACCGTGGGGCCAAAAATTGGTATTAGAGCCAAAGGTTCCAAGTTTGAATCCCCTCAGGTAATGTTGAGGGGGATATTTTTGGTAGATGGTTAGCACTCCCCTTAGGATTTGTGACATGGACTAACTACCTCCCTTGGATCTGTTAACTCTAGCAGTTGTACCGAGCATTAATAGGTTGATTTTTGGTGCAATGGCAACCATGGGGGCAACAAAACATGTACTAGATGAGTTGTGTGTAAAAATTATTGAAATGAAGGCTATTGATAGGTTCTTCAAATAGGTCCCCTTCAGGTGTAGATAACTGATATGCTCCATATCGATAGATTGATACAATGACAAAAGGACCTAGCCAATTAGGGTCAAATTTTCCCTTCTTTTCCTAGTCCTATTCATTACAAGGATTCAATTTTAGTACCAAGTCACCAACCTAAAATTTTATTCATATTATCTTGTGATTATAGCTCCTTGACATTCTTTTTTGATAGGATTTCAAGTGATCAACACCATGCTAATGGTGTTCATCTAATAATTCCAACTCTTGTAGTCTGGAAACTCGATAATCTTCCTCTGAAATGATTCCTTTCAATGACACATGGAGTAAAGGTAACTCAAACTCAATAGGTAAGATGGCTTATGATCCATACATAAGAGAATATGGTGTGGCTCCTATATGGGTTTAGTTGAACATGCCAGTCACATCTAGCATCATTAACAATTTTCTTTAGGATTTTCAAAATAGTCTTATTTGAGGCTTCTACTTGGAAATTTCCTTTAGGGTAATAGGGTGTGGAGAATCAATGTTGGATATGGATTTTTTCACAAATTTATTGTACATCCTAATTTTTTAAAGGTCTACCATTATTAGTGACAATGGAGCTAGGGATGCCATACCAATAGATAATGTAGTTTAGGATGAAGGAGGAAATTTGATTACTAGTGATGGTGATTAATGGGAAAGCTTCAATCCACTTTGTGAAATACTTGATGGATGTGATTATGAATTTATTTTCATTAGAGGAAGATGGATGAATCTTACCCACAAAATCAAGTCCCCATGGACATAAAGTCCAAGTTGATGTGGATGGTTGTAGCTCCTGCACCGGTGCATGTATGATATTTCTATGGACTTGACACTTTTTGCACTTCTCGATAAATTGGAAAGATTATTTCTCCATATTTGGCCAATAATATCCCAAGCATAGGAGTTTCTTAGCTAGAGTAAGACCACTTGAATGAGTACCACAAATACCTTTTATGAACTTCTTGTAAAGCGGTTTTAGATTCGTTACATTCAAGACATTAGAGGAGAGTACTATTGAGACCTAGTTGATAAATTGTATTAGCTATTTGGGCATGTCAGGCTGCTTGATGGATAAAGTTGTATTTTTGGTTTCAGGATAGATCAAGTGGAAGGGTATTGTTTCTTAGATAGGTATAAATCTTCCCATAGATTTAAGAATCAACTTCAACCAGATGATACACAACTTGAGATTCAGGATTTTCATAGGTAGGATTAAGCAATTGTTTCACCATGAATTCATAAGGACTTCAATTTTTTGGTATTTGTAGAAGAGAAGCAATGGTTGCTATGAAATCTACAAATTTTTTGTTTACTCTTGGAATTTTTTCAAACTTGATCTCAACAAAGTATTTCTTGAATTCATCTTAGCATTCTCTTGTATGGCATCAACTTATCATCTTTTGTTTGATAGTCATCATTAACATGATTAATGACTAATTGATAATCTTCATAAACTTGTAATTCTATGATTTTCCATTCCACCGCTACCTTGATACTAATGATTAGCGCTTCATACTCATCCATGTTGTTAGTGCAAGGGAAGATCAACCTGTAAGATTTTGGGATAGTGTGTCCTTGAGGAGTAAAAAATAAGATTCCAACACCCAATCCATGTTGAGTGTATGATCCATCAAAGTATAATATCCAATGTCATGATGTCATAGTGAGGACATCTGCATCTGGAAATTCAATCTGCATAGGATTGTCATCTTGTAATGATGCTTTAGCTAACTAATCTTCTATTGTTTGGCCTTTGATTTCTCTTCTATCCACATATTGAATGTCAAATTCACTCAATATCATCACCCACTTTGCTAATCTTCCTATCAAATTGGCTTTGCTAAGTAGATATTGCAATGGATCTATCTTGGCTATTAGTTTGATGATATGTGTTAACATATAGTGTCGCAATTGTTGAGTAGAAAACATGACTACCAAAAAATATTCTTTAATGAATGTATAGTTAATTTGATATCCATTTAGTGTTCTACTAATGTAGTAGGTCACCCTTTCTGTTCTTGTAGAGTCTTCTTGTGCTAAAAAATCTCCCAAAGATACCTCAGTAGTTTCTATGTAGAGTAGAAGTGGTTTTCCCTCTATTGGTGGTACCAAGATAGGTGGATTCATAAGATATTGTTTCAACTGATTAAAGGAAATTTCACATTTTTCATCCCATTTGAAAGAAACATTATTGTGTATCGAATGAGTAAAAGGATGACTTTTTTCCATGAGTTGCACAATGAATCTTCTGATGGATTGGAATCTCCATTGTAGAGATCTTAGCTGGATAATGTTCTTAGGAGGTGGCATTTCCATGGTTTCTTTAACCTTTGTTGTATCTACTTTGATTTATTTAGGTGGGACTATGTATCTGAAGAGTTTTGTTGATGTTACTCTAAATACAAACTTCTTTGGATTTAAACACACATTGAACTTTTCCAATCGAGTAAATATTTTATCCAAGATTTCCAGATGTCCTTCCCTAGTGAATTATTTTTCTGGCAAGTCAACATAGTACTCCATGAAAGTGTGTTTCATGTCATGAAAGATTGGTGGCATTGTATGCTAATAGATGGCTCCTACATTCTTTAACGCAAAAGGCATGGAATTCCAACAAAATGTATGTCATGGGCATGTGAAAACTATTTTGTCTTGGTCTTCTAGTGCAATTTTTATCTAATTATAGCATGAAAATCCATCCATGAGTGATAGCATTGCATGTACTACTATTAAATCCAAAATGATGTCTATATTGGGAAAAGGAAAGTCATCCTTTGAACAAGCCTCGTTAAGATCCCTAAAATATGTGCATATTCTAATGATTTTTTATGGTTTGGAAACTAGTACAATGTTACAAATCCATTTTACATAATCAATTGGTCGTATGAATCTTGCACCTAACAATTTTTTCAAGTTTTCTTTCACTAGTAGGGTGATGTGTGGATGCATTTTTCTTAATTTATGCTTTACTAGCTTTACTTCAGGTGCTATGGATAAATGATGCATTATTAGATTTGTATCTATTCTTGGCATGTCAGCATAGGACCAAGGAAAATTGATTTCTCTTTCTTCAAAGAATTTGATGAAACTTGGATTTTCTTTCTCTGTCATTAATGCTGCTAGGAGTAGGGTCTTTGTTGTTTCTACAATACCAATGTTTATGGATTTCGTAGGCTCAACCAACATTGAATATCTCTCATGATAATGATTAGGAAGAGTGTCAAATCTCCCATCCTTTGATTCCTTAGAGAGGTTTTCACCATTGGATACACTCTTTCTTTTTACTTTTTCATGATCTAATATTGCCATTACATGGTTTTCACCATTAGATCATTTTTTTGTATTCTTCATTTTGCAGCTAAGAGATTTGGCACTCCCCTTGTTTTATGCTTCATTATGAAATTCATTGGTGGAACTTGTTTCTGGGTTCTCAGAACAAATGAAATTGATAATGGCATTATCATCAAAAAAGATAGGGAGATCAAGCAACTCAATTTGTTCCCAGTCAATGAGTTTGGGGTGTATCAAAGGAAAAGAATCATTAGATTGGTTAACTTCAAAGGCAGTAAATGTCATGATAGAAACATTTTCAAAATTTTCAATAGAAATTTTGAGGTCTATAATGTTACACTTATCTGAATGATCTATCTCACTCAATGTATAATTTTCCTCACTAGAGTCATCAATATGTAGTGATCCAAATTCAAGTGGTCTAGACCCTGAACTTTGTCCCTCTATACATATGGGTGTATACCTCTATATCACATCAAATTCTTTGTCTTGAAAAGATTCTTCATATAGTGAATCCAATTCATATTTATTTGAGTTTATTTCAGAACTAGCTTCAATTGGAGGATTTTCTCACAAATTTGCTGAGTGGATTCCTCTTTTGTCTCTTCTTTGTATCCTAATCATGTCTTGTCTTTTGCATTGATTGTCATAGGTTGAATTGGTTCCATGATACCTTGTTTTCTTATGATAATAGGACCTTTTCCTTCATATCCCATCTTTTCTAAGATTGTGAATCCTTTGCCATATTGCTCTATTGGTATATTGGAAGTTGATGCTTGAGATTGTTCTTCATCTTTGTAAAGCCAATTTAAAATGTCTTTTCCTTCAGATTCATCAACTAGAGTGACTTCTTTTACAATTTTTTTATCAAAGAGTGTGATAGGTTGTGAAGATTATTGTCTAGATGTTGTTGGTTTTCCATATGATTTTGGAGTAGGTAGCAGTTGTGAGATACATAAGGATTTCTCAATTGAATACTCACCCATGCCTTTATCTTTCAATTGAACTTTTTCCTCAAATAGTTTTGACAAATAATTTAGTTGACTTTCATTGCTTGAGGAAGTAGAATCACCAATGCCTTATCTTTCGACTAAACCTTTTTTCTCAAGCTGATTTAACAATGAATTTAGTTAGCTTTCATTGCTTGAGGGAATGGGAGTGTGAGATTCTCTATTGTGTGGTACAAAAACACCTTGGACCGTATTGAGAGTATTACAGTATTGAGGATTGTTGGAATACGCTAAAATAGTGATATCTTGTCCATTATAAGGGAATTTCAAACATTGATAGTATATTGATGGCACCAATTGCATTTCATGAATCCAAGGTTGACCCAAGAGTATGTTGTATGCCAAATATTTGTCTAAAACATGGCATATTATATCTTTTTGAACTGGTTCCACTTGAATTGGCAATACTATCATTCCTTGAGAGAATCTTTCTTCATCATCATAATATTTTATGGTGATTTATCTTCTGACATCTATTGCATTTTCTAAAAATCCCAATGCATGGATAAGCTTTAAAGTGCATATATTTAGACCAACTACTCCATATATTAAAACATGTTTGACCTGATCTTTAAGGATTGTAACCTTAATATGGAGTGTTGCATTGTTTGGATGAGTGAGAGATGCATCATCATTTTCTGAGAATGATAGAAAATGGGGTACAATCAAATGTCCCACCATGGCTTAGAATTGACAAACTTCTAAATCAATTGGTACTGTGGTGTTCACTAGAGCTCTTTCCAGAATATCCTTATGGGCTCGTGAAATTTTGAAAAGTTCCAGTATGGATATTTGTGTTGGAATATTTTGAAATTTTTCTACAATATTGTATTGATTTTAAGCAGCAACAGGTGTTTTATATGTACTTCCTTTAAATACAAACTTGGATTGTGCTCTCATGGTCACATTTATTGGTAGTTTGTCTTGTTTATTGTTCATTTTGATGACATTGATTTGATTATCAACTACATCAATTTCTTGTTTATGTTCAATTTTAATGTTATTGATTTGGTCATGAATTGCAACAATGTATTGTTTGTCACTAATTTGAATGTCACTGGTGTTTATGTGTAGGATCATGATGGAAAAAAAAGTGACAATATGATAGGTATGTGTAGGGTATGTGGTTGATGACTTTTTTTTACCCAAAATTAATGAAACAAAAAAGGTTTTTCAAGGAGATTCTTAGTTTTCCACTAATATAAAGTCTGCTTTACTTTGAATTTAATAAATAATTATTATTAATTTTCTATTTGAATTATGACTAAAGTCTTGATTGATAGGTTGATTGAAAAACATGTATAGCTTTCAAACGGTATCACATTTTTTGAATCCAAAACATGCATCACATTTTATGCTTCGTATACTATAGGATTAAAAAAAATGTGTTTCATGAAGTTTTGACCAAGTTAAGGTGGTCAGACATACAATTTTTTATATTTTTAAAAATTTGTAATAAAAAAATATAATTAATTATTTACTTGGAAGAAAATTACAAAAGAATATGCATCAAATTGGGAGATGAGTCCTCTACTTATATCTAAAATATTATAAAAAATATTATCATTTTATTGTGGTTAGGGTGGTCAAACAAACACCTACTTCTTATTTTTTCCTTGAAATTTAAGTACTACTACATTGAAATTTCAAATTTTCAACAAATAGATATATTATTTTAAATAAACCTAGTAGTTTGGAAACTACATTCAATTTTCTACAAATTCTATTCTTACATATTTTTTAAATAATATAGATAAATTATTCAATTTTTTATGGCAAGTTTCCTAAATCTGATTTTTTTGAATTTTTTGCCACTTAAGGGCATATTTTTTCCATGATGATCCTACACATACCCTAGTTTTATTTTCAATTGCAAAAATGTGAAGGATGGTAGATTCGTAGACATAGTTCAGATTTTTTCCTTTGTTTGCAGAAGAGGATTCTCCCTTTTTATAAATGGGTAGAGGGTTTTTATATGCTCCATGATCAACATTTGTTTGAGGTCCTTCAATCGATATTTCATGTCTATCTATCAAGTCTTGCACCAAATATTTTAGTTGCATGCAATTGTTTGTTTTATGACCTTTCTACGAAAATCAAAATAATATGCATTATTCCACCATGATGGTTTGACTCTTGGTTCCCAATCTCGTGCCTCTAGTAATTTTATGAGTGTTTTGGCAAGAAGTTCCTTTAATGTTGATTCAAGTGATTGTCCCAAAGGTGTAAATTTTATGTGATTTTATGGTATTTAATATGGTGGTGAAGCTATTTTATGTTGAGTGTTTTTTTAATTATTGTTTTGATTGTTGTTTCGATTATGTTTGGGTATGATACCTGAAAAATTGAGTTTGGTACTTCATCGTAGATTTTCAATACTCATCTTTTAACTAAGGCTTCCTCAATTTTGAGTGCATTTTCAATCATATTTTCAAAGCTAGGTGGACATTGTAATTGCAGCCTATAACTCATCTCATTATTTAGATTATCAATAAAGATCTCCATCGTTTCTTTTTCAAGTATAGGATGAGCATATCTAGCAAATAATCATATCCATCTTTGTAAAAATGTAAGGGAGGATTCACCATTTTCCTTTTTTTTTTTGCAAAGATCATTCATGGTTATCTCATGTTAAATTTTGTATGAATATTGGGTGATAAATTTATTTACCATCTCTTCAAATTATCTAATATCTAGTGAAAGTTTTGAAAACCATTCCATGCATTGACCACCCAAACTTTTTGGAAACAATCTCATCAAATAGGTTTTTTCATGTGCAAATTCCAAGCTCATGGTGTAAAATTCTCTTACATGATCTTGAGGATCAAATTTTCCATTGTATTTATCATATTTTGGAAGATCATAATTTGGTGGAAATGGTATCAAGTTTTCACTTTTGTCAAAGGGATAAGGGAAGATGTAATGTAGCAAATATTTTTTTGTGGTTCCTCTTTGCATGTCTTAGATTTGTTGTTGAAGATTTTGTATTTGTTAGGTTAAAGCATTCATTGGATCTGTATTTTGTGAATCAATTTCTATTTTCTTGGGAGCTCCCTTCAATTGGTTTATATCATTCATTGAGAAGTTTCACACCTTGGTTGGACAACATCAAAAAGTATTTATATCCATCTTTTTCTAGAATCTTTTTCATGAAATTGTGAGATTTAGGGTCTTGTTGAGCTTGTTGAATGTCCTCATCAATTATCTCATCTGTTTGAGGTTGGTGAAATCTATGAAATGGATTTTCTTCTCCTTCTACCATGGTGGTTTGTGTTTCAATTTCTTGTTCTCTGATTTTTTTTCTAAGCTCTTGTGAAAACGGGCATGCAAGTGTTGAAGTTTTACTATAAATTTGATCTTTATTTTGGAGTGCCAAGTGAGATACCTAAGTCAAATACAATGATGGATTCTATTGACAAGACTAAGGTGATAAATTTGATGTACAATGTTTGTTTCATGATGAAGGATGATAGATCATATTGATGAAACTTAGCTAAACAATCAGAGATAGGTTTGATGATTTTGGAACTTTAAGACATTTGATCCAAGTTTAGTTCAGGGAATTTCACTTGAAAAATCCAATTTCTTCAAGCTTAACCTGATGTTGTGATGAGGAACAATCTCTACTCTAGAAAGGATCCCTAAATCTAATTTTAATTCTCACACAAAAGGTTAATTTATCTCTCTATTTGTGAATCAGATGGATATGCTAAAATAGGTAGAAAATACACTAAAATACTGCACATATGTGCTAAATCAAATCCTAGATGCACTAGAATGTCTCCTCCCTAAATATGATTCTAATTGTCTGACAAATGTTCAATTTTAGCTCTCTATTTGTGAGTCAGATAGATGTGCTAAAACAAGTTGGAGATGTACTAAAAAATGGCACAAATGCACTAAAACAAAGCCTAGATGTGCTAGACTGTCCCCTAGATGCTCCAAAAAAAAAAGCATATGCACTGACAGATGAAGCCAATGCACTAGAAAAGACTATGTATGCGCTAATAGATGTGATGAATGTGCTATCACTGAATTATGGGGAAAATGTGCTAGAATAAACCCTATATGCACTAAAAATTGGGATGAATGAACTAAAACAGAGTTTGGATGTTCCAGACTATGAACCCAATGCGCTGAAACAAGAAGTGCATGCGCTAAATTGGAAATGGTCACTATTTTGAATTTTTTTCTGGTTTTCTTGTTTTCAAATCAGTGAATCAGGTGCTTTTAATGGATGATATTTTGAACAATAATTTTTCCTAGTTTTCTTATTTTTGAATCATGTTAATTAAGTGTTTTTAATGGATGATCTCTTGAAAAATGATTTCAAACATAGCAACAAGTAGTAAAATAGTTTCTTCACCCTATGATCTAAACATTAAGTGTATGTTCTAGGATCTGGTCTGATCCCTTCGATTTCCACTAGTAGTAAACAATAGAAAACAAATCAGTCACTCTTCTAATGTCAAGGGTCATTAATAACATCACAACCCACATCTTAGAACTACGTCAGCTCACTACCCTCACTCATCATCTAGCCCTCATCCTCCTCCTCATCATAATCATCCTCTACCTCATCCACAAATAGGTCTGTAGCCCTGACCCCTACCCCCTCACTTGTCTCCTCCTCATCATCCTTGTGATCTAGAAGAGGCCCCATAAATGCTAGAGTTGGTCATGCTATGGCCCACCACTCCTCATACGCATCTCTAGTACCCATGTCATTAGTTTTAGAGACTTGGGGCATATTAATATCCTCATCATCTAAATCACTAGAGACAACATCATTAACTATGTTTTTCCTCATACCTTTTGGCCTCTGGACACTTTGCACTAATCACCTATAAAATGGTCATCCTACTAGTGGCACCTCTACTTTTCCAAACTATCTCATGACATGATCATAGTAGAATGGTCTCACTATGTAGTCATGTATCCCTAATATAAATCTATACCTTTCCATTCTCATCAATTGGTGGGTCTTATATGACCACTACAACATTGTTGGACTCCTACAATTATTTCATAACTCAATCTTCACATCCATGATTCAATGATTGGACATCTAACCTAAATAGTTACTTTAATCATCATGAAGGTGCATTTAAATTGTCAACCTAGGGATGTGAACTTGAAATGGGCCAGCATAGTATGTGCACTAGGAAATCTTAAGTAGTCATTCTTATTATACAAATAAGAAACACACAATATTGGTGTAGACATGGAAAATATACCAATCACACCTGATCCTAATTTTACTAACACCAGTTCATCTTGAATCATCTCTCTGCTAATCATTTAATTATATAATCTCTATTTAATTAAATTCATCATATTTCATCTCTTAATTAAATAAATCAATTTTATCTGATCAAGTCATCATCTCCTATTAATTAAATAAATAATTTTTTATTTAATTAATCCTATAGTCCCTCTTTTAATTATATAATTCATTTTACTTAATTAATCTCTAAAGTCACTGCATTAAATTAAATAAATTAATCTTTATTTTATTTAATCTAACACTTTCTTCTTTAATTAAATAAATCAAAATCTTTATTTAATTAATTCTAAATCACTTTCCTCTCATTTTGATTTATTTCAATCCAAAAATCTAAATCAAATGGTCAAAGCAGTCAATCCCTCATTAAATTGATTAAATCCTGATTAATTTAATCCTAATCTATCAAATCCTCTAGCTTTTGCCACTTTCCCATGAAAATCAATTTATCAATTTATTAAATCATCTATTTTCTTTCAAAAAGGAATCAATGGTTGGAATATTCCCCAAATTTGAAAAATACCTCCAAAAGGGCTTGTCCTTCCAACAAAGATTTAAAATCTCTTACATGTCCTTGTGCATTGAGCCAAGTGGCATTTAACTCTTCTTACATCCCCCCTAAAAATGTCATTTCATCAAATTCAAATTTCAAACTTGCACATTGATCAAAATGTTCTCAACCATTGTCCACTCACATGATGACAAGTGGATTATTCCTATTGGCTGCATTTTTATCCCACATTCATCCCTTTTTCCTCTTCTCTCTTCAATTTCTTCTATAAATAGAGAGGTTATCCTTCATTGTTATCATCCACAATTTGAGCAAACTTACTATACTCATTTTCATCTTCAAGCATTATCATTCTCATCAATTCCATCAAGACATAGCTAGGTTATTGTAGGTTTTCTCCATGGAGTTCATTTGAAGCAATCACCAAGTGGATCAATCATCACCAAATCATCAAAATATTGCATAGGAGTTGGGAAAGGGCCAATTTACACATCAAATTTGCACTAACTCCCCCATGAGATCAAGAGTTTGCATGTTTTTAATAGGATTTGCTTTATCTCTTTGATTTCTTATTGTTTTCTTGCTTTTATTCCTATTTTGAGCATTGCTAATGGATTTTATGGGGAACTTTGATCTTGGCTTGCATTTGAATCTTCTAATGTGTTTGTTTATTATGTTTTGCAGGTACTAGGATCTTGGTTCTAGAACTGGAAGTAAATTGCTTGAAAGGAAATAAAGCAAATATTGAACATCAAGCAACAACTATGTTGAACCGAAATACATAATAGGAATAAAAGATCTAAGTGACAAACATGAAACTACTCTATCTTCTTTGGTTGTAGGAATAGACACAAAATGGACTTCTAGTGGATGTAGGAACATTCAGTGCCAGATTTCTATCTAAGTACTAAATAGTAAGTAATACCAAAAAAATGTTAAACTAATAAAATGGATTACTCACCAAGTGGGCCCCCTTGGATAAATATCCTTTAAACTAACAAGGACTCAGATGCTCGAACTCGAAACTTTATTTCATTCAATGTGAATCATGCATACAAAGAGTAATGTATCAAAACTAGAGTACAATATCAAATCGTACAACCTCTTCCTCTATTCTCACTAATCAAGTGACTAACTAGGAGAAAGGAGCATCATATTATAATTTATGCTAACAGCTAAACAAGGTAGTCAACTCCATGACTAGGAGGATGCCAATTAGGTAAAATAGGGAAAGTGGAGCAATGGTGGTTACACATGCATGGAATCTGGTCATACATGCAATTCAAATGCAAACTCAACACAATAGTAATTCCCATGCATGATCGATCATTAAATTCCACTACAAAAGGTAGTTATTGTTAGTTGCATGGAGAATCTTTTGTCGTCGGTCTTCTTTGACTTGGAGCGATTCCTTTGTTGGGTGTTTATGAAGCATGCTCAGCTAGCGGTGTCTTCCTCAACTTAGTATATTAAATCTGCATGGCAAGGTTAGTACGCACAATAACTACACATCTATACCCACCTTAAGAAACACTCAATAACCACATGTAAAATCAATATAGATAGTTCACATGTTATGCTAAATATCATTAAAGCTTGCAGAGATAGGGTAATATCAAATGTCAATGGTTTGAGGGAAACATTATGCCAATAGGTCAATACTTAAGCATTAAAGTCCATGAAATCTATGAGAAAATAGACTATAGATTCTCCCCAAAAATAGACCAAAAACTAGGCTCATCACTCCCCCCAACCTAACATTTTTTTGGTCCTCAAACAGTGGAGGATTTTTTTCGGCTTGGTCAAGGCTCTAAAATTTGCGACTAATATTTGTTCAACATTAGTGGTTGCAGTGCATGAATTAGTATCCCAATAGAATCCTCCCAATTTGTCAAACCTGATCCACCTCTAGCTCTTTACAGCAATGTCATCCTTAGAGTAGAATCTAAAATTTGGTATAGGCCACATAAGGATGGATGGCTAAAAAATCAGGGGAAGCTAAGACCATCCCTTAGTTCTCCCAATATGAATATTCCTCTTAATTATTTTTAATGTTGCAACATAATTGTGGATGGAATGAGGCTCAACCTGCTTCAGCTCACCAATCAAAACTATTCCATCTTTGTGATAGGTATCTCCTCGCAGTTTCCTCTTTTGTTGTTGTCTTTACCTTATACTCAATGTAAACTACCTCAATCCAAGGTAGAATCCTGTTGCCATAACTCGGTTTGAGTAGAATTATGTGCCATTCTCTATAAATATACCTTGGGTTTCTTGACTTAGCCCTAATGGGCAGAGGGATATCAGACTCCAATTGTTTATAAGCGCCATGTTGTTGTCCCCAACTAATCTCATTTTGTACCTAAGACATGAATGCTCTCAACTGAACATCCCCAACATAAATTAGTAGATTCCAATCATGATCTTTTGTGACAACATAATTATGTAAATAAAATTCACATAGAAAATTCTTCATTTTAGAGGAGGAAATCCTATAAGCATTGAAAAATTGTGTAGGGGTATCAATAGATGGATTCAAACCTAAGGAAAGTCTTGACATATTAAAAAAGAGATATTTCTCTTTTAGGAGTAGAGCATAGACCCTTGGAAGATCTCTACATTCTAGAATCTTTGGCATCAAAGCTGCCATATCATCTACCCTTTGCTTCAGGGTGGCAATTTCTACATTTTTATCCTCAATTTCTTCATCCTTCCTTTGAATTTCCTCCTTCAATTTCTATTTTTCTTTTTTCCATTATTTCTTCCTTTTTTGTATTTCTCCCCATAAATTCAAAATTGTTGCATGTACTATAAAATCAGGAGGATTATGAATGCCTATACATCTTGTCATTGATGATAACTCTTCATATGGCACTATTTTTATGGACTAAGGTTGTTCAGTTATCTCTAGTTGTAAGGGTGTTTTTTCTTCTTCCTTTTGCTATATAGGGACTCTTGTTCTTGTTGTGGTTATTGTTGCATGACTTCATGTTGCAAGACCTCTTTCTTATGTTGTAGGAAGTCATGATTTTCCTTCAATTCTTTTGCAATGTTAGCAAGATAGACCAGTGTTATATTGTTACTTTATTCAATATGTCATCTTTTTTTTCAACATTCTCCTACTCCATTGGAGCTTCAGGGTCCTCCTGTGATGTCTTACCAAGTTTAGGGATTTCTTGCATAGGCATACCAATCGCAGGCCCAACTGGTCTTGATTTCTTGGGAGGTTTCTCACATTTTCCTTTGGCTACAGGATGAACAGTATCAACTTTCCTCTTCTTAGAACTTGGAACTTTTCTTTCTACATGTTGTGTTTTAGCCTTCCCTTTTCTCATTTCAACCCCTCTCTATTGTGCCCTATTTTTCATGAGGGTTTCAAGTGGAACTTCATCATCATAATCTGAGGAAGAGCTTTCTATTTTTGAGTTCTCATCTTTAGAAGAACTAAGTTCTATGGTTTCCTCAACTGCAAGAGGATCCATGCTAGAGCCAACACCAAATATTGAAGCACTAAGAATGGATTTAGCTATGCTTACTCTCTTGCTAGACCTACAAAATTGAAGCAAAGCCCTAGGTGGAAAATGCTCAACATTGACAAACTCTTCCCAGGTTATTCCAGATATATCATGTAGAGATTTTTCAACTAGCAATTTAATCAAGCAATGGTGGGAAATAGAATTATCCCTACCTTTATGGGTCTCAACTACCATGATTGAGAGAAGATTGTACAACACATTAGGCACATTCATCCCCCTTTCGTGCCTTATTTGATTTAAAACCTTGAAGTACACAAAATGCGAATTTGACTGGCGACCCTCACAAGTGATGTATTTGATAACATACATAGCTATCTACTTCCATAGCTCGGTCATAGACATTCTCTTTGCACCCTATTTATCAATGCTCAATGGAGGGTCGTTTGGCTCTATGAATTCAGCCCTAGCTAACCTAACATCTCTAGAAGCAAGTTAATTTTCACCATCGACAGGTAACCATGTAACCTCTATAATTATTTTCTCTATTGCCACAAATTCTAACCCTTTTACTATGGATTTTCCTTCTAAAAATTTATGGGACAATTTGAAGGCAATGCCTTCATCAAAACTATCCAACTTTAAAAAGTACTTTATCCATCTATAGTTTTGAAATTCGGTTAGGAATTGTGCATCTTGTAGTAAAATATCATGCATCATGGGTTTGTTTCGAATTAACCCCCCTCCCATTGTTTGTAATCAAACAAATTCTCTACAACTTCTTTTCCTACAATTCCCTTTCTAAAAATCAAATGCACTTCCTTGTAGTGTTTGCTAAATCTCAAGACTGACCTGCTAAATTTCTAGTGCTAGTGTAGACTAAATTTCCTTTCTTTTTTCTTGCAACTCAAGATTACAATAGGGCAATAATGGAAAGAAAAGGAGTGATATAGGGAAATTATGATAGGAAGAAATGGTAGCTATAGCTATTGTCACTTCACACATGCAAGTCATCCTTCCTAGGATTTCAAATTGGCTCATTTTTAAATTGTTGACACATCCTAATATGATTTGACATGTCAAAAATAAAATATTTGCATTTTTTTTGTTCCCGTCCCCCCAACCTAAATTTGGAGATGTGTCCACACATGCAAGATGGGAGGGGTGATGTGATAGGGTATGATGGAATTTTATGCAAACTTCTATACTAATGTATAGTTATTAAATTAACCTACTTAAAAATTATTAAAGATAGCAATTAATGTACACATACCTAAGTGTGTGGATGATTTTCTACAAAGATCATATAGAAAGTGCCACTCACCTTGTTGAAAAATGAATTGAGAAATAAATGAAGATGAGGTGGGATGAGGTGATGGAATGAAGTGAGGTGGAAGAGAGAGAAAGGTGGTGATGGATGGGTGGATGACGAAGAAATGGACTTCCACGTAAGTGAAAGTATTTATTATGGAAAGTACGAACCTCAATTAGGTTGAAGGAGGGACACTAGGTCCATCACCTTCGGCTATAGGAAGCTCTAAGTGTTGGATGAATTTTTGTAGGAACTCTTCTTTGGAAGCTGGCTTATGGTATAATCTGAGGTGATGACCATTGACAAGTAATTTGAACCTGATAGGGTCAATGGTGGTGAGCTAAACAACTCCATTATGAAAGACCTCAACAACTTTGTATGGTCCTAGCCACGTTGTCTGCAATCTTCCTACATTGTCCTAGTATCTTGAATCATAGAGAAAGGCCCAATCTCCTAGTTTGAACTTCTTTTCCTTAATAAAATTGTCATGCCACTTTATTCTTTGATTCTACACTAGTTTTTCATGTTGCGGGGCTGCTCTTCTCATCTCATCCAAAGTATTTAGTTGTATGATTCTTTCTCTCTATGCTTCAAAAATATCCATCCCCAAATCTACTGCAGTTTGTAGAGTCTTATGTTCAAATTCAACTAGCATCATAAATGTCTTTCCATATAGCAATTCAAATGGGGTGAAGCCTATAGTTATTTTCCATGTTGTCCTATAGGCCCAAATAGCTTTTGGTAATCTGTTTGCCCAATCCTTTCTATGAACAACTATTGTTTTAGTTAGAATGTTTCAATTTTTGTGTTGGTCACCTCTGCTTGGTCATTAGCCTGGGGGTGATAAGGAGTAGAATTTTTGTACCTTATATTATACTCATTCACTAGTATTACAACAATATTTGATGTGAATTGTGGCCCTTGATCAGTCACTATTTCTCTTGGGACTCCATATCTTGCAAAAATCTCCTCATAAAGAAACTCTACAACCTTGATATCTCTTGCATGTTCCATTGCCTTAACTTCTACCCATTTAGTTACAGAATCAATGCATACCAGTATATAAGACTTATCATTTGATGGAGGGTCAATTGGTCCCACAAAATCCAATCCCCACTTGTCAAAGGGAGTTATTACTATCTAAGGGAAAAGTGGCATCTCATTAGATTTGTTTGATCTACCCATTCTTTCACATCTATCACATTTTCTAGTATACCTTCCTGCATCCTTATGGAGTGTTGGCTAGTAATATCATGTGTTCAAAATCCTCATTGCTCTCCTCATGGCTGAAAATTTTCCTCCATATGGTTTGTTGTGACATGCATGTAAAATGTCATATGTCTCATCTTCTCTCACACATCTTCTAATGACATGGTTAGGTGAATTATTAAAAAAAATCCAAAAATACAAGAGAAAGGAAAAGATTTTTCAATGAGTGCCATTTTCTCTTGTGCAGAGAAGTGAGAAGGAATTCTACCTGTAACCAAGTAATTGGCTATGTCAGCATACCAAGGTATTTTTACACTGAGAGAGGATAGATTCTCATCAGGAAAACAGTCATTTGTGGGTTGATTATCTTCTGATGTAGTTAGCCTTGAAAGAAAAATTGCAACATTGGCCTTCCTTGGCTTATCTATAGCGGTTATATCAAATTCCCGCATCAACAATAACTATCTTACCAATCTACTTGTGGTCAAAGGTTTATTCATGAGATACCTAATGGCTGCATGATTAGTGTGTACAAATATTTGGTAGCTCATTATGTAATGTTTGAATTTGTTCAGTGCATAGATTACTACCATAATTTCTTTTTATGTCACTGTATAATTGAATTCAGCTCCTTGCAAATTTTTGCTGACAAAGTAAATAACATTTTCAATAGCTCCCTCTTTCTATCCTAAGACTGCTCCTATGGCATAGCCTGATGGATCAATTTGGATGTGGAAAGGAAGATCCCAAATGGGTCCTTTGAGTATAGGAGCATGAGCTAAAGTTGTCTTTAAGTCAGAAAATGCCTTGTCACAAGCTTCAGTCCACTAAAATTCAACATCTTTAGTGAGCAGAGTATACAATGGTGCTGCTACCTTGTAGAAATCCTTAATGAATAACCTATAATATCCTACATGGCCCAAGAAACTCCTAACATCCTTTAGTTTTATAGGTGTAGGAATATTTGTGATTACCTCAATCTTTGCAGGGTCTACTTGAATTCCTTTGTGGGAGATATAGTGGCCAAGAACTACAACCTGTTGCATCATCATGAAACATTTTTTAGTATTTAAAGACACATTTTGATCCTCACATCTTTGTAGAGGGTATGTGTCGGATCATAATGGAAAAAGTAGGCCCTTAAGTGGCAAAAAATTTAGAAAAATCAGAGTTAGGAAACTTGACATAAAAAAATGAATAAGTTATCTATATTATTTCAAAAATATGTAAAAATAAAATTTGTAGCAAATTGAATGTAGTTTCTAAACTACTAGGTTTATTTATTTATTTTTAAATCTATTTGGTGAAAATTTGAAATTTCAATGCAGTAGTACTTAAATTTTAGGAAAAAAATAAGTAGTTGTATGTTTGACCACTCTAACCACAATAGAATGATAATATTTTTTTATAGGATTTTAGATATAAGTAGAGGACTCATGTCCAGATGTGATGCATATTTTTTTATAATTTTTTTCCAAGTAAATAATTAATTATGATTTGTTTATTACAACTTTTAAAAACTATAAAACATGTATGTTTGACCACCTTAACTTGGTCAAAACTTTAGGAAATTCAATTTTTATTTTTTTAATCTTATAGTATGCAAAGCATAGAATGTGATGCATGTTTTGGATTCCAAAAATGTCATACCATTTTAAAGCTATAGATATTTTTCAATCAGCCTATCAATTAGGACTTTAGTCATAATTCAAATAGAAAATGAATAATAATTATTTATTAAATTAAAAGTAAAGCATAATTTATATTGGTGGAAAGCTGGGAATCTCCTTTAAAAACCCTTTTCATTTAATCAATTTTGGGTAGAAAAAAAGTTGTTAGCCACATACCCTACACATATCCATCATATCACCACTTTTTGGCCCATCATGATCCTACACATACCCTAGAACTCTCTTGATATTCTCCAATGCTTGATTAAAATTAGCACCATAAGTGGTGAAGTCATCCATATAAATCTCCATGCAATCATGAGAAATTTTTGAGAAGATGCTAATGACTACCCTCTGGAAAGTTGCAAGTGCATTGCACAAGCCAAATGGGAGCGCCAAATAGAAATAGGTCCCCCATGGACAGGTAAATTTGGTCTTCTCTTGGTCTTCTGGTGTAATTTGGATCTGGTTGTAACCATTGAATCCATCTAGGAAGGAGAAGTATTGCTTTCCTACAAGTGTGTCCAAAACTTGATCAATGAAGGGAAAAGGAAAGTGATCCTTCTTGGTGATAGCATTAAGTTCTCTATAATCAGCACATACTCACCATTTTCCTCCTTTCTTGGGCACAATTACTAATGGAGACACCCACTGACTATCTAAAATGTGATAGATGAGTCCCACATCTAGTAGTTTTTTTAATTCTCCTTTCACAATTTCTCTTAGTGTAGGGTTGATTCTTCTTTGTGGTTGTCTTACCAAAGTGAAATCATCTCTGATATAAATTTTGTGGGTACAAAGTTTAGGATCCAATCCCTTCATATCATGATAATCCCATGCAAATGCATGTTGATGGGTCCTTAATAGGTTTTCCAATAACAATTGCTACTTTTCACTTAGTTTACTATGAACATTCAGATATTTCCCTTCTGATACCTGTACTTGTGTAGTTAATTTTATCATTGCTACTTCATTAATGCATGGTACCTTTAGTTCGTATGAAAAAAATGTATGAAACATACCTATTGCTGCTGGAAGAATGTGTGCAAGAATAGTTTATGTGGGAACAATGGCTATAGGAAAAATGTCTACAAGAATAGTGGCTATAGGAAGAGCAGGAAAAAGTGTCCTGACTGAAATAGAAGATTATGCTTCCTCCACTTCATAATAGTTTTTAATGAGATTATCCAACATGGGTATGTGCAGGATCATCATGGGAAAAACAGGCCCTTAAGTGGCAAAAAAGTTAGAAAAATCAAAGTTAGGCAACTTGACATAAAAATTTGAATAAGTTATCTATATTATTTCAAAAATATGTAATAATAAAATTTGTAGAAAATTTAATGTAGTTTCTAAACTACTAGGTTTTTTTAAAAAATAAAAAATCTATTTGGTGAAATTTGAAATTTCAATGCAGTAGTAATTAATTTTTTGGGAAAAAATAAGAAGTAGGTGTCTGTCTGACCACCCTAACCACAATAAAATGATAATATTTTTTTATAAGATTGTATTTATAAGTAGAGGACTCATGTCTCAATGTGATGCATATTTTTTTTGTAATTTTTTTCCAAGTAAACAATTAATTATTATTTTTTATTACAAATTTTAAAAATATAAAAAAATTGTATGTCTAACCACCTTAACTTGGTCAAAACTTCATGAAATTCATTTTTTCTTTCTTTTTAATCCTATAGTATGTGAAGCATAGAATGTGACACATGTTTTGGATTCAAAAAATGTGATACTGTTTGAAAGTTATAGATGTTTCTTAATCAATCTATCAATTAGGACTTTAGTCATAATTTGAATAGAAAATGAATAATAATTACTTATTAAATTCAAAGTAAAGCATAATTTATATTGGTGGAAATCTGGGAATCTCCTTTAAAAACCCTTTTTGTTTTATCAATTTTGGGTAAAACAAAATTCGTCAGCCACATACCCATCATATTGTGACTTTTTGGCCCATCATGATCCTACTCATACCCACACTTCATTCTCATCTTGGAGCTATAGGAAAGAGCTCGTTCCCAGCATCATAAGTTACACCAGAGAGTTAATATCCTCGACCTCTTCACCAAATTGTGGCCAAATGGAACTATCTCTCATTATGAGATGGCTACGCAAGTGGATAAAGAACAAAAAATTTAGTTCTCCTTCCATTTGAAATGGTCATGTCACCTGAACAACATCTGATGTATGCATCTACAGTTACCAACGAAGGCCTTCCAAGAATGATGGGGTACCCTCCTGGTGTAGCCTTAGGAGAAAGAATCATAAAATCAGCTAGATATTCCTAAGAGTCTAGAACTACCACAAGATCCTCCACCACACCATCAGGCTTGAAAGTAGATCTATCAGCAAGCTATAGGACAATAGGAGTAGATCTCATACTAGAAATATTTAGTTATTGCAAGATTTCTTTGGTCATTACATTGATTTTTGCTCCTAAATCAAGCAAAGCATTCTTCAATTGGATCTCGTTTATGACAACTGCTACCATATGACTGCATGGGTCATTATACTTGGGAATAGTCACTTTTCCCAACATGATATCAGCTAGTTGGCTTGCCATATGAACTATAGTTGGGTCTTTCTTCTTCCTTCCTAGCTTCTTAAGACAAGCTTCCTTGATGGTTTGGCTATATGTTCAAACATCCTTTATGGCCTAAAATAGGGGTATCTAAACATGTGTATGATTTAGTTGATCTAGGATGTCAAAGTTGGTATCCTCATTTTCTTCTTTATTCATGGAAACTTCCAATCTCTAAGGAAATGGTGGTTCTTCTTTAGTCTGCTTGAGTTGGACTAGTTTAGGATTTTTAGGTGTGTTTGGTTGAATGGGGGCATTCAGAGGATCCTCCTCTTCTTCTATAGGAAGCTCAGTTATGATGGGATTGGAAGGGCCTGGTAGAGTGGTCCCTAAATGTAGATGGATATCACTTACATTCAGAACATATGCATGGAATTAATTTGAATTAGTAGAGTATGCAGATTGCTACTATGATTTGTTATTAGGATTGAGTGTGGGCTGAGCTGGTAGCTAAGTTGGTTTAGGTGCATTTGAGCTTGGATTAGTAGGTGGAGGCATTAGAGTAGCCTTCTAAGACTGACAAGGTGGCTACATGTAATTGGTTTTCTGAGTAGGCCATTGTTGTCCTCCTCTCCATTGATTTTTTTGCTTGTAATTTCCTAGAGCTGGTTACCAATGCCCTTGAAATTGCTGCCAATTCCCCTGAGGTGGAGAACTCTGATGACTGGGCCAATCATTTGGAGGGTTATTCCAAGGCTTTGGTGGATAACTTCCATAACTAGATGGATATTGGGGCTACCATTGGTTACCATATGAATAAGAGTTAAAATATGGCCCAACATAGGATGATGGATCTAGTGGCATACCTTGTCTTGAAGCCCAATGATTCCTTTGTACAACATAGTAGAATTGGTCTCCTTCAATCTAAATTGGCTTGAACTCAAGTGAAAACTACTTTCTTTCTAGGTTAGCAACCATCTTACATCTGCAGTCCTTTTTTCTACAGCAGGGGAAATACTATATCAACATCATCTCTACCTCCTCTTGCTTTTTCTTGGCCTAAAGTGTATCTAACTGGGTGGCTAGATTGTTGATAATGTGTTTCTTTAAATTTTCCAACAAATGGGTGATCTCCATTCTTGAAACTCCATTGGTGGTTGACTTACCCATGGAAGATTGATAAGCTCTTCCTTTCTTTGAAGCTTCCCTAGAGTAATTCTGGCATATTTTCTTGATATCCTCAAAAGGAAATTGGGAGATATCTCCTCTTGCCATGAGGTCCAATGCATCAATGTAGTTGTCATTGATTCCTCTCAAGAAAAGAAACTTTTGTGAATCCTTGTTAAGTGCATGGTGTGGTCCAAATTTTTGTAGGAAAAACAAAAATCTTGTGATGTAGTCTTCCAGGCTCTCATCTTCCTTTTGTTGCATCCTAAAAATGTCTCCTCCTCTCATGTCACTACCCCTACAACACTCCTTGTACTTCTCAAGTAATTATTTCTTCATGTCTTCCCAAGTTTCCACGGTATCTCTACCTAGGCTCATGAACCATCTTAATGTCACTTCCTTCAGAGTGCTATGAAATAATTTAATCCAATCGGCATCAATATTATAATCATAACTTATACAAATTATGTCAAACTCAAATAAGAAGGTATTAGAATCTTGCATCACAAGTACATAAAACTTGGGTAGTAATTAGACAGGAATGTTCTTGATGTTGTCAACTTCATTTTGATGGGAAATAGGGAAAGGAAAAGTTGGTGGGTTAGGTTTGTTCCCATTTGCATCACCCATGCCTACTTGATGTTGTTCCAAAGCAAGGGAGTTCTCTGGCTAATTTTTATCTTCAAAGGATACTTCAGAACTAATCAGGTCAGGATATGGATTAGCAAAGGGGTGTGGATATTCTTCTTCTTCTTCCTCTTCTTGTAGGTTCTGATATTCAACTAACTAGAATGGATTAGGATTATTAGGAAGGAATATCCCATAAGCATCCCTTTTCCTTCCTCTATGCATGCAATATCACTCACTATTAGTCATCTCAAAATGGTAACGAATAAGGGGGGTCATTACTTTCTAAATGAGGGTATGCTAAGAACATCAAAATACTACAACAAGGAAACTAACAATGACTCCAAGAAAAACCTCCTAGCTTGACACCAACCCCGAAAATGGCATAAAAAATGTTGGCTTCCTACAATGATTTCATAAATCAGCCTTTACAACCATGATTCAGAGATTGGACATCTAACCTGAATAGTTACTTTAATAATCATGAAGGTGCATTTAAATTTTCAACCCAAGGATGTGAACTTGAAATGTGCAAACATAGTATGTACACTAGCAAATCTTAATTAGCGATTCCTATTCTATAGCTAAGAAACACACAATACTAGAAGTAAATTGCTTGAAAGGAAATAAAGAAAATGTTGAACATCAACCAAAAACTATGCAGAACTGAAATGAATAACAAGAATAAAAGATTTGAGAAGAAAACATGAAACTATTTTGTCTACTTTGGTTGTAGGAACATACATAGAATGGACTTCTAGTGACTGCAGGAATAGTTGGCCATGTCAGATTTCTAACTAAGTACTAAACAGTAAGAATACCAAACTAATGTTAAAATAATAAAATAGATTACTCAGCAAGTGGACCCCCTTTGATAATTATCCTCTAAAATAACAAGGACTCAGATGCTGAAGCTTAGAACTTTATTTCATTCACTGTGAATCATGCATACAAAGAGTAATGTGTCAAAACTGGAGTACAATATCAAATCATGCAACCTATTCCTCTATTCTCATTAATCAACTAACTAACTAGGAGGAAGGAGCATCAAATTATTATTTATGCTAACAACTAAACAAGGTAGTCAACTCCATGATTGGGAGGATTCCAATTAGGGAAAATAGGGAAATTGGAGTGATGGTGGTTATGCGTGCATGTAATCTAGCCAAACATGCAAGTCAGATGCAAACTTAACATAAAAATAACACCCACGTGCATGCTCGATCATTAAATTCCACTACAAGAAAGTTGTTACACTTGACTACATGAAGAATCTTCTACCACTAGTCTTCTTTGACTTGGAGCGATTCCTTTGTTGGGTGTTTATGGTGCATGCTCAGCTGGCAGTGTCTTCCTCAATTTAGTACATTAAATTTGCATGGAAAGGTTAGTAAGCATAATAACTAGACATCATAACCACCTTAAGAAACATTTAATAACCACATGCAAAACCAATATAGATAGTTCACATATTATGCCAAATATCATTAAAGCTTGCAGAGATAGGGTAATATCAAATTCCAATGGTTTGAGGGAAACATTCTACTAATACCAACACTTAAGCATTAAATTCTATGAAATCTATGAGCAAATAGATTATAGATTCTCCCCAAAACTAGACCAAAAACTAGGCTCATCAAGTATCAACTAGTAGGGTCTCCATAAGATCTCCTTTGGATATAGATGATCAATTCTAACTCTCTAGAATATAAAATCTCCATATTTCCATGCTCATCTCAATGGATAACTGAAAGAGTATGGGTATCCTAGGGCTCATATGGAAGGAAATCATGTTGGCTTGGTACATTTCATATGCTCTAAACACCAGACTTGTATTAGTGTCCAATGCACCATGCTATCCACCTCGTGGTAAGTGAACTGTCCCAAATCATAGTATAGATGTGCCAATATGTTGTGATCCCATGCATAGATGGTCCTATGATGCTCCATCTCCTGTATCATGTGCACTAGGCCTACATCCAAGTGTGCTACCTGGCCATTTGGGACTAGTACTAATGCCATAGTAAATATCATAATCCACCTTAGAAGTCGCAATTGTGTGTAGAGTAGCCATTGTAGCTCAATATGTAGCCCCACAATCTCCTCCTGAATCAATCATCTAAGAAAATTCTATATATTTTCTCTCATCTCCTTGTATGAACAATCCTCTACAAAATGGATAGTCTCACCTTGAATAGGAATTCAAACAATGTGATGAACATGCTCCAGAGTGATATTCATCTTGTGAGTGGGTAGACAAAAGGTGTAGGTATCCAAATTCCACCTCTTTTCTAATACCATTCACATGGCATCATGTTGTCTCATGGAGAGCATGAGATATGCCAAATATATCCCTATCATCTATAATATCTTTGTATCCTCCTTTGACAATATGGTGACTAGGTCTCATAAGCGTTAGAAGAGCTACCACTAAGATGTTGTCGCGATCATAGAGTAATCTAATACAAAAAAGTAAAAATATCATCTATAAACATTCTAAAATCTTAAATCTACACATCAATAGTCAAAACGTGTGCTAAAGTTTATCTAGGGTACTTTTCTAAGGGTCTTAGATACTTTATTCTTTTCTAGGAAACTTTGTAAAAAAGTGGAACACTTCACAAAAAATTGGAACACTTTATGAAAAAATGATATGCTTTGTTACTTTTTCTTCCAGGGTCCTAAATCTATCTACAAATGCATAAAACATAAAATAAATGCATAAAAATGAAGCTAAGGTAGAGAAGAATCCATTCACTATATGTTGTAGATTTTCCTGTGCCACCTCCTAGAGTATGCTCTCAAGTCTCAAAGGCATGTAAGTTCGTACGCTCAACATTGTCACTCATTCTCCACCAGAATCAAACTCCAAAATGGTAAAATACAAAATGATCACAAATTACTTAACCTTTTACTCTTATATGTTTTCAAATTAGGTCATTTTCATGTTAGGGTTAAAAGTGCTTTCTCATTCAACTTAACATATTAGGGGCTAGAGAACTCTATTTTTGATGTCGTTTGTCATGTTGGATTCTTAATTCCACTCCTGTTCTCATTAGATTTCTATAATTATGTGGTATGGTACCTAGAAATACCCTATAATGTGACTAATGCAATTTGATGAGGGTAGAATGCCACGTTCATTCCACCTCTATAAAGCAAGTGGAATCATATATCTACCCTAGAATTTTATTTAATGAAGAAGTTAGATAAGAGGGATTTTAAATGACTGACCACTTGGTTTTGCAAGGTGAGGTTCCTAACATTGTAGTTTTGTAGATAGCTACAATGTGGGCTTCATTCTCCCATGTTTGTGAATGGATCTATATGAGTATCCTTTTATGAGATAAAGTTTACTGTTCAAATTCCTTTAGCTTGCATATGCATGCAGTGTCATATGGGTGCTAAAGTGGGGGCTAAATGTAGTGTAGAAAATTGTACTCCCTTCTTGGAGACGGTACAATTTCACAATTAGTTTGGACCTATTTTAGTACCTTTCATTCATACACTTTCAATCATCATTAATAGTCCCCTAAGACCCTTTATTTCAGATCCCAAGGCTTATTTCAATTGAAATCATGACAAAAATAATAAATGCATTTTAGTTTCTAGCACCTTGATATTTCCTCACCCCAAAAAGCTAGGATGGGACTCATATGCCACCTTGGGCATATGAGTCCCCTTAGGTGTGACCCATACACCATCTTGGTCATATGAGTCTTGTGTGAACCCTTTTTATTGTTTGAGTGGGAAATTAAGGTTTCTAATTCAAATATTTGGCTAGTTTTGGCATTTGGGATCTAATAAATGGTAAATTAAAAGAGATTCCTATAAAAATAAGGTTTTGAATCATTATTTCACTTCAGAAATCTTATAATTTTCAATAAAGAGCCTTCAAGAGATATTTTCAAGTATTAAAGAGCAAGGAGCACATGAAGTTGAAGTCTTGGAGGGTATGTGCAGGAACATGATGGGCTAAAAGTGGCAATATGATGGGTATGTGGTTGACGACTTACCTTTTTACTTAAAATTGACGAAACGAAAAGGATTTTAAAAGGATATTCTCATTGTTCCACCACTATAAACTATGCTTTACTTTGAATTTAATAAGTAACTATTATTAATTTTCTATTTGAATTATGACTAAAGTCCTAATTGATAGGTTGATTGAAAAATATCTATAGCTTTCAAATGGTATCACATTTTTTGAATAAAAGACATGTGACAAATTCTATGCTTTTCATACTATAGGATTAAAAAAAGAAAAATTGAATTTCTTAAAGTTTTGACCAAGTTAAGGTGGTCAACATACAAGTTTTAGATTTTTTAAAAGTTGTAATAAAAAATTCATAATTAATTATTTACTTGGAAAAAAATTACAAAAAAAAATGCATCACATCGAGACATGATTCCTCTACTTATATCCAAAATATTATAAAAAAATATTATCATTTTATTCTGGTTAGGGTGGTCAGACAAAAACCTACTTCTTAATTTTTCCCTGAAATTAAGTACTACTATATTGAAATTTTAAATTTTCACTAAATAGATTTCTTTTGTAAACAAACCTAGTAGTTTAGAAACTACATTTAATTTTCTAAAAATTCTATTCTTACATATTTTTTAGAAAATATAGATAACTTATTCAAATTTTTACGTCAAATTGCCTAACTCTAATTTTTCATAATTTTTTGCCACTTAAGGGCTTGTTTTTTCAATGACGATCCTGCACATACCCTAGGGAAACATAATAATATTTTGTAGGTCTTCAAGCTCAATTTCATTCAATATCTATCATTGTCAAGGATTGATGGTGGTTTCATATGGAGAATCATGATGGATTCTAGGTTGGGGAGATGCAACTAGCCATTTAACCAAGCCTAGTGACTTGATTCCTAAGTGATTCCATCCTCCATTACCATTCTAATTTTATCCTAAATGAAGGTACATGCATTTTTGTGTTTTATTAGAGTGATTAGAGATCTCCCAAAGTGAGTCATCATTTTTATGTTTCATTCATGCATCATATTCTAGCACATTAGAGTAGGGTTTCATTGCACTTCTAAATCTTTGAATCTTAGATGCACTTAAGATTAGGACTCTCAAACACATTTCCTATCAAGATCTATTCTTTATATCAAATTTTAATTACTAAACTAGGGGTTTGACAAAGGAAAACCCCTGTAAGAAAATAAACACAATACTTTTTTTTGCAGATTTTAGCATGTTTAGATCTGAAAGCAAAGCTTGGAAAACATAGGAATTATAGAGATAGGAGAACAGATTTAGATCTTGAATTTTCAATAAAGAAGAATGGGACTAAATCGCCACCTTGGGTGTATGAGTCCCGGTATAGAGCTTTTACTAGATTTCAATGGATTCAGACTTGTCACTGAGATTCTAGTTTCTGCCTAGAAACACTAAACTAGGACTAAATCACCTAGTCTGACACATATGAATCCTAGTGTTCATAAAAAGTCACAATTTTAGGATTGTAGACCTTGTTCCAAGCATCTTTAGTTTTCTAGGTGCTCCTTTTTTCATTCTAAGTCTTTAATTCAAATTTAGAGTTTGATTTCCTAGGTTACATAGCTAGATTTGCATATCACTTGTATTTCCCTCTTTCTAAGCCTTCACTTAGTGGTGAACCCATTTTTTTCTTTAATCACACCTAAGGAGACCATGTATCAACCCCTTATCTCAATTCAATCAATAAGTCGAGACCCCTAGGGTTTCCTTGAATGAACTAGGGTGAAATAGGAGGAAGGACACCCCTATCCTATCCCTTGTACTTCATCTCCTAAAAGGTGGAGCACCCTATTTCCTAGTGTTGTTAATGTTGGTAAAGTGGTGTTTGTAGGAATGAGAGAGGAAATAATTAGTTTTATATAAAATTAATTGTGAATATAGAGTGTAAGTGAAGATTTGTTAAGGAGGTGGATAGTTTATGGTGGATAAATCACACAAAAATAAGGTTGAAGAGAAAATTAAAGAGGAAGAATTAAACTAATGGTGGGTAGACATCCATGAGAGGTGCAAATAATTTTTAATGAAATTAGTGGAAGGATGTAGGATTTATTTCAGCCAAGTGTTGGAAAAAGCCAAAATCCTCTAAAATGGTTGATCTTAAAATGGAGCATGTTGTGGAATGTTCATTTTTGTTTTATGAAATATGCTTATAAACTTCTTACCCTACAAGTATGATGCAAGGGCATCTATGAAGTGGTTAAAACATGAAATAAATTCATCTTTTAGTTGTGATTCCTCTCTCCTTACAAGAATTTATTTTCTCACATTGGATTATTTATGTCAGACATTAAAATTTTGATTTGTTCGTGACTCTCTAAATAACATAGGTGGTTTTTGGTAGTGTCACTTTTATGAATGGGTACAATGAAAAGGTGTATAGTGGATCTTTGGAAACTTCCCTTGACATGAAAAGATTAATTTTTAATGGAATAATGACCCACCAAATATAGTTTGGTCTAGTTCTTGATTAATTGATATTTTTTGCACCTATGTACTTGACCTGGCAGATAGATCCTTTGGTATCTAAAATTAAATAATTTTATTCTATATTTTGAAAGGATCAATGAAGGGGTTGATGAGTAACAATGAATAGTTAAATTATGGTCATCGGTTGTGGCATTTATTGATAATTGAAGAAGAATGCAGTATTTCATTGAGTTTCTCTTTGCATAAAAGGAATGGTTGGTGACTTGAAACTATTATACTTCATATAATTTCGTAGTGTTATCAAGTAGGGAAAAGTCATGTGAATGTTGAGGTCAATAGGAAATAGTTGATAGGAGAGTCGGAGTAGTTAAGATTCTTGTGTGAATGAAAATATGGAGTTGTGGTGGTTTAGTTTGAAACTTCCTTTCCCTAAAGCAAGTTGTAGGTTGTCTCAATCATGAGTTTTGTGCAATCCTTAGCATATAGATTATTTTTCAATTCATATTTGAGAATGGATGACTTGTGAATTTATCGATCGGTAGTTGGATTTTGGCTTATTTTTAATTGTCAAATTTAGTCACTTGCAATTCACATGAATAGTGGATATTGTATCTATCATGTATTTATCTATAGTTGAAGTTTCAAATCTTTGGTTTAAGCCATTAGTGAGTATAGACCAAGCTGTATTAATATGTTTTGTTGGTGCATGAGTTTTTTCTCAAAATTCCTTGATTGGGTTATCTTTAATGGGTATTGAAGTCTTAACTACATCAATATATCTATGTTTTAAAGTGTCTTATGTATCTAAGACAATTAATTTATATGTTTTGCATCTATGGATAAAATATTAGAAAATGGGTTTGAAATTGTTTTATTCGGTAATGTGTATAATTTGTATCAATTTGAACTTTTGACAACCCAATTTGTATGTATCCTATGTTTGACATGCATTTTTTTCTGATAATTACTACATAGTTTAAAAAATTACTATGATCATGAATTAGATCTCAAGTTAACTTTGTTGGAGCAATAAAATCATTATAGGGGATATTTTAATTACTTTATTTAGTGAAAAATGTATATGACCTAGGCCCACCAAGGCCAATCATTATACATATTATGGGACCCTACCCCACTATTGGACCCTCCCCTCTCTACTTTTGTGTTGGATGATGAGTATTTGTACTCATTTTTGTGTATTAATGAAATATATTAGATTAAACAATGATTGAACATATTTTAATATATTTATTGATATTTATTTATCCAAACAATAATGAAAATATATTTTTTTGTCAAATTTAATTATGACAATTACCTTCAAAACTATTGAAACATGCTCAACTATTATGTCATCTCCCCTATTATCTATCAACACATTTATGAGTTAGACAAAAATTTAATAAAATACTCAAGATGTAATTTTATGTCGAAGGCGTATCTAATTTGAAGAAGGCCAAGCTAAAAATTGGAATCCATGGTATACTCTTTCAAAGAGAACCTCAATGACTATCAAACTAATCATATCCATCCATTTCACATTAATAAAGCCTTCACCACTTTCCCATGTTAATGTGTTGTTTCCTCCATTTTTTTCATGGCAGTGCACTTGCACATTTATTAGTTGGACCAAACCCCTATTTCCTTTGCTTCTACACCAATATTATAGAATAGAAGAATTAGAGGGAGAATTCACCTGGTTTTACCGTCACAAAAATCACTAGGAAATTTGTGTAAACATTTGTAGATCCTTGAATGAGAAGAAAAACTAGAAACCCTTACAAGACTAGAATTAGCTCACTGCTAATTAGTAATTTATTCAATTAAATCATATTTTATGTGTTCTTTGTTTTAATTCTTTCAAGCCCTAGGTTTATATGGTTTTCTAAATACTTCCTTTAAAATTTGCGAACCCTAGATTCATATAGTATTGTGCATTAGTTTTTAAAGCTATGTAGAACTAGTAGAAACTTGAAATCGAGGCTCAAAAGCCTCAAAATCCTCTAAGGTGGCTAGAAACAAACGTAGAAATCTTTGCTAAAAGATAAGAAATTTTGTATGGCCACTAGAAAGAGCATAGGCAGAGCTTCTATGAAAGGTGATAATGGTTTTTGCCCCTCTTCCATCTGAAGATTTGCATTATTTGAAGTCGACATTAAATATATGGCTTTTAGGGTACGAGTTTACTTGAGACTATAATGTTGTTCATGGGAAGCTAGATACACTTTCTATGTAGCCAAAAAAGTTGGCTTTACACCTACCAACTACATTTTCCTGAAAGTATCTAAAGCCTTCTCAACAAATCCATTTTTCACATATCCTGCAATCATTACAATCTATGAGATGAGATATATTTTAGGTATTCTATCAAATAGTTCACATTCCTTGTTAATGCTTCCATTTTTTGCATGCATGTCTACTAGGGAAGTTGGTACTATAATATCTAACAAACTTCCTCTATCCTTTATGCTTCGATGGATGTACATACTATTCCAAAGATCCAATTTTGGCATGGTCAGGGAGGATGCTAGCAAACATTGTGGAATTTGGCCTTAAACCTATTCAGCCAAAGCTAAGTTGGCTGCCAACTAGGATGCTGAATTTTTTAATGTGTGAGGTTTCAATAAAAAAAGTATTTTTTTTGGGATTCAGGAAAAACCTATTCAGCCAAAACATGTGTGCCACATAATAGGCGACGTGGTTTTGGTCGAAACCTAGTTGGGCCAAACCTTTCTAGCTGAAAATATTTCTCTCAGAACTATTTATTTGGCCGAAAGTGTGCCACAACTTTGTGCTTTTACCCTGGACAATGCTTGTAGAGGATCAACACACATTTGGTGATGGTTGTGACATCATGGCATACGTTACAGTCTCCCCTATGAAGATTTTTTTTAATGGGGTGGCCTTGATTTGTAGTAACTACTATAGACAAGTAACCTAAAAATCTATTGTCAAGCATGATGGGTGATCCCATAATAGTGGTTTACAATTTTTGGCCAAACTAGACACTGAAATGAGTTTTTCTAACTAAATCTTCACTTTCGAGCACCTACAGTGGCTAAACTCTGAGGAATTTGAAGATGATGAAAACTATAGTTTTGTGACATTTTTTCTTTAGATTCTAATTTTTATTTTTTTTATTTTTTTGGAATCAGATTGGACTACTTTTTCCATCTCCCTCGAAAACGTTTTTTTTTCAAAAAACAACATTTTTAAAAAGTGATGCTCACCGTATAATGCATAAATTTTTTTCCATGAAGGATAAAATTATAATTCTTTTAAATTTGTATTTTTAGCTTTGATATCTAGTGCTTCAACTTGTTTAGATGGTTTTTTATTGAATATTTTTTCTTTAATCAAGTTTTGAAGTCAAACCAATTACAATTTAGACATAGTGCGACCATATAATGTGTAACTTTTTTTGTATGTATCGAAATTCATTTTTTTTGTTGGATCAAGGACTTCAATATCTGGTGCACTCATATTTTTCAAAAAATATTTTGATAATATTCTATTTTTCCACATGTGAAGAACAAAGAGCTCAATTTTTGATGAAAAACCTACATTCACAAGAAATAAAAAATAAATATAATAATAAAATTAAATTTGGGTAGCTTATAATAAGGACTAAATTCTTACAAAAAATAAATTTTAAATGAATTCATTTGATCACCCAAAAGGTAAATCAAAAGTGGTTTTTTATCAACATTTTGATAGGTGTAAAGGAGACTCCATTTTAGGTATGGTTTAAAACTAGCAGGGTTCTATTCTGTTAGAATCCAAGATCACTTGCATGCAAGATGGATACCTGTCACATGCAAAAGATATGAAGAACCGAAAAAGTTGTTCTCTGTAAAACCTCTCAGTAAAAATGCATTAAGAGAATCGATTATTACAATAGTGATCAATCCTTATGAAGGAGATCAAGAAACCCTAAAAAGGGAAACCCTAAATGAAACCCTAGTGTGCACACTTAATAATTAATAATTAATTAATAAATGTGCCTAAGTTTAGCTTAAGTAATAAAGAGGAATAAGTGACTTAATTAATTAATCAATGTGATGTAATTAATTAAGTATAATAACTATTACTCTAACACCCCCCTAAGATGAACTTAGGAAGAAGCTAAAACACTAGAATAGGATGCATGAAAGCAAAGATGGGTCCCGGCAATGAGGCCTGATCAGGTACCCATTTACAAATGCAATAATGAGTAAGAGAAGGAAAAACCCAGTGGGACAAAACCCCCCTTACAATGAGATAACATGCTGCAAAGAAGCACTGGAAGAACTCTGTAGAGTAACACTAGAACTTGATATAGGCAACCAAGGAAATATTCTTCTGTATACTACTAAAACCGGATGAGAGTCACTGATTGACTCAAGGAATCATGATTAAAGCAACAGAAAACCCGATGCCACGAAACACTCAAAAAATCCAAATGGGAACAACTCTGGAATCTATGAAGCAGCAAGAAATTATTGAATGATGTATTGCTGAAAACAAAGTGCAAAGATGCAAGATGCACTCTCCCAACTGCCAAAACATCCAAGTAATCGCCAAACAACCCATCAGGACAAATCTAGACTAACTAATAAACCTGGGATAGATATAGAAAAAATGCATGGATAGCAACCTAGAGCTCCTCAATACCTTTCCGACGCTTCAAACGAGGCAAAAAATGGAGATCGTGGCAAAAAGTTATGAGCTCGGAAGCATAAAATGTATATCTGACTTCAAACAGCAATAAATGAAGAAAAATAGTAAAATACTTAAAAATAAACAGCACTACTGGAAAGTGCTCGGAACCAGCTTTCTGACGATATCTCGTTTTCCCGATTTTGATACCGTATGCCCAAGTTATAGCCAAAAGAAAAAAACTGCTTCTTTAGGGCAAACTAGGGTTAGGAGGGGGCATATGAGGGCCGGCCGTACGCTGATGTCATGCTGACGTCAGCAGTTCACGAGCTTAAATTTGATGGCCGTATGGCCGTCGCTGCAAAAAATTGCCCCCCCTACAAAATGGAAAAATTTTGGGCCCCTGGTCCTGTGGGCGACCAGGGGCTGGCGAGCTGGTGTCCTTCGCTGGAGCTCCCGGTTCTCCATGTGGCCGGGGGCTGGGCGCAGAGGCCGGCAGGGCTGCACAGACCGGCGATGGCAGACCAGTGGAGGAGCTGGCGGCGGGTGGCGGACTTTGGGCGCCAGGTCACAGATATGACCGCCGGCTAGCGAAAAAGGGCCCACGGGGGCTGGCAGGGACGAGCGGCGGGCAGGTGGAGGAGCCCAGCTACGGTGGCGGGCCGGTGGCCGCCGGGTGGCCGTCGGGCAGTGGATCTGGTTTGCACTGGGAGCGCCGGCACAAATCCCAACAAATGACGTTTTTGGCCCTTTTTTAATTTTTTGAGCCTCGATCCGCGTGCTGGGGAGGCCGTACGACCCCTTAGAGAAATTTTTTTTGCCTCCTCGACCAACTTGCCCCAAAATGGACAAATTTTATATGAAAATGGGGGTTTTTGGGCGCTGCGGACTCAATGGTGAGGTCCGTTTTGTCCCAAAATGCCCAAAAATTTAGGCTACCCCCAAATCTTGCAGAAAATATGCCTGTGGAAACCCTTGCATTTGAAACTCACTGAAAGGCCATATCTTCAGATCACGAACAGGCAGCTGCAGGTCTGGAGCTCTGATACCATGTTAGAATCCAAGATCACCTACATGCAAGATGGATACCTGTCACATGCAAAAGATATGAAGAACTGAAAAAGTTGTTCTCTATAAAACCTCTCAGTAAAAATGCATTAAGAGAATCGATTATTACAATAGTGATCAATCCTTGTGAAGGAGATCAAGAAACCCTAAAAAGGGAAACCCTAAATGAAACCCTAGTGTGTACACTTAATAATTAATAATTAATTAATAAATGTGCCTAAGTTTAGCTTAAGTAATAAAGAGGAATAAGTGACTTAATTAATTAATCAATGTGATGTAATTAATTAAGTATAATAACTTATTACTCTAACATATTCAAGGGGGTTTGATCTAAGGTAGTTTGATCAAACCCTCTTAAATTGAAATGCTTTAAATGGAATTTTTTGAGGCTTAAATCATTATATTTTATAAAAATATGTGATTTCAACAAAAATTAATCTCCCAGAAATTGTAAACCAGCTTTTATGGGATCACCTTGATCTCTTTGTCTTTCACTTTGATTATACAAATCTACATAATTGTGCAAGAATTAATGTTTTAAAGGTGATTTTTTTGGTGTTTATGCAATTAGCATGATGCTTCAAAAGGCATAGTTGTCTAGGATATACGCTTGCAAAATGCAATGGTTTAATCTAAAATTTGTGTATAACCTACATAAACCTTTTCATTCTTATTACTGCAATGATGTTGTCCATGAAAATAATGCTATGCTATTAATAAACCTATATATTAGCTCTATCTTTGACCAATTTTTGTATTCTTTGTAGTCTAAGTTATATTGGGGATATCATGACCTTTGCACGATCATCGGACTTTAGATCCTCTGTTAGTCAAAAGCTTGATAGTTTTTTAACTTTTTTCATCTCATATTTTCAATAATTAATCCTTTAGTCTCGCATTGACAACTGTTATGATGTACTAGTGTTTTTCATATTAGAGAAACATGAATCAAATATATCATAGCTTCTAAATTCAACTAATTGTTTACATTTGCTATTTTGAATCACACAGTAGTATAAGCTTTCTTATTTCACCCTTGCAAAATTATTGAGTTACATACAATTTTTGTTCTTCGTGAAAATGAATACTCATAGAGACATTCCACTTGCAAATTGCTGCAACAAAAACTTGAGCAATTCACGTTGTCGAACTAGTAGAAGGCAGTTTATACCAGTCGATGCATTCTCGTCCCACACAAGAAAAAAGAGAATGCTATTCCCATGGATATAGTTGGAATTCCAAAACCCAAACCCTACCCAACATTTTCTTGAATGTACACAAGCACAAAAGCATCTTAAATTGATCCAGTGCATAGACTAAAATACCACTAATTGAAGAATGAACTCTTATACTTAATCTCAGTTAAGTTTCCCTCATCAAATTCATCTACACCAAATGATTCTAAACAGGTATATGACCTCCTTCACCTGGGCAAAGAGTGTAATAAAATCACCTAAAACGCTAAATGTCCGAAGAAAAAAATTGATGTTTCATTGCATGAGGATGGGCTAAGGAACGCCAAAGAAGCTAAAAGAGTTAAAAAGAGTAACCACTACAGCTAGAGAACATCTCACTAGTTAGTTTTAGTCAATTTCTTGAAAGCCAAACTATTTGTAAATCAAATAGAAAATCAAGCCAAATTTTTGTTCCTCTTAAGTGTGCATAAGTTTATAACTAAAATACCAAACTTGGATCTTCAGCAAGGAACATGCTTTCCTAGTAACCAAGCCACCAAACTAAAAGATACTCACTTTCTTGGTATTTCTAGATTCCTAACTAAAATTCTTAAACAAGATATTCATCAAGTAACCTCTTCTTGTGGAAAAATGCATTTAGTGAAAAGAAGGGATAATTTTAAGAAACTAGAAATATCTTTAGGAGTTTGAAACAATAAGCAAATATTTTCAAATTTTATACAAAAGAAGTACATGGTAATGGAACCTTTGAAGGCCCATGTTGAAAATTTTTCCTCTGCACACGCAAAGGTACACCTACAAAATCTACCCAAGTGACCTACTTTGGAGGGTCACAATTCAGAGCCAAGTGATTGTCATGCTAAAAGGATTATTTCTCTCCATTATCCCCACATTAATGTACTCCTTGGTACAATTTCAAAGCCCCATGGTCAGATTTTTTATTTTTACCAGGCCAAAAGCAAATGCATTTTGCTCTATTTTGAACCTACATTTTTAGAATGTTTCAAGGAGGTCAAGTTTGACCTTTAATATCTTGTGATGAATGATGTTTCAAGGAAATCCAACTTGCACACATAATCAGTGTACCTAGATGAGCTTATTTTTCTAGTGGTAACTCCCCAAAAGTTTCTTTGATAATTTTTTTTAGTGGTGACTTTGAGAGCTTTGATTGGTTTTTGACAAGGGAAATTGTAGAAAAGTCCAAGTAGGAAACTTTGGTATTTAATTTATTTCACCTTAGGAAGAATTTTTCCATTCTTCTTGTTGCATTGAATTCTTTGGTCAAATGATTACATGCCTACTTAGTTTCGGGCTTCTAGGATAAGTTTTGATTAGTTAACTAATTCTTTTTTGATTACAACATGGTAAAAAATGGTGTCCCAAAAATTTTAAAATTTTCAAAATCTAAGGACAACCCATTTCTT
>VDFB02086081.1:182301429-182592303 GCA_007258455.2 Sequoia sempervirens
AGAGGGAAGGAGAGAGCAAGAGGGAGAGAGAAGGGGGGAGGGAGGGAGGGAGCGAGGGAGGGAGAGGTAGAAAGGGATAGGTGAGATAGACCACTGCTTTCTTCACGTCGTCAACTACTTTTCACAGCCGTAAATAATGTGGGCTCAACCTATCCGCGTAAGTATTGCACCTCATTGGGGTGCAAGTGCTAGTATAGAGAATATGTAGAGAAGGGGAACAAATTTGAAATCATATTTTTATTGAAGAGTTTAGGGTAAAAACTGCGTGATAGTTTTTATTTAACATTAGGAATACATTATGTGGTTACACTTCATATCATTTTCCTCTTAATTTATATTGATAATAGATTAAAGAGTGTGGTTTGAAATTTTGATTAAAAAACTCTCACTCTATGATCCATCATTTTCTCTATTGTCTCATTCTAATGATGGATCATGGAATGTGATCCAAAATACTGATTAAAAAATTCTAACAGTATTTCTTATATAATTTTTTCAGTTAATCTTAATAGACCATCAAAATATTATATCTTTAAGTAAAACTTTCATTGGTGTGTTTATTTAAAACCTATTTTATCAAAATAAATAAATAAAACATGGAGAAAGAGAATAAAATTCACAGTAGCATTGTCATGATAGATATATGCATATAATGTTTCTTTTGAAATATTTAGAGGAATCATGGTTTACAAAGGAAATTAAATAAATTTATAGATAATCATAATTGTGAAATTTGTATACCCATGTCATTTTTATTTAATTCGGTGTCTATTTTGAGGTTATATTTTATTACATAATAACAAATATTATGATCTTGTGTGAAGTTAGACTCACTCACTTAGTCTTTTTATCTATTTACACATACACACACCTTATCCATCAACATGTTATAATTATCAATGAACCTACCTCATTTTGAACATTATCCTGTTCTAGAACATGGTTGCAATCATAGTGGTGACCTCACAATCACAAATGTGTCCCTTTCTAATTTATATTTTAAAATTTAAATTTCATCGACTACACCCTTCACCCTTCCACCTTGAGTCAACTAAACACGCATTCGACACAATATGATGTTATGTGCTAGTATTTAAAAACTTTTAACACATTTATTCTAATAATTAACTATTTTTATCACCTAATCCACTAATACATTCAAGAGTAAATCATGATAAAGCATTTGTATATTTAATAGCAACACATTTTAATTTGGTTAAATAAAAAGAGTAAAACAATCTACATTCTTATGCACTTTCATGTTATTTTCTCCAATGTTCAATTTCTTGGAATTGATCTAAGTGAAATCTCCTTGTGAGGTAACAACAATATTTTAAGGAATTTTTAAATACCACACTAAATAGTCAAGAAAAATAGATCTTAAAATCACACATTAGATGAGTTTACAAAGAAAATATCATTGATAATGAAGATTAATTTAGAGCTCAACTACAAATTTGTAACTACAAATTCCTCCCAAGGACACAAAATTTTCCTTAGATAAAACAAAGATCAAATATAATTTTTTAGGTAACTTACTAATAGAAATGCACTAGATTTCCACTCTAACATCAAATAAGTTCAAGAATCTTATTAATTTGATCTCCTTTCTTATTTTTTCAAGACAAGTACAATCCTCCATCTTAATAAACTTCTAGATTGTCAAATTTCAAATTCCCAACTTTAATTAATCAATTTTGTCCATTTTTCTTATTTGGTTGCATTTACTTGATTAGTGTAGGGTAGTCAATGAAGAAATATTAAATATTTTATTTTCAATAAAACTTTAGGCTAATTAACACAATCAGTTAACATAGATTAACCTAGGAAATAAATAAAAATAAATAAATGATAAATTAAAAAATAATATGTAAAGGAAGAGTAGCCTTATGTTTGGAAATTATGATGAATAATTGATCTTGATGCAACACACATTTCAATCGCCTAAGATTGGAAGCATGAAGGTGCCCCTCTTTGTGGTCTAAAAGGGATAGTCAAATTAAAAGAATTTAACAAAATTTTACCTTTGTCACTTATAGTAAGCAAACTATTAAGAATTTAAAGATGATGTGAACTACCAAGATTTAATCTATTGTATATAGATTCTAATCAATATTTTTGTAATAGCTTGTCTTATTTATAAATATTTGTTGCTAATATGTTCCTTATGCTTTATAGTATTTTAAATAAATGATATTTTCTAAAATTAATTTGTTTATATGTATTTATATTAAATTATTATTTTTGTTGAAAAAGGATATCAATATAGAGTGCAATAATATTTTTTACAATTTTTTTCTACTATTTTTAAACTTTTACATGTGCATTGAACATAGAAATTAGTTTCTATAATACTCACATTTTCACTAGAAAATATAAAATAAATAAAAATTATTATAAATTATACTTTTTCAAAATCTTATTTGATGACTAGGGGAAACATACCAGTAGTCGCCAGGGCTAACTTCACACATTCATAGAGAGTGAAGAATACATCAAATTCCTTTGAAGTTTTCTGGGCCTATCTATAAGTGTGTTATTAACTGAAAAGGAAAAAAATGGCTTGAGGGTAGTTAAAATGTGTTTTCTTAAACCTGTAGAGTGAAAGGTGGTCAGAAAAAGATGTTTTTAAAGCTCCATCCACTACATCACTACCAATTTTCCACTACCCATTTATTACAAAGCCAAAAGAAATTAAAAAATAGTGGGAATTTCTAATTATCAATACATCTATTTCAACTTGCATTTGTATGTGGGCCCGCTCATATTTACACATGGGTTTGCTAGGAGGTAGACACAATTTATTTATTTGACCACATGAATATGTTCACTACATGCCACATATACATGTACTTAACCACACATATAGGTTAAGTTAACCACGAGTTGCCAGGAAACTTATAGCCCTAAAGTAATTATCACCCATAGTTTCTTCCTCATTTTCTCCTCACATCTCCTTCTCCCACCATTGTCACAACCTCTTGCAAATGTTGTGAGTTTTCTCAGCTACCATCTTCTCCTAGGTAACAATCTCCACATCTTTCCCCTACAATTTTGTATGTTCAATAATGGGTTTCAATTGGTGTTGAGGGTCATTGTGCATTTTGTTGTGTTTTACAAACATTTCTCTGTGTGGCATTGAGGGTTTGACTGTAATGATTTTATTTATGGTATACTACGATATCATTACATTACAATGTGAATTAAATAGAACATTGGCTGAATTATTTTAGAATCCCTCATGAAAAATCATTACTTTTACTGGGTTTTGGGATAATGTCCCAAATTTATAGCTTGTTTAAAGAATACACATGATACATGTTGTACACAAGATGTTTTATGCAACCCATGAATTTTGTTTGCAATTTTTCAGACAATGATTTGATTTAGTCTATTCTCCTCCACATATTTTTTCAACTTCACATGATTCTATGGATGCCATGTTGTGGTTTATTATAATGTGCAATAATTACAGTGAATGACTATTTCCATCAAGGGTTTCATTACATTAAAGAATTATTGTGTGTATGGCATCAAGGGGTTTTAGTGCTATGATATTTTTTACGGTATACTATGAAATAATTACATAGAATGTGAATAATTTAATAGAACATTGCTAGATCTTTTTCTGAAGCCCTTCATTATAATCATGAAATTTAATGGGTGTATATTTTTTTCCCCAATTTATTGAGGGGTTTCAGGATATGGGTTAATTTGTTGTCTTTCACTTATTTGGGTAGACATTTTCTTTTTTTGGTAATTAAAATTTGCACACAATGATATATTCTTATGAAAACATTCAATGCAATGTGAATTAAATTGAACATTGTTGGTTTTTTTTTCAAATCCTTACATTATAATCATGAAATTTAATGGTTATATAATTTTTGCCCCAATTTATTGAGTGGTTTCAAGATAGGGTTAATCTATTTTCTTCTACTTATTTGGGTGCACATTTTTTTAGTAATTATAATTTGCACACAATGATATATTGTTATCAAATTACATATGTTTATATATGTTATAGACCAACCAAATACATGAAGCTTTGTGAACCATATATTTTGTCATCACTTTACAAATATGGAAACAAGCATTTATCTACTAAGCAACCAATTACATAAGCCATTTTTACCTATCTTATTTGACTTGATTGGGCATATCATGCCCGCTTGACCTGATTAGGACTTCTCTTCATAAATGCAATGCAAAACATGCTCAATGTGTAGCTATTAGTTGTCTTGACATCAACCTAAGCCTCTATCAATGTTTTTCAATTGTGTACCAAAGAGTTGAGCTTTTTGTGGTGAAATCCATACCCTACACAATCAAAAAAATAGAAACATCAAATAGCCATACATAAAGCATAAAATTTCAAAAACCTTAAGAGTGACTAAACATATAATGCTTACCCATAAATTTGTAAGAACATTCTTGCCATAAAAATATTTTGCATGGAGCTTGATCTTTTTGTAAGCTTGATCCTCATCATTCTAAATATTATCTAGAGAAATTTGAAACACATGGTGTTTCATACCATCAAAAATAACCTACATGAAAATTCCAATACAAAAAAATAATGATCGAGGGAGAACTACTAAAAAATACTAAGCTTGGAAAAAATTGAGAGCCACCAAAACAATATGTAGTACAAAGATAATCATATATTTAGAGCAACACATTTACACACCCACGCACCCATATCATATTAAATATATCAGATTATCTCTGTATAATCTTATATAGAGTATATATATGTATAATCTTATACAAATTATATATATGTATATATATGCATATATCAAATTGAATATATAAGAAAAATATAGAAATATATGTATATCAGATTATGTATATTTCCAATTTATACAACCCTTACACTTCTATACCATCAAATATTTTCACCTTGTTCTATGACTATTTTAGCATTAGGCTACTATCCTAGTCAATGGCATGTTTTACTAGCTTTCTTAAGAACTCAGATCTTAAAATATTTCCTTTATATTGCACTACCATGTAGGGTGCCCTGATATGAAATATAGACTATCTTTTTGCTTGATACTACCATTTTCTTATTGTGAATTTTCCTTCAAAGGGGTATTCCTCTTATGCATTTCCAAACAACATGTATGCAAGATATCCTTATTTATACATCGGCCTATGTGACATTTGATGTCCTATTTCACTATCCTCATCTACTTCTCACACGTAGTTTTTTGTCTCAATGAACCGTCAAAGTGTCATTTTAGTCCTTCACACATTATATCAAAGGTCATCAATGCCTTGCTGCTTATCCTTTTTTTGCTACACAATGATTCTGATAAAGGTTTGGATGAATTAATTTTGTATGTTTGATCTTCTCATTTTGTTCATATGTTTTTCTCCACTTATCTTGTCAAATTTTCAACATTGTATGGATGCCTATCCATACATGAATGAATGAACACTTATAGGCATTGAAAGAAATATATCTGTTAGAGATATACACAATCTACCATGGATGGTTTGATCCATCCAAATCATGTATGTCTTGAACAAATAAGACTTCTATTGGTGTGTTCAACATTGCACAAACATTTGCATTGCAAATTTTTTTTAATATTTTTTGCTATTTGGAAATATGTATATGTACATGGATATATAAACATAGACATATATACATAACTTACATCATGGACCATGCACTATTTCATTTAAACAAGTAAAACCTAGGATTGCATGAATTTTTTTGTAGATATACATACACATCCTAAATTTAAGGGTGTAGTCTTAAGCCTTTTGTGATCATGCTTGTTTATGTTTCAAATTTTTAAACTCATATTTATGCTTCAATAACAAGTTATGCATATATCCCTTCAAAGTAAACTGGAAGAGTTGGGAACCAAGGTTCCGATGATTGAAAAGAAAGAGGTAGAACGAAGAGATCATGGTCTCAACAAAGATACCCAGTACCAAGCTGGAAAGAACATAAATGTTGAAATCGAGGTGGAGAAAATGAAGATACTATCAAAATTATTTCTAAGAAAAAAAATTGTATGGCCAGACACAACACCATCATCATCAATGCCATGACCGAGAAATTAGACAAAGCCCAAAAGAGGTCTTTGGTGGTTGATCTGGAGGAAACCAATGAAAGAAACTAGGAGGAGGATGTTGGCATTTCTAAGAGAACCAGGGCCAATATGAAGAGGAAGGATCCCCCCACTCCACAAATGATTCAAATCTTTAAGAAGGGGGTTCATAATATGCAGAACCAGGAGGCTGAGACAGAGTCTGTCTTGAAGACTCTTGGTTAGTTGCTATCGGTCTTGTTGGTTTTTCTGTTGGCCTTTTTTGTTTGACCTTCCTGGTCTTTTGTGGATGGCTGCTACTTGTACTGGTTTTTACCATATGTGCAGCTGGTTTTTTCGATTGGACTTTTCTTTCCTATATTTTATGTTGTAAACTTTGTTGTTTCGGGTCCCTGTAAAACTCGTTTTACCCTTTATCAAAAAAAAATTATGCATATATGTATATATATACATATGTATATACACATATACATATTTATATATTTAATTTGATATAGATATCTATGTATATAAGATTAAATAGATATATATCTATAGGCATCCCTAAAAATCTATAAACAACTAAACTTCAGTCTTGGGTTAACTAGTGCTTTGCAAAATCTATTAAAATGCCCCTATGGAATAATGCAAAATGCTCTCTAACATGATAACAAAACAAACCAAACTGATATCATAATAAAACAATAGTGCATACCTATTCCATAGCGGATTGGTGTCAATGTGCAAATGACCCTTTCCCAATCCTAGTTCGAGAGCTAAAATGATAATATGCAATGATGATAAAGAGCAAGATTAGTTCTCAAACCAAGAGAGTAACCTTGCATAAATTTTGTAGGTGGATTGATGAGGATTAAGGCCTTCTTTTATAGATTTTCTTGATGAGAGATTGGCCAAATGGGTGAATGTGGGATTAAAGATCCACCAATGAGAAGAGGCCACTTGTCAAGTGGTGATAGGCCAATGGATGTGCAAGATTTGGGAAGTGTGCCCATGAGAGGGAGTTTCAAATTCAAATTTTGCAATAAATTTTGAGAGGGGGACAAGAAAATGAGAAATAAATGCCATGTTGGAGGGACAAGTCAACTTGTCATGTTTTTCAAATTTGAGGGAATATTCCCCATAAATGCCATGTTGAGTGAAAATGAGGGTTTTAATAAATCAATAAATTGATTTATTTGTGCAAGTGGAGATATCTAGAGCATGTGATGGTGGGTTAGGTTAGGCTAATTAGGATTAGGTTCGCTTAATGTTGATTAGGATGATTTTGACTTTTAGGACTTAAATATTTGATTTATTTAAATCAGAAAAGGATGGAATATGCATTATGATTTAATTAAATGGATGTTTGATTTACTTGATTAAAAGGTTAATGATAATGTTTACTTTGTTTTGAATATATGACCTTAGGAGATGAGATACATGATGAATGGACAAAGGTGAACCTGATTAACTAATGAATGGATGAACCTGATTGAATGCACAATGTTAATTTTGCATGTCTACAATATCTATATAAGATTATATATAAATGTATATGTATATATATAATCTGATAAAGGTATATGCATGTACATATAATCTATATATATATATACCTATTTTAGATTATATATATTTATATTAGATTATATATATTTGCAATATATATGACCCTATATATATTATGTAGGATAAAGGATCTGTGAGGAGACAATGAGGAAGAAAACCATGGGACATAATTACTTTAGGGCTAAAAGTTTCCTAGCAACTCGTGGTTAAATTAGCCTATACCCATGGTTAAGTAGACATATATGCGACATGTAGTGAACATATTCATGTGGTTAGGAAAATAAATTGCACCCACGTCTTAGTAGAACCATGTTTAAATGTGAGCAGGACCACATACAAACACATGTTGAAATATATGTATTTAGAATTAGAAATAGGATTTGTCATTCAATTCACCATTGAAATTAGACATAAATGGAAGTTGCAATATGATATGACCAATTTTTTCCCAGGAAATTTCAAATTTGAAAATCAATCACCACAATTCAATGCATTCAATTTACACATCCAAATGATTTTATAAGAGGGAATTTCTAGTATCATTTTCATTATGAATTCTCCTATTCTTTCACTGAATATCCTATGCAAAATTTACGTCAATACACCCACAATAACTAAATTCATGTTTTCATTTATCAATATAATGTTTTATATTTATGGACTTAGTGTTTACATTATTTTGAGGCATACAAATTATTTTGTTTTTAGTTAGTTGTTCAAAATAGCATTATACATTATTTAATCATATCACAGTTATAATTTTATCACCCACATACATCATACATCAAAGCTAATGACAACATTATCCTTAGTAAAGCTTTCAAACTACATACATCAAATATAAATATTACTTCATGCAAAGTATCCTAGTTTTAGGAAGCCTCTATTCATCCTTTCCCCTTAAATTTTGCACACTGTGGACACCATAAATGGATGATTCACTCCATTGTCCACAAAAATGGATAGAAGGAGAGGGATCTAATTTCATATTCTTTACATTCAAGAATACCTTAGAGATCTCAACCCAATGGATGATATGTGAGATTTGACTGTAAGATATCATTGGAGATGAATGTAGATAAGAAATGGGTTCACCACCAAGTGTAAACTTGGAAAATATAAAATGTTTGAAAACATATTGTGATATGCAAACTAATTCTAAATAACATAGAAATGACCATGAAACAAATCAAAAGCTACAAAAATGGAAGCGTGCACCTAGAAACTTCCTGGAGATGGAATGGAGCTCTTGAATCCTAAAAAATTCACTACTGATGCCAACTGGGAGTCATATGCCAAGTTGGGTGTCTTAGTCCAGTTTCAGGAAGACTATGTTGAAACAAGTTTTGGACAAATGGGTATTGAAATATACAAGATTCTTGTTTATTCTTGGGTAGTGGGACTCATTTTCCAATAATGGCGAATCAGTCCACATCTAGATTTCTAGAAATTCAAAATAGAAAATTATAGCCCTTAGTCTGCTTTTTTGCTCCTGATATAGATTTGGGTCCAAAACTACAAAATTCAGCTTGTAGATCTTGTCCAAGCTTCTCTTAGGACTTTGAAAACTTTGACTTTTTTTTTATCACTTTTCCAATCTTAACTTCTTGGTAAATCTACAACCTAGCCCTACAAATCACATACAAGAAGAGGGAAACATATTGTGGGGTTAGTAAATAGGGGTTTTCCTTGGTTAAACCCCGTTATTGGTAATTAAACCCTTGAAATGGAATGAAATATAATAGAGAATCATGAATGAACAAAATACAATGTTACAACTCACCAAACCCTTGCACTAAGATGTTGCAATCATGTAAATAATGGCCCCAATGGATGAGGACTTGGAATCTAGCTTGATGTTGATAGATCTTGAATATAATGTTTACTTGAGTCACACAATCCTACATCACAAATTTTAGCTCTAAAATAACATGATGCAAACAATATTTGAAATGATGAACGACGCTTGAAAATGCTCTTGATTGTTTGATAATCCGCCCTTGAAATTCCTTGAATGCTCTTATGAATGCTTAAATTCCCTTGTGAACTCTTGAATGCTTGATCAAACTTCTTAGGTATGAAAATGAGGGAAAGAAGCTTGTATTTATATGCAATTATGCAATAATTCTTGAAATTACAGCATCACAAGCTGACCTTAGATCTTGGAGAATAAAAAACCACTAGAATTTTAAATTAAATTTGAATTTTGAGCTAAAGGGGACTCATTCGCTACCTTGGGTGAATGGGTCCCACCTAAGAGGACTCATTCACCCATAATGTCAAATGAGTCCCATCATAAGCATTTATGGAGGGTTTTAGGATTTTGATGTTTTAAATAATACATCAGGCTTATTCTCAAAAATACGCATAAATAAGGCTTGCAAAATGTGGCCAATAAAAGCATAAGAAATCCCAATTATTAATGAAAAACCTAGAAAAATGTGAAAGTGTTACAACACTTTTCAAAAATCTAAAATAAGGCTTGGTAAATGATGAAAAGAGGTTATTTAGGTGAAATACATTAAAAAGACCCTAGAAAAGTGTGAAAGTGTGTTACAACACTTTACAACACAAGGATAATTAAAAGTAGTTTATGTTGTACATGTTTTGCAATAGTTGAGAAATATGAGATATATGCATAAACATATAAGGAAATAAAGGACAAAAATAAAATAAAATAAAATGAGTTAAGGAAGAAATCCCTGAAATCTTGCAAGTGAAACAATGAATCTTCTCTCTGGTTCCTAGCCATGTTGCACCTCTCTCCCCTTCATTTCTTAGCTGACCTGTGAAGGAAAAAGATGGAGAAACTTAGGGCTTTTCTTAAACTTCAAATTAGGGTTAGGTATTTGGTCTTGAGGAACAAAATACTAACATGAAAATATAAATATATGAACACATATATTTATTTTGAAACACATCATAAAATAAATTTATCTCTTATTTTTTAATCTTCATGGACTTAGTATATATTATCATTTAACAACATATTTATTCCTTCCATGTTTTCAAAAAATTCAGAAGCCTTCTCTCTCCATGTTTCCACTTATTTACATTCTATTTTCTAATTCACACATTTTTAGCCTTTTAAGCTCCTTCTATTTTCCACAATGAATTTTTTTTTTTCTTTTTAAAGTTAAATCCTTTTTACTTTAGTTTATTTAGGGGAAATAAAATATATAGATTGGAAAAAGAATAAAAGAAAACATAAAAAGAAGCAACCATAAATAGATACTCTAGTTTTTATTTAAGAGAAAAGAATATAAAAGTAATGATATGTATAAACTAAAAGGATACCGAAAAATTGCCTTCACAATTATTATTATGTAATTTAAAAATTTTAATTATAAAATTAATTAGAGGTATAACAATTAAGGGAATAATTTAAAATATGTATAGAAAGAGATAATAATTATGAGCTTATATATATGAATTAATATTAAAATGGTATGAAAAAATTATGTAAAGTATTATCATTAATTATTATTATTATTTTTCTTTAAAAGTTGGGTTAATACATATATTAAATTCATTTGAAATATATGTGAGAAAATGAGGCATACATATATTAATTAGAATTTATTTATGTATTTATTTATTTTTATTTTGTTGTTTTTTTCCTATATTTTCTTGAGTGTGAAATGCAGTTGAGGGTAGGACAACACTAAATCTAATTCCAAAATTAGTATTAAGTAAATGACAATGTCAAGATGGTGTTCACATATAACGATAAAGTTGTTATATGGATAGCAAAAAAAAAGTAATATTACAATAACGCCAATATCTATAATTAAAAATAGGGATGTCAATTGCATGTGACTCCAATAATAATGCTAATTTCAATATTAATATTGGGAGCACAAATTGATGTGTGGTGAGTTGAGTTGTGTATCTCATAACTATAGTAAAAGTTGTTTTAAAATAATAATACATTTTGTGAGTCTTGTGTATAATAATGCGAGTACCTACAATTACATCCTAATATAGTGCAAGAATAAATTAAAGTAAAATAAAATAAATATTATTATTATTATTTAGTTATTAGATATGAATAAACTAGACTTAGCAAGAATATTAAAATAAAGGGGTAAACAATAAAATATTAATATATATAGATAAATATTAGTATTTAACTTAGACTTAACATTATTACTATACTATTGTGAGAAAAGTTCGTTAATAAAGTGTCTTAAGGTATGTTAATGAATTTGATATAAAAATACTAATATTAATATACTATAATAAAATTTATGACAATAGTAACACAAAAGAAGTCGAATATTTTTTTCTTTTTATATTTCAACATAAAAATCTATAAGAAAACTAACAGAAAATTAATTAGGTATTAGCTTCTTTCCCTTTGTATTCTATTTAAAAGAAAAGAAAAAACAAAAATTGGGCATGACAAAGGTACACAATTTTTAAGTATCTGTTCAATATAGGCAGATGGTAGGTTTATAAGAAATCTGAGTTACCCAACCGTATAATGCTCGTGGAGTTTTCGAGGTTAGGTTAAGTATTCAAATGTTAGGCAAGCCTACATGATTCCATTTGCCATTCAAGAGATTTATGGGTTAAATAAAAATCTACTAAAACATAACTTAGTTTTCTTAACGCTGTGATTAAGAATTTAGCACACTGTTGTAGTTATTATAAGATTAAACTAACCAAAATTTATAATTTAACAGAGTAGGCCAAGTTACTCGGAAAGATTATTCTACAGCATCTCTCCAAATGGGGTCTCATAGTAAACAAATAAGATTTATGGCGAGGTTTTTGAAATCTGTTCGAAACATATATATTTGCATATGTTTAAAATCGAAATGTTATGCTATGTCAAATGCAAACACCATTGAAATAAGAATATAAGTTTTAAACAATGCTTTAGGCAATTGTTTAATGGAGGAATAACCATGACTGTCCTGAAGTAAAAAAATGGCCTTAATCTCACATTTTTTCAACTCGATATACTTAATAAATGTTGTAGAAAACAAAGCAGAATTTCAACTTTTTGAAGTATAATAAATATTGAATGTTAAAGATTATGGGAGGCATAATTGAAAATTAACTTTTTAATCACCATAGTAACAAATAAAAGGAAACATGTCAACTTTTCTGTGATCAAAACCCATGAAGCATGGCAGACACTTTTTGACTTCAGAAACTAGCATAGCACAAACACTAAATGTAGGCATGAGTACTAAGCACCACAGCCCAAATATCTTCAAACGAAAGCAAATACTTCAAAGCTTGTTCAAGATTTAACAAAGCACGGCATGCTACTGCATTTATTTCGATTCGTAATGGGCATCATGCAGATCTTTAGACAAAGCAAATGGCGTGGCGATGTCGATGCGATACTCCTTGTAAACCTCTGCCCATAACACGCAAATATGTTTCCTGTCAACTAGAGGGAGGCTCTCAACAACGTTAAGCACTGCTTTATCAAGCTCACCAAGTTCGTAAAGTCTTTTAGAGCACAACTCTCCCACGATTGGTAGCCAGGTTGTGAGAAAAGAAATTCGAGAAGCTTTTGAAATGATTATCTTTCCATCTCCTATGGCCTTGATGAACCAAATTACAGTGTAGAACTCATGTTCACCAAATTGTAGCTTTCCGCCCGTCTCATTTATACGAGGTTCAAAATATAGTGGCTTTCCGCACCTCTCCTTTATATACTTCGTAAATTGTGGACCCTCACAGAAAGCGACGAATGCAGCTTTGTGTACCTCTCCGTCGCAATGCTCGATAAATTGAAAGAGCGAGCGCATAGCTACGAAATCATGAGAACGGATGGATGATTTGAACTCTCGCAAAATCACACGCCCGCATACTTCCACAACATCTGTAAATGTATTTCCCTCAAACATGCCCGCTATAGATTTCTCCGCGGTTTCCCGGTTTATTGTGGTGGCATGCTGGTCTTTAAGAACGGAGACCATTAGATTGAAAATCCTTTCCACAATTATTATATGGTCGTCGTCCTCTTTACCAAGCCTGGCAGCTAAATCTGGTAAAAGTGTCAATCCCAGAGAAGAGAGCACATCTCGAATTTGGGATTCTTGATCAGCACTCCAGCGAACTGCTTCCAAATATTGCATGCATTCGTTGATAGATTCATCGACCAACAACTCAGAAGCAGCCGAAAGAATAGCAAGGCATTCCTCAACGTTGGAGAAATACACCCCCTCGCCATACATGAGTTCAATGCATTTTAAATAGTCATCGAAGTTATGAGCAGTAGTTACTCTTATTTCGGTTGTTTTATCTGATGACCAGCGTTCGGACATCATGGCTACGAAGAACTCCGATCTTTTCAGAATCACAGAATGAAGACAAACTGGATTTCTTTCGTATTTTTCCTCGCTTGGGCCCGTCAACCATAATTTGACATCTGCAGAAACTAGGGCTCCGAATCGAGGCTGAGCTTCTTCCATTGCATAAATGGATACAACGACAGAAACCAGACGACCCTTTCCTAGCTATATAATAGTAGCACTTCGTTTCATGGACCCTTGGTGTGTGTGCCGGGTATTCAAGTGAAAGCAATTTAATTCAATTCGTGTATGAGAAAGTCGAAGCGAAAGAAATTTATTTGAAGTCAGGTGAGTTGAGGTCGGTCTGGGGCATCATTCGTATTGAAGAGATTTTGTTTAATTCGAGAAAGCTTTCCTTTTATGGGTTCGTTTTATCGATTTGTGTGTCATTTGTTTTTTTTAACCTATTATATATATATAAATATTATAGAGAATATGTAGGTTAGGGGAATAAATTTGAAATCATTTTTTAATTGAAGAGTTTAGGGTAAAAATTGTGTGACAACTTTTTATTAAATATTAGGCTTATATTATCTCGGTCACATTTCATATCATTTTCCCCTTACTTTATATTGATAATTGATTAAAGAGTGTGGTTTGAAATTTTGATTAAAAAATTCACTCTATGATCCATCATTTTCTCTATTATCTCATTCTAATGATGGATCATGATCCAAAATATTGATTAAAAAATTCTTACAATATTTTTTTATAGTTTTTCAGTTAATCTTAATAGACCATCAAAATATTATATCTTTAAGTAAAATTTTCATTATTGTGTTTATTTAAAACCTATTTTATCAAAATAAATAAATAAAACATGGAGAAAGAGAATAAAATTCATAGTAGCATTGACATGATAGATATATGCATATAATGTTGCTCTTGAAATATTTAGAGGAACCATGGTTTACAAAGGAAATTAAATAAATTTATAGATAATCATAACTGTGAAATTTGTATACCCATGTCATTTTTATTTAATTCGGTGTCTATTTTGAGATGATATTTTATTACATATACATAATAACAAATATTATGATCTTATGTGAAGTTAGACTCATTTGCTTAGTCTTTTTATCTTTTTACACATACACACACCTTATCCATCAACTTGTCATAATTATCAATGAAGCTACCTCCTTTTGAACATTATCCCATTTTAGGGCATGCTTGCAATCACAATGGTGACCTCACAATCACAAATGTGTCCCTTTCTAATTTATATTTTAAAATTTAAATTTCATCAACTAGCCCCTTCACCCTTCCACCTTGAGTCAACTAAACACACATTTGGCACAATATGATGTTATGTGCTTGTATTTAAATACTTTAACATATTTATTCTAATAATTAAGTGTTTGTATCTCCTAATCCACTAATGCATTCAAGAGTACATCATTATCAAGAATTTGTATATTTAATAGCAACACATTTTAATTTGGTGAAATAAAAAGAGTAAAACAATCTACATTCTTAGGCACTTTCATGTTATTTTCTACATTGTTCAATTTCTTGGAATTGATCTAGGTGAAATCTCCTTGTGAGGTAACAACAATCTTTTAAGGATTTTTTAAATATTTGAATAGGTCCCCAAGTATTCAAGAAAAATAGATCTTAGGATCACACATTAGATGAATTTACAAAGAAAAATATCACTAATAATGAAAATAAATCTAGAACTCTAAGTACAAATTTATCACTACAAATTCCTCCCAAGGACATAAACTTGTCCTTAGATAAAACAAAAATTCAATATAATTTTTTTAGTAACTTACTAATAGAGGCACTAGATTTCCACTCTGACATCAACTAAGTTCAAGAATCTTATTAATTTGATCTCCATTCTTAATTTTTCAAGTTAAGTACACTTCTCCATCTTAATGAACTTCTATCATACATTGTCAAATTTCAAATTCCCAACTGTAATTAGCTAATTTTGGTCATTTTTTTTTTATTTGGTTGCATTTACTAGATTAGTGTAGGGTAGTCAATAAAGAAAATATTAAATATTTTATTTTCAATAAAAGTTTAGGCTAACTAATAAATGCAATTAGTTAACATAGATTAATCTAGGCAATAAATACAATAATTAAATGATAAATTATAAAATAAAATATAAAGGAATAGTAAACTTATCTTTGGAAATTATGATGAATAATTTATCCTAATGCAACACACATTTCAATCACCTAGGAGTGGAAGCATAAAGGTGTCCCTCATTATGGCCTAAGTGGGATAGTCAAATTAAAATTTCAAACAAAATTTTACTTTTGTCACTTATACCAAGCAAACTATTAAGAATTTAAAAATGATGTGAACTACCAAGATTTAAGCTTTTGTATATAGATTCTAATCTAAGTTTTTAAAATAGCTTGTCTTATTTATAAATATTTGTTGCTAACATGTTCCTTAAATGCTTTATAGTATTTTAAATAAATGATATTTTCTAAAAATAATTTGTTTATATGTATTTATATTAAATTATTATTTTTGGTTCAAAGAGGGAATCAATATAGAGTTCAATCATATTTTTTACAATATTTTTCTACTTTTTAAAACCTTTTCATGTGCATTGGACATAGAAATTAGTTTCTATAATAATCGCATTTTCACTAGAAAATACAAAATAAATAAAAAATATTATAAATTATACTTTTTGAAAAGCTTATTTGATGACTACAATTATATAAAATATTAGGTCATGGTACTTTTTTTTCATTTTTTGTATTATATATAGTGTAAGCAACAATCAGGAGATACAAAGTTTTCATGTGCTAGGCCAATGCCTATCACCCATACTTAAGACATCATTACTTTCAGCTTCCCATCCCCATTATAAAAAAACTTCCCTAGCTATGACTATATAGATCTATATACATGATTACATTAGACATTCATTGTACATATGTCATTTTACAAAGATGATTACATTAGGCACCTGTTGCATTATTGCCAAAATTACGGAAAGGAACAAATGTGTACATTCATATGATAGAAACCCAAAATCTAACACCTGATGAATCTACTCGTTCCTGCATGCTTTAGTTCAAAAGGACCACATCTTCCTCCTGATCTGCCTAGGCAATATCCTTCGCTCTGTTCCTAATGCCTTGAGAACCATCCTTACTAGAATAGCCAACACTGATGAGCTCCATCTGAAACTCCTTAAGATCCTTCAAGAACACTTCTACACCCAACTACCCCTCTTGCCACATGTGCCCATACCTTGCTTCCTATATGTCAACGTCTACTGCCCTTTTCTCCAGGAATTTCCAAAACTTGTCTTTTGAAATTGCAATAGTAATATGAACCTGCATAGCCACATTATAAGCCATGATTCTTTTACAAGACGCAATAATCACTCTCCTTTTCCCATTAAACATATCCTCATTCTAAGCTTTATAGATGATCTAAAGTATTTTAGAAGACAAACAAAGCCAGGAGATAGATCATTCCTTATTTATATTATAATCTACTTCAAATAATTCTTTTGTAGGGCTAGAAATATTTTCAGCTTCCCATATGTTCATATCTTGACAAAAATGTTTCTAGAATTCTTTACTAAAAACATAGTTAAAGAAGTATGCTTTACAGATTTAGGCACTTGGCATAGATTGCAGATGACAATGTCATCATGTTTGATTTTATAATGGAGCCTTTACTATATTAGTGACCATCTAAAAAATACTTTTTTGGTTTCAAGTTCAATTTTTCAATTCTTCTCTAAGATCTTTTGCCACTACTTATTGTTTAGGTTAATATTCCAGATTTTATTGATATGCCCAATGATGTTAGCCTACTAAGTTAATGTACCATAGATTTTTTTGGCATTTATTTTTTGAATTGGGGTGTCATTTTTCCATTTATATTGTAAGAATTCTGAGCTATTTGATTCATCGTCCACTGGAAATCGCATATTTTTTCAAGCTTCCTTTAGCACTGAGTAGATTATCCAATTACTTGGAGGTAAGCTAAACATTGTGCTTAGGTCATTCCAATATTTAAGTAGCCATCTTTGAGTATATCATTGAAGTAATTGAAACTTAGATGAGCAACCTTGGATTAATACAAGGGGCCTCCCTTTGTGCTTCGGGTTCCACCAAATTGATCTATGCTCAATGATAATTCCATTTCCACCCTTGATGAAGTTGAAATTAGAAAAGTTCTCTTTTACAACCTCCCACACCTTCTAGATTGACTTAAACACCTTAGATCCAGTCGAGGAGATAGGGTGAGTGCTACTAAGGATATCAGATATAGGGAAGAATTTACATGCTTTACCTTGTTTAGGGATAGATTCCATTAAATTTTGTCATATGAGGACCTTCCATGGATCATTCCCCTCCAGGGAACCTACTATCCATTTGGTTGCAAGGGAAATTCCTTGCAACATCATATCCTTGAGGCCTAGACCTCCTATTACCTTTATTATGGTGCACCACTCCCACTTAAAGGAGTTCCTTTTCCTACCTCATTTCCCATCTGACAATAGGAACCTCCTTATTTTCTTTTGGGCCTCATTGATTTGATAACAACTATAAAACCATACTTGAACAAAATAAAAGGTGTAAGAGAAAAATATCTTTTTTGGAAAATTTATAGTCATCCTACTAAAGATAGATATTGTTTGTTCCACTTATCAAACTTCTTTTCAATCTTTTCTTTCACCTAGAGTCACATCTCCTTCAAATTAGGTTCATTTGAAAAAGGAATGCCCAGGTACCTTACAAGCTTATGAGGTCCACCCTATAGTAGATTGAATTTCCTTAGCCAATCTAGGGGGTGTCCGACCAACAAAGCCAACAAGACTTGGTAAATGCAATCTTTGCCTCTGAAGCTTGATAGAAGATGTTAAGTTTGTCCATTAGTTTAACCATGTTATGTTCACTAAACTAAATAAAAAGAGTTGTGTTATTGGAAAACTAAATGTTGATCAGTTCATTACTATCCAGAAGGATGATTCCTTTTACCATTGGAGAGGACCTCCCACCCCTTAGGATGTAATGTAAAGCATCAGAGGCTATCAAAAACAAGTCTGGGGCAACAGGACATCCTTTCCTTATGGATCTTTCCAAAGTTAATTCCTATGTTCTAATACTATTCACATCCACTTTAGTAGTTGCATCTTGGAACATAGTTTTGACCATATCACATAATGAACCAAGAAAGCCAAAAGCTTTCATTACCATTAAGACAAATGACCATTCAATTTTTCCATATGCCTTTTCAAAATCAATTCAGACCATTGTACCTTCTTCACATGTCTACTTGGCCCATTCCATGGCCTCCCAACTGGTGATAAAGTTTTCAAGGATGTACCTTCCTTTTATGAAGCTAGTTTGGGAGTAGGTTTGACAATATGTTTGCCAACAATTTTTCCAAAATATTATATGAGACATTGAGGAGGGTTATTGGTCTAAATTTTTTAACCAAATTCTTATCCCCATCCTTGGGGAGCAATTTTATTATCCCTTTATTAATTTTTTCCCCAAAGAACCTCTTTCCAAATATTTGTTATAGACATTATATAAATCATCACACACCCAATCTATGAAGGTTTTGTAGAACTCAATAGGGATTCCATCAACCCCATGTGTGTTACCATTCTTTACAAAGAGGATGGCTTGTCTAATTTCATCTTTTGAAATTCCCTTTCCTAGGTTACATGCATCAACCTCATTAACTTGAACTTAGGTACAACTTTCTTTATGAGCTCCTTGGCCTTGTGACTACTCACCTTATCCCCTTTTGAGGTAAAAAATTTCTTGTAGAACTAGTAGAATTGTTCTCTTATATCTTCTTAATTAGTCAAGCTAGCAACTTCTGTCTAGATTTGACCAATTTTCCCCTTTACCTACCTTTCCTTAATGTACCTAAAAGATAAATTTGATCCTTCTTCACCATCCTCCAACTAATTTATTTTTTAGATCTCACTCTTAATCCATTAATTTTGAAGGCTTGAAGCCTTCTCAAGGAATTCTTAACTAATCCCATCTTCTCGATCAGGCTAACATCACTTGATTCCTCCTAGAGATTAGATTCAACTAAACAAGAAGCTTCTCTTGAAGGAGACATTTGTCCCTCCTCCTATCCATTGCCCTCTTTCTACCTATTATTTTGAAATATTGTATTCCAACCTTTGAAATTCAAGTCTCATCTTTCTATAGCATTTAGGTCTTTATGCATCCATTTGTTGATTACTCTTAGGGATTCTATCACATTATTGCAATCACTATTCTTTAGCAGCCCAGTATTGAGGTTGAAACCTTCATCTGAGCCTTATATTTTTGTATTTCTAGTTTTAAGGAAAACTTTCATCTTAATAGGATGATGATTAGAAAGAATGTGTAGTGTCAAAAAAAAGGATCCTTTGACATTTTTCGCACTCGTTTGGGTCCTCCTTTTGGATTTTGGCTTAATGCTTCCTTGATTTAGTGTTGTAATGTAGGTAACACATTCACATTAGGTCTTGGGCCCTTGTGAACTAAATAAATTTAAAGGTGCCTTGTAAAAGTGTTGTGAAGTTTTGCAACACACTTTCACACTTTTCTAGGCTTTTATCAACCTAAACATAATTTTAATCATAATTAATCTTAACCTTGCCTTATTTGGAGTGTTGTAAAGTTTTGTAACACACTATCACATTCCTCTAGGCTTGTCATTAATAATTGGGATTTCTTATGCTTTAATTGGCCCCATTTTACATCCACAAGCCTCATTTATTGCATCTTTTTAAGGATAATCTTGACACCACTCAATAAAAAATCATAATTCAGGTGTTCCTAGATTGTCTGGCCTAGATTTAGTTTTTGGGACTCATTCACCACCTTGAGTGAATGAGTCCCACCTAGGTCTTGTTGGCCTCGATGCAAGTTTCACACATTTATACACTTTTGATTTTTGGTCCCATACATTATGTGTGATAGGACTTATTCACCACCTTCGGTGAATGAGTCCCATGTGACCAAAATTTGAATTTAAATCAAATTTCTAGCATAATTTTATTCTCCTAGATCTGATGTCAACTTGTAGTGTTGTATTTTTGGGAATTTCTACATAATTAAGTATAAATACAAGGTTCATTGACTCATTTTCATCCCAAACATTCAAGTATTCATGTCCTAGCATTCAAGATTTCACAAGAGAATTTGAGTATTCACAAGAGCATTCAAGGAATTTCAAGAGTAGATTATCAAGCATTTGAGAGCATTCTTCAAGTGTCTTTCATCATGTCAAAGATTGCTCACATCATGTTGTTTTAGAGCTAACAATTGTGATTTAGGATTTGTGTTTCACGAAAGCATTGCATTCAAGATCAATCAACATCAAGCAAGATTCCAAGACTACATCAATTGGAGCCATTACTTACATGATTGTAGCATCTTATTGCAAGGGTTTGGCGAGTTTCAACATTTTCTTTTGTTTATTCATCATTCTCTTTCCACATTTCTTTCTATTTCAAGTTTTAATTACTAATAAGGGGTTTGACCAAGGAAAACCCCTATTAACTAACCACCACAACAATTTTCCCTCTTCTTATGTGTGATTTGTAGAGCTAGGTTATAGATTTTCCAAGAAGAAAAGTTGGAGAAAATTTGTCAAGTTCCTAAAAGTTGTCAAAGTTTTCATCAATCCTAGGAGAAACTTGGAGAAGACCTACATGTGGTATTTTGCAGTTGTAGATCCAGAAACCATTCAAGAAGAGAAAAGTAGATCGAGAGGCAAAGAATGCACTTTAGAATTTCTAGAAAAAGTATAAGTGGACTGATTCACCACTATTTGCAAATGAGTCCCACTATATAGGACTAAACAAGATTTTTTGCAGATCTGGATACTCTTTTGGCTTAAACCTGCTCTTGTGCATTTTCCAGAAAATTGGACTGATTCACCTAGCCTGGCTTATGAGTCCCATTCAACTTCAACAATAGCTTTCCAGTGGTCTAGACCTCCATTTTTCCTTGTTCAATTTTCTAGGTGCACACTTTCAGTTTCATTGCTTTTCATTAAGTTTGTTCATCTTTGTAGGTCATTTAACATTTTTTTGCATATCACATTGTGTTTTAAAACTCTTAGTCTTTTCTAAGTTGACACTTGGTGGTGAACCCTTCATTAGTTATCATCCAATCCCTAGGACCTTCCCTTTGTCAACTTTTAATCTCCTTTGCATTGAAATATCTAGGGTTTGTTCTTGAGTGAAAGGTTGAAAAATTGGTCTTTCTCCTTTTAGGTCCAAAACCTTAGAAGCAAAAGAAAGCTCACCCCATTTTCCACCATTTCATTTTGGTGTTCAAACCTACATATAGAACATGATATTTCTAATTTGGAGTGCATTTTCATCCTAAATTTAGCTTGCATTAACATTGTATTAGGTTATGTAGTTTTCAATTTGCATTCTAGGGTTTCAAAATTTGTATTAGTGAAAATCTTATTTAGCTTACACTTTTTCACTTAATTTCATTGAAAAATAGTAAAATTCTGCTTTTGCATCTCAGACTTGCATCATAAAATATAAAAAGCATAAAATTCAATTCAAAAATTTTGATTTTTTTTTTTTTAAAATAGTACTTGGACTCATTCACCTCCTTGGGTGAATCAATCCCATTGCATATTTTTCATTGCATTTTCTGGCATTTACAGTCCATTTTTTGAGTTTCTATTTGTTATTATCTCTCTATTTTAGTTTGCAAATTTTTTGCTCCATTCAATTCATTGCATTTAGTGTACTTTCATTCATCTTCTACATTGCTTAAAATCAAAATTGCATTTACAACATTGTTGCATAGTTTATAATCTAAAATTTGCATCATGGGAATGTGTTTTAGTAAGCTTTGTATGTCATTAAAGTCCTTAGTGGATGTGTCAAGTTGTACCTTTGATAATGACCCTATGACATTAAACTCACTCACTCTTACTTAGTTCCTAATGCATCTCCTCCTTGTGATGTTGAAATCATTGGAGAAGATGATGAAAGAATGAATAAGTTCCTAAATGACTATCTTGAAAACCTTGAAGCTAATGCATCCTTTTATCCATCCATGAATTAAGAAAATCCTCCTACAATACCACCTCTTGAGATGTTTGGTTACTTACATCCTGAAACAAAAGTTGAACCTAAGTTCCCTATAATAGGTGAACCTGGTTCCTCTAGGCAAGCAAACACTCAACCATTTAATGATAACAAAGTAACAAACACTCCCATCAATCTTGAAGAAACATATGGAAAATTCCTCATAATCTTAAGCAAGAAAGGATGTGATACAACAAGTGAACATGAAATTCATCAACTCTTGGAGCAAAAACCAATAGATGAAAACACAAAGGGTTTAGGATATCAAGATCCCTCTCATGATGGAAATCTTCCTAGAGAATATGTAAGGCTTTGAGATGATGGTATGGTGATCTTTGATTCCCCTCCTAATCTGAATCTCCTTCTTCCTAAAGAACAACCAATCACTCATAACAATAACAAGGTTGAGAGGATCACTTTAGGTCCTCCTTCAATTAGAGAGAAAGGTGAATCTAGAAAATGCAAGAGGCCCTACAAGTTAGAAAAAATTGAAGTCTCCTCATCCACCACTTGAAAGTGAAAGGAAAGTACAATTGATTTTAAATAAAGAATTGATAACATTACCACCTATGAATCGATTAGTTCTATATCCTAAAGATGCAAAAGTCCCACATTGTGCATATCATCAAGTTCTTAGACACAATACCGAAGAATGTCATGCATTTTAATAGTTAATATTGAAAAAATTTCACTTTGATGGCAACGATTGCCATCATGTGATTTTGTATTTTAATATTGCTTCACCCCTTATCATGTCATAATTGTAGAATATTTTATTCTCACTATTACATGACCTTTCTCATCACCTACCTCAGCTCATTCTTGTCTCACACTCAGTGGGGGAAAGCAATTGTTAGCCTTTTCCTAGTATTGCATTTGTCATTGTCCCTTAGGTTCATCATTTACCCTTTGCTTATACAAATTGAGATTGGGGGGTGAATGACTTTCTCATAGGTTGACTTGCATTTCCCTTACTATTCCTTTGCATTTTCTTTTTCCTTTTAGACTTTTCTTTTTTGCGATTGCATTTGCATGATGTGATCACCCGTGATGTTCTGTTTGATGTTCTCTCTCTTTGTGACATTCCTCTATTTTTACCTTCATTCTTCTCTATGTCATGCATCGCTTTCATTTTTCATTTTTATCTTTGTCTTGTGTTTTCGTTTTGGGGATGACACAAGGAATCGAGACATTCATGTCTCCTTCAAGTTGACCCAAAAGGCTTTCTTTTTCTTTGTCTTTTCATTTTTATCCTTTCTTGTATTTTCCTTTTTGGGATGACGCAAGGCGTCGAGACACCCTATGCCTCTTCCATGTTGATCCAAAAGGTATCTCTTTGTTTTCACTCTCTTTGTGTCATTCTTCTAGTTCTATGTGTATTTTGGGGATGATGATAGTTCCAAGCTCTCATATATATATATATATATATATATATATATATATATTGTAGCAAAGAACATACTGACCCCAAATCCATAGATCCCTTATGTGTTCGGTGTTTTTATTTTGTGGGAAACCCCTCCCTTTTCTTTTTCTCTCACATGAAATTGCCTTACTCATAAACATATGACTTGGCATAGGGATTTCCAAGTTGGCTCTCATGTCTTCTTTCTTGTTTGCATTTTTCCTTTGCTACTTTAAAGTTACAATTGCTCATAGCATGGTGTTTAGCAATTTATTTAAAGTGGGGGCATACACTGGCATTATTCTTTTGTATTTTCTCAGTTCTTAGTGCAACCTTCTTACTTCATACGATGCATTTGTCACTTTGTGGATGACATTGAGTGTGATATCCTTCAGAAGCATGATCTCTCTTAGCATATTACATTCCTCTTAGTCTCTTGATGCAACACACTAAATCCTCTAAGTTGTGAATTTTCAATTCTTTGATTGGTCCACTCTTGGAGACATTAAGCACAATGTTTCCTAAGTTAAAGACCTCACATGAACTAAGAAAGACTCCTTTGAAAATTCTTTGCATGTTGCATTTTTGTGTTTTGTTATTATATGGCCACCTTGAATAATACAACTTGCATGCCTATGGAGCCATCCTATTTGTTCATTATCTCCGAGCATACAAATTTTTGATTGCCTCATGAGGCTTGAAAAATCATTTTTTTGTGTGGCACCTTATTAAAGTTATCAGAAGGTATAATTTTAGTATCGTTGAGCAAGAATCCCAGTCTGAGGCATGAATTTCCCCATAGCCACTTGCATGTGTGTGAGATTGCATACCGGCCATGAGTGTATTTTTCTCACCTTTTAGGACCTCTCACCTTGTGGACAACCAAGATTTTCATCATCTCAGAATGAGTATGTATTTTTCCAAACAAACAACCTAGATTTGATCCACATCAATATGGAAAAACGGTCAAAGCTTGATCCAATTCTTTCTTTTCTTTTCTTTTCTTATTTTTCATCTTTGGAAGTGTATGATTGGCCTTGCCGCTATTCTTTATATCATTTTCATGAGTGTTCCTTTGTGCTTATGTTTGGTTTGCCACCGGATCTTGATCTTGGGGGCTTGATCACACCTCTTGATTGTTGTTGTCTCATCTTTGTCTCATTGATTCATTAAAACCCCTCTTCGTATGTGTTTGTTTACTATAGTGTGAGTTTGAAATAGATTCATCCTCTTACTAAAGTGGGCACTAAATGTAGTGTAAAAAAAGGATCCTTTGAAAATTTTTGCACTCATTTGGGTCTTCCTTGTGGATTTTGGCTTAATGCTACCTTGATTTAGTGTTGTAATGTAGGGGTCATCCCACAATACTAGTTTACAATTTTTGGACAAACTGGACACTGAACTGATTTTTTCTAACTAAATCTTCACTTTTGAGCACCTATATTGGGTAAACCATGAGGAATTTGAAGATGATGCAAACTAGTGATTTGTAAAATTTTGTCTATATATTCTAAATATATATTTTTTAAAACTTTTGGAATTAGATTGCACTTATTTTTTCATCTCCTTCAAAAACTAGTTTTTTTTAGTAAACACCATTTTTAAGGAGTGATGCTCACCGTATACAACATAATTTTTTTCCATGAAGGATAATTTTTTTTTTTTTTGAATTTAGATTTGTAACTACAATACTCTAGCATTTTCATTTGGTTTCATAGTGTTTCATTGAATATTTTTTCCTTAATCAAGTTTCAAAGTCAAACCAATTACAATTCAAACATAGGCAGACTATATACAACATAACTTCTTTACTATGTATCGAAATTCAATTTTTTTTGTTGGATCAAGGACTTCAATATCTAGTGCAGTGATACTTTAAAAAAAAATGATAATATGCTATTTTTTCCACGTGTAGAATAGAGAGCTTGATTTTTGGTGAAAAACCTACATTCATAATAAATAAAAAATAAATATAATAATAGGATTAAATTCATTTAAAATTATACATTTTGGGAAGCTTATAATAAGGACTACATACTTAAAAAAAAAAAAATTAAATGAATTCATTTGATCCCCAAAAAGGTAAATCAAAAGTGGGTTTTTATTAGCATTTTGATAGGTGTAAAGGAGACTCCATTATAGGTATGGTTTAAAACTAGCGAGATTCTATCCAAGGGGGTCTAATCTAAGGTGGTTCAATCAATGCCTCTTCAATTGTAATCCTTTAAATGGAAAGTTTCAAGGCTTAAATCATTATATTTTCTAAAAATATATGATTTCAACAAAATATAGGATTTAAACCGGTATCGTGGGATTCACCCACAGGTAACACATTCACATTAGGTCTTGGGCCCCTGTGACCTAATAAAATTTAATGTTGCCTTGCAAAAGTGTTGTGAAGTTTTGTAACACACTTTCACACTTTTCTATGGTTTTATCAACCTAAACATAATTTTAATCATAATTAATCTTAACCTTGCCTTATTTGGATTGCTGTAAAGTGTTGTAACACACTTTCACATTCCTCTAGGCTTGTCATTAATAATTTTGACTTCTTATGCTTTAATTGGCCCAATTTTGCATCCACAAGCCTCATTTATTACATCTTTTTTAGGACAATCTCGACACCACTTAGTAACCAATCATAATTCAAGTGTTCTTGGCTTGTGACGATAAAAATTTAGTGTCTAGGACTCATTCACCACCTTGGGAGAATGAGTCCCACCTAGGTCTTTTTGGGCCCGATGTTTTGTTATTAAGTATGAACATGAAATGCAGATAACAAAAAGAAAAATCAACAAAATGAACACTAGATTTTACTTGGAAAACCCAATAAGGGAAAAACCACAGTGATGATTAAATCACAATATAAAGTGATAGAAAAACTAAATACAAAGGCTCACTGCCCAAATGCAAAGGCTCATTTCCTATAGAAAAGTACTCACTATCCAACAGGGAGGCTCACTGCCTTTAGGAATCTAACACAATGAAGTATTACTACCTCAACTCACTCTTGCACACTTCTTCTCTTCACTTGTGGATTATTTCATTACTTTTCATCATAGCCTTTGCATCTCAACTTGCATTTATACCATCTTCAACCTTAGAAATTTTCTCCAAGATCAGCCACATACGCTTCATTTCATGAATTCAAATTAGGTCAACAACTCAACATTCCTACGGTGGAAAGGAATGAGAGTGGACCAATTAAGAACTTAACCAAGACCAAAAGAAATGTCTCAAATCAACCAAATGCTTCCTTAATTAAATTTAATTCTTCATATGAAGTGTAAACACCAGGTCGACCAAACCTAATGAAGACACAAATGAACATTAAAGCACACACTTTCCAAGGTAACACAAGGACGATGTAACATGCTTCATAATGCACAAGAACACATCTTAGATACTTCTAGATATATCTATAGTAGGTGCAACAACCTTCAAACAAATAACTCATTCCAATAGTCCATCTGGACTATGCAAACCCATGCAACAACTCAAAAGCTAAACTTCTGGAGCACCAAACCTTGAGTATCTCTACCAAAATGTAGAGAACACCAATACAAGACATATTCTAGATCCACAAGACCTAAAAAAAATAGCAGAGGATTGTAGAGAAGAAACATTTCTCATAGTCCAATTCACACACAAGTGAACACAACTTTCACTTGTCATCAAATAGGCAACAAAAAATTAGGAGATATCATCATCAAATAATCATCAAAAAACCTTCAGATCTGCACAAGCATATGATTAACATAGGAGAAATGTGGAGCACATTCTGAAGCACATTCTAAACACATACATGACTCTGACTTCACTCTTTATTAATTTTCTCAAAAGCACTTGGTAACCCATCATTTCAACACATCTACAACATCATAAGGATAGCTCCATGTACTCACAACATCTCAACAGCATCTCAACTATACATGCACAATCTACAACATTCTAAACTATGTTGACATTAATGACAACATTAATGACAACACCACCAAACTTGCTCATACTTGCAACACACCCCATAGCAAATTGAATTTCCTGAGCCAATCTAGGGGGTATCCAACCAACAAAGCATGCAAGATTTGGTAAATTCAATATTTTCCTTCGAAGATTGATAGAAGATGTTAATTTTTTCCATTAGGTTAACCATGTTATCTTCACCCAACTGAATAAAAGGAGTTGTGTCATTGAAAAACTGAATGATGATTAGGTCATTACTATCTAAGAGGATGATTCCTTTTACCACCAGAGAGGACCTTCCATCCCTTAGGATGTAATGTAAAGCATCAGAGGCTATCACAAAAAAGTCCAGGGCAAGGGGACACCCTTGCCTTATGGATATTTCCAAAGTGAATTCCTTAGTTCTAATCTCATTCACATCCACTTGAGTAGCTAGATCTTGGAATAGAGTTTTGAGCATATTACAAAATGAACCAAGAAAGATGAAAGCTTTCATTACCATTAAGATGAATGACCATTCAATTTTTTCATATGCCTTTTCAAAATCAATTAAGACCATTGCATATTTTTGACATGTCTACTTGGACCATTCCATGGCCTCCTAGTTAGTGATAAGGTTTTCTAGGATGTACCTTCCTTTTATGAAGCAAGTTTGGGAGTTTTTATAAAAGAGGGGAGTATGTTTGTCAATATTTTTTCCAACACTTTTGCCAAAATATTATATGAGGCATTGAGGAGGGTTATAAGCCTCCAATTTTTAACCAAAGTCTTATCCCCATCCTTGGGAGAAATTTTATTATCCCTTTATTGATGTTTATGCCTAGAGAACCTCTTTCTAAAGCTTTGTTATAGACATTATATAAGTCATCACACACCTAGTATATGAAGGTTTTGTAGAACTCAATAGGGAGTCCAGTAGCCCCATGTGTCTTAACATTCTTTAGAGAGAGGATGGCTTGTCTAATTTCATCTTTTGAAATGCCATTTCCTAGGTTACATGCATTAGACTTGTTAAATTTCTTAGGAACATCTTTGGGTGATCCCATAATAGTGGTTTACAATTTTTGGCCAAACTGGACACTGAAATTATTATTTTTAACTAAATTTTCACATTCGGGCACCTATAGCGACTAAACTGTGAGGAATTTGAAGATGGTGCAAACTAGAGTCTCATCAAATTTTGTCTGTAGATTCTAAAAATATTTTTTTCAAAATTTTTGGAATCAAATTGCACTTCTTTTTCCATCTCCCACGAAAATAGATTTTTTTCAGAAAACAACATTTTAAAAAGTGACGCACACCGTATAAGCATAACTTTTTTTCCATGAAGGATAAAATTCTAATTCTTTCAAATTTAGATTTGTAACTCTGATATCTAGTGCTTCCACTTGGTTAGATAGTTTTTATTGAATATTGTTTCCTTAATCAAGTTTCAAAGTCAAACGAATTACAATTTAACAAGCGACTGATAATGCGTAACTTTTTGTATATGTCAAAATTTTTATTTTTTTTTTTGTTGGATCAAGGACTTCAATATCTAGTGCACTCATATTTTTCAATTTTTTTTTGATAATCTTCTATTTTTCCACATGTGAAGAACAAAGAAATTCATTTTCGATGAAAAACCTATGTTTAATAAAACTTAAAAACAAATACATAACAAAACCAAAACATATTAAAATTATATTCATTGGATAGCTTGTTTGAGGAATACCATAATCATTTGAAATAAATTTTAAATGAATTCATTTGATCCCCCAAAATCTAAATCAAAAGTGATTTTTTATCAGCATTTTGATAGGTGTAAAGGAGACGCATTTATAGTATGGTTTAAAACTAGCGAGGTTCTATCCAAGGGGGTTTGATCTAAGGTGATTTGATCAAACCCTCTTCAATTGGAATCCTTAAAATGGAACTTTTTAAGGCTTAAATCATTATATTTTCTAAAAATATGTGATTTCAGCTAAAATTTGTTCCTCTCAGGAATTGTAAACCACTATTATGACAGCACCGCTTTCTTTATGAGCTCCTTCACCCTATGACTACTCACCTTATACCCTTCTGAGGTAAACAAGTTCTTGTAGAACTGGTAGAATTGTTCTCTTATATCTTCCTGATTAGTCAAGCTAGCAACTTCTATCCAAATTTGACCAATTTTCCCCTTTACCTACCTTTCCTTTATGTACCTAAAAAACAATTTTGATCCTTTTTCACCATTCTCCAACTAATTTATTTTAGATCTCACTCTTAAGCCCTTAATTTTGAAGGCTTGAATCCTTCTCAAGGCATTCTTAACTAAGTTTGTCTTGTCAATTAGGCTAACATCACTTGATTCCCCCTAGAGATTAGATTCAACTAAACAAGAAGATTCTCCTGAAGGAGGCATTCCTCCCTCCAATCCATTTCCCTCTTTCTACCTATTATTTGAAAGATTGTTTTCTAACCTCTGACATTCAATTCCTATATTTCTATAGAATTTAGGTCTTTATGCATCCATTTGTTGATTCCTCTTAGGGATTCTATCACATTCTTGCAATCACTATCCTTTAGTAGCCTAGTATTGAGTTTGAAGCCTTCATTTGAGCCTTATAATTTTGCATTTCCATTTTTAAGGAAAACTTTCATCCTAATAGGATGATGATCAGAAAGAGTGTGTAGTGTTGAGGAAAAGGATCCTTTAACACTTTTTGCATTTGTTTGGGTCCTTATTGTTGTTTTTGGCTTAATTTTGCCTCGATTTAGTGTTGTAATGTAGGTAACACAATCACATTAGGTATTGGGACATTGTGAACTAAATAAATTTAATTGTTCTTTGTAAAAGTGGTGCGAAGTGTTGTAACACACTTTCACACTTTTCTAGGGTTTTATCAACCTAAACATAACTTCAACAATCAAAATTAATCTTAAACTTTCCTTATTTGGAGTGTTGTAACACACTTTCACATTCCTCTAGGCTTGTCATTAATAATTATGCTTTCTTATTCTTTAATTGGCCCCATTTTCCATCCACAAACCTTATTTATTGCATTTGTTTAAGGATAATCCTGACACAACTCAGTAACCAATCATAATTCAAGTGTTCCTAGCTTGTGTGGCCTATATTTAGTGTTTGAGACTCATTCGCCACCCTAGCCAAATGAGTCCAACCTAGGTCTTTTTGGCCCCGATGCAAGTTTCACAAATTTCTAGACACTTTTGATTTTTGGTTTGATACATTATGTGTGATGGGACTCGTTCACCACCTTGGGAAAATGAGTCCCCTGTGACCAAAATTCAAATTTAAGTCAAATTTTTGTAGGATTTTATTCTCCTAGATTTGATGTCGGCTTGTAGCATTGTAATTTCAGGAATTCTTGCATAATTAAGTATAAATACAATGATCTTTCATTCATTTTCATCCCAAGAATTCAATTATTGATATCCTAGCATTCAAGAGTTCAAAAGATCATTTCAACATTCAAAAGAGCATTCAAGGAATTTTAAGAGCATATTATCAATCATTTGAGAGCATTCTTCATGTTTCTTTCATCATGTTGTTTTAGAGCTAACAATTGTGATGTAGGATTTGTGTTTCAAGAGAGCATTACATTCAAGGTCAATCAATATCAAGCAAGATTCCAAGACTACATCCATTGGAGTCATTACTTACATGATTACAACATCTTATTGCAAGGGTTTAGTGAGTTGCAACATTTTCTTTCGTTCATTCATCATTCTCTTTTCATATTTCATTTTATTTCAAGGTTTAATTACCAACAAGGGGTTTGACCAAGGAAAACCCCTATTCACTAACCCCCACAACATTTTTCCCTCTTCTTGTGTGTGATTTATAGAGCTAGGTTGCATATTTTCCAAGAAACAAAGTTGGAGAAAAGTTGTCAAAGTTGTCATCAAACCTAGGAGAAACTTGGAGAACAACTACATGTATTTTCTAGTTTCGGATTTGGAAACTAGTCAGGAAGAACAAAGTATACAGAGAGGCATAAAATCCACTTTAGAATTTATAGAAAAGGAGAAGTGGACTGATTCATCACTATTGGTGATTGAGTCCCACTGTACATGCATAAACATGATTTTTACATATTTGGATACCCTTTTGGCTGAAACCAGCTCCTGTGCATTTTCTAGAAAATTGAATTGATTCACCTATACTTGCGTATGAGTCCCAATCAACTTCAGTGGAAAATTTTATAGTTATTCAGACCTCCATTCTTCATTCTTTAGTTTTCCAATTGCACACTTTCAGTTTCATTGCTTCTCATTATAGTTTGTTCATGTTTTTAGGTCATTTAGCATTTGTTTGCATATCACATTGTGTTTTCCAACTCTTAGTCTTTTCCAAGTTTACTCTTGGTGGTGAACCCCTCATTAGTTATCATTCAATCCCTAGAACCTTCCCTTTGTCACATTTTGATCTCCTTTGCATTGAAGTCTCAAGGGTTTGTTCTTGACTGGAAGGTTGAAAAATTGGTCTTTCTCCTTTTAGGTTGAAAACCCTAGAAGTGAAAGAAAGCTCCCCCTATTTTTCACCATTTTAGAGTGTAAGGGGTTACTTCCACTTTAAACCCATCCCCAATAGGTACAATCAAGAAGAATTCCTTGTTCAATATAATCTTTCCAATTTCCTAAAGATTCTCCTTCCTCCCTTTTGAATATTACACCATGTAAATTAGATACTAGAGAAATCATTTTTTCTCTTCAATTGGGTCATACAAATTTAGCTTAGACCTTATTTTATGCCAAAAGAACCTTTCATTGCACTTCCATTATAAGGGAAACCCTCCCATTTTTTCCTCACTTCTCTCTACAAAATTGAAGTCACCACAAAGAATCCATGGGATCTCTTGCAGATTGTAGAGACAATTCCAAAGTTGTCTTCTTTCGCTGTACTCATTAGGGGAATAGATAGAACAAACACCAAATATGGATTCCTCTTTCTTGAGGATAATCCAAACCACCCTATTGCAAGGGGATACACTAGTATCAATGACTGTAAATTAATCCCAAGCTCTGGTGAGCAAGATAGCACCCCCTCCTTTTCCTTTTTCATGCTTATTTGTAAATTGAGAGGCTTCCCCCAAATGACTTTGAGATAGGTTTCTAAGGAAAAGAAAACAACCTTAACCTCTTGAAGTAGAACAAAACTTTTTTTTTTGGGTAAGGAATCTCCTTACCACATGCTTGCTATTAGGGGTTTCAAGCCCCCTTATATTCTATGATAGATAGTTGAGATCCATTAGGGATTAGTTCTAGGGGGAGGCTCATGGATACTTTTAAAACTATTAAATCACTTAGAAAGCTTACTTTCCAGTTCTTCCCTTTTAACAGTGAGGAATGTGATGATCACACTATTTTTATTTCTCTTTTCTAGGAGTATATTCTCTTTAGAGATGGTTCTAATTAGCCCCATCCCTTTTTTCTTTCTGTATCTTCTAGATTTCCTTACTACTATATCCATGGGTTCTTTTTCCCCATCTGTAGTATCCTTAGTAGATAGTTCCCCTATCTCCTCTACAAACTCTAGTGAAATCAATCTATCAGAGCATGCCACTCCATCAAGCATGAGCATAGACACTAGATCATGTTATGGGCCAGAACAATCACTTATTCCAAGATAATGCACCAAAATTTCACCCATTGACTCATTTCCATTTACCAAATACACAATGGAGGGGGTGCCAAATGTTCTTCTAACTCCATCACCAACTGATTCGTCTGATTGCTCCCTCTCAAAGGAGAGACGTATGGGGTTGATGACTTGCCCCTCAAATTCCTCCACAAGTATTTTAAAATTTGAATGGGCCTCTGTATTGTCCTTTATAGGACATGCCTTGTCATATTTTTTATCCCCTTCTTTTGAGGCATTTTTATCCCCTTCTTTTGAGGCATTATTTCTAATTGAGGGAAAAGTTGTTCATGGAGTCTCTTTGATAGGGCTCAATTTGATGAATATTTTGTCTAATTTTTAGCATTTCCAATTTTTGTGCATTCCTTTTAAATTAATTATGTGGTCATTTCCAGGGTCCCACAAGTGTTTCCCCTATCTTCATTAGTATTAATTTGATTCAAGCTTTCTTTAGAATTCTCCATATTATTTGAGAGAGTTTGTTGGTTATTGCTTTTTTTGGTGACCTTACTGGGTTCCTCTATTAAATTTTCCTCATCTAAGTCTTGGCATGAGATGTTTAGACTTATACCTTTAACCCAACCAAAGTCTAAATGGCCCTCATTTGAATTTGCATCCGGTCTGGAGGAGGGGATACATTTATTTCTGACCACTTCTTTTTTATTTCCAAAATTATCAATATTAATGCCAAATGAGGAGGAAGTAATTATCCCCTTTTGGTTATTACTATTGTTCTTCCTTCTTATTAACATATATTTTCTCTAATGTGCCCTTCCTTGTGCCATAAATAGCATGCATTTAGCCCTCCTAGGGTTTCTAGGGCACAGGTACATATGCCATTTTTTAATTTAATCTCCAATTCATCTGGAATATCAATTCTAGGATAAATTGATACCAAATCCCTAACATCTGAATGGTGAAGAGAAGATTTCATGTGATCTACCGTACTTACACTCTCATAAGGTTCTAGAAGAAGGGGGATAAAATTCTAAACTCTTGATGGGACTTTCTTTATTACAATCCACCTAGTGCTTGAAAAAGTGAGCAGTTCCTCATTCAAGGCATCTGGTGTCCAACCTAAAGCACAAAACATGGATTTTCAGACTTGCCAAAGCTATTTTTTTATTACCTCCTCTTAAGAATTAAGGTTGAAGAATACAACAAACAGTCATTTTTGTACCATACTATGAAAATATAATTGAAACCCTAGCTTCTTTGGCTACATAGTTTGGATCCATTCGTCAATAAATTTTCTTGCTGGGGTTTTAGCAATGTCAACAATGACAAAGAAAACTATAGTTTTAGCCAGTTTAAAGTCCTATTTTGAAATTGCCTCATCTAAGATTTTGTTCGGGATCAAAAAATATTTTTTGGGAGGGGACAAGAGGTACTTACCTTGTCCTTCTCCTCCCTCACTATTTCCATCTTAAGAGATCTCCACCATGAATTTCGCCCCTTATAGAATATAATTTGTGTTGCCTTCCATGATGTCCTTGAAGGATTTTTCCTCCAAGATGCCTTAATATGTATCATCGCTGCCATTTAATGACCTATCAGAGGGTGGCGGTTCATATCCCCATCCATCACTAATAAAACCCTTTTAGAATACACACATGTAGGTGCAACCAAGCCAAGTGCAAACACAATCAAAAACCAAGGAAAGGAACCATGAAGGTAAACAAAATTAAGGTAGTATCAAGGAATTCAGAGGTCATATTACTAGTTGATCCCCTTCAAGCATGGAGGAGGGCCAAGCCTCCCCCATGACCATGTGGGAGGTTGAATCAATGCCCTATCACAAAACCCTCACATGGTCGATCTCCTTTCTTTCCTTCTTCATTCTTTCACTTTTATTTGTTTCCTAAAACTTGTAAAAAATATTTATAGTTTAAAACTAAGTGAGCATAATATGAAGGTTCACTTAAGGACCTTTGCATAGAGTAGGAAAAGAGATCCTAGATCCAATAAGTAGATGAAATAGGATCAAGTCTTTTCACTTTCCCTCTACATTTAGACACAAAATCAAATATGGTTGATGATTGGCTAGCTAGCACAAGGGAGAGCCAATCTCCTAAGGTTTGATCATTTCGAGTTTCAAAGAAGATAAATTTTATGTGTGTAATTTTAACAAGTCTATTTGATATAAACCCTAGATCTAAAAGTATAATTTATTTCACAAATGAAAATGGAAACTAATATAATAGTTTAAAAATTTGTAAAGGAGATATAGAGAGAAAAATGCTATTGAAAATTGGGCCTGAATTGGGGGATCAAGGGTGATGACACCCTTTTCCAAAGTTGTTACTCTTTTGGGAATTGAAACCTCTAGATGGTAGGTTATAGTCTGTTATACATGCTTCTTGTGACCTCTTGTTTCCAAATCATTCATATCTAACTTTCACACATGAAAAAGAGTGGAAAATTTTGTGGTGTATAGAGGCTTACCTAGGTTAGACCTTTTTTTTGTATTTCTACCTCCATGTACAATAAATGATGATGATTAAGAGGGAATTCCCTAGGTCAAGAAAAGGCCAAAACAAAAATTGAATAAAATAATAAAATGATAAATAGATAATTTTACCTTGCTATGAAATATCTATCAAAGTGATGTACACAAAATGAGTTTCCATCGAAGGTTGTTTAATGAATTCTTTAATGAATTGAATACGTACAATAGGTTATTCCAAAAAACATAATAGATTGTTATAGCTAGAATGTAGAGGATAACTCATACTTCTTCATAATAATCACATGATTGTTCATAGTAGCTTTGTTCATAATTACTTCCTTTTTCTAATTCCTTACAAACATGATCTTGATTGATAAAAGTGCTATAAAATTCATATTATTGTACCCTTGAATTAACTTGAATGATTTTTTAGGATGCTCAATTGCTGAAAATATTTTGTACAATTTCATATAGTGAAAAAGACACACACACACACACACACACACACACACACACACACACACACACACACACACACACACACATGCAATTATTCATTTTCTCAAAAAATTAATTACCAAAAGCTAAAAAATATAATTGGATTTGTAAATGTTAAAATGTCGATGATATCATATTTTAAATTGGGCCAAAATAGGCTAGAATGGGTGGTGGTTCTCTAGACTAGACCTATTTTCGGACTTTTGTGTGTAAAATAAATACTTAATATTAGTTCTCAATTATATTTTAATTTCTTGAAAATGATAATAAAATAAGAAAATTATTAGCACAATTAGGTCTAATCACATAAGGGGGAGATAAACCTAGTGTGAAATTGTTAGGGGTCACAATTTACGATGCTACATTTAGCCCCCACTTTAGTGATAATATGAAATTATTCTCAACTTCACACTAAAAAAGGATAAGATACATTTCCTTATCAAAATGTTGAAGAAACTTGATGACACCAAGTTGAGGGGTTCATAAGCCCCTAACACAAGATCTCATTAATCTACAATGTTCAGAAAAACATGGAGAAAATTTATTGCATGCAAGATAAGACAAGATTCATTCATATATAGATAAATTGATGGAGTACACATAAAAGCATACACAAAAAATTTGTAAAGAAAACATAATTCATAGAAGGAATACACAAGGTAAAAGGATGGAATACACAAATTAAACACATGAAATAGATGGAGAAAACACACAAAATATACACAAGGAAAAATAATAAACACACAAATAAAACATAAAACATACATGAAACATATTATAACAACAAATATTTCTACACAAAAACTAAAGATTCAAGTTAGTAAGGAAAATATACCTCAATATGTGAGGTTATCTCAATTACCAAGTGAAATGCAGGGAAGGAAATCCCCAAAGGTTTTATATGTGGATATGAAACATTAGGAATCTCAATAGGTGTCTTCCCCTAGGGATTTTATTAGGAAAGAGATCACAAGGTGTAAATATTGACTTTCAACCTTAATGGTAAGCCAATAAAATCCATATCTCAATCCTTAGGTCAATATAAAAGATCTGTGAAATGAAGAAAATAGTCGCTATTTATGTTTTAGGAGATAATACAACAATTTTCTTCAAGTTTCATTCAAGGAAACCTTAGATATCTTAATGAAGGGATAGAATCAAGGAAAGAGATCTATAATAAGGTGTCCTAGGGTGTGATTAAAGAATAAAATGGGGTTCACTACCAAGCTAGGGCTTGGAAAGATGAGAAATGTAAATGATAAGTAAAACTTAAGTAAATGACCTAGAAATGAATTCAAATCAGAACAGTAAACTGAGAAAGTACAAAGGTGCACTTGGAAATTGAAGAGGCTTGAATGACAATCTAAAATCCTAGAAATGTTGACTCTTGATGTGCACTAGGACTCATATGCTAGTAGGAGTGATTTAGTCTCAATTTAGGGTTTTTGGAAAAAACTAGAATCTGGAGCTGGCAACTCAGGATCTATTGGAAATATCTAAAATCAAGTATATTGGGACTCATATGCCATAAGTGGCTATTTATTCCTAGTATTAGGGTTGATCTGAAACTCTGGTATCCTCTACTTCTTTCTTGTAGCTTCTCTCCTGCCAAATATATGAGTTTGAAACACTAAATTGTAACATGTAGGTAACTTTTCATGATCTTACAAGTAAGGTGACAACTTTGACAACTTGAAAATTTTCTCCAAATTTTATCTTCAATGAATCTTCAACCTAGACCACCTAGATCTAAAAATCACACACTAAAGAGAGGAAAAAATGTTGTTTGGTTAGTGGATAGGGGTTTTCCTTGGTCAAACTTTGTTTTGGTAATCAAACCTTGAAATAAATAGAAATAGAATGAAGGAATGATGAATGAAGAAATATGTAATGTTGCAACTTACCAAACCATCCAATATGCAATGTTGTGACTCACCAAACCCTTGAAATAAATGCTAAAATATTGTAAGTAATGTCTAGTAAGATTGTGGATCTTGAATCTTGCTTGAAGGATATGGATCTTGACTTGAATGCTTGGTTGAATCATAATACCCTACATCACAAATGTTAGCTAAAAAAAAAAACATGATGCATGAATCTTGAATAATGCTCCAAAATTCTTGATAATCACTCTTAAATTCTCTTATTTTCTAGAATGATTGATCTCTTGAATTTATAGATGACTTGTAAACTTGCTAGGTGAAAATACGTGAAATAACCTTGTATTTATACTTGTTTATGCCAAATTTCCTAAAATTACAACACTAGAAGCTGACATTAGAGCTAGGAGAATAAAATCCCATCAAGAATTGAATTCAAAATTAGGCCTAAGCTAAGCGAGAATCATATGCTAGTTGGGGTGTACGAATCCCACTAGGCTAAGCTTGGGACACATTTTATAAGAAATGTTTAGTTTTATGTTCAATTTAGGTTTAGGCCCTGAATTTTAGGTGGGACCCATATGCCCAAGGTGGTGTATGACTCTTAGATCACTAAATCTAGGCCATACAAACCTAAAACTCTAAATTATTATTAGTCAATTTATATATGTGTACTGATAGAAATTGTACTCCATTCTTGGAGATGGTACAATTTCTCTTAATCTAAGAATGGTTAACATTAAAATGGACCTAATGTCACCTTAATCTAGTGTTGTAATGTGTTTTACACTTTCACATTGGATTTAAGACCTGTTTAAGATAAATAAACCTAACTTTTCCTTGATTTAATGTTGTAAAGTGTATTCATTTACAACTTCACATTAAATTTAGGGCCCTTAGACCTAATGTTGCCTTAATCTTGGATTTAGAGACCTTTTAAGATAAATAGACCTAATTTGATGTTGTAAAGTATATTTATTTATAGTTTCACATTGAGTTTTGGGCCCTCTTACATGTATGGACTTTATATCTGTTGGAAGGATGAGTTAGTCTAGTGGAGTTGTCATTAATGTTGTCATTGATGTCAACACGGTTCAGTCTATTGCAAATTGTACATGTATGGTTAAGATGTTGTGAGTACATGGAGCTATCTTTATAGTGTTGCAGATGTGATGGTTTGGTGAGTTTCCAAGTGCTTTCGAGAAAATTAATAAAGAAAAGAAGTCAGAGTAATGAAAGTGTTCAAAATGTGCTTTATATGTGCTTCGTATTTCTTCTTTGTTGATCCTATGCTTGTGTGGATCTGAAGGATTGGTAATGATGATATCACAATGCTATTAAATTCTAAGTTTTATTTTTTGGTTTGATGGTACATGAAAGTTATGTTCATCGGTATGTGAACTATTCTGGCAGAGTTAGTGTTTTGTGGACTGGGAGAAATATTTTTTCTCCACAGTCCTCTGTTGTTTCATTTTTCACCTAGTGGATATGGGATTATAAGTCTTGTGAAGGTATTTTCTATGCTTTGGAAAATAATTTTGAATTTTTTTCATCCAAAAGTCATGTTTCAGTATTTCAGTGTGTGTTTGTTTAGTCTTGATGCACTGGGGAAAGATATTCTATGACTGAAGCTTTTTGTTTTCCTGTGGATGTATCTGGAAGGTTTTGAGATGTATTATCATGCATGTGGAAGCATGTTGTGGCATCCATGTATGTCATCTTCTTGTTGGGAAGCATGTACGTCAATGTTCTTTTATGTTTTCAATAGGTTTGACCGACCTGGTGTTTACACTTCATTTGAAGAATAAAATTTAAATGAGGAAGTGTGTAGAAGATTCAAGAATATTATTTTTGGTCTAGGTTAAATGATTTTATTGCTCCACTATTATTCCTTTTGACTATAGGAATTTAGATTTGCTGACCTAATTTGAATTTATGAAATGATGTATTGTGTTCAACCTTGGAGAAAGTTTCTAAGATTAAGGATGGTATAAAAGCAAGTTGAGTTGTGAAGAATTGTATGACAATGTGATGCAAAGTGACGAAAGTGTGTCACAAATCATAAGAGTAGAAGTGTGTGTGAGTTGTGATAGTAGTTTTTCAGTGTGTTGAAGACAGTGAGCTGAAGGTTTCTACAATTATGTAGTTGTGATTTAGTTGTTGTGGTGGATCTTTTGATCTCTTTTGTATCTGTAGGTAGTGAGCCTCCCTGTTGGATAGTGAGTCCCTTACGTAGGCAGTGATCCTTTGTATTTGGACAATGAGTCCTCTTTTGGGTAGTGAGCCTTTATTTTTAGTTTATAATCATTTATATTGTGAGTTAACCCTCACTGTGGTTTTTCTCTCATTAGGTTTTCCATGCAAAAATCTAGTGTTCATTGTGTTGATTTGTTTTCTGTTATTTGAGTTACATGATATAACTTAATAACATAATAGTGTGGTTGTGGAATTAATAAGTGTTGGGTTTTAAGTTTGAATTTGTGTGACAACTGATTCACCCCCCCTCTTAGTTATTATGTGCATGATTAACAATTGGTATAAGATCTTTGGTTCCTTGTTGAGCTTAACAACTTCATGAAGATCTGATGGTGCACAAGTTGGAAATCCCTATGTTAGATGGAACTGACTATAATGATTGGAAAGGAAAAATGAAAGGATATATTATTTCTCTTGGTTTCAAAAATTGGAAGGAAGTTGAGAATAAGTATACACCTCCATTTGTTGGTTTGACTACTACAGATGATATTTTTTGGGTATGTGCAGGATCATCATGGAAAAAATAGGCCCTTAAGTGGCAAAAAATTTAGAAAAATCAGAGTTAGGCAACTTGACGTAAAAATTTGAATAGGTTATCTATATTATTTCAAAAATATGTAAGAATAGAATATGTAGAAAATTGAATTTAGTTTCTAAACTACTAGGTTTATTTTTATTTTTTTAAAATCTATTTGGTAAAAATTTGAAATTTCAATGCAGTAGTACTTAAATTTCAGGGAAAAAGTAAGAAGTAGGTGTCTGTTTGACCACCCTAACCATAATAAAATGATAATATTTTTTTATAATATTTTAGATATAAGTAGAGGAAACATGTCCCGATTTGATACATATTTTTTTTGTAATTTTTTTCTAAGTAAATAATTAATTATGAATTTTTTATTACAACTTTTAAAAAATATAATTTTTTTTGTGTCTAACCACCTTAACTTGTCAAAACTTCATGAAATTCATTCTTTTTATCCTATAGTATGTGAATCATAGAATGTGCTGGATGTTTCAGATTCAAAAAATGTGATACCGTTTGAAAGCTATAGATGTTTTTCAATCAGCCTATCAATTAGGACTTTAGTCATAATTCAAATAGAAAATGAATAATAATTATTTATTCAATTCAAAATAAAGCATAATTTGTATTGGTGGAAAGTTGAGAATCTCCTTTAAAAACCCTTTTCATTTCATCAATTTTGGGTAAAAAAAAGTAGTCAGCCACATGGGCCATCATATCACTTACATATTGCCACTTTTTGGCCCATCATGATCTTGCACATACCCTTCTACTTATGAATAAAATGAGAAGGTGAAGTATGCTATTTGCAGCAGATTGTCTAAAAATGAGTGAGCTAAAGTTCTTTCTTTGGAAACTGCTTATGAGGTCTGGAAGAAGTTGGAAGACATGTATGAAGGAAATGAAAGAGTAAAATTGATAAAGAAGTTGGCAGCAAGATTTTTGAATCTAAAGATGGAAGAAGGAAAAGACTTTACAAGTTTCTTTCACAAGGCTGAACTGACTACAAATGAAGTTAGAAATCAAGGAGGAAAACTATTAGATGAAGACATAATTGAGAAGATCCTCATCACCCTATCAGACTGCTATAGCGATAAGATCTCATTGATTGAAGAAATGTATGATCCTAAGAAGTACACCTTGGAACACTTGTTCAACACCTTGTAAGCATTTGAATTGAGAAAGTTCTAGAAAGATGACAAGATAGAAGAAAAGATAGAAATGGCATTTAAGGAAATGAAGATTGAGGAGGAACTGGATAGCAATGGTGTTGATGAGTTGGAAGAAAACTTAACCAGGAAGTTAAAGAAAGGTACCAAAAGGTACAAAGGTATGTTTCCCTTTAAATGCTTTAGTTGTTGTAATATTGGTCATTATGCTTCAAGATGTCTAAATAGAGCTACACATAAGAAGAATAAGGATTATAAGGATAAGAATAGGAAGGATAAGTAATATAAGAAGTTGTACTATGTTAAAGAAGAAGCATGATTTTCTGATGATGAATCTGAGAATTAGGTTGATGATAGTGAATGCTTTTTTTTAGCTCTAGAAAGTAAATTTGTATCCACTAACCCTAGAAAATGTATAAGAAAGAAGGCTCTTGAGAGTAAGAAAATGGGATGGAAGGTACTTTGGTTATTTCTTTTCATGCAAGATAGGATGAAGACTACTAGGTAATTGATAGTGGATGTTCAAATCACATGACTAGAGATAAAAGTAAGTTCACTAAACTTGAGAGGTATTGATGGAGCTTATAAAATTCTGAGGAATTTTCTCTCTACCTCCATGGATTTAGTATCCATTCTAAACCCTTGTCCCCATGAATGAGTATGGTTTTATTCACAAGAGCATGCAAGTGTTATAATTTGAGGTTGACTTGTTATGTTGGTCAGTGATCCCTTAAGTCATCTCTTGAGGCATCCAGTACGTTAGTTTACTAGCCCCGTTAACTCGAAGCATCAGTTATCAAGTCTTCCATCGATTTAAATATTTTTCCTAAGTATGATTTTAAATCTAACCCAAGGACTTAGGCTTAAGTCAATAAACTCCAGTGGTCATGTCACCATCGGCTAGACCAAGAACCTTCCATTAAATGCTAACATTATGTGAAGTGTATGTTTCAAGATTTGAGGATCTGGGAGGAGATATGAACCATACCCCACCAGCCCATAGGAATTAAGTACCAGCAGGATAAATGCAACGAGACTAGTGAAAAGTGGACGTGTGTCTCTCTATAGCCACGAGACCCATTCCCCACTACCGCGCCTGTGGCCCGACATCTTCAATGAATGGATAAGATGCAATCTGTGAAATGATCTTCACCATTCCCCACTGGCTTGCTAGGTGAAAATGAACGATGGTTAAAACTAGTGAGATTAGTGAGATCTCAACACCTGTCCTGGTCTACTCAATTTGTGGAGCCCCCACACTATGAAGATGTCATACAACATGGATAAAAATTATTAGTCATGAATATTTCAATGAAGCGCCACTGGAAGTCGAAGGTAGTCAAACAAAGGCTGACCATTTGATCAACCATCTCAATAGAGAATCAATGATTTATATTTAATATTGATGGAAAGCACATGATAGCAGTTTCACACCATGCAATCAACTCGCATTAATGGCCAACCTTCTATAGAATGATTGAGTTGATCTCAATTCGTGTGGAAACACAGATGTTGGTAATCATGAGGCATAATTTGCAAGTTTCCATGCAAATGGGGAATTAAACGATGATAGTACATCTGCCAACGAGCTTCCAGTGTTGTACATGTGTGCTAAACCTTGATTATGGATGCCATCACTCCACATGATAAATATAGAAGAAATAGCTACTATTCATCTCATTCACACTTAGTAGTTAGACATTTTCTTTATTAAGGAAAAGTAGGTTTGATCAATTGATAGATAAGAAAATGAATGAACCAGTCAAGAGGTCCACTCATCTCAACTCTTGAAAGCCTAGTTCTGGTATGTCAAAAGCTGCCTCGACCATGGAGGCCAACATTCCTACTGGCAAGCCTAGACTTGCACCCACAAGGTGCAATCGACGGTTGCAATTCTAGAGTGCGACTGTGATGAAAGCAGATGACAAAGGCAACCAGCCAACATAGTCTACTACTAGAGCGGAGAGGAAGGTGAGGTATGGGCATGGCTCCTTTGGATGCCAAATCTCACCCATTGACCTTACAAGCAGCTCATCTACTAGCGAAACAGAGACTGATTTTGACTATTGTCAGTACCTCGTGCTTTTGAGTCATGGTCTACCTCTTGGTCAGGAGGTCATATTAGTTTCACCACTCACAGCCAAAACTCCAAGTGGGTAGATTGGTTGTGTGTTAGACAAGGAAAAGAAAGAGGAAGAAGCTAAGGTTTCCTCTCCTCCTCTTGCAATCACTCGAAGTGGGTGCGTATATTGTGGTCTAGGCACTGGTAAAGGTGGGGTGGCTGGTAAATGAAAATTTGTTGTGTGTGGGATGTGAAGCTTTTGTGTTGGTAATGTTTGTTGTGGTGGTGTTTTTATTTTTGCATGCATGGCACATTTTGGTGTTGAACATTGATTGTGTGCCCTCATGGCATTATGGATGCCTAGTTCATTGGAGTGTGAATGGAGACAAAGGGAATTTTGGTGACACTTTTCATTTCCCTTTTTGATGGTGGTTACAATTTTGGCTTCTCCCATTTTGTACCATTTTCTTGTAGATTCAACACATGGGAATTTTTGAAATACGAAGTCAATGCAGATGAATTTTTGCATGAAATGAAATTTATAATGAAACTAAATTTAAGCCTGAAGCTTGTCACTCCCTTACTCTAAAAAAGGGAATTCAACACTTAATTGCTGGGGAGGAATGATAGATAAAAAAATTCTAATTAGGTTTTTGAGTGAGGTGTATATGAATAGAATGATAGGAATAGAATAGCTAGTCTATTTTGAACTTTTCTAGATGAAAAAAGTAAATGTTATCTTAAATTGTTATACAAATTTGACTAATAAGCATAAATGAAAGTATAATTCTGATATTTCTTCTCTCCTTGTGTGGATTTGAGTGAATTTTGAGTGGAATATTAATAATATTTCCATTCTTCTTTTAACATCTGTTCAAATGTATGTCTCTATTTTATGCTTTGATTCAAGTAATCAATTAAATGCTTAAATAGAGTCATAGATTTACAATTATTTTCAAAGGGTTTGATAAGCAATTATATATCAAAAATAGTGAGCTCTATAATGAAAAGTTGTTATGAGTGTAGTCCACCCCATTAAATTTGAAGGTCATCTTCTACATTACCGATTCTTGCATATGTGACTCCATTGCCCAATTTAGTAAGGCACTAGTCTATTCCTTAACGATTCACCTAAAGAGTTAATCAATAGTTGTATAGTGACTGACCTAAAGTCATAATTTAAATTCACTTCAAATTTTATAAATCTTTATACAAAATTTGTGTCAATTACGATGTGGGAGAGCTTTGGATGAATGGGTAGCAAGTTACTTAGAAATGAGCCAATTTCATAGTAATTATTGCATAATTATCCTTCACTCAAATTAATTTGTGAAAGTGATGTGTTATGTCAAGTACAATTCAAATGAACACCAATAGGAACACCCTCCTTGGCCCCACAGAGCCTAAAGTGTAGAAGATATGTCTTTGACTAGATCTTGTTCGTTGGCCAGTCATTTTCAGAAGTTTTGAATATAGGAATTGGCTATTCCTTAGAAGTTCCTTTAGGTGCACTAGAAAATTCACCAATAGGTATGATGGTGTTTAGTTGTGTTTGGTGATGATTCAATAGCTAAGATCTATGGAAAAGGTTCAATTAGCTTTGATGGAGTCCATAGTACTGATGATGTATATTATGTGAAGGGTTTGAGGCATAACCTTTTGAGTGTTGGTTAGATGTGTAGCAATGATTTAAAACTTGTGTTTCAGAACAATACCTGTGAAATCATAAAAGGATTTGGAAATGGAGATATGATTGTTATTGGAAGAAGAACTCACAAAAACATCTATCAGCTAAAAGGAGTTGATGGTCATCGTCTTGTATCTCAAATTAGTGAAAGTTGGTTATGGCAACAGAGAATGAGACATATGAAATTTGATAACTTGGTCAAGATCAATGCAAAGGAGATTGTTCAAGGACTGCCTAGAATCACAAGACCTGCTAATGCTATCTGTAGAAGTTGTCAATTGGGGAAGCAAACAATATGTAGCTTTAAGGGAAAGGAACATTCTACTACCAGAATGTTGAAGTTAGTACACACTGATCTCTATGGTCTGACTAAGAGTGTAAGCCTGAATGGTAATGGATATTTCATTTTGCTTATTGATGATTACACTCTAATGACATGGGTTTCTTTTCTCAGAGAAAAGAATTAGGCCCTGGATAGGTTCAAGGTATTCAAAGAAAGAGTGGAAAATGAAGTAAATATGAAAATCAAGTGTTTAAGATTTGATAGAGGTGGTGAATTCACTTTTGGTGAATTTAATGCATTCTATGAACAACATAGCATAAGAAGATAATTTTTTGCTACAAGAACTCCTTAACAAAATGGAGTAGTTGAAAGGAAACATAGGATTGTATAGGAAGCTGCTAGATCCATGATGAAAGAATCAAATGTACCAGATGTATACTAGAGAGAGGCGATACATACTGCTATTTATATTCTTAATAGAGTTTAGATCAGACACAACAACACAAAGACACTTTTGAGTTATGGACTGGTAAGACTCCTACTACGAAATGTTTTAAGGTATTTGGAAGCAAATGCTATATTAAAAGAGATGATGAAAATCTTGGAAAAATTGATGCTAGATGTGATGAAGGAATCTTTCTTAGATACTCTACTAGTAGAAAGTCATACAAATGTTTAAACAAAATATTGAGAGAGATTATTCAAAGTGCTAATGTGAAAGTTGATGAAGACATACTCAGACCAATTGAGATAAGTGAAGTTGAACCTGATGATCATGTGCCATAGAAAAAAGGATCCTTTGCTTGACATGGGAATATTTCATGATAAATTGAGTTAAGGAGGCCTTGATTTAAATGTTGTGAGGCATTTTATGCATCCACACTAGGTCTTGGACCCTTGCAAATTGAATAATATGTTTTTAGTGATGTCTTGTAAAGGTGTTGTAAAGTCTTGTGAAAGGACTTTCATAGTTTTCTAGACTTAATAAACCTATTTATCCCTAATTCAAAATTATAGAATGTGTTTAATAATATTATTACATCAATTTAGAAGGCTTTTAAAGTAAATTTAATGATAAACTAACTAGTGTTGTAATGTGTCTTTCACATTCACATTGGTTCTTGTGCCTTCCTAGGCTATGTGGACCTCATTTTAGTGTTATAACATGTATTTAACCACACTTTCATATTGAATTTTGTGTCCTTGGCCCTAATTTACCCTTACATCATCACTAATAGGCCCCCATTAACCCATATTGTGCATCCTAAGGCATAATTTGATTAAATAACCAACATAGTCATCATATAAACCTAATTTTCTTACTTCTCAACATTCTAGCTAGCAAAAATGTCCCTTGTGGGACCCATTCACCATTAGTGGTGAATTAATTCCATCTAGGTGGGAACCATTCTCCACTAGTGGTGAATGAGGCCCATTTGAGCCATTTTCGGGGTATGAGTAGGAAAAATTGGGGTTTTTATTCAATTTTTCTTCATGTCGGCCTTGGGGTTCCAATTTATGAGAAAATAAGGTGAATTTTCTATAAATGCAACCTTCTAAACCCTAATTAATTATAACTTAACTTCATTCATCATTTTTCTTCCATCTCAAGTCAAGCGAGCTAGGGTTTTGTCATTCTAAGTCACCAAGGTAGCACCTTTCAGACCTTCAAGGGAAGAATCGTCATGTTTTACTCCAGACATTCAAGTTCAATGATCATGGCAAGGTAAAAAATCCATTGTTTCATGCTTCACTACATATTTTCACCCTTTTGGTTTAATTACCTAAAAAGGGCTTTAACGAAGGCAAACCCCTATGCCCTAGCATTCACTATTTCTTTCTCTTTCTTTGTGTTTACAGATTTAGGTGCTTTGATGGCTTGGAAATTATTGAAGATTAGTTTACAAACTCTTTTATGTCATCTTCACTTTTTTAAGGCCAAAACTTACACAAAAAGTCATTTACAACTTCAAAAATCAGGGTTTCAGACTGAGACACCTTGAGGTACAAATTGAGCAAACTAAAAGCTACATATTCTAGTTTTGAGTTTTTAGAAAAGTAAAAATGGAATAATTCACCTAGAATGGTGAATGAGTCCCATTTTACATGTTCTCTAAAGATTTTTGTAGATTTGGACACCCATTTGTGTAAAACGGGCCCAAGTGCAGTTTTCTAGAACTGGGATTGATTCAACCAGAATGGAAAATGAGTCCCACCAAGCCTAAATTTCAATATCAACAACATTTCAAATGTCATTTCTAGCGTCCTTCAACATCCTAGGTGCACACTTTCAGTTTGGTTCACTTTTGTTAGGTTTTGCATTCATTCCTAGTTCATTATGGCATTACACAATGTGTTTTCAAACATCACTTGTTTCTTAGGTTTTACATTCATATTCAATAGATTTCATAGTTTATTTGCATTTATATCATCTCATCTAGCATAAATAACATCATACATAACATGATTTGAATGAACCCTTTAGCAATTTTGGCCCTACTCTCTCCTTTTAGGTGAAAAACCCTAGAAGAGCTAGAGAAGTGCAAGGAGCCAAAAATCTATGGTTCATATCCTATCTACAGACATGTACCTAAAGAAAATAAGGATAAGGAAATAGAAGATAATGAACTATAACTGGTCACTAGGACTCCTAAATATTTACAAAAGAATCATCTAGAAGATCAAATAATTAGAGACAAGAGTGAAAGTGTGAAGACAAGAAGCAAAGTTGCAGCTGAGGTAAATTTGTGTTTACTTTCTAAAATAGAACCTAAATCTGTAAAAGAAGCATGTGAAGATGAAATTTGGATGAGAGCTATGAAAGAGAAATTGTAGAAGATAGAAAAGAGTCAGGCATGGGAAATAGTCCCTAGGCCTGTGAACAAAAAAGTGATTGGATGAAAATGGATATTTTGGAATAAGCTGAATGAAAATGGAGTAGTAAAAAATAAGGAAAGCCTAGTATGCAAAGGATATTAACAAGTTGAAGGTATAGATTTTGAGGAAAAAATTTCCCCTATGGCCAAAATGGAAGCTATCAGAATGTTTTTGGCATTTTCTGCACACAAGGACTTCAAGGTATATCAGATGGATGCCAAGTCAACTTTTATGAATGGTGAGTTGGAGGAAGAAGTATACATGGAGCAACTTGAAGGGTTTTAGTTGTCTAAAAAAACAAACATGGTTTGCAAGTTGAAGAAAGCATTGTATGTATTGAAGCAAGCTCCTAGAGCTTGGTATGCAAGATTGGACAAATATCTGACAAAGCAAGGATTCAACAAAGGTTCCGCTGATAGTAATCTTTGCTTCAAAATTAGGGAAAAATTTAGTGGAAAATCTTTGCCAATTGGTGAATTCTAGGAATTGGCCAAGTCAAAATTGGTGCATTCTCACTCCCAATAGGGTGTCCAAATCCCTCAAATTTTATGAAGTATAGGTCCAATGCATGTCCATTTTTCAATGAGTTTTTTTATGAGGCATATTTAAGCAACAAATTCGCCATTGTCAAACTACATGTTTCAATTAGACCAACTAATATTTTCACCTGGAATCCCAAAAGGAATTAATAAAACACCTACATATTCGCCAATACTATTAAAACAACATTGTATCAGGATCCATTTTGCTAATTAAAATTTACAAATAGTTGCTTGTGAAGACCCATTCTCCAATTAGAATTTATAAATAGTTGCTCATGAGGACCTATTTCACCAATAACACTAAAAAATAATTACATTTGAGGACACATTTCACCTTGAAAATTACAACGTATCATTTTATAAGCAAGCGGGATTCACCAAATATTTAATATACCATTTAAAAATCTCGCAGAATTCGCCAAATATGGAATCATGGATTGATATAAATATAATTGAAAGTGTCATTTATTCTTAATTTCTTACACATTTTGCTCAGTTCTAAGGTTCTACTTCTCCATTTGGAACTGGAAGTCAGTGAACTACGAAGCCAAAAACATAGACTGAAAAGGTGAGTGATCATTTCTTCATAGTGTTATTAGTTATAATAATACATTTTCTTTATCTCTTTTCCATTCTTGCTACAACAAAGTGAACCTTAGAACCAAACTTTGATGTTTCAAAGTTTTTGAAACCTCTGACCCACCAAGTAGAAAAGATGAATGATCATTTCTTCATAGTGTTATTAGTTATAATAATAATTTTTCTTTATCTATTTCCCATTCTTGCTTCAACAAAGTGAACCTTAGAACCAAACTCTGAAGTTTTGAAACCTCCAACCCAGAGAGTAGAAAGATAACTAGGAAAGACTTGCAACTCAACAAAGTGAACCATCAAAAAAGTTAGAGAATCGGTAAGTTATGAAAATTTAGAACTCCGTGACAAGGTTATAAAACTCTGAGGACTAGCAACTAAGGTTAGGAAAAGCCAAAATTTTTACATTGTATTCCATGGTATTTAATTTGATATGTGATTATGAATCATTTTTAAAGAACAACAGTTATCACACTACTTATAAATTCCTATTGCATTTCCATTCACACAATCTTTAATAAATAACTGAAAGGAATATTATTAATCCATTCCTTGAACAAAAGCTTACAATTCAACACCCATTTAACTTATAAGTTATAAGCTAACAGAAGCTAATAGTTCAACATAAATAACTTATAAAGGCATCCAGTGTCCACCCAACTTAAACAATAAAAGCTTAAACTACCAAATCACCTAAATTATACTGAGAAATCCATATCCATCCATCACCATAAAATATTTATTCAAAAACAAACATTCCACAACAATGAAACTATCCAAAAATATATCAATCTCATGTAAATAGAAATATAACTTATGAAAGAAAGATAACAACTAAACCAATATCATTGCACTCTATAGAAATTTTATTCATAGATAATAACACCACAACAATATAGTAAAATTATATCATTTGTCATCCCAATAATAGATATCACACTAGCAAACATTCAGTATAAATAGAATAAATCTATAGACCATAACTCAAAGATTATGCATGCATAAACTCCACCAATGTCTTCTATATCAAAATAGCAGATAATAGCCAAAATAATAGAGTTTTCTCTAATGAGTAAATCAAAGTTTGTTCAAAAGAGCCTAACCACATCAGCCGAACCAATATTTAAACATAGCCAATGTCTTCGATAACGATTTATTGAAAGTAACTGTACCAAAAATTAAAAGAAGTCATTAACTTAAAAGTGCCAACTTTAAACAAAGTATATGAAAATGCTAAAAATAAACTCATTCCCAGTCACTTCAACTTCATCATCTTTCGACTCCTCATTGTGTCTGTTGTGCATGTTTTGTACACACGCCCCGCCCTAGGCAGGGACCCCCTTTTTTTTGCTCCCGACAGGCTGCTTTCCTCCTGTCTTATTTTGTGTGCCCCATTTCCAAGCCCAAATTGGTCATGTGCCATCAAACGATCAAATTCCCCTACCCAGATTCACCTACTTGGGGTATTCAAATCTGTGGAGAAATAAAGTCCCCCATCCCCTTTCTGCCTTTTGTCTTGCTTTGGCTGTTTTGGAAACATCCGTGGACCCCTGTTGGTCCAGTTTCCACATTTTTGGCTTTGGGGACAACTTTTTGGTGGATTTGGGATGTGTTTGGGGTGTTTCAATGAACTGCCAAGGTTTTGTCAATGTTCCATTAAGTTTCGATGGTTTCAGAACTTTCCCTCCAGAATTCCCTTCCTCCTTCGCTATTTGGAAACATTCGTGAACCCCCGTCACTCCTGTTTCCTCATTTTTGACTTTGGGGTCACCCTTTTTTGGATCTGGGATGTGTTTGATGTGCTTAAATGAACAGTCAAGGTTTCATCAAAGTTTGGTTAAGTTTTGGTGGTTTCGGAGCTTTGTCCCCCTTTTGCTATTTTGGAACTTCTGGCGGCCACCTCCCTTCCAGCCTTTGGAACCCGGCCCCTCCGTGGCCATTTCTAGGGCTTCGCCTCTCCGTGGCCATTTTGCAACTTCCGGGGGCCACCTCCCTTCTGGCCTTCGGAGCTCGGCCCCTCTGTGGCCGTTTCTGGGGCTCTGCTTCTTCGTGGCCGTTTTGGAACTTCCGGCGGCCACCTCCCTGGCCTTTGGAGCTCGGCCCCTCCGTGGCCGTTTCTGGGGCTCCACTTCTCTGTGTCCATTTTGGAACTTCCGGTGGCCACCTCCCTTCCGGCCTCTAGAGCCCGGCCCCTCTGTGGCCATTGCGAGACCTCCTTCTGGCCTCTCTGTGGCCAGGGGCTATTTTTCCGGTGGCCACCTCCCTTTCGGCCTCCGGCCCTTCGTGGCCCATTTCTAGGCTCGCCTCTCCCGTGGCCATTTTGGAACTTCCAAGCCACCTCCCGGCCTCTGGATCCGGCCCCTCTGTGGCGTTCAGGCTCTATATCCATTTGGAACATCTAGCGACACCTCCCTTACGGCCTTCAGACTGGCCCTCCATGGCCGTTTCGGGCTTCACCTCTCCATGGCCATTTTGAAACATCTAGCGGTTACCTCCCTTCGGACCTCTAGAGCCTGCCCCTCTGTGGCTATTTATAGACTGCCTCCTTCCCAGCTATTATGGCTTCCATCCGCTGTCTGCCTTCTAACTTTCTTCCGCTGTCTTTCCACCCTCCGAAACTCGCACCCTTGAAGCACACATTAATGTTTATGGTCCAAATGAGCTCCAAATATGAATATCAAGATATTTTGATAATGCATGGATAGATCTAATAGGGAATTTATAGGTTTGACTGACATTTTCCTTAACTCATGTATCAATGTACTTACGACACTTCGTGTTTGCAGGAGTCAAGAAGCCTTCTGTAGGTCTATCGAAGAGGCCCATTGAGGGAGTTGTCCTACCTTTTTCTAGATGATGATGATTTTTAAGGAGCTTTATGCCCAAATCAGGGGCCACCAATCCATTGATGTCAATCATCGATGGACTCATTTGATCAAAGGAAGAACACTACAAGCACATCAAGCAAAAGACAATTTTCAAGCAGTTTTAGCTACAATGAAAAGGGAAATCAACTAAATGACGAAATTGCTACAGTGACTAACACTAGATGACAAAACAGAGAAAAGACAAGGAATGTATTTTAAATTGCTAGATAATGGATGGTAGGTGAAACCCTAATGTAATCAAATTTGGGCCATTCAATGTAATTGAATCCTAGCCATTCATTTGGGCTTTGGAAAACTATAAATAGGGGCTTGCCCTTATTTGTAAGAGTTGAAGAATTAATGTAAAGACATTTGGCAGCAATAGAAAGCAACATTGCATGATTTATGGGTGCTCCTTTTGAGTTTGCTCTTTATGTATGCATGGTTCACCTTCCATATTAGTTTTAGTGTTAGTTTCTTGAATGGGAGTGATGATGGTGTTTGTTGTTTTAGTATTTGATGAACTTCCAGCTCATGCTTTTGGTGGTTCATTGATGATGAATCACTTTGCAAAGCTAGTCTGAGCCTCTTTCCTTTATTGCTGCAACTTAGTTCGATTACATGTACATGATGTGTGTATGTGATGTGAAAATATACAATCCTTAGAAGATTGCACTGGTTTTGTGTAGCTGTAGGTTTCTCTTGGTCAAGCAAAACTCAGTTTAGGAAGCCTGTCTACTTTAGCAGCCACCATTGTTACTGTTCATTCGTAGCTTAGGATTAGAACAAATTTCTTAACCATTCTCCTTTTCCTATTTCTTTTAATCCTTGGTTAAAGTAGGACCCAAAGCATCACCATGAAGCTAAATCAGATGAACTTGATGATTTCAGCTTGCTGTTTTGAATGGACAGCCACTGTTCATTCACTTCCAGCACTTTGAAACTACATTCATAAACCCAACTTCCCATGCTTTGTAACTCATCCGTAAGTCTGCCTTGTGATTCCAACAAATCACATCAAACAATTGAGATATTCCAAGCACTGTCAAGACATGACATTAGAGACCTTGGGATAGTGTTATGCAATATGATTGTGGAAGATTGTCTTTCAAGAGAGGTAGTGCACCTACACACTACATGTGTTGAAAAGTGCATAAAAAACACATCAACAGAACTGGCACTAGAAGGAGGGCATGACATGTTGAGGCTACAAAGCTAAAAGTTGGAAATCGAAAGAAGCACTTGCAAAGAAGAAATATGAGATAGGGAGATCTCTTTCAATGCTAAAAATCAGAAAATTTTGAAGGCAAAAGAAGCTGAGTCAAAATGGAGTAGCATACACAAATTGACATCACTCAGCTGCATACAAATTTGAACAAGAGACTGAAGAAGCCATTGCAGCAATTTGCATTGGCAGATAGATGTCAGATCTATTGCACTTGCAGGCATAGTGAATTGGGGTGTCTAACATTCTTGGACAGAATTGAGAAGGTCTTGTAGGGAGAAATTCCCTTTTGGGAAATATATCAGCCTTTGGCCCTTGCAAACTCAGAGGAAGAATTGACAACCATGGTAGCCAAGGCATTCAATGAGCTAATCTAGGAACATTTGAGCAGAAAGGATGGACCAAGATTGGAGGAAATATTGATGTCAAGTTGGTGCAGATTTCACAATGCACCCCACTCTGAATTCACTTACTCATCATGCACAAATGTCATCGCCCAAGTCAAGGATCATGTGAACAAGTTGGAGCAGCCATCTCCTAATAAAGGGGACTCATGCCATGAGGTGGGAAAGTTGTTGGAAGCTCGAGGATAACACACCACAGATGAATCAAGAAATCTGACACAGGCTAGTGCTGGGATAGCAGACATAGAGGATCAGATCCAAAAGGAAGAGGATAATTTCCTTAGGACAACAAGCTGCCTTGATGAACAATCATCTAGAAACATATCAGAAATTTGTTCCTTCATTGAAGAAAAGCAGTCCCCTGCTCTAGAAGATGGATTGGCGGTTGAAGATGAATCAAAAGAGTTTGCAGCAGTGTATGTTGGGGCAGCAAATGAAGATGTTGAAAATCAGAAAGAGGAAAAAGGTTGACAGCCTTGGGACAATAGAGAATGATGGAAAAGAAATAAGCGAGATTATATTAGAGGACCTCTCCTTCATGAATGAAAATGATCAAGCATCTGAAAATGCAGATTTGGAGGAGCGGGAACAACCACTTGCCACAGCTGTCTACTATTCACCGTCCTTCCCAAATGATGATGAGGACCCATTGGTGGAAAGATATGACAAGCTCATCTCAAGACTAGCAAGGGATTGGACTGAGCTGAAATACCAAGTGGATTTGGAGATATTGTTGCTCCCAAATTGGTGCCAACTCCATGATTCATTGCACTCAGAGCTCACATGTAAGCTATGCCAAGAGGCCATCAAACAAGTCAAAGAACAAGCAAGGCAACCAAGTGCCCGACCTCCTCTACTTGCTACTCAGATCGAAGTAGAAGACCAAGAGCCTGAGTCAAGTGATGGCTTAGTTGAAGGTGGACCTCAAGAGGATGTTGGGGCAGCAATAGAAGGACAACAATACAGTCTTGGACTTTCGAGTGATGAAGTAGATCAAGTGGGAATGTTGTCCACCAGTCATCAAGAAGTTCCTCCTCTTGAAGAGCAGTTATGTGCCATGGATGGTGGGATTTTTGATGAGTCTTTGGAGGGAAATTGTGCAGTAAACTTTGGTCCCCTTGATGAGGTTCCATCAATTGATGACTTATTTCCATTAGGAGCTGCACTACGGAGGTATGCTCATGTCGAGGAAGAGCACATCCCAGAAGACGATAATGATGAATACATACTCCTTGAGCCCTTGAACAATGATGCACTAGAGTTTCCAGATTGGGAGAAGAGCTCCTTCTCCATTTACAGTGATAGTGACCAAGAGGAAACAAGTGGGCACCATGAGGAGATACATGAACAACAAAAGGAAGAAGATAAAAGTGGAGGTGTTTCGATGGCTGCCAACAAATATGACGAGCTTGGTCAACCGCGGGCTGCAACTGAGGGTCCTTCTGCCTCAATCCTTGCAGATTTTCCTTCACAACCAGAGAGTTGCAATGAGACAGATTCATGCATGTCATCATCCCATGACATTGAACATCACAAAAATTAGGTAAACACTTGGGAAGGGAAATGGGACAACATGCTACCTTTTGAAGACAACCATCAAAAGGGCACCAAGATTACAGATGATCGACAAGGCGAGTTGTTCCTCCTTCAAGAACAACCAATTGGGAATGTGGATCTTGCTCACAACTTGGAAGAGCTATTTGCTACCCTGTCCTCCCAGCCTTATGCATGCTTAATGTCCAAAGTGTTGCACCCTCCACCATGCCCACCCGAAGCTACCAATGCAACAATCAAGGATGTTATGCTTGCTCTCGACTATCCAACGCTACCACCTCCGTGTGATGACATCCAGTTTTTATCCTTCCTTGCCCCTATCATTTCTCATAATTGCACTTATTATTTTGATTATGGGAATAAGGGAAAACAAACATGTTTATGGATTAACCATGGGTTCAATGAGCCTCCTCAATTGCTGATTTTTCATGATGACGTGATTGAACTTGAGTGCTGCAACATTGAATTATTTTTTTCAGAATATAAAGACAAGTTTGCATGGTTAAGAACAACAACAATCATCCATTTTCTTTTGCATGCACTGTGAAATCCAATGAACGTTAATGTTGGCTCACCCTTCATGAACATAGTTTATTGTAAATATCTTTGTACATAGCCCGTTTTGAGTAGTATAGGTTTCTTGTAAATACTCCACTTTCCTGCTTTCCTTAGGTTAGTTGGTGTGTGTAGGTTGCTCGCTTTGTAGGTTTTTTGTTTTTTTTTCCTTTCGCTTTGTTGCTGCTTTGCTTGGGGTCCCTTTGCTTTTAGCTGGGCACATCTGTGCGCACAACAACCATACTTATTACCTGGGGTTGTTCTACGTATTTCTTTTTCAAACTCTAATCAAGTCTTCAGAGTGGATGGTGAAGGTCTTCTATTAGTGTCAAGTGATCTGGGTGTTTAATTCGAAGAGGATAAGTTGATGGTTTAGTCTGACTTTGACGTATTCTGAAATCTTATAGCTCTTACATATCTTAAGAATTTGACGATCACTATAGGGCCTTTTGTGAAGTCTAGTTAAGTGAAAATCCTAAAATTATGCTCCAGTGCCACTATGATTCTTAGCCCTGAGTGCGAGCTTCAATGCTTGTGGGTTGAAATAAAAGAGCTAAAAAGAGAAAAGAAAAAAATAAAGAAAACACTGGAAATTAAAAGAAAGAGAAAATTCAACTTTTTAGGGGTATCTGAGCAACTCTACCGTGGCTATGGACGCCCGACTGGCAGTAGAGCAATGTTTGGGAGAATCACAGTGACAACCTCGTCGGGGCTATGGATGCCTGATTGGCAGTGAGGCAATGTCCCAGATGCTTTTGGAGTTAGAATAAACTATGTAGCTTAACTTCATGGAGCTTTGGTTCTTGTAGCAACTGAATGATGGGAATTAATGCAATTGCACACACTTAGATTTTCAGCATACTAAAGGTTGGGTTGGCTAGTGGTTTTGATCCTTTAGTTGGGCGTCTAGTTTGTTTTCCCTAGCGTGAAGGTCAGAACCAGAGATTCTAGGTTTGTGATTCCAGTTTGTCATCAAAATGCTATGAAGCATTTCCCCAGCGAGTTGCCATTTGTTGTGCATGTTTTGCACACATGCCCCGTCGTAGGCAGGGACCCCCTTTTTTTTTCACTCCTGACAGGCTGCTTTGCTCCTGTCTTGTTTTGCATGCCCCATTTCCAAGCCCAAATTGGTCATGTGCCATCAAATGATCAAATTCCCCTACCCAGATTCACTTGCTTGGGGTATTCAAATTTGCGGAGAAATAAAGTCCCCTGTCCCCTTTCTACCTTTTGTCTTGCTTTGGCTATTTCAGAAACATCTGTGGACCCCTATCGGTCCAGTTTCCACATTTTGGCTTTGGGGACAACTTTTTGGTGGATTTGGGATGTGTTCGGGGTGTTTCAATGAACTGCCAAGGTTTCGTCAACGTTCTGTTAAGTTTCGATGGTTTTGGAACTTTCCTTCTAGAATTTGCTTCCTCCTTGGCTATTTGGAAACATCCGTGGACCCCCGTTGCTCCCATTTCCTTATTTTTGACTTTGGGGTCACCCTTTTTGGATCTAGGATGTGTTTGATGTGCTTAAATGAACTGCCAAGGTTTCGTCAAAGTTTGGTTAACTTTCGGTGGTTTCGGAGCTTTGTTCCCCTTTTGCTGTTTTGGAACTTCTGGCAGCCACCTCCCTTTCGGCCTCCGGAGCCCGGCCCCTCCGTGGCTGTTTCCAGGGCTCCACCTCTCTGTGCCCGTTTTGGAACTTCCAGTGGCCACCTCCCTTCCGGCCTCCGGAGCCCGACCCCTCCATGGCCGTTTCTAGGGCTCCGCCTCTCCATGGCCATTTTGGAACTTCTGGCGGCCACCTCGCTTCTGGCCCCTTCGTGGCAGTTTCCAGGACTTCGCCTCTCCGTGGCCATTTTGGAACTTCTGGCGGCCACCTCCCTTCTAGCCTCCAGAGTCCGGCCCCTTCGTGGCCGTTTCCGGGGCTCTGCCTCTCCGTGGCCGTTTTGGAACATCCAGCGGCCACCTCCCTTCAGGCCTTCGGAGCCCGCCCCCTCCATGGCCGTTTCCGGGGCTCTGCCTCCTTCTCGGCTATTTTGAACATCTGAGAGCCCGCCTCCTTCCTAGATGTTTTAGATTCCATCTATTGTCTTCCTTTTGGCTTTCTTCCGCCGTCTTTCCGCCCTCTGACACTCGCACCCTTGAAGCACGCATTAATGTTTATGGTCCAAATGAGCTCCAAATATGAATATTAAGATATTTTGATGATGCATGGATAGGTCTAACAGGGAATTTATAGATTTGACTGAAATTTTTCTTAACTCATGTATAAATGTACTTATGACACTTCATGTTTGCAGGAGTCAAGAAGCCTTCCGTAGGTCTATTGAAGAGGCCCATTGAGGGAGTTGTCCTACTTTTTTCCAGATGATGATGATTTCTATGGAGCTTTCTGCCTGAATCAGGGGCCACCAATCCATTGATGCCAATCGTCGACAGACTCATTTGATCAAAGGAAGAACACTGCAAGCACATCAAGCAAAAGATAATTTTTAGGCAGTTTCAGCTACAATGAAAAGGGAAATCAGCTAAATGACGAAATTGCTACAGTGACTAACACTAGATGATAAAACAGAGAAAAGACAAGGAATGTATTTTAAATTGCTAGATAATGGAGGGTAGGTGAAACCCTAATGTAATCAAATCTAGGCCATTCGATCTAATTGAATCCTAGCCATTCATTTGGGCTTTGGAAAACTATAAATAGGGGCTTGCCCCTCATTTGTAAGAGTTGGAGAATTGATGTAAAGACATTCTGCAGCAATATAAAGCAACATTGCATGATTTATGTGTGTTCCTTTTCATTTTGCTCTTTATGTATGCATGGTTCACCTTCCATGTTAGTTTTAGTGTTAGTTTCTTGAATGGGAGTGATGATGGTGTTTGTTGTTTTAGTATTTAATGAACTTCCAACTCATGTTTTTTGTGGTTCATTGATGATGAATCACTTTGCAAAGCTAGTCTGAGCCTCTTTCCTTTATTGTTGCAACTTAGTTCGATTGCATGCACATGATGTGTGTATGTGATGTGAAAATCTACCGTCCTTAGAAGATGGCACTGGTTTTGTGTAGTTGTAGGTTTCTCTTGGTCAAACAAAACTCAGTTTAGGAAACTTGTCTACTTTAGTAGCCACCATTGTTACTGTTCATTCGTAGCTTAGGATTAGAACAACTTTCTTAACCCTTCTCCTTTTGCTATTTCTTTTAATCCTTGGTTAAAGTAGGACCCAAAGCATCACCATGAAGCTAAATCAGATGAAATTGATGAGTTTCAGCTTGCTGTTTTGAGTGGACAGCCACTGTTCATTCACTTCCAGCACTTTGAAACTACATTCGTAAACCCAACTTCCCATGCTTTATAACTCATCCGTAAGTCTACCTTGTGATTCCAACAAATCATATCAAATAATTGAGATATTCCAAGCACTGTCAAGACCTGACATTAGAGACCTTGGGATAGTGTTCTGCAATCTGATTGTGGAAGATTGTCTTTCAAGAGAGGTAGTGCACCTATGCACTGCCTGTGTTGAAAAGTGCATAAAAAACACATCAACAGTCTCCTTGTCACAACAAATTCTCCTGCATCTTCATTCTATCTTTATATTCCCTGTACCTGGTAATTATTGCAAAAATCTCCCTCCTACCTGGTGTCAATGTGATCTGAAGCCTAGTTCTCCATTTTTTTAGAGCAACTTTAGACTCGTTCAATGTGTCAGACCTCCTTTCTACTTCAGCTTTAAAAATTTTGAGATAAAGCTCTAGCCTCTGAAGCTTTGAGAAAGATTCTTTAGTCATTGTAGTAGGATGTGCTACTTCTTTGTTGAAGACTTCTCTAAAATTTGTGAAGATTCCTTTTGTGTCCAAAATTTTCTCATTAAAATCATTTGTTATGTTCACCTACAGATCATGAAAGTTCCCCTTGATTTCTCCTAACATATCCAAATACTTCTACAACATATCTATGATTTCCTTTACCAAGTTATCATATATGTTTATTTTCCATTTAAGTGAATCAAGCCATGAAGCATTTAATTCCTTTGGATCACTAACAATCTGTTCATTTACCAACTTCAATTGATCCATGGAAATTAACTCTTTCATTTCTTTTGAAACTACATATTGCTTGGTTTAATCATTTCTAACTTGCTACAGTTCTACTATTAATCCTTTTCTTTTATCAAGTTTAATCATTTCTAACTTGCTACAATTCTACTATTAATCCTTTTCTTTTATCAACAATGTCAGTGTAGGAAATCACAGATTTACTAATAAAAAATATAGCTTCCTGAGACAATTCTTCAATCCACTCACTAGCAGCCTTGGAATAATTTATATTTTTCTTAATCAAATACATCACAGACTCATCAATATTTTTTTCTTGGGAACTAGAATCCTTAGATTCAGTATACAAAAAGGGAGAAATAATGGAAGAGATAAAGTTTTTGAAATCCAAAATTTGAGATTGTAATTTTACCCTTTCTTTCTGTTCTTCTTTTACCTACTTTCCTAAAGCATTGACTTAATAACTGACATGATATACATCACCTTCTAGTGTCTAGGGACCCATGTCAACATGTATGATTTTATAATCATCCATGGTTATCTTATCATCATCTACATCTTTTAAAGGTTCTGCAATTTCTAACACCTAATTACGACAAACATAACTCAGAATTCTTGACATATTCTAGGCTTTCTTGGGCCCTAAGGAAGATTGGAGTAATTTTGTCACTGTATCTACTCTAGCCTGACATATGTCATAGGAGTGTATTTCCTCTTCTTTTCTACCACTTTCCTCAACCGTACTAGAGATTTTTCTATTAGACTAGGGGCTTTATCACTTTGAACAACCTTTCTACACTCACTAGGAATAATTGATATGTTTTCTATAGGAGGATATTGAGAATATTCTTCAAACAATGGCGAGAAAGTACTATCTTGAACAATATGCTTAAAGATTATCTCTGAATCTTTTGACATAGGTTTTGTTTGGACATTTTTCTTTTTAAGAGCAAGGGTGGATGGGTTGCCTTGCTCACATATTGATGTTGATTTAATTGATTTCTCTGGCTTTTCACCATCACCCCCAGATTGTGAATTGGCACTAGAAGACTTGATGACTATCCTCACTGATGATCTACCTCCATGGACTACTTGCCTAGATCCTTGCTCATTTTTTAGGGATGATTTTTTTTCATGAACAGAACCAACAACCCTATGGAATTTTCCCTCCAACCAATCCTAAGTCCTTTTGAGTACTAGTTCGGCCTGTTTACTCATATATAAAACTTCATCTTCATCCTAGTCAACTCTAGGATGTGATTTATCAAGAAACTTATCATATTCAGGATCAAGAACCATCGAATCTTCAAACACATTTTTAGGAATTTGGAAATAGAGACAAAAAAATTGTATCTTCTTGTGGGTTAACCTCATATGGTCTCTTTTGAAAACTTCATTTTCATTAGCACAATCTTCCCAGAAATCTGCGATTGAAGGTTGGTGTTGATATGAACCGAAGGCATACAAATTTTTTCTCACAAAGCCCTTGCTGTCAAAATTAGTTCTTACAAACAAGTACTAGAGATTGTATTCTTTGAGAATCCTTTCAACATTCCTAGCCATTTGATTACTTTTTCATTAGAAAGAATGAGTAACTAATAGGAAGGTATACCCTCGCTTTCCCATATTCATGTATTTTATATTTACTATGGCCATTTGTCTACAGACTTCCAAAAAAACTAGTAAATCCTTAGGGTACTTAGGAAATTTAAGTGGAGCCTTCTTGTAACCTCCAATTCTCAAATAAGAAAAACTATCAAACTAGATATAAAAACTTCCAAACTTCAACACCAGAGATTTTGATTAAGGGAAAAAATGCATTTCAGGGTTTCCATCCAACTTTCCCGCAACTTCCATTAAAAAGGAATCATTAACAATCCAATATTATCCCATCCCAACCTACCTAGTAAATTGCACATAACACTTATACACAAGCATGCTAGGACTTGGTGGTACTTGTGGTTTCAACCCTAGCCAATAAGCTCTTTGACTAGCAATTATATATATCAAACAAGAACACATATGAGAGGTAGCAGTCTTCTTAAAGTTAAATAATTGCTCATGCAAGTGAAAGAAAATTATCTCGGCCCAATTGATAAACATATTATTATCACAGATAACTAAAATGAAATAACACAACCAGTCTTCAAATAGTTCAACTTGTGCATTCCCAACGATACGATGATGTAAAGCAATAACATCAACAATTTCTGCTTTAAAATGTGTCCTCTTAAGTTTATTGGGAAATTGAGACTTACCTTTCTTCTCTGATTTTAACCATCCTTTGGCCATAGAATTTTCACACTGGGTTTCATTGGTCCTGAAATATTCATTAGCTGTTACAACAGACATCTCCTTTATGGGTGCCTTCTTTAGAATTCCCAATGCTTGAGAAATGACCTCGGGAAATTTTTTAGCTACAATGGTTTCATCTGTGGTGTTGATTTCCTAGGTTTTAGGAATGTACCTTCTCGCACATGCAACAATTAGGTCAACACTCAGGACTACTTCTAGAAAACCTCCAACGTAAGATAGTCTAGTTTCAAACACCTTCACATCTATAGCATATTTTTCTTTACTGTCTAGACATGCCCAAAATTCTTCCAATTTAAAAAGTCCTAGCTATGTATCCCTCACACTGAGCCAATGATTTTCAATTTCAGCCTGCATGAGCTCACTATTCCTAATGAGATGCTTGAATTCCTAAAGAAATAACAACAACAGGTATGCTTGAATTTATGAGAAAAACTACGCCACCCACGTATGTCATTATTGCTGATAGGATGTGCTTTAAATGCGACATTCAATTTCATACCTCGAAAAGATAGCCTTTAAACCTACATGATTTTGGAAATTCCTAAAAAGACAACTCAAGTTCATTCTGTACATAGCGTTCAATGAGTTGTTAGATGACGACACCTTTGAAAGGAAATGTCTGAGAAAAAATACGCCACCTTCAAGGCCAAGCCATATAAAATGACAATACGTGCAATCAATGTGGAGTAAAATGAGAATGCAGGCTAAATGTTTGAGAAAAACTACACCACCCACATATGTCATTATTGTTGATAGGACATGATTTAAATGTAGCATTAAATTTCATACCTTGAAAATATAGCCTTTAAACCTATATGCTTTTTGAAATTCTTGAAAAGACAACTCAAGTTCATTTCGTACATAGCATTCACTAAGATGTTAGGTAATATAAGTCCATCATGTCTCATGGTCGCTGAAACTTGGAACCTCAAAACCAGAGACTGAAGTTTCAATGTTTTTGAAACCTCTGACCCATCAAATTTGACTAAATCCACACATTGTAACTCAAAGGTTATGTATGCATGAACTTAAGTTACTCAACAAAGTGAACCAAGTTGGCGAATCAGGTAGTTATGAAAATTTAGAACTTCACGATAATGTGACATGTCAAATGGTTATAAAACTTAGAGGCCTAGTGATAAAGCTTGCTTTTCTCCCTTGAAGTTGAGTCTACAATGATACATCAAATGTTCTATCAAACCATTGAGTAATTTATGATATAGATATTAAACATGTGTTTTAAAGGTTTTTAACTTTTAACCATTAATAGCACTAAGCACAATAACACTTAGCGATGCAATTGCAAAGGACTTAATAAAAGAAATTACAATGTCACATTAATATAATAACAGCATATAACAATTATTAACACAGTAACACTTAACATTGCAAAGGACTTAATAAAAGCAAGTACAATGTCAAATAAATAGCACAACCATTTACTTTATTAAATCTACATGCAATTATTTTTTTGCTAGGTAAAACACTGCTAGGGGAAACACCCTATATTGATTAACAAAAAAGGATTACATGAGTGTCTATTTTTCAAAAAACCACCCTGAAGGCCTTTTCTGTCAAGTGACCTTCCCTAATCAGCTAGCCCACCCAAATTTTCATGCACTATATAATTCATTACAAAATTGGCCTAAATTTAAGTATAGGCACTCCAAGACTCAGGATTGACTCAATTACCCTATTACTATTACTATTTATATTCAAAAACAAAATGCTAAAATCATACCCAACCATACTTTATCATTCATCATCATCCTCTTCATCATCATCATCCTCTGAGTCTATGCATTTCAAGTACGCCTTGCAATTTGCAATCACCGGGCAGTCTACTCCACATTTCTAGTGTGTTGGGATTTTGGACTTTTCCTCTGGGCCTCTTGGATCATTCACAAGCCATTATTCCTCATCTCCAAGGTCCCAATCATCATCATCACCCGCTACAATTTCCTCTGCATATCTCATTGCCCACCCATGCAAGAGATCGGTTGTCAGCTTTGCTACCATGAGGAGAAAGAAAATGCTATGGTCCCTTTCTGTCCACAATTTTTCAATTCCTTCTAGGTTGCTGGTTCAGACCAAAGGAAACTTCATTGCCTCTCTCCCTCTCATCTGCATCATGTATTAGTTTTGTGGCATGGGGATTTTCCTATTCTCATCCACATTATCTAGCGCAGTGTCAATGTTGCCCAACGATGTGTGCACAAAGACCATTTGGGTCAATTTTTTGCATATCTCTTTCAAGACTCCTATATGCAAAAGGACTACTAAGAACATTGTCAGAATCTATGTATTTTTTTTGGCTTTATGATAAGCCTTTAGAAATTCTGGCCGAACAACCTACTTGGTTTCCCAGAGAATGAGTGGATAGGTCGAATTCATTAACCCCTATAGTCGCTTATCAGTTATTTCCCCTCTGAAGGCCTGCAGTTGCTTCTACATGTCCAATGCAAGTGGTGTTTCCGTTTTACTCCTTTTCCACAACTCGCCTTTCTAGAATTTTCTACTACTTCAAATTTTGAAAATGGAATGCGATAAATGGCTACTTACTCCACCTTTGCATGCAGCTAATACTTAATTTATCAAAGGAAAAAAAATGATTTGAATAACTCTTTATTGTAAATTTATAACCATTTATTTTATTACAATTGAATTACAATGTCACATTATTACTATAACTATTACCTACCCTATTTAATAAATTATGGGCTGCTAGTGCCGCTACCAGCCTGATTCAAGCAAACCAAAAAACCAACTTAGTCAATTCATGTATCTTAAGCATTACATGTACAATTAAAAATTAATTTTTTTAATTTGATTGGCGTCTAGCTACATACAAATTGTACCTCAATCTGACAAGCTACCAAAATCACCAGGCTCCAGTCAGCACTACCAGTGCTACTCAAACAATATGAAATCATTACAAATATTGTTTCATTAAAGCTATAGCAACTATAGCCATCCATCAAAAATTCATTGAACAATAGTGGTCCATAATGTCACGTGGTCATTGAAACTTAGAACCTTAGAAACAAAGTCTGAAGTTTTGAAGTTGTCAAAACTTTTGACCCACCAACTACATAGACGACTAAGAAAGACTTGCAACTAAGGTTAGGAAAAGCACCAAAACCTCGAATTTGGTGAATTAAGATAGTAAAGGTGGCAAGGATGGTGCATTTATGAAGTGAAGATTGAGGAAAATTTTTAGCAAGTGGACATGACTAGAGGATCGATGGTTAATTAAGATCAGTAGTGTGAAGTTTGGAAAAGTATTATCTCTTGGCCAGGCCTGGAATTTGACGGCCACCCCTACCTATCATATGAAAATTTTGTGGTGTTTTTATTCATTTATATGCCTACCACTTTACATTTTATGAAAAAAATTAACTATAAAAAATAATTTAATTTATATTATTTTATATTAAAATATTATTGATTTTATTAATCATACAGATTAAATAAATGTTATAAAATAAATGTTGTTGAAATTTTTTTATAGTTTAATCCTTAGATTCATCTATCTAAAAACATAAATTATTTGTAAAAGGCAAATCAAATCTCAAAATGCTCACCAATAAAACTAAGTTACCAAATGTTGTATTATCTTGAAAAAAATAAATGCTAAGAATCGTTGTAAAGAAACTGCTATTATATACTTTAGATTTATCTTCATCCATCAACTACCAAAAATATTCCAATTTTAAACTAATTCTATAAAGTATACTTTAGATTTATGTTCATCCATCGGACCATCAACTACCAAAAAATCTGATTAACCAACACAGTTTCCATTTCCAACATATCAAATTATCCCTAATCTACCCACCTGAAATCCAAGCATAACCCCCAAAATATAAAATCACAGAAAAAATTTAGTATAGTAATATTTTTTTTAAAAAAAACTTGCACTACTCAGGTGCCTTCGATGAATTGCCCATCTTCATCTTCTTCCTTGGACCCAGACCCTTCTTTTCATGCATCTCTACTCTAGCAATGCCTTTGAGATTCTCTATGACCTCCTTGATCTCCACTAGCTCGATGCAGATTTTGAGTGCTTGCCACCTGTGCTTTGCAGCTTCTCGCCACAAATCTTTGGTGCGTCCTTCTAGCCACCTGATAAAGAGATGATTGAAATCCATGAGCTCTCGACCTCCACCATCCATTCCTTCAACCTTAACAAGCCACACTCCTGGTATCACTAGTTCCAGAATGCCTTCCATATCCTCTAAAAAATATTTGTGAACCAGAGTTTTCATGACTTTCCTCACTACATCCACCAGTTCTCCTAAGTCTAGACCACAAGCCATGACCAACAAATAAATATCCATTTTGGTCCTATATCTGTGCTTTAATTTTTCAAAGCCATTATCCAAAATAAATTCAACTGCTTGCACCACCTACACATCCTTGAAGAGAAATAAACCTCGCAGTAGCTTCACAAATGCTTTTCCAATGAAAGGGTCTAGCTTCCTCTATGATGTCAAGGTGAAACTGGCCTCCATTGTTTCTCTAGTTCACTTTCTATAGAAACTTCCACACCTCCATCACTTACTAAACAATGTTTAATTCGCCAATGTTTTTTTTCTTTTGGCTATTCATATGGTGTTAATCCACGCCACCTCCCAGTACCATAGCCAAATTGAGAATTTCAATAGAATAAATGAAAGGTAGAGTACTTTGATGTATTGAAAAGAGAGAATTAAATGTCTCTACCACTGATTTCTAAAAATCTAATGGTTCTAGTGTTATTCTGGAGGTTTCAGTTTGCAAGTCTAGTGCTTCAAGGATTTACTTCTAGAATGCATCTATAGCCATCCATTGAAAATTTATCAAACGGTCCCTCTTTTAAAACAAACTTTATGCATGCGCATAATTTAAAATGGTGGCATCACTAGGCTGACGAGACTTGACCCTTAGGATTAAAGAGTTAAGATTTAAGGCGTTGTCATAAAATATTTTGGTTTGACTTAGGCAATATTAAATGTTAAACAAGAGCAGGATGACCGACAAACCTAAATAATTAATAAAATCTCAACCATTGATTTTTGGAAATCTAACGGTTCTAGTGTAATTCCGTAGGTTTAAATTCACAATTCTAGTGCTTGAGAAATATACTTCTGGAATGCAACTACAGTCATCCATCAAAAATTCATCAAACGATCCCTCTTTTAAAATAAAATTTATGCACATGCATAATTTAAAATGGGGACATCGCTAGGTTGGAGAGACTCAACCCTTAGGATTAAAGAGTTAAGATTTAAGGCTTTATCATAAAATATTTTGGTTTGACTTAGGCAACATTAAATAGTAAAAAAGAGCAGGATGATGACAGACCTAAATAATTAATAAAATCTCAACCATTGATTTATGGAAATCTAATGGTTCTAGTGTAATTCAACAGGTTTCAATTTGCAATTCTAGTGCTTGAGAGATATACTTATGAAATGCAACTACAGTCGCCCATCAAAAATTCATCCAAGAGTAATGGTCCATAATGTCGTGTGGTCGCTGAAACTTGGAACCTTAGAACAAAAGTCTAAAGTTTGAAGGTTTTCAAAACCTTTGACCCACTGACTACAAAGATGACCAAGAAAGAATTGCAACTAAGGTTAGGAAAATTTGCACCGACACTTTTCCAATGCATTTTTTATTAGTTTCATATTATGTTTAATTCTCCAATGTATTTTTCTTAATCATTTGAAAATAGGTTTAATTCACCAATGATTTTTTTTTTTTTGGTTTGAAAATTGGTTTAATTCACCAATCGAAATATTTTATTGGTTTGAAAATAGATTTTAATTGCTAATGGAAAAAATTTAGTGGTTTTAAAAGATTTTCATTTCGCTGATATTTTCCATAGACTTCTAGCGATTAGAAAAGATTCGCCAATGGACTTTTTTTTTATGAAAACTGAAAAAAATTACCACTATAATTAATATTTTTATTGGGAAGTATACAAGATTCACTAGGATTTTACACCTTCACCGAGGGGGGGTTTCTTAAAGTTTTCCCTATTCAAAATACAAGGTAATAAAATGTTGATTATAGTTGTTTATGTTGATATCATTTTTTTTGGAAATGAAGGCATGTGTAAAAAGTTTACTGAAGAAATGCAGAAAGAATTTGAGATGTCTATGATTGGTGAATTGAATTTCTTCCTTGGTCTACAAGTGAATCGAACTGATAAAGAGATATTCATTACACAATCCAAGTATGTAAAAGAACTATTGAACAAGTTTGGGATGGATGATTCCAAACTAGTTTGTACCCCTATGGTAACTAGATGTAAACTAAGCAAGGATGATGAATCTCCTAAGACTGATCAAAGCAAATACAGATCCATGATTGGTGGACTATTGTATCTTACTAAGTACTACCAGACCAGATATTATGCATGTAGTGTGTTTAGTTGCTAGATTTCAAGCAGATCCTAGAGAAACACATCTTACAGCCATAAAAAGGATATTTAGATATCTTAAAGGCACACCAAATTATGGACTATGGTACCCTAAGAGTAATGATTTCACCTTGAGTTCTTATATCGATGTTGATTGGGTTGAATGTGTAGATGACCAGAAGATTACCAATGGTGGTGCTTTCTTTCTTAGTGGAAGACTAGTTTCATGGTTGAGTAAAAAGAAAGACTCGACCTCTTTATCCACTACAGAGGCATAATATATTGCTACAGCATCCTGCTGCACACAAGTGTTGTGGATGAAGCAGACCTTGAAAGACATTGGTGTGATATATGATGAGCCTATTCCTATTTTATGTGACAATGCAAGTGTAATAATCATTTCAAAGAACCTAGTTATGCATTCAATAACAAAGAACATATCTATCAAGTATTATTTTCTAAGACAAAAAGTGCTGGAGAATGAAGTCAGACTAGAGTATGTGACAACAAAGGAACAAATTGGAAACATATTTACTAAGGCTCTTCTAAAGGATACTTTTAAGCATCTTAGGGAGAGGTTGGGGGTCATTGGCCCTCCTAACTAGGTACACATGAAGGTGCATCATTCCAGTGAATTCATAGATTCCTCATTTATTTGGATTGATAGATGGGTCTACTCCATAGGGTGAGTAGAAAAAGGTTTTCATTGTTGCAGTATAAGTGTATTCATAAGGGGGAGTAATCATAATTATTTATCTTTTCCATTGATGTCAAAGGGGGAGAGAAAGTCATGTGAAAAATAGTTGTAGAATAAGAGAAGGTGTTCTCTGAGAATATTGTTCAGTTTTTTTTTGTCTTTAATGGTTTTTTCACATCATGTGTTGCCATCAATGAAAAAGGGGGAGATTGTTGCAAGTGTGAGTTAGTCTGGTGGTTTTGTCATTAATGTTGTCATTAATGTCAAAAAAGTTTAGTATGTTGTAGATTGTACATGTATGGTTGAGATGTTGTTGAGATGTGAGTATATGGAGCTCTTTTATAGTGTTGCAGATGTGTTGGTTTGGTGAGTTTCCAAGTGCTTTTGAGAAAATTAATAAAGAAAAGAAGTGAAAGTAATGAAAGTGTTCAAAATGTGCTTCAATATGTGCTCTACATTTCTTCTTTGTTGATCTTATTCATGTGCGGATCTAAAGGATTGGTAATGATGATCTCACTATGTTATTTTCTAGGTTTCAATTTTTGGTCTGATGGTACGTGAAAGTTACATTCATAGTTATGTGAACTATTGTGGCAGAGTTAGTGTTATGTGGACTGGGAGAAATAGTTTTGCTTTGCAGTCCTCTTCTGTTTCATTTCAGATCTTGTAGATCTAGGATATTTCTTATGAAGGTCTTTTCTATACTTTGGAAAAGAAGTTTGAAGTCTGGTGATCAAGAAGTCATGTTTCAGTATTTTGATATGTGCTTGTTCAGTCCAGATGGACTGGTGAAAGATATTATGTGGATGAAGCTCATTTTTTTTTCTGAAGATGTATTTGGAAGGTTCTAAGATGTATTATCATACATGTGGAAGTGTGTTGTGGTGTCTACATGTCATCTTCTTGTTGGGAAGCATGTACATCAATGTTATTTGTGTTTTGATTAGGTTTGGCTGACCTGGTGTTTATACTTCATTTGAAGAATAAAATTTAAATGAGGAAGCGTAGAGAAGATTCAAGAATATTATTTTTGTTCTTGGTTAAATAATTTTATTGGTCCACTCTTATTCCTCTCCACCACGGGAATTTAGAGTTATCGACCTAACTTGAATTTATGAAATGATGTATTATGTTCAACCTTGGAGAAAGTTTCTAAGGTTAAGGATGGTATAAAATCAAGTCGAGTTGTGAATAATTGTATACAGTGTGATGCAAAGTGTTGAAAGTGTTCCACAAATCACAAGAGCATAAATGTGTGAGTGAGTTGTGATAGTAGTTTTTCAATTTGTTGAAGGCAATCAACTGAAGGTTTCTGCAATTCTAAAGTTGTACCTTAATTGTTGTGGTGGATGTTTTGTTCTCTTTTGTATCTATAGGTAGTGAGCCTCCCTGTTGAATAGTGAGTCCTTTTTATAGGCAGTGAGCCTTTGTATTTGGATAGTGAGTCCTCTTTTAGGTAGTGATCCCTTGCAAATGAGCCTTTTTATTAAGTTTATAATAATTTATATTATGAGTTAACCCTCACTGTGGTTTTTCCCTCATTGGGTTTTCCATGTAAAAATTTGGTTTTCATTGTGTTGATTTTCTTTCTGTTATTTGTGTTTCATGATATAACTTAATAAAAAAATAGTGTGGTTATGGAATTAATAAGTTTTGGGTTTTAAGTTTGAATTTGTGTGACAACTGATTAACCCCCCCTCTCAGTTTTCTTATGCCTATTTAACAATATCATCATTAATAGGCCCCTAAGACCCTATATTATGCATCTTGAGGCCTATTTCAACTAAAATCTTTACAAGATCAACAAATAGACTTAATTTCTCATCTCCCTGATACTTTCTCTCTCTAAAGAGGCCCTTTGGGACCCATATGCCACAAATGGAATATGAGTCTCATTTGGCCCCTTTTTAGGGTTTTGGGTGAGAAATCAAGGTTTTAATTTTTAAATTTCTTGAATGTCAAACTCTAGGATCTAATAAATGGTAACTTGGATGAATTTTCTATATTAAAAAGGTCTCAAATCATTATTTCATTAAGCCTACATGAGATAAAGTCAAGCACTCAAGGGTTAAGCATTACAAGACTTCACAAGAGCATCAAGAGAGTTTACAAGATTTTTTCTAAGGCATTTAAGAGTAGATTCCTTCATCAATTGTTGCACCAATTCAAGATCCATCATCATATCAATATTATAAGGTTTCAATCATGTTGTTGAGCTAGTGTTGTGATACAACATTGGCAAGCGAAGATCAAGCATTGTTCTACACTTATTTGAAAGATCTAGATCTACATTCTTCATGGCTACTTCATATTAGATTGCAAATTTACAAGACATCATTCAAGGTATCATTGTTCATGTTTCATGTTTCATTCCCTTATTTCATTATCTCATCATTTGGTTTAATTACATCAAAGGGGTTTGACCAAAGCAAACACCCATTCCCTAACAATCAACATGTTTTTCTCTCTCTACATGTGTAATTGTAGATCTAGGTGTCTTGGAGCTTGAAGGATCTTTGAAGATTAGGTTAAAAGCTTGAAGGAATTTTTTGGAGTTGTCTCCTCACTTACAAGGTCACGAAAATACTTCTATAGGTATGAAATCAAGGTTTCAAATCTGAAAACAAAGTGTGGTAGGGAGAGAAGAGATTGGGGAGAAAAATCAAACCTTAACCTTCTGAAAAGAACACTAGTATTGATACATCACCTTGGATGTATGAGTCCTGTTACAACCAATTTCTAGGGTTTTAGGAGATCCATAATTGACACTATCAAATTAAAGTTTTGGTGCAAAAAACCTAGTCTAGGACTAAATCTTCTAGACTATTGTATGAGTCCCAATTAGCATCAAAATTACTATTTCATGAATTTCAAGTCCTCATTCAAGCCTCTACAGGATTCTAGGTGCACACTTTTGATTTTATAGATTTTTTTCTGATTTACTTGCATTTCTAGGTCATTTAATTAAGTCTTGCATATCATTAAGTTTCATAATTAGGTCTTGTATTTCATTAGTATTTCCAAGCCCTAACTTGGAAGTGAACCCTTCTTTAGTTTATAATCAAACCCTAGGACAACCCTATTATCAGATCTCTTTCCCCTTTCTTCATTAGATTAAGATCTCTAGGGTTTCCCTTCAATGAAATTACTATGAAGTGTGTTAGCTCTATTTCCTAAACCATAAGAAGAAAATCCATTTTCTGTTATTGCATTTGCATTAGGTCTTGCACTAGTTAATTTGCATCTAGGGTTTCAAAATATTGCATTTGTGGGTTGTATTTTTACATCTTGTATCACTAAAAATCATTTGAAGTCTACATTTGCATTTAGTTCTGACACCATCCTAACTAGAAAGCATAGAAAACACTTAAAATTTCTTGAAATTCTCTGAAAAAACCCTAACTAGGACTCATACACCTCTTTGGGCGATTTAGTCCCAGTCTAGATTTTAAACTGCCTTTTAAAACATTAAAAACCTCATTTATGTGCTTCCTAACCTTTCTGGTAACATATAGTATCAATTTGGAAAGTTTCAGTAACTTTTTTTTATGTATCTAGGTCAAATCACCAATGTAGTGTAGTCATCTTTCTTTTAAAAAGTATTTCAAAAATTCATTTCAGTAGTAAAAATCTTTGGATATGTGTGACATTTGTTTATATTTTTGAATAATTCCATAAATTAGATAGTTTACTTTTTCATTTTAACATGTTTCCTTTGAAGAGATGTGATTTTGATATGATTAAGAATGGATTGCATAATGTGGACTATGGAAATTGAACACCCAACTTCAATTTATCCACACTAGGAAAGGGTATGCGCAGGATCATCATGGAAAAAATAGGCCCTTAAGTGGCAAAAAATTCAGAACAATCAAAGTTAGGCAACTTGACGTAAAAATTTGAATAAGTTATCTATATTATTTCAAAAATATGTAAGAATAGAGTTTGTAGCAAATTGAATGTAGTTTCTAAACTACTGGGTTTGCTTAAAAATATATATATATTTGGTGAAAATTTGAAATTTCAATGCAGTAGTACTTAAATTTCAAGGAAAAAATAAGTAGGTGTCTGTCTGACCACCCTAACCACAATAAAATGATAATATTTTTTTATAATATTTTAGATATAAGTAGAGGACTCATGTCTCGATGTGATGCATATTTTTGTAATTTTTCCAAGTAAATAATTAATTATGAAATTTTATTACAACTTTTAAAAATAAACTTTAATGTCCCATAAATGGTCAAAATTTCATGAAATTCAATTTTATTTTTTAATCCTATATTATGTGAAGCATAGAATGCCATGCATGTTTTAGATTCAAAAATGTGATACCATTTGAAAGTTATAGATGTTTTCAATCAACTTATCAATTAGGACTTTAGTTGTAATTCAAATAGAAAATGAATAATAATTACTTATTAAATTCAAAGTAAAGCATAATTTATATTGGTGGAAAGCTGAGAATCTCTTTTTAAAACATTTTTTATTTCATCAATTTCGGGGAAAAAAAAAAAATTTCAGCCACATACCCATCATATTGCCACTTTTTGGCCCATGATAATCCTGCACATACCCGAAAGGAATGAAGGAAGAAGGATCCAATTTCACAAAGTTCACACTCAAGAACGAATCCTTAAGATTCCAATGCAATAGAGATTCAAATACATCAAAGGATATTGTTCTTAAGGCAAGAAATTGATAAAGAAGATTAATTATTAATGCAAAACTAAGAAATGCAAAGTGTTTGAAAACATGTTGTGATATGCAAAAAGATAGATTGAATGCAATGTAAAACATGATAAAGAAGCCAAATAGAAAGAATACACCTGGAAACTGATAGAGGTTAGAGTGAAGACTATAGGTGTCTTTGGAATTCTGAAAGATTTGATTTTCTAACCAATTGGGACTCGTACGCCAAGTTGGGCAACTTAGTCCTAGATTAGGGTTTTTGCCTAGGAGGCAAGTTCAAAGAAATGGGTACTAGAATCTACAAACTAGTCTAGAAAATACCTTCAGTGGGACTCATATGCCAGTAATGGTCTATTAGTCCTTTTCTGCTTTTTCAAAAATTGAAATCACAAATTTGTACTCCAACACCTACACTTAGTTCCCAAACTGCAACTCGGATCCGACTTTGCAAAAAACACCTACAAAACATAATATAATTTGGTTTCTAATGGGCATATTTCCTCGGTCAAACCCCTAGTTCATATTTAAACCTTGAAAGATATAATGAAATATGGAGCAAAACCCTAGCCCTAAGTGTGTGACTAGGAAATTCGAAGCAAGATGCAACCCTATTCTAACATGTAAGAATAAGATGCATAAATGAAACTAGAATGATGTAAGACTCACCCCAAGAGACCCTAAATCACATTAGAAATGAATCTTAATAACATGCAAACCTTCCTTAGGCTGAATATAGAGAGAAAATGGATGATGGAATAACTTGGAAAACAAGTCCTTAGGCTTGGCTTAATGGCTAGTTCCATCTCCCCAACCTAGAATTATTCATGATTCTCCATAGACATCTATGATCAACCCTAAAAAATGCAAGATCTTGAACAAAAATTCAGCTTGAACACTTGCAAAAACCCTTGAATGTTTCCCTAAAGCTTCAACTTTGTTGTAGATAGACTTGTGAATCTTTTTGTTAATGATACTCAACACTTAACTCTTGAATACATTTGTTAAAAATGGCTAGATGTTATGAAAAAAGACCTAGAAACTTATATTTATAGGCATCAATACCTAATTAATCATTATTTAGAACTCACAAGCCAACATCAATCATAAATTTGAATTAGGTCAGTGAATTTCCAACTCAAAATTGAAAAATGCCCCAAAAGGGACTCATTTGCCGCTCTGGGCGACTTAGTCCCACCAAAGGGGACTCATTCGCATATGGTGGAAAATGGGTCCCACTTAAGGTTTTTGAGGTGTGTTTTCTAAATTGAATTCTATTTGTTAGGATTTATATGATTTTTGAGTAGAATAAGCCTCAATGTTCAAAATAATGGATCCTAGGGGCCTATAAATGTTGATTTAAAGGATGATTAAAGCAAGGGTGCCTAAGATAGGTCCAAATTAGACCAAGGATTGTACAATCTCCAAGAAGGAAGTACAATTTTAGTGTCCACATTTAGCCCCCACTTTAGGGCACATATGACTCTACGTGCATATGCAAGCTAAAGGACTCTAAATAGTACATTTTATGTCATGTAAAAGAAAATTATTCAAAACATGAGAGAATGAAGCCCCCAGTGTAGTTATCTGTAAAACCACAACATTAGGAATCACATCCTACAAAACAAATTCATTATTTGTCAAAAAATCCTCTTATGCAACTTCTAGAATTCAAATTAAGGGGTAGATATATGCCCCACCTTTATTTTGCTTGCTTTATATAGGTGGAATTAAGGTAGGGATCTAGCCACATTGAATAGGGAGAATCATATCATTGTAACACCCCTCCGTTTTGGATATTTGGATCGGCAGTGTTTTCTTGGTAATGTTTGATTAGGCTTATGATGTGACGATTGTGTCTGAACATGCTTTGACTTTCGAACTTGAGTACTTGTGATCGTGATTGTAAATGATGTGGAAGCTATATGTTGATGTGATGTTATCTTATTCTGACATATCTTAATGACATGTTTTAGAATAACTTAGAAGATATCTGATTAAATGATGTTTTATGCTATCGATGATATCATTGATGTTAGATGTGTTAGTTAGAGATACTGTATTGGTGAAGGGGACGGATTGTATCACTCGCTTGGGAGCGCCCTAAAATTCCAAGATTCCCTCTTCATGGTGTGTTTGATCATATTATATAGATATTGCACGTTCGACATGCTCTTTGTTGCAGGTTTGCAGGTACATGACATCGACTCCACCTGGTTTCACAGGTGTGAGCGTGTCCATTTACCAACGGTAATTGATTGGGAGATAGTAGCTAGGTTTTCCGATCCAATTCGTCACCCTAGTCAGAGCATGTTGTCGGGTTGTCGTCGGGGTTAATTGTGTTGATTTGGCCAAATTCCCCTTGAGTGTTTATTTAATTTCAAGTTTAAAGTTTATTGAATGACTTGCGGAGTTTAATTGATGATTAAATGGGTTGAGTTGCAATGTTGAAATGTGATTTATTTTATTGATTTATTTGATGAAATTAATAAAATAATTATTGGGTTATTGATTTATTTGATTAATTAATAAACTAGATTTAGTTTATTTATTAATTAGATTAATAGTGATATATTAAACGAAATAGTGATTTTGGCGTTATTGTATATATAGATTCAAATGAAATTGAAAATGGAAGTTATATTGGATATTTAGGATTTAATTAAAATCTTGTCTGAATAGTTACGATTAAATTAAAATAAATAATTAAATACTAATATGTTTAATTCCACTTTTGAAAAATATGGTTGAGAAAATCATTTATTGATAATTTTGAAATGCATATGTTTTATGAGAAATTTGGAAAATGCATAAAGTTAAATTAAAAATTCGAAATTGAGTTTTGAATTAAAAATTCAAAAAATTGGTTTTATAAATTAAAAATTAGGTATGAATTAAAAATTAGAAGTGAGATTTATAAATTAAAAAATTATGAAATGGGTTTTAGAATTAAAAATTCGAAATTGGATTTTGAATTAAAAATTTGAAATATTCCCATGTTTTTAAATTATATTTTGGGGTGAGTGGGAATTTTAGGGTTTTCTTTGACCAAATTGAAAAAAACCCTATTTTGGAGGAAAGGAGCTCTCATTATTATTTTTTTAATCTTACAATTTGAGAAAAATTTGCTTGGCTATGGTTTTGCTTGAAATTGTGAAGGAGATGGAGGTTTTTGTTGGAGTTGGATTCAATGGAATGATTGGAGAACACCATGGTTGAAGGTTTCAAATTTTTGGTGGAAAATCAGGTTCTTCTTTAATCTTGCTTGTTCATTTTGAAATAGATTAAACCCTCTTCATGTTTTTTTTGAAATCTTTGATATGCTGTTTGGAAATCCAATAAAACCCTTGAAAATTCATTTAAATCTAGCAAGAGAAAACTTAGAGGAATTCAAATGGAGAATTTTAACTTCTTGGACAAAATGGAGAAAACCCAGAAAAATCGTCATAATTTGTGCTTAAAAAATTCCTCTTCTTAATTTTCTCCTCAATAAAATTGCTCAATCTGACTGTATCTGGGTAGTTTGAAATGGGTTTGTTTCATTTATATTTTTGCATATAAATTTATGCAAGTGGGAGTTTGTTTTCAAAATTTCTGGGTGAAATTTATTTTTTTACTAGAATAGGGTTTTCGTTTTTGGATGAAATTGTGAATTAAATAAAATAAAATTTATTTTTATAGTTGTGGGGGCTGTCCACCCCCCATCCATGGGGGCGTTGGTTGTGTAGGATGGTGAGGGGGCTGCAAAGCAGCCACCACAGGGTACGTCCCTGTTGGGGCTGCAAGCAGCCAAGGCCTTGGGCCTTTATTTGTTTTAATACAAATTAAATTTATTAAAAGTTTTTTTTTTTTAAAGTTTTAAATTAAGTTTATTTTATATATATATTTATTATAATATATATAATATATGTATTAATTTTAAATTATATATATTATATATTTATTATAATATATATATTATATTTAATAATTTTTAGATTATAAGTTGATAATTATATATATTTAAAGAATAATTGGTTAGGTGGAAATTTTAAATGGGTTTTTAAATTATATTTAAATGATTATTTATATGCAAATAAAATAATATTTATTTGGCATATTAAAATAATGTTAGATGTTAAATTGAAATTTTAAAATGATAATGTGATTATTATAGTTGAAGTAAATTGATATTTTAATACAAAGACATAAATTGTAAAAGAATTGATTTAAGCATTGAACATATGAAATTAAAAGTGTATGATTATGGAACATAATTGCGGAACTTGGTATTAACGGAGGAGTATATATATTAAATGATTTGAGATTTGGATTTAAATTAGTTGATTAATAATAAGATATAATTTATAGAATATAAAAATAATATTTCAAAGGCATATGATTAAACGATATTTTAATAGTTAAAAGAGGAGCATTAAAATGATTGTCTCATTTGTTTAGATGAAATGAAATTGTTGTATGAGCAAACGTTCCATTTAGAATATTGATTTCGATAATTTATTTATTCCATGTTGAAATATGGTTTAAGTAAATTAATTTAAATGTTTATCTATTAAAAATATCTTGATTATGAATATAATCGTGAAACTTGGGGAAAATGAATGTTGTATTTTAATCCGAAGGTCTAAATCATTATAGTGTTTGATTAAGGGAATATAATCGAGAAACTTAGAGTTAACGAATAATTTATTCTAATCAGATGACTTTATTTATTAAATGTTTGTCTTATTTATAATTTGATTTTGACTATTGTGGATAATTGAGACAAATGATATTAAACAGATAGAGTTAAATATAGATTATCTTAAGATGAATTTTGTCACGTAATAGAAGCAAAAGTGGATTTTATATTTAGGTGATTTATTGGAATGTTGAAATTTGATAGTCAAATGATTTATTTTGAAGGGTAGATTTTAAATAATTAAATGCTTTCATTTCAAAGGATGATTTTATTAAGATATGTGATTGAGAAACGAAATATAATTATTGGTTTAAACTCCTTAAGTTGTCAACGTGCCTTGAGTTACTATTGAGTTGTGCGGATAAGGTCAATTATTTACTTAATTCCTTGTGTGACGAAATTGATTGATTTATTATTTAATCTAAATGCTTTGTTAAATGAATGGTTTCATTTATAGTATATGATTGTGATACTAGAGAAATGATTGAATATTTTAGTCGTTCATATTTTAGTCGAATGATTGTGTTTATTTGAATGCTTTGATTAGAGATGTTACTTGTAAATTTTAGAGTAAATGAGTGGGTTGTAAATACTTCAATGTTGGGAAGTGAATTTGATGTATTTGATTGAGTAAATGCAAGATTGGAAACTGTGATTGACTGGGTTTAGGAAGCCCTAACATTAGATATTGAATTGCTTGGAATGCTTTTATATCATGTTTCTTTCATTTTTACTTGTCGGTAAAATGGAGTTACGGGCCTATGTAAGTCTTCCAGAGAAGCTCTCTAGGGTGGAATGTTTTGTGTAGAGGTTCAACTTGTGAATCACCTTGGAAAATGTGTATAGTTATACCATGTCGTTTCACCCGGTTTTCACGAACAGGAATGGTGTGTGCCATCCTGGGAATAGGAGTGGGTTATGTGACTTTGTTTTCCTCTAGTGTTTGGAGAGGGTTTTGACCTTACTGCCTCCAGTGTATGGAGATGGTTTTAACCTTGTTTTCCTCTAGTGTTTGGAGTGAGTTTCCTTGTTTTGTTACCTCCTTGGATTGGAGAGGTCGTGTTATCTGGTCACCTATTGGGGTTATAACCATGTGAGTTGTCTTAGGAGAGTGGCTTGCAATGGGCGTCAGTGCACAAAGTGGTGCCAGGATAACCCTTTGCAAGTTGGTTAATTTAGTGATAACTAAATAAAACTTTTAGAAGCTTAGGTTGCATCTAACATTAAACAAGATAATTTGTGCCTCGCTCATGGACCCAAGGGCTTGGTCGAGACTTGGGATGAGACGGAAAGGCCTGGAATGGCAAGATCATTTATCTCATCTTCACGAGAGGTATTTGGTTCCGCATGAGTAAGAATTGGTGTCAGGATTTCGGTTGAGGCTACCAGGATAACCCGTGGAGTGGGGGCCGGGGCCTAGGAAGATTCCCAGAGGATATCCCTTGACGAGCTATGCGATGACACTCTTCCTAAGTCAACAGTTTGTATATATTATATGTGACACTCTTGATCTATTCTATGTCTGGAAGCAATGTAACCTATGACAGTGTTGTGTGGGTCGTACCTAGAGTTGTATGTATGATTGTTTAGTCATGTGATGAGGTCTTGTATTTATTTTGTATCAGTTTTGTGTGGCCCATGCCTAGTGGTAGATGGTCTTGTGTAGGAATTCCTGGTTACTATCTCTTAGCACAAAGGGAGTGGAACCTTTTGGATTCCACGTGGTCAGGTGGCATGAATCTTAATCTGTTGGTTCTTCTTCTTGTTCGTGTGGTCATGATTTCCAGTTGGAGAGCTCGTGGGAATCAGTTTCTTCTCATGCCTTGTTCTCTCAGTTCTTTTTGTATTTTATTACCCCTCAGTTGTTATCGAGGTGGAATTTGTAATCTGTAATCATTTTGTTGGAATTACCTCATTTGGGGAATGAGTATTGTAATCATATTGTTTAAATATTGTTAATTGAAATCTTTTGGTATTTCTTATCCTTCGTTGTAAGTTATCTTGTATGGAATGTATGTTGTCTCATTTCCTTAAGTGATTAATGTTTCGGTTTATATTAATGTTTGTTGTTGTTTGGGTTTTAAAGTAATCTTTGTCTCGTGGCCTTAGAGGTTGTTGGCAATGTGTATTCATCTTACAGGTTATTTTTACTAAAAAAAAAAAAATTGGTGCATTTAAGTAGTGAATTGCAACTTCCTCTAGGGTTGCGTGGCAGGGCATTACAATCATAGTACATTTCCAAATACCATGCCACATAATGATAGATGATTGAGGATATCAGGAGTGGAACTATGATTTTAACACAACAATCGACATTGAAAATGGAGCTCTCTAGAACCCATTGTGTTGATTTGGATAAAAAGCACCTTATTAAGTCTAAGATAGTAAAAACCATAGTTTTATACATAAGAGCTAAAACTGAAGTAAATTGTCACTTACTTTATCATTTCACCTTCTTGTAGTTTGAGAGCAATGAGAGGATAGTGAAAGATTCTGAGTAGATGGGACTACAAGCCTGTGAGACTAGACATACTAAGAGACCAGGTGGCACACAACAAGCATCAACATGAGGTGAGTCGATTCTACTACCTTTGCTTTGTTTCTACGCAATTATTTGATTATTTTTATTCATTTCTAGGATAATTTAGGATTCTAGAAAAACATTTGCAAAGTGTCCCCTTTTTTTGTGAAGTGTCCCATTTGTTCGCAAAGTGTCCCTTTTGTTTGCAAAGTATCCCACTTTCTTACAAAGTGTCACATTTCTTTGTGAAGTGTCCCAAAAAGGTTTTAAAGTATCTAGGGCCTTTAGGAAAGTGCACTAAATGGAATTTAGTACAATTTTATGATGAATAATGTAAAATTTAGAGATTTGAGATTACTTATAGGGTGTATTTTTTCTTTATTGATAGGTACCAACCCGTTCGTGTTTTTTTTTGGGTGCTAAATAGCTTAGATTTCTTAGAGACCTAGCCGCCACATTTTCAGCAAAGGACGGAGAGCATTTGTAGGTTGTAAGGATATATTGGGTGTACATCATGCCCCCATGAGGTACCATGATGCAATGTTGATGGCTCTAGCTAAGCGCTGGGATTTAGATACTTGTACATTCCACCTTCCTACTTTTGAGAGGATGGTCACTCTAGAGGGCGTCCACTGCATCCTTTGAGTTCCTATTAGGGGAGAGTGGGTATGCTTCTAAAGAGATAGTGCATTTTATGAGTAGAAGGTTGACATGTAGTATTACCTAGATGGGCTAGTACATGATGAGCAGGTAAGGGCATGAATCAATCTTCTGATGTTGCTATATTCACAAGCCCCAATGGTGAGAGGAATTATGTTGCACTAGTACTCATCCCATATGGGTGTGTAACACACCTAGAGGGATGAATAGTACACCTAATACTAGGATGGCAGAGCATAAGACAATATACATGTGAGGGTGTTGTATCCTAGTGCACTTATACTATGATCTTGGACGGTTCATTTTTTGGTAGGTGGATAACATGGTACACTATATGCTTCTACATTTTTGGTCCCTTGAGCATATCACATTTACCAAACCTATCATCTTCTCATGTCTAATAATAGTGGGGTATCCTTGGGCCTTTAGTTATCCTCTACATCAGTTGTGGTAGTACGGATATTTACACTTTTAGAGAGTGAGATTTGACCTACTAGAGAAGGATGAGATCTTGTGAAGACCCTATTAGCTTACACTTCAATGTACAGATTCCACGAGGTAGTTGAGGAGATTATAGGTAGACAAATTTTTGGTTGGTTGAAATGACTATGTAGTACATCATTCTACTACAATCGAGTCATGCAACAGTTTGGGTAGATCTGAACACCACCTACAAAACAACACTTTTCCAAGAGATCAATGCAGAGTGCCTGGAGACTAGGTGATATATTACAACTCACTGTAGAAAATGTTGTCGAGAGTGACTTTGAGTACATAGATCACAATGAGCCTCTAGTCTCTAATGTGAATGATGGTGCCATAGATGGTTATGAGGAGTGGTGAAAAGTATCATGACCAACTCCCATAGTTTTGATTGATGAGCCTATAGGAGATGCAGGACCATTGCTAGATGAGGGAGATGATATAGAGGATAGGGCTGAGGAGACACATTACAGGGCTACAAACATATTTATAGATGTCATAGATGAGGCGTATGATGAGGATGTAGATCCTAACTATGATGGCTAGGATAGAGGAGAGGACGAGGATGAGGACGAGGACCAAGAGGAAGAGGAGGACTAGAAGGAGAAGCCACTCATGAGTGATGGTGATGAGGTAGTAGCTGAGGATTGATACAAGTGGGGAGAGCCCTTTCCTATTCGTATGGCTAGATCAAGGGCAGTATCCATTGTAGGCATCAGTATCCACAATCATGGAGGAGCTAGCACATCTTCCATGCCCCTTGCACAAGACGAGGTTGATGTTTCTTAGCCTACTAGAGATATAGCTGATGATGTTTTATTTCATGCATGTGCTCTGTGTTTATGTGTGTGTGTGTGTGTGTGTATATATATCATGATGTGTACTAATTGTGTATTGTTTCAACCTTGCAAGATTTTTGAGAGATTGGTAGGATCTCTATTGACAAGTAGCTACAAAGATAGTGTCAGCATCTATCAACGAGAAGGTGAAGGACTCATATTATGTTCCCCCACCAATTGTGGATTAGGACCCAGAGTCACTTAGGCTATTCTCAAGACTCTAGGTAGCATATGAGAGTTTGAGGAGGCGAGTCCATCGAGTTGATGTTGCATCAGAGGGATAGTCATCTTGAACTCCAACAAAGTTCGAGAGACTAGAGTCAAAGGTAGCTCAGATACAGGTGGAGAGGGATCAGATAGCAAGTGCACATTGGGAGGCCCAAGGATAGATACGGGGCTTAGAGTTTTCTCTCAAATTCAGTGGATCATGATCACAATTACATACTACTATCTCTTGACATACTGCTACTAGATCAGTGTGAGTACTAGATTTTGAGGGGTCTACCAGCCACATACCTCAGTGATATTGATGATATGTGCATAAATTTATATATATATATATAAGTATGTAATGTTTTCTTATTTTCATGTATGGAATGTTAAATGGCAAGGTGATTAATTAAATTAGTCAATTAGTGTCTTCATATTTTATGTGATCTAATTAAAACTTACTACAGTTTCTCTTAGATACAACATTGTGATTAAGTATGTAATGCTAAATTAAATGCAACTATAATATAGCACAACACACAAGATAAACTTGAATAGTATGAAACCTAAAGTAACTATAAAAGTAAATTAAATAATTACTTTAGTGCTCAAGGCACACACATAACTAGTTGTCAAGAACAAAGCAATGCGAAAGCATATAGAATATAATACAATAGCTCTATCAACACTACTTTATCATTCATACTATCCAAATGGATTAGACATAATACCAATGTAAATGCATGGAATTGATAAGTTCTTTAAGAGGTGTGCCATCTAGTTCTATTAAGACATAGGCACCAGACCCAAAAATTTTGTCAACTATGTATTGTCCTAACCAATTAGGACAAAATTTTCCTCTTTCATTTGGATCAGCATTGATGTGTTGATTTTCAGATAGGATTAAATCACCTTTGTTGAATCTGTGGGGGATGACATTGAGATTGTAATAGAATTGTTTCCTTTTTCCATAAGCCTGAAGATGTTCAAGACCATTGATGCACTGTTCATCGAGCAATTCAAGCTGATGTAATATTTTTTCTTTATAGTTTCTATCATCAATAAGTCCTTAAAGAGAAATTCTTAACATAGCAATCTCTAACTCTAAGGGAATTATTTCCTCACTACCATTTACAAGATTGTAAGGTGTGGTCCCTATAGAGGATTTAACACTTATGCAATAGGCCCATAGCACACAATGTAATTATGTATGCCAATCCTTATGATGCTTGTTAACAAATTTCTTCAGGATTTGATTGATAACCTTATTAGTTGATTAAGCTTGACCATTAGATTACGGGTAATAAGGTGTTAAAAAATGATGTATGTTAAATGTCTAAGAATTTCTTCACATTTTTATTCTTAAATGGAGCACCATTATTAGAAACTAATGTGGAAGGGAGGCAAAAGCAACAATAATGTGTTCCAATATGAAATGACATATTACCTCAGTTGTTGTGGATCGAAGGGGAATGGCCTTTACCCATTTTGTAAAGTAATCGATTGCAATGATGATAAACATATGTCCAATGGAAGAAGGAGGTGATATCTTTCCTATAATGTCTAATCCCCAAATGACAAAGGACCATATTAGAACTTGAGCTTGAAGCTCACAAGCAAGAGTATGGGTTAAGTTACTATGCTCCTAACATTTGTGGCATTTTCTAATGTAATCAAATAAATATTGTTCCATATTTCTCCAATAGTATCCAATGGAGATGAGTTTTTTAACCAATGTTTTTCCTCCAAAATGACCACTACAAGTAGTTGCATGGGATTTCTCAAGGGCTATGGGTATCTCAGATTGTTCTAGGCATCTGAGTAAGAGACCATGAAATGATCTTTGATACAACATGTTGGCGAGAATGATATATTTAGATGCAAGCTTGCACAAATGGGCTTGGATGTTTTTGGTTGTTGGCTTAGGAAAGGTACTATTTTTCAAATAATTAAATATCACATCATACCATTCACTCAAGTCATCCTTAGTAGTTGTTAACAGGTCTTCCAATTTATCATCGATCAAAGATTTCATGATGGGATGAATGGTGAATGTGAAATCGTTTGAATGATCCTGAGCTTATATAAGAGAAGCAACACTCATAATTGCATTTGCATGTTGATTATCCTTTTATGGGATGTTATCAATGGTAAATGACTCAAAATTTTGTAACAAACACAGTGTGAGCTCCTTATATTTTGATAATTTTTCATGTTTTGCTTGATATATTCCATTTATTTGTTTGATCACTAGTTGTGAATCACCAAAGATCTTAATATCTTTAACACCCTTGATTAAGGTAGCACACAATCCAACAATTAATGCCTCATATTCAGCTATGTTATTTGTACATAGGAAATTTAATCAATATGCCAAGGGAATAGGATTTCTTGTAGGAAAGATTAGTATAACCCTAGAACCAAAGCTAGTTATACACTTGGATCCATCAAAATATAACTCCCACATAATAAGTTCAATTGTCAACACATTATCATTAGGGAAAAAGGGGGTGCTTGGTAATGTCAAAGGAGAAGGAGCATCAAATAAGTGGTGGATCAAGGCTTGACCTATGAATCTATTATTTCTTTTTGTGAGAAAAACTTTAGGTAAAACTCATTCAACAACATCACCTGTTTAGCTAGACATCCTGATAAGTCTATTTTATTAAAAAGATGTTTGAGAGGATCAAATTTTTTCATTACTTGTAATTTTGCATTAAGTAAATAGTGTTGCAACTTACTTGTAGTGAATACTTGAGAGACAAACATTGTTTTTCAATTTTTGTGTAGTGTTTTTCATAATTTATTAGAGTTTGACTAATGTAATAAATAAGATGTTCTTTACCATTGTCATCTTGCTAAGCCAACAATGCTACAAGAGCATGGGCTAATGCAGCTATATAAAGGATGAACAGTTTTCTTGGAATAATGGGTTGTAGAATGGGTGAAGTTGCAAGGTATTCCTTCAAACTCTCAAAGGCATGTTTACAATCCTAATTCCAATAAAAATGCACATCCTTTTTGAGATGTGTGAAAGGTAACGTTCAATCAACTAAGGATGCGATGAAATGATGGATGGATTGAATTCTTCCTTGTAACGTGAGCAATTGGGAAATATTTCTAGGAGGTGGCATGTTGATTATAGCATCAATTTCTTTGTGTCTACATCAATGCCTTTGTGAAATATGATAAATCCTAAAAGTTTTCCACTATCTCCTCCAAAGACATACTTTTTCAAATTTAGTCTCATGTTGTATTCGTGCATTTGTTTGAAGATTTTCTGAAGGAAATTCACATTATCTTGTCTAGTTAATGATTTTTCTAAGATGTCATCAACATAATCTTCCAACATTTTATGTATGTAATCATGAAATATCAATGCCATGTTTTGTTGATAGGTTGTGCTTGTGTTCTTTAATCCAAAAGGAATTATAACCCAACAAAATGTCCCCCAAAAAGTTGTAAATGTTGTCTTATATTGATCTTGTGGGTTTATGAAGATTTGATTGTATCTAGAAAATCCATCCATGAATGACAACAAAGCATGTCCCATAGTTGAATCCACTATCATGTCAATATTAGGAAGGGGAAAATTGTCTTTTAAAAGGGCTTTATTCAAGTCACAAAAATATGTACACATCCTAATACGATTGTTAGGTTTTGCAACTACAACAATATTTGAGATCCAAGGATAATAATCAATAGGTCGAGAATGAAACCCACGTCAAGGATTTTTTCAAGTTCTTCTTTAATAAGCAAGGCTATTTTAGGATTCATCTTTTGTATCTTTTGTCAAGCAGGCTTAGCATTTTCAATAAAGGCAATATTGTGTGTGACTATCTTTGGGTCTATTCTTAGCATATATGAGTATTCCATGTAAATTTATTTGGAAATTCATGGAGAAATATTTTAGTGTCTTCTTGTTCTTCGTTGTTGCAATGTTGTTTGAAGCATAATGTGATAGTTTGGCGAATTTTGAATGAGATCCCAAAGGGATATTTTTGTAGGAGTATTCTTAAGTTGTTCAACAAGATCGTAATCCATCCCACTATGCAGAGGTAAATCATGAGCATTAGGAAATATGGGATTGGGAAAAGGTAATGATATTTGGGTGGGTTGTTGTGGTTGTGGATTATTTCTAGTGTTGTATGTATGGGAAACAATATCTTTCTTAGGTGGGTAGAGCGTAAACTTAGGTGTAGGTGGAGGTTGAGACTTATGTGAAGGTAGGTAAAGGATGAGTTGAGGTTGAATTACATTGAAATATTTTGTGTTACATTTCTCATAGCAAACCTTAGTGGATGGCTTTTCTAAGATGAAGTCTTGAAGGCTTCATCTAACATGCCAAATTCATCATGACTAAAATGTCTGAGAGGTAAGTTATCATCAAGTGGTTTGGGTTTTTCATGACAAACCTTAGTGGATGAACTTAGTGAGAGTAAGCCCTATTGAGTTTTGTCTAACTTATCCAAGCATCACTAATAAAAGGTTTGGATGATATATTTTTTCTAAACTGAATCATTTTTATTGTTTCATTTGATGTTTTTAGTTGTTTGTTTTCATTTTCTGATGAATCTTATCTAAATGAACTAGGAACTAATGCTGAAAATAAAAATTGTAAAAATATAATGCTATACATAATTGCCATGAAATTAAATGATGCTAAATCTAATTATTTCAATGTAACAAAAGATAACTAAACTAAAAAAAAAAATTGAGAATAGAAAGAAGCTTAAAAACTGGAAATAGGATTCTAAAAATAGTAATGCAAAAATGTGGATTGGGACTAAGTCACCCAAGATGGAGAATGAGTTCCAATAGGGGTATTTTTTAAAGTTTTCTAAGTTTTTTGGCTAATTCTTATGTGTTCTCTATTGTACAATGCAAATGTACAGTGCAAATGAAAAATTTTACTATTTTTCAATGAAATTAAGTGCAATAATGCAAGCTAAATGAGCTTTTCACTCATGGAAATTTTAAAACCAGAGAATGCAATTTAAGCATTGCAATGCAAGATAATTATAGGATGTAAATGTTCTCCAAATTAAAAATATGATGCTTCTAAAGTTGTGTTCACCAAAATGTGGACTATGGAAATGGGACTCACAACTTCCCTTTATCTACACTAGGAAGGGAATGAAGGAAGAAGGATCTAATTTCACAAAGTTCACACTCAAGAAAAAATCCTTGAGATTACAATTCAATAGATATTTAAATCTATCAAAGGAGATTTTTCTTAAGCCAGGAAATTGATAAAGAATATTAATTATTAATGAAAAACTAAGAAAATGCAAAGTGTTTGAAAACATGCTATGATATGCATAAAGATAGATTGAATGCAATGTAAAACAAGATAAAGAAGCCAAATAGAAAGAATGCACCTAGAAAATGATAGAGGCCAGACTGAAGACTCTAGATGTCTCTGAAATTCTAAAAATTCTAATTTTCTAGCCAACTAGGACTCATACACTAAGGTAGGTGACTTAGTCACAAATTAGGGTTTCTACCCAGGAGGTAGTTTCAGAGAAATGGGTACTAGAATTTGCAAACTAATCTATAAAATATCTTTATTGGGACTCATACACCACTAATGGAATATCAATCATTTTATCACTTTTCCAAAAATTGTAATCATAGATCTGTACTCCAACACCTACACTTTGTTCCCAAGCTACAACTTGGATCTGATTATGTGAAAACACCTGCAAAATAGAATATAATTTTATTTCTAATGGGGGGTTTTCCTTGGTCAAACCCTTAGTTGGTATTTAAACCTTGAAAGAGATAATGAAATATGCAGCAAAACCCTAGCCCTAAGTGTATCTAAGACTAGGAAATTTGAAGCAAGATGCAACCCTATTCTAACATGCAAGAATAAGATGCATAAATGAAACTAGAATGATGTAAGACTCACCCCAAGAGACCCTAAATCACATTATAAATGAATCTTAATAACATGCAAACCTTCCTTAGAATGAAAATATAGAGAAAATGGATGATGGAATCACTTGGAAAACAAGTCCTTAGCCTTGTCATAATGGCTAGTTGCATCTCCCCAACCTAGAATTATCCATGATTCTCCATAGGCATCCATGATCAACCCTAAAAAATGCAAGATCATGAACAAAAATTCAGCTTGAAGACCTACAAAACCCCTTGAATGTTGCCCTAAAGCTTCAACTTTTCTATAGATAGACTTGTGAATTGTCTTGTGAAATATCCTCAACGCTTGACTCCTGAATTTGTTTGTTAAAAATGACTAGATGTTATGAAAAATGACCTAAAAACTTATATTTATAGGCATAAATACCTAACTAATCATTATTTAGACCTCATAGGCTGACATCCATTGAAAATTTGAATTAGGTCGGTGAATTTCCTGCTCAAAATTGAAAATTTTCTCAAAAGGGACTCATTCACTACTCTAGGAAAATTAGTCGCAACAGAGGGGTCTCATTCAACCAAGGTGGAAAATGGGTCCCACTTAAGGTTTTTGAGGTGGGTTTTTTGAATTGAATGATATTTGTCAAGATTTATATGAGTTTTGAGTGGAATAAGCCTCAAAGTCCAAAATAATGGGTCCTAGGGTCTTATAAATGTTGATTTAAAGGATGATTAATGCAAGGGTACCCAAGATAGGTCAAAATTAGACCAAGGATTGTACTATAGATCCAAGAATGGAACATAATTTTAGTGTCCACACATAATTACAATATCCCCTCTTATGTTTTCAATTTAAAGTACAACAATGAGGTCATTAAGAAACATGTTAGTCATCCTTCTACTATCTTTCATAGTTATGAGAACATCTTGGAGAAAGTGTATCAAGCCATTGAAACAATCCCTAAGATTGGATTGCCTATTAGTGAGGATGGTATGATACAAGAAGACATAGGCATAGACAATCATGAAAGCCATAAATTTTCTTCTCCCAATACCTCTCCTACTAGTGACAAAGGTATCCTGGTGAAAGAAGATACAATCAATGAGAATGATGAGAGTCTTGATTGTCTCTCTCCTCCTCCCTCTTTGGAAGATATTATGACACACAAAGTTGAGATCATAGACACATTTATAAACATCACCTTACCTATTCTACACTCATCCCTTGCTTGTGAGAATATTTTAGTGAAAGATGATGATATCATACAGAGCCATGAAAATCAAATTTGTCCTTCTCCTAATATCCCTCCTCAATGTGAAGAGGATTGGTTGGTGTTAGAAGATGCACCTATCGAGAGTCATGGGAATATTGTTCCTCCCCTCCCTAATGCTCGTATCATTTGTAAAGATCTATTTGGTAACCATGAAAATTATATTTTCCCTTCTCTTGATGCCTCCCCTACCTGTGATGAAGCTACTTTACAAAATCTAACCATTTAATTTGATGAACATCTTATAAGCACTCCTACTAGGGTAGATAGTATGGCACAAGAAAATGATACCTTAGAGAAAAAGGATGAATTCATGGACAATCAAATTGACCCTTCTCTTGATATCCCCACTATTAATAAAGAAGAAATTTTGACCATTGATAACTCCCTTACTTTCGATGAAGTCATTTTAGAAGAACAAACCTTTGAACATTATGAACATATTGTTTGTAGTTCTCCTACAAACTTTCCTCCTAGGGAGGATATTGTGGTGCAAGAAAAGGATAACATTGACAATAATGATATACTATCCTTAGATGAAGATGATGAAGTAACATTAGACTCTCCTTCAATAAGGGACATTAATATTATTCAACCTCAACTCATCCTTTACCCACCTTCACACAAACCTCAAACTCAAAACAAATGTGAACTTATCCTCTACCCATCTAAGAGTAATGTGTCCCAAAAAATGAGTCATAATACCATTGCTCATACATATAACACTAGAAGCAATCTACAACCAAGAAAAAAGCCTTCAAAATCCCTCCCATTGCCTAACCCTATCTTGCTTGGTCCTCCTCATTTTCCTCCACAAAGTGGAAAGCAATATTCACCTTGTTGAACAACTTAAGAACACTCCTGCTAAAATAGCATCATGGGACCTTATTCAAGCATCCCCTCACTATCATAACATGATTCAAATTTCCTTACAACAATTTCCTATCCCCTCTAATGAAAAATCGAATGACATAGCAACCATGATTCAAGGAATAAATATGTTGACATTGTTTTCCACCAAAGCGAGCTCTCTCCTTTTGAAGTGCACAAACAATATGATGCTTTCATGATAATAGCTCAATATAATAAAATAGGCATAAAGTGAACCCTTGTCGACAATGGCTCCACCCTTAATGTGTGTAGTGTAAACCTTTTGGATAGGATTGGTGTGGGTAAATAAAAATTCAACCTAATTCTTTATCTATTCAAAGATTACACAATGTAGGAAAACAACCACTGGGTGTGATAACTTTACCTATTAAAGTTGGAAAGGAAATATTTGAAACACTAATCCCTGTTATGCCTCACAACCTTTCATATAATCTTCTTTTAGGTAGACCATGGATTCATGCAATGAATGGGGTGCCTTCTACTCTTCATTGTGTAATGAATTATGTCTACAACAACAAAGTATATAGAATTAAACTTGAACTTGAACCAAACAATAGTTTTAACATTGACAAAGATAAGGAAAATCCTTTGAAAACATTGACACCAACTACACAAGTAGAACTTGTGCAAGAGAAATACAAAGAAAAACACATTAAGGAAGTAACGAAGATATTAGAAGATGATTGAGGTACCTTAGATTTTGAATCATTCATGGGAGAATACAAGATCATAAAAAGACTCTAGAAAGGGAAAAGAAAAGATTTAATGTCAGCAAAAGATTCTGAAGACCCTTCGAAAACATCCACCTCAACCACTTTAGAAAACAAAGCAAATTATACAACAAACTTTGATGAGCTTAATTATGAGCAATCACCGAATCCAAAAGAGATGAAAAATATTTATGGAAAAGGTTATGAACTTATGAAAAAACTTTTGATATAGTGGTGTGCCATAGAAAAATGGCCCCTTGTCATTTTCATGTCCTTTTAGGTCTTGTTTCATGGTGTTATAACCATGTTGCTTTGATTTTATAATGTAACATGGATTGAGAGTGCTTATTTAGGTACTAAAACTCAAAGAATGATGTCTTGTGAAGGTGTTGTGAAGTGTTGTAAGACATTCCTACATTCTTCTAGACTCTATTAATTACAATTCATGTAAAAATCACCTTTTTACTCATCAAAAAGTCCTATTTTGAAGTGTTGTAAAGTCTTTTTAACAAGCTTTCACCCTTTTCCAGGCATATCTTCACTATTTATCATTTTCTTATGCTTTATTTGGCCCCTTTATGGTCTCATATGCTTTAAAATTAATTTTTTTTTTAGTATTATCCAAACAAACAACATTAAATACAACATATTTCCCAGCACATTTTCAAATCCTAGGTGGGACCCATTTTCCATGGGTGGCGAATGAGTCCCCATTGCCCCAAATTCAAAATATTTTAAATTTCCTTTCAAGATTTTATTCAAAAGCACTTGATGTCAGCCTATGATGAGGTATGAACGGGTAACTAAGGCACAAGTGTGTATAAAATATAAGTAATTTTCACCTTGTATACGTCTAAAAATGGTCATGATTAAGCTTGTTAATTAATTAAATATGATTTATTTAATTAATTCCTCTAATGTCATCTACATATAAATAAATTTCATTATTTATTTATATCGTTCATTTTCTAATTCTTCTACCTTAATTAAATAAATAATTTTATTTAATTACTAACATTTCCATCTTCCGCTTAATTAAATTAAATAAATTTTCATCATTTATTTATATTTGATTATCATTCTATTCTAAAGTTTAAATATTTTGAATATTTGAATAATGGAATATTCTCCATCCCATAATCGATTTAAATATTAAATATTTTATTTAATATTTCCTCACCCTAATTTCATTTTCTAAAACATAATTAAATATGATTTATTTAATTATGTGGGTTTCCATTTTCATCTCCACTTCCTAATTAAATAAATATATTTTATTTAATTTCTAACTCATGCTAACTCACCCTTCCAAATTCTTAACTCATCCTTCGAAATGAAAGTTTCCCTTCAAATCTCAATGACGAAAATTTAAAGAAAAGGGAAACCTTCCATCTTCTCTTCCACTCTCAAAAAATCTCCCGCCGTCCGTTCGAACAAGCTTAATCCGGACCGTTGATCGAATCAGCCAATCGAATCCATTCGAAAACTCTATAAAAGCCTACGCAAATCCAAGCTTTGGTTACCCACGCATTTATATGAAAATGCTCAAAAATTCATGCAATCACAACCATACTAGCATCTCAACATAGCTTTGCATTTAGCATAATATGCATTGTTATTTAAATCTCATTCTTTAGCTATCATTTTGTTGAGCATTGTTTTGCTGATCTGAGAGCCACTCGAAAACAACAAAACGCTGGAGTTAGAGGAAGATAAGATGATTTCAGGAAGCTACTGTTATGGTTTGCGTATTTCTGTTTCTTTTTCAGCCTTCTTGATTTAATGTCTTATTAATATGTGTTTGATTTCATCTACATTGATACAATTTTTCACTCACACATAAAATGGCACCCACCATGGGGCTCAAACCCACGAATTTAACATTCTCTACAAGTTTTTTTTGACAGTTTCCGCATTCTGGAGTCAACTTTCAGAAAAAATTAGCATTTAAGCGCATTCAACATTTTCTACGGCGCATACGGGATTTTTGACTTTTTTGTTTTGCCGGATTCTGGAGCGCATATAGTAACTGTTTCAGTGCATCCAGGGACTGTTTCAGGGCATCCAGGGACTGTTTCGGCGCATATACCATTTCATTAAAAATTTTGTAAAAAAAAATAATATTTTTTTTAGTGCATTTAGGACATCTTCTAGCTCATCTGAGACTTTTTCTGGTGCATTTGGAATTTTTTTAGCACATATGGGACTTTTTATGGTGCATACAACATCTGTTTCAGCGCATATATCATTGTTTCAACATCTTTTTTAGTAAATCTTAAAATGGCCGTATCTTGGTCATTTTTTGGTCTTTTTCAGTGCTTTTTTTTTTGAAATGGGGTAGAATGTCATAAGCTATCCAATGGTGCAGGTGTTTATTAAATTTGACAAATTTAACACTATTTTAATGCATTTGGCACTGTTTTAGCGCATACAGGGTTTGTTTTAGCGCATATATCACTGGTTCAACATTTTTTTTAGTCAATCTTAAAATTTTCATATCTTGGTCATTTTTGGGTCTTTTTTAGTGGTTTTTTATTTTATTTGGGGTAGAATTTCATAAGCTATCCAATGGTGCAGGTTTTTATCAACTTTTATAGAGTTAAAGTTATCAAATTTGCATATATTCTTCAGCACATATGACTTTTGTTCTAGTAGATTTCTAATTTGTTTCTTTTTATCTTGGAAACTTGTTGGTGAATCATACGAAGCTTGAAAAGCATTGGGATCAATCAAAAAACAATTTGGAAAGTGAATATCTAGGTGCACACATTCTATTTTTAATCTCTTAATCTTGTTTGTCACACATTTTAGTTTGGAGCATAAAATCAATCTTGTTTGATCACATAATTGAAATTGGCTTAAAACGAATTTTGTCTCCAATCACACTTCAAAAATTGGGTTTAAAATGAATCATTTTTTTCCTACACATTTTGATTTGGGATCTAAAAAGAACGAGTGCTTCATTGCTTTCTTGCACACATTTCCTTTCTAAGGGTAAATTAACAACTGTGAGTGTGAATCAAGTGTGTGTGTGATCTTAAACACCTCACTTGGTTTGATTTTTTCAAACCCTTTCTAGGAGGCCTGCTAGGGGATTTCATCACCCTTGGGGACGACCTCAATCCAAGTGTGAATGGAAAGACACGCTTGTTTGGAAATTAAAATTTTGTCACTCTTGGCTAAGCCCCAAAGAAATTTATACCTTTGGGAAGTGAAGGTGAAGGGTGGGTTACCCCTTTCTCCCGCCTGTGTGGTAGGATTTTGCTTTCAAATCATCCTTAGTCAACCTTGTGTAGACTAGCTTGAGACCTAATTGGCCATACCCACTTGACTAGTTCTAGGACTTGTTGACGTGTCTTCTTCAAATGTGTGCTTGATAATCACATTCATAAATTCCAAAATTCAAACTTGCTTATGTGTCTTGCATGTGTGATTCATGTGTGTACATGTGTGATCATTCATTTAAACATTTCCAAATCAAGCTAGACACTAAACACATAAAGACAAGTCACTCTACACGTTCTTCCAACACATTCATATTCAATCACTTTCATCCTAATCATTCTTCCTAGTTACATCCTATCCATTTCATCCTAATCAATCCAAGTCATCTAATCTAATCATTCCACATCATCACCATCTCCACTTGTCAAAATGGTCATAATCATAAATAAGCCCAATCCTAATCATAAGCCCAAAATCATAATCCAAGGGGGCTATCCCTCTAGGCCAAATCATGAGACAAAACCTAAGCCCGAGATCATCATTCAAGGAGTCCCTTTCTCTAGTTCAAATAATGAAACAAAACTAGAACATAGAATCAGACTTTGAGGGGCTTCTTCTACCACCTCTAATGATGACATGAACTATGTTGCATACTTTGAGGAACAAATCAATGTGCAAGAACTTACACACATGTGTGACACCATGCCCACATTTGAACACAAATCCCTAGCATCCCAACTTTGAAACCTCCTTCAGACACTTCACCAAATACCCAAACCCATAGACCATCAAACCATACAAAGCCTTCAAACCCTCTTCCAAAAATTTCAACAAATTAAATCACCTCCAATCCAATGCCTCCTAGCTCAAGCCAATCAATTCATTGCCATTTATCAAATCCAACAACCACAACATCATCCCCTATCCATTCATTATCACCCTTCCACCTCATACCAATCTAATCCATCCACTTCTTCATATATCAATGCCACATCAACCTATCAAGCCACATCACATCAAACACATGTGAACTTAAGTTCTACCTTGCAACAAGGCCAAACTTCCTCAAGTCTTAATGCCACTTTCAACAAGGGAAACACCAATCTAGTTCATGCAACCTTACCATCATCCAATCAAAACCAAAACCCTAAGCCAACACCTTCCACCCATACACCTGCAAAGGATGTGACCCAAGGGCTACTAGCAAGGAATCAAACATCGCCATGTCATCCAACTCATATTCTTGAACATACAAAAGAGTCATCAAACATCATGCCAAGTCCTTCAAGCCAACCATGTCATCCACAATCCCTTGATCCAATTCAAGAGTCATCCCCTTCCACCTCCATTCCAATAAGTCATGAGGTATTTCAAGAGCACAATCCTAAACATGATGAAACATTACCCACTCATCCACATAAAGATCAACACCCTCCCAATGATTCCATTCATAACATACCTAATACTATTCATGATCAATCTTTCATCTTTGATGAAGACCCATTTTATGATCAAGAAGACCATGGTGATCCTCTTAGCCAACTTTATGCATTCCATGGTCAAGAGATTTCCACCTCATCCATCCATGATACACAAAAATCCACTTCCCTTGATGAGACATATGCCTCCCAAGCCAGCATAGAAGATCAAACAAATATCTTGGATCTAAGTGAACACAATGCTAATAAAGATCCTAATGAGCCCCCGTCGCCCACTATGGACCCCATTGCAAGTCCTCCATCCTATCCTATTGGTCTCTCCAACCTCATTCGAAAACAACCATTATCTTCTCCATCTAATAAGGAACTCATGTCTAGTGTTCCACCTACACCTAGTCCCATTGTCCATTGTGCATTCCAAAACATGAGCCACTAAGGTAAAGGTCTAGACCTTCATAAACAAGGTATTTTGGAGCCCATCCATGTAAAAGTCCCTCCACCCTCTTATGGCCTTGGACATACACCCCAAGGACAACAACCTAAAGATGTTGGTATTTCCTCCATGCCTCCTAAGTCCACTTTCCATCATAAATCCTATTGTATCCCTAAAACATATGTTGCAATTCCACCTCCATCATCCTAAAAATGTCAAAAGCATGTGACCATACACCTTCCACCATCAAATTTTCCACCATTGCTTCTAACTCCTAATATCCCTCCATCTAATCTACCTCCACTTCTCCCAACACCTAATATCCCCATCATCCAATCCCCTTATCCCTCCATCCATAAATACCCTAACATTCCTAATCATGACCAACAAATGTACACATTATATAAACATGAAGCTTCCACCCATTCCACCATACCCATGGGATTCAAAAACAAGAATTTCAATTCCTCTACCTATAAAGTCAAAAATTCTAAGGGTTCTCATGCCTTAGGACATCAATACAAAAATTCAAAGAAAAATACATCTAAAAAGCTATATAAGCCCATACCTCCAAAAGTAAAGGCCAAAACTAAAATGGTTTGGGTACCTAAGAAAAAAGAAATCAAGTCAAACGAGGCATTCACATCACAAAATTCCCAACCATCCACTTCCATCCCACACTCTCATTCCATTCAAAAGTCTCAAATTCCTAAAACCCACAAGCAAAATAAAAATCATAAAAATACTAAGTCTATGTGGGTACCAAAAGCACTACACCCTCCACCTCCTAAGAAAACATCTTCATTGCTTCCTACACCCTATCCACATCAAAAGCTTCAACGTTTATCATAGTGTGTGCAACCATTGGTCATGGTTCCCTTCCATTTCACAACAATTCCACATACCTCCATCTCCTCGTCCTTCAACTACTATCCTACATATCTCCCCTACCATCTTCCTATGGTCCATGCTTTTGCATAAACCTTTCATCCATCCTTTTGCACAAGTCCTATTCAATCCACATCATCATCCACTACTCCCCATCCATTCTTACATAAGACTTTCATAATTTTCCATCTACCTAATCCATCCCTTTCATGTCATTCCTTACCAACATCTATGAGCATAATGACACTTGATATGGTCCATGCAATGACATCCATATCTAGTGGGACTATCACCTTTCACAGATCTAGACACTTGAGTCCCTCATATCCATATTCCACTTCTCCTATCAAAAAAGTCAAAACGTCAAAAAGTCAAAAAGTCAAAAAAAAGAAGTCAAAAAGTCAAAAGAAAAAAAAAGAGAGGAAAAGAAAAACGAAAAAAAGAAAAAGTAAAGAGAAATCCCTTTGTCCAATGGTGAAAACCTGGTAAACAGGTGCCCTGGATAAGTACCATGATGAAAGCCTAGCAAATAGGCATCATGTGTAGGTTGATCTTCTATGTCACTTACACTTGGGGGCACAATGTCTTATCTATCCAACCTATCATTTTCATGTCATATCATTTCCATCTTACCTACCATCTTTAGCCATCATACATTCCTATCATATTAAGTCCACTTATCCACCCTTCTTCTTTTGATCTTGATGAAGATATAGGGGTAAAATGTTGTAACATGTTTTTTGGGTATCTCTTGACATACCTCATCCTTCCAAACAAGCCTATCATTATCCTATTATCATAAGCTTTGTCATGAAAAATCCTAAGTATTGTACCTAGAATGGGGCATGTTATTCCTATGTGACATAGTCTTTGGAAATCACATCCTTGCTCTCCTATGATGTATACATCCATTCCATTCACTATGACCTATCATTTCCATCCATCCATATATCATGAGCCTTTTTCCCATCACCCACCCTTTCATCCATCAATCCCATCTATCTCCTTGCACCTAGACTTGGTTTTCCCCTTGTCATTGGTATCTAGCACAAAGGCTACTCAAATTTTCATCCTTTGACATCAAAAATTCCAAAAAATTCCAAAAAAAAAAAAAAAAATTCCAAAAATCCAAACAAATCAACATTTCAAAAAAAAATCCAAAAACATCAAAACATTTCAAAAATCCAAAAAAATCAAAATATCCCCAAAAATCCAAAAAAAATCAAAAAGTCAACAAAATCCAAGCAATAAAAACAATCCATGATCTAATTAATTCTTCCAATTTCATCTACTTAATCCATCACCTCAATCCAATCATTCAACCATTCAACCAAATCAATCATCTTCATCAAAACCATTGCATCCAATCAACTCAATTGAATCAATCCAAGCAATAATCCAAATGCAAGTGAATCCTTAATCCATACCAATCAAGTTGATCAATCTTGTCAAATTATCCAATCACATCCTTTGGTCTTGATCCTAATCTTGTTGTAAACCAAATCAATCCACCAAGCAATCAATTATCAGTCATCCTTGTGTTGCTCTAGGGACATGTTGCTCCCCACAATGACAACACTATCATCATCATCAATCAATCAATCAATCAATGGTTTACAGCTTGACAGGGGCAATACCTTGTTTTTTTTTTAATCATTTGTGCATGCTTGCTTGCTTGCTTGTGTGTTTTATCATTTTATCTTGCATTTGTTTCAAATCCATATCATTCTAGCTAATATTCATATCTTGTGTATGTTGGAGTATCTTTTTGCACTATCCTTTGCATCTAAGGTCATATCATAGCTTTTGTGCATTAGGACTTTAATGCTCTAAGTCTACTTCCTCAGACGTCTAGACAAGGTTGTATTATGCTGGGGCATGAGACACATCATCACCTTGGTCCTTATATCTTGGTGCATAACATCTAGTGCTATATCAAACATCATGGTTGCTCACCTTCATTGCAGCATAATGTATCATTCCTCTCCTTCATCCACTTTCTATTTTGCATCATCTTGTCTATCCTTATCATTTCATTTCGAGAGCCTACCTATTTTTTTCCAACCCACCTATCCTCTTGAGGGGGCATCATCATTCCATCATCCTATCTTTCTATCATTATCCATTCTCCTCTATCCATACCTTAACTTCTTTGAAATAATGTTACTCGACAAAAATCTCATCATCTCAAACATCATCTCAAAGAGGGGAAAAATGTATACGTCTAAAAATGGTCATGATTAAGCTTGTTAATTAATTAAATATGATTTATTTAATTAATTCCTCTAATGTCATCTACATATAGATAAATTTAATTATTTATTTATATCATTCATTTTCTTATTCTTCTACCTTAATTAAATAATAATTTTATTTAATTACTAACATTTCCATCTTCCGCTTAATTAAATTAAATAAATTTTCATCATTTATTTATATTTGATTATCATTCTATTCTAAAGTTTAAATATTTTGAATATTTGAATAATGTAATATTCTCCATCCCATAATAGATTTAAATATTAAATATTTTATTTAATATTTCCTCACCCTAATTTCATTTTCTAAAACATAATTAAATATGATTTATTTAATTATGTGGGTTTCCATTTTCATCTCCACTTCCTAATTAAATAAATATATTTTATTTAATTTCTAACTCATGCTAACTCACCCTTCCAAATTCTTAACTCATCCTTCAAAATGGAAGTTTCCCTTCGAATCTCAATGACAAAAATTGAAAGAAAAGGGAAACCTTCCATCTTCTCTTCCACTCTCGAAAAATCTCCCACCGTCTGTTTGAACAAGCTTAATCCAGACCATCAATCGAATCAACCAATCGAATCCATTCGAAAACTCTATAAAAGCCTGCACAAATCCAAGCTTTGGTTACCCACGCATTTATATGAAAACGCTTGAAAATTCATGCAATCACAACCATACTAGCATCTCAGCATAGCTTTGCATTTAGCATAATATGCATTTTTATTTAAATCTAATTCTTTAGATGTCATTTTGTTGAGCATTGGTCTGCTGATCTGAGAGCCATTCGAAAACAACAAAATGCTAGAGTTAGAGGAAGATAAGACGATTTCGGGAAGCTGTTGTTACAGTTTGTGTATTTCTGTTTCTTTTTCAGCCTTCTTGATTTAATGTCTTATTAATATGTGTTTGATTTCATCTACATTGATACAATTTTTCACTTACACACACCTCATTTCATTCCCAATTCATCAAGTTCACCTATCCACCTATTCACTCAAGCATTCAATAATTTTACATATCTTTTCAAGCACTACTCAAGCACTTTGAAGCATCCATTGACATTACTTCAGATTGGCATCATCAAGGGTTTGGTAAGTTGATAGCAATTGTATGTTTTTAGTTTATCATTCCTTTACATTTCATTATTTTATTAAAGGTTTGATTACCAAAAACAGGGTTTGACTAAGGCAAACCCCTATTCACTAACCTTAAACCATTTTTCCCCATTGCATATTTCTTTGCAAACCTAGGTATGTAGATTTGACAAGATTTTTGGTTTTGAAGATTGGTTTACAAGTCAACTAGGTGCTTCAAGTCAACTCAAGTCTATTTCAATATTAAAGAAGGTTTTATGTCCGTTTCCTACAAAAATGACTTTGACAACCTAAAAAGCATTGATTTTCAAACTTGGTGTCACAGAGTTGTCTTATGATTTTTTAGAAACTTGGGAGAGGACTAATTCGCCACCTATACTGAATGATTCCCACATTAGGGATGAAAATCTAAATTTTGTCAGCTTTCGGATCCCGATAGACAAAAACTTGTTCCTGACAGTTTTTCACCAAGAGGAGGACTAATTCGCCACACTGGACGAATGAGTCCCATTGTGAAAAATTAGTGATTTCAATTAGCATCCACAACATTCCATATTCATCATATTTTTCCCAAGTGCACTATGATTTAACTCATTCCTTTTTGTTCTGCATGTTTTCTTTATTTACCTCATTGTTTGCATATCACAATGTGTTTTCAAACATATCTTAAATTTCACTTTTGCATTCGTTTTCATTCATTCATATTATTGAATTACACTTAGTTAACTTTATTTAGGTTAGAAAACATCACACGTAACATTATTTGAATGAATCATTAGCATTTTTGTTCCTATCCCTCTCCTTTTAGGTGAAAAACCCTAGAAGAGCAAGAGTTATCCAAAGGAGCCAAAAACCAACAGTTCAAGTGGAAAAGGATACATGGTGCTAAAGAATAAGGTATCCATGTCCCTATAGAGCCTCACATGCAAGAAAATACTAGTGGTATTTGTTATTGTCCCTCGAAAGCAACAAGCAAGCCTTGATTTAATATCAACACTATTACAAAATATTCCTTTAAGCCAACCTTAACATTATTACATCCTAAACTAATAGACACTAGTGATGTTTATTGTTATCCATTGAAAGAAATGAAAGAAGCAGAGAATTTTTCACTTAATATCAATGTCATTACACAAAACACTAATGATTTTAGTTCATTCGATTTTACAACTTCCTTTAAAGAAGAGTACAAAATCTCACAATATACAGAGTCTTTTGTAAGTATGACATAGTTGTACTAAGAAAGATATATATTTTTCACAAACTAATAAAACATCCTCTACTTTTCATCAAGAGAGTATCTTGGCAAGACTCCTCTAAGATCATCTAATATCTCTCCCTACAAGAACATGAAAGAAATTTTACAAGAGCTCATTTTGTGCATATCATAGAGTTCATTGTCATTCTAATAATGAATATAAGGATTTGAGTAAAAAAAATCAATATCTTAAGGATTGTGGTGCTCTTCCTTGGGTCTAAGCACCCAGTTCCTCTTTTCATTTTGGCTCATCCTTATCCTACACTAAGTTGGGGCAAGGGGTTAGGGCAAGGGGTTAGAAAATCCTTTTCCTTGTATGTCACTTGTCATTGTCTCTTATGACTAGTTGATCACCTTACATGTATATATAAGAGCAAGCTTGGGATATGGATGGCATGCCTTAAGTTGGCTCACATGTGACATAATTATTCATGACACATCTTATTGGAAGCATATGACTTTGCATAGGGCTTTCTGAATAAGCTCTCATGTCTTCTACTTTAAAGAAATTTCTCACAACAATGGTGTTAGCAACCGCTTTAAAGTGGGGGCATACATCGACACTCATGTTTCCTTGTATGATTTTATTTCTTCTTGTGATGCATCCTTTTCCTTATGGTATCATTGGCCTTGATTCCCTTTGAGAGCATGATATTTCTTTGATTTTTCCTCTCTTGGAGATAATAGGCACAATGTTCCATAAGAAGAGACCTTACATAAACTAAGAAAAATCCCTTTGAACATTCCATACACTATTTTGCATTTACAATACTATGGCCACCTTGCATAACACATTTTTCATGCTTGTGGAGCCATCTTTCTTGTTCACGAGTTTCAAGCATACGAAGCTTTTCTTGAAGTTCATTGTTGCATGGTGCCTTATCAAAGTTATCAGGAGGTATAACTCTAGTCTAGCTGGATGGGAAGCTAATCTAAGGCTTGAGTTTCCCTTAGCCACTTGCATGTGTTATGAGCACATATAGGGCCATATGTGTATGTGTCTCACTATCTTGGATTACTCACCTAATGGACATCTTGAAGTTTTGTTGCCTCAAAGTGAGCATGCATTTTTTATCAAACAACTTAGATTTGATCCACATCATGCTGGACAAATAGTTGAGGCTTGATCCAGGGTATGTGTAGGATCATGATGGGCCAAAAAGTGGCGATATGATGGGTATTTGTAGGGTATGTGGCTGACAACTTTTTTTTACCCAAAATTGATGAAATAAAAAGGGTTTTTAAAGGCAATTCACAGATTTCCACCAATATAAATTATGCTTTACTTTGAATTTAATAAATAATTATTATTCATTTTCTATTTGAATTATGAACTAAAGTCCTGATTGATAGGTTGATTGAAAAACATCTATAGCTTTCAAACGGTATCACATTTTTGGAATCCAAAACATGCATCACATTCTATGCTTTGCATACTATAGGATTAAAAAAAAAGAATTTCATGAAGTTTTGACCAAGTTAAGGTGGTTACACGAAGTTTTATGTTTTTTAAAAGTTGTAATAAAATATTCATAATTAATTATTTACTTGGAAAAAAATTACAAAAAAATATGCATCACATCCGAACATGAGTCCTCTACTTATGTCTAAAATCTTATAAAAAATATTATCATTTTATTGTGGTTAGACAGAAACCTACTTCTTATTTTTCCCCTGAAATTTAAGTACTACTGCATTGAAATTTCAAATTTTCACTAAATAGATTTTTTTTTTTAAGTAAACCTAGTAGTTTAGAAACTACATTGAATTTTCTATAGATTCTATTATTACACATTTTTGAAATAATATAGATAAATTCTTGAAATTTTTACGTCAAGTTTTTTCTTTTTTCTTTTTTTTTGACAAAACACTACCAGAGAGGGTAGTACTCTTTCCATTGAATTTGAAAAGGAGAAATTTCAACACATTACAGAGAGACACTAAGAGAATGATTCACCCTCCTTTGCAACACTTCTCTCCCAAAGAACCTACTGACAGCTGGCATTTCCATAGTGCCAAACCCTCCTACTGAAGTAATTTCCAGAATACGGAGACTGCCACCATGCCCGAGAAAAACCATTTCCTGCTACGGGGTTCTGATTTAGACTCGTTGAATATGCTCTACCAGGTGAACATTTGAACCACCCTGCCAGTCTCCTATATTTTTTGAAACATGGACTAGCATTACCTGATCAATTCCTTCATTTGCTAGTAGATCTTCCAATTTATTAGCCTCCCTGAAGACGTGTCGAAAACAATAGTTACCTACACACGCTAGCAATGAGGTGGATAGAGCCATGCAAGATTGAAATTTCTAGTTTAAAGCTTTTTGTGAACTGAATGCCTTGAAAATTATTTTTGAATCCCCTTCTAAATCTATATTTTAAAATTTCTTATTTGTGCAAAATTTTAGACCTTCTAGCAACCCTATCGCCTTTGCCTCATTATTAGTACCGAATGGCAATTTTAAAGAAGTTGCCTAGATCACAACTCCTAATTCATCTCTGATTACAAAACTGGCACCCGAGGGGTCCAGGTTGCCTCTCGAGGCGCCATCAAAATTTAATTTGAGCCCCCCTCAAAGGTAACTCCCACTTGGCTTTTGCTCTCTGAGATTTGTTTTTCATTAAAGAACCACTCGGAGGCTTTATCCACTGCCATTCCTTTATCATTTGCTCATCCCACAAAGAGAAATATCTATACTACTTATTTTCTTCTTTATAGTTAAAATATTCACTTACACTACTTTCTATTTTGTTTATTAGTTGATTGACAGGAATCATCTTTTCTTTGAAGATCTAAGAGTTTCACTCGTGCCAAAGATGCCATATGATCAAAGCAAGCACTTCCCTCCAAAGCCCTGCCAAAGCTGAACCTTTGCCTAACTAAGGCCATGCTTCAAAAACTTCTTTAATACAACCTTGCAATGGACCTTGCCAATGCAACTTACTGCAAAAATGATTCCAACAAATTTGAGCAAATTCACATCTTACCAGAAGGTGATCTATTGATTCCACATCTTGCATGCAGAGAGGGCATCTAAATGGACCATTGAAACCTAATCTGAATAATCTTTCACCTGTCAATATTTTTCCATGGAGGACAGTCCAAGAAAATGCACCCGCCTTCAGCAGAACAAACATGTCCCAACACAATTTACTCGACCATCCACCATGATTTTGAATTTGAGTTAGAAAATCATACCCAACCTTGATCGAATAGTTGCCAGACTTTGCCGCACAACATCGGATTTTGTCTGGCTTTGTTGTGAATAATAACCTTCTATTAGCAAGCTCTTCTTCGAGCACCCCCCTTGATGCCACATCCAACATGTTCAATCTTTTCCACTTGAATTCTAACCTCCCACACTTGTCCTCCAGTATCACATAATCCTGCACCCGAGAACAAATTTTTGCTGACACTTGACCTGATACTGCCTCCAAACCTGGCAATGTGATGAGTGGAACGTATCCGTTCCAAGAGTCCTCGCAAAAGGATGCCTTACACCCGTCCCCAATAGACCAGGTCAAGTGGTTCGTTATCAAGGGCCTGCTTTCTAGAATGAAATTCCAAATTGCAAAGCCTTTTCTTGGATTAACAATTGTTAGGATTCTCTCCTCCTCCATATTGTCCAAATATTTCGCTCTTAAGATCCTTCCCCATTATGTATCCAGCTGAGCATATATATTCCACACCATCTTCACCCCTAGGGCTTTGTTTTGCAATCTCGGGTCTTTTATCCCTGCACCACCAAACTCCTTTGGACGTTGCACCTTATCCCAGCCCACAATGAGGTATTCTGTGATGTTCTTGGGCTCTGTCCCAAAGGAGATTCCTTTGGATTTCCACCATTCTCTGTAATGCCTTTTTTGATAGGGCCAAACAACCCATCATATAGATTGGAATAGCCACTACCACTGCTTTAACCATAGTTACTCTACCTGCCAGAGTCAACCAGTGTCCACACCAATTGCCAATCTTATCCTTGCTTTTACGAATGGTTTCCTCCCATAAGGAAGTATTGGCTTGACCCACAAAAAGTGGAATTCCCAAATATTTCACTGGGAGGGTGTCTTTTTTGAAACCCAGAATAGATAGGATCTCCCTTTGAGTTCTTTTCCCTACATTGAAAAAGAAAATGCTTGATTTTTCCTCATTTACATGTTGACCAAATTCCCTGGCGAATAATTCAATTGCATTCCTTATTACACCTGTTTCTTCTAGCAAACCAACTCCATATAGTAGAGTCTCATCCGCAAAAAGATGATGAGAGATCATAGGGAAGGTGAGAGAAACTTTAATACCTTGCCATCTACAAGACTCACACAAATTTGCTATGTGACGGCTTAAAACATCAGCTAAAATGACAAAAAGAAAGGGTGATATTGGATCCCCCTAACGAAGTCCCCTACCGCCTTGGAAAAAACCACATGGTACTGCATAAATAAGCACTGAGTATCTTAGAGATGAAATACAGTTAAAAATCCATTTCAACCATTTTCCCTTGAAACCCAATTTCTCCATGACTTTTAACAGAAAGCGCCACTGTACCCTATCATACGCTTTGTTCAAATCCAATTTAATTATCATACCTCCTTGGTTACAATTTCTCTTAATTTGTGAATGGATAACATTAAAATGGACCTAATGTCACCTTAATCTAGTATTGTAATATTTTTTCCATATTCACATAGGATTCAAGGCATGTTCAAGCTAAATAAACCTAACTTTATCTTGATTTAATGTTGTAAAGTGTATTCTTTTACACCTTCACATTAAATTTAGAGCCCTTGGACCTAATGTTGCATTAATCTTGGATTTATGGCCCTTTTAAGCTAAAGAGAGCTAATTTGATGTTGTAAAGTATATTTATTTACACTTTCACATTGAGTTTTGGACACTCTTTCATTTATGACATTTATATCACATTAATAGGCCCCTAAGACGCTATATAATGCATCTCAAGGCCTATTTCAACCAAAATACAAACAAGAGCAACCAATAAACTTAATTTCTCATCTCCCCAACACTCTCTCTCTAATATGGCCCTATGGGACCCATACACCACCTTGGGCATATGAGTCCAACCCAAGTGGGACCCATATGCCATAAATGGCATATGAGTCCCATTTGGCCCATTTTTTAGGGTTTTGAGTGGGAAATGAAGGTTTTAAATTCAATTTCTTGAATGTCAGCCTCTAGGATCTAATAAACAGTAACTTGGATGGATTTCCTATATAAGAAAGGTCTCAAGTCATTATTTAATTAAGCAGGTACATGATATCAAGTCAATCATTCAAGAGTTAAGCATTCCAAGACTTCACAAGACCATCAAGAGAGTTTACAAGATCATTTATAACACATTGAAGAGCATATTTATTCATCAATTTTTGCAATAATTCAAGATCAATCATCATGTCAAGATTAGAAGGCATCAAGCATGTTGTTGAGCTAGTTTTGTGATGTAGCATTGACAATCCAATATAAAGCATTGTTCTACACTTGTTTTCAAGATCTAGATCTACATTCTTCATGGCCATTTCATGTTAGATTACATAATTACAAGAAATCATTCAAGGTATTAGTGTTAATGTTTCATGCTTCATGTTCTTATTTCATTATTTCATTATTTGGTTTAATTACCTCAAAGGGGTTTGACCAAGGAAAACCCCCATTCCCTAACAATCAACAAGTTTTTCTCTCTCTACATGTGTAATTGTAGATCCAAGTTTCTTGGAGATTGAAGGATCTTTGAAGATTAGGTTACAAGCATGAAAGAAGTTGTTGGAGTTGTCTCATCACTTGCAAGGTCATAAAAGACTTTTGTAAGTCCAAAATTAGGGTTTTAGATCCATAAACAAAGTGTGGAAAGGAGAGAAGAGATTGGAGAGTAGAATTAGACCTTAACCTTTCGAAAAAGCACACTGGGAATGATACACCATGTTGGGCATTGAGTCCTAGTATAACCAATCAAATTCAACTGTGGATTCATGCAATGAATGGGGTTCCTTATACTCTTCATCATGTAATGAAGTATTTCTACAACAAAAATATATATACAATCAAAGTCGAACCTGAACCAAATCATAGTTTGAACATTGATAAAGATAAGGAAAATCCTTTGAAAACATTGACACCAACTACACAAGTAGAACATGTGCAAGAGAAAGAAAAAGAAAAATACATTGAGGAAGCCAAAAAGATATTTGTAGATGATTGGGGTACCTTTGATTTTGAATCATTCATGGGAGAATATAAGATCATAAACAAAGACTATGGAAAGGGAAAATAAAAGATAATAATGTCAACAAAAGATTCGAAAGACCCTTTGAAAACATCTACCTCAACCACTTTTGAAAATGAAGAAATTATACAAAAAAATTTGATGAACTTAATTATGAGCAACCACCAGATCCAAAAGAGATGAAAAATATTTATGGAAAAGGTTATGAACTTATGAAACAACTTTCAATATAGTGGAAAATGATTCATGGTGTTAGAGAACAAGGTATCCATGTCCCTATAGAGCCTCACACGCAAGAAAAGACTAGTGGTCTTGGTTATTGTCCCTTGAAAGCAATATTTAATATCAAAACTACTACAAAAGATTCCTTTAAGCCAACCTTAACATTATTGCATCCTAAACTAATAGACACTAGTGATCTTTATTATTATCCATTGAAAGAAATGGAAGAAGTAGAGAAGTCTTCGCTTGATATCAATGTCATCACACAAAAGACTAACTATTTGAGTTCATTAGATTTTACACCTTCCTTTAAAGAAGAGTACAAAATCTTGCAATCTAAAGAGTCTTTTGCAAGTATGACATCTTGTACTAAGAAAGATATATCTTTGTCAGAAAATAATGAAACATCCTCTACTTTTGATCAAGAGAGTATCTTGAAAAGAATCCTCCAAGATCATCTAATATCTCTCCCTCTAGGAACATAAAAGAAATTTTACTACAAGAGTTCATTTTCTGCATATCATAGAGTTCATGGTCATTTTACTAATGAATGTAATGCTTTGAGTAACAAACTTCAATATCTTAAGGAATGTGGTGCTCTTCCTTGAGTCTAAGTACCTAGTTCCTATTTTCATTTTGGCTCATCCTTATCCTACACTAAGTGGAGGCAATGGGTTAGGTAGCCTTTTCCTCATATGTCACTTGTCATTGTCTCTTATGGCTACTTGATCACCTTACATGTATATATAAGAGCAAGCTTGGGATGTGGAAGACATGCCTTAAGTTGGCTTGCATGTGGTATACTTATTCATGAAGTAGCTTATTAGAATCATATGGCTTGGCATATGGCTTTCTGAATAATCTCTTATGTATTTTTCTACTTTAAAGCAATTTCTCACAACAATGGTGTTAGCACTCGCTTTAAAGTGGGGGCATACATCGACACTCATGTTTCATTGTACAATTTTCTTTCCTCTTGCAATGTGTCATTTTCCTTGTGGTGTGATTGGCCTTGGTTCCCTCTGAGAGCATGATATTCCTTTGATTTTTCCTCTCTTGGAAATATTAGGTTCAATGTTCCCTAAGAAGAGACCTTACATGAACTAAACAAAATGCCTTTGAACATTCCATACACTATTTTGCATTCACAATACCTATTATATGGCCACCTTGCATAACAGATTTTGCATGCTTGTGGATCCATCTTGTTTGTTCACGAGTTTCAAGCATACAAAGCTTTGCTCAAAGTTCATTGTTGTGTGTTGCCTTATCAAAGTTATCAAGAGTTATTACTCTAGTCTGGTTGGATAGGAAGCCGATCCAAGGCATGAATTTCCCTTAGCCACTCACATGTGTTATGAGCACATATCAGCTACATGTGTATGTGTCTCACTATCTTGGATTGCTCACCCAATGGATAGCCTAAATTTCTATTGCCTCAAAGTGAGCATGCATTTTTTCTCAAATAGCTTAGATCTGATCCACATCATTTTTGACAAATGGTCGAGGCTTGATCCACCTCTTTTTATTTTTTCTTGTTTTTAGTCATTGAATTTGCATGTTTGTGTAGCTTGATGCCACATATCATACCTTATGCATGTCCTTTTATGATTATGTCAGTTTTGTGTACGATTTTGGATCTTGGGGCCTTGACCATCTCCTTTGATCTTTGTTATCCTAGACCATCTACATCACTGCACTTGGACCCCTCTTGCACGTCTACTTTCGTGTGAATTTGAAGCAAGTTCATCCTCTCACTAAAGTGGGGGCTTTAAGCAATGACAAAAATTGTGCTCCCTTTTTGGAGATGGTACAATTTATTTTAATCTAGGAATGGATAACATTAAAATAGACCTAATGTCACTATAATCTAGTGTTGTAATGTTTTTCCACATTCACTGCTACGCCCTTAATATTAGTGTACATTGGGTTATGATGTGGCTATCTTAACTCTCTATTAAGTCATATTATCATTAGTATATTGTTATTTAGTTGTTTAGGTTGGCCTAAGACTTATATAGGTGTGTCTAAGTCGCCCTAGGTGATATCCTAGGCATAAATAGGTATATATCAGAGGTTGTGAATCGTATTTCATCATCAAGTTCTAAAGTGTGTTCTCATTAGAGATATTTGAATGTTTTCCCCCTTGAAGTGGCTTGTTATTCTTAGTTATTATCAAGTATTTGCAGCATATTTAATATCATATTCTTCTATTGTGAAAGTTATTTCATAACAAGTGGTATCAGAGCATGATCTTGGCACCGTAGAGGCAAGGTTTTTCTCAATTTTGGAGGTGATTTTGAGAAGAGCATATCTTTCATATTTTGGCAAATTTTTTCTAATTTTTAAAGGGTTTTTGAAGAACATAATGAAGAAGCTACAATCTAGATTTAAGAAGAATTGGAGTATAATTAAGTAAATTATTGTAGAATTAGGGTTTCTACACTATTTTTTGGAATCTACATATTTCGCACATCTTGTCGAATTGGAGTCTTATTTTTATTGGTTTTTTGAAGACATATTAAACGAGATTATAGTAAAAATTTTAGAGAATTTAAGTTTCATTTGTGCGATTTATTTCAAAATTAGTGGTTTCCATCATGACAGGGCCTACAACAAGGAGCAGAAAGAATGTTGTCACTCCAGGGAAGACTCCTGATAAGGATGGGGTAATAATAGAGGATATTACTCCTAATGAGGAAATAAATAAGGTAAAGGAAGACATTTCCTCAATTAAGATGGATATGTGTGACCTAAGAGGAGATATATTGGGCATGCAAAACATGTTAAGCACCTACATGGTTGAACCAAGAAAGGAGTTCTCAAGCGCCCAAGGTGAAAATTCTAGGTCAGCTACCATTGAAACAAGCTTTAGTACTCCTATGGGATCTAGGAATTTATTTCCAAAGGTGGATATGTGCAAGTTTGATGGCAAGGATCCTCTAGCATGGATAAACCAAATGGAGAATTTTTTTGAAGTACACCAAATCCCAAATGGACAAAAGGTCACGATGGCTTCCCTATATCTAGAACCAAATCAATTCATTTGGTATTGTTGGATTCGCACTCATCGAAGGAAAAAGGGGCTCACTGTCTCATGGTCAATTTTTACAGAGGAACTCCAAGCACAATATAGCAATAGCATGACAGACAACTTCTTCAGCCAGTTGGCTAAACTTCAACAAATAGGATCAGTCAAGGATTATATTCAGCAATTCCAAAATCTATCCTTAAGAGTGGATACAATTACAGAGGAAAACTTGAATGACTTATTCTTGGGTGGTCTCAAGGATCACATTCAACATGAGGTACAAATGTTTAGCCCTAACTCCATAAATGAGTCTTTTATCTTAGCACGCAGGGTAGAGGATAATTATTTGATTCCTAAGAAGCAAGGTGCTAATGTGACAAGAGAGAAAGGATATTCAACACAACCTACTAAGTTGACTCCATAAAAAATTGAGAAAAGAGCAAAAGGGTTGTGTTTCAATTATGATAGCAAATACAATCGAGGACAAAAATGTAGTGAAAAGAAATTGTTCTATATTGAAGGTCCCAGTGAGGAAGAAGAGGAGGAACCCATACTAGAGGATGAAAGGGAATCAAATGAGGAATCACATGATTCTCAACCAATAATTTATTGTCATGCACTCACATGTTTCAGTGCTCCACAAACTCTCAAGGTGGTGGGGTTCTTAAAGAAGCAAAAGGGAATAGTGTTGATCGACTCAGGTAGTACTCATAATTTCATCAACAAAAAGTTAGCTACTCGTCTAAATTGTTTTATATATCCAGCTCTAGAGTTTTAGGTTTTGATTGCAGATGGTGGTACAATTAGTTGTTTAGGGAAGTTTCATAGCATTAAACTATCCGTGGGAGATTATCAACTTGATACCCCAATGTATGCGATATCCATGGGTGCAGCAGATATTGTTTTGGGAGTACAATGGCTTACTACATTGGGAACGATTGAGATGAACTTACAAGAGCTATTCATGAGATTTCAATCAGAAGGAAGGTTAGTAGAGCTAAGGGGGTTGAAGGAAAAATCCCCACAAATGGTAAGCTCTCATCAAATGCAAAATTTGCTTAAGAAAGGAGTGGATGGATTTGTGGCCCAACTATTTTCATTAGACGTCTCTCAATGTAATGCTCCTACTCATCCAGATTTGCAAGCTATAATTGATCGTCACTAAATTGTTCTTGGAGATATGCCTAAAGGAATTCCTCCTAAAAGGGATCATGATCATGCCATATAGTTAGTCCCAGGGATCCAACCACTGAACATCAGGCCTTATAGGTATCCACACATACAAAAGAGTGAGATAGAAAAAATTGTTGAAGAGATTCTAGAGGCAGGAATTATCAGGCATAGCCAAAGTGCTTACTCCTTTCCTGTGGTGATGGTACGTAGGAAGGATGATACTTGGTGCATCATCCAGATTATAGAGTGCTCAACATGTGCACCATTAAAGATAAGTTTCCTATTCCAGTCATTGATGATTTGCTAGATGAATTGAATGGAGCTATGTATTTTACCAAGTTAGATCTTAGATCTGGTTATCACCAAATTTGGATTAAGGAGGAAGATATTTGTAAGACAACATTTCAGACTCATGAGGGTCATTATGAATTTTTGGTGATGCCATTTGGTCTTACCAATGCACCATCTACATTCCAAAGTTTGATGAATTCCATTTTTAAGAAGTTCTTGAGGAAGTTTGTGTTAGTATTCTTTAATGATATATTGATTTATAGCAAGACTTGGGAAGAAAATTTGCAACATGTGGACCAAGCATTACAAATACTTGAAGATCATAAACTCTATGCTAAGCCATCCAAGTGTGCTTTTGGTCTTACAAAGGTGAAGTATTTGGGACACATAGTTTCACATGGAGTAAAGGTGGAGCCTAACAAAATTAAGGCTATCATGGAATGGCCTATTCCAAAAACCATTAAGAAACTAAGGGGTTTCTTGGGATTGATAGGGTACTATAGAAGATTTGTGAAGAATTATGGTTGAATAGAAACACCTCTCACCACTCTATTGAAGAAGGATTCTTTTCATTGGAATGAGTCTGCCAATATAGCATTTGAGAGATTAAAGGAGGCTATGTGTACAACCCCAGTGCTTGCCACTCCCAACTTCACCAAGGAATTCATTATGGAATGTGATGCTTCTGTAAATGGGATAGGAGTGCTCATGCAAGAAGTTTGACCAATTGCTTTTGAGAGTCATCAATTAAAAGGTAAGAATCAACTAAAACCTATTTATGAGAAGGAAATACTAGCAATCCTCCATGTAGTGAAACAATGGAGGCCTTATCTATTGGGTAGAAACTTCAAGGTTAAGGCAGATCATGATAGCCTAAAATATTTTTTGGAACAAAGACTATCTTCTAAAGAGCAACAAAAATGGGTCACTAAGATGTTAGGATATGACTTTGAGATTGTACATAAGAAAGGGAAAGAAAATATTGTTGCATATGCACTTTCAAGGAAGGATGAGAAAGATGAAGCCTTATTGTGTGCCCTTTCAATATTACAAGAAAATTGGGTGGAGGAAGCCAAAGCAGAGTGGAAAAATGATGTTGCGACAAGTAATCTCATCAAACAATTAGAAAGTGATCCTAGTAGTTTAGATAATTTTTGTTGGAAGGGAGATACTCTTTGGTATAAAGAGTGTTTGTATCTCTGAAAGAATTCCACTCTTAAACACAAGATTCTCACAGAGTTGCATGAGTCTCCAGTGGGTGGTCATTTAGGATTCTTGAAGACATCATCGAGTCAAGCAAGACTTTTTTTGGGAAGGGTGAAAGGGTGATGTTCAAAAATTTGTGGCTGAATGTTTGGTTTGTCAAAGGCATAAAGGGGAGACAATTAAGACACTAGGTCTCTTGCAACCCTTATCTATTCCTAGCCAGCATTGGGAAGAGGTATCCATGGACTTCATCACAGGGCTTCCCAAATCTAAAGGTCATAATGTCATCATGGTGGTAGTTGATCGCCTCACTAGATACACACATTTCATTGCATTATCACATCCTTTTACAACAAGTTCAGTGGCAAAAGATTTTTTGGAGAATATCCAAAAGCTACATGGTACACCTAAGGTTATTGTTAGTGATCATGATCCTATCTTCAATAGTCACTTTTGGAAAGATTTATTCTCATGTTTGGGTACTCAATTGGCTCATAGCTCTTCATACCACCCTCAATTAGATGGGAAAATTGAGGTTTTTAATAAGTGTTTGCAAGGATATCTACATTGTTTCACTTCATAGAAACAGTCTCAATGGGTAGATTGGATACCACTTGAAAAATGGTGGTATAACACTTCTTTTCATAGCTCATCAAAAATTTCTCCATTTTTGGCACTTTATGGATATCATCCTCCTTCCATCACATCATCAATAAAGGTGTCCCCAAGATTTCAGGCAATAGAAAACCACTTGCTTCATCAACAACAAGTACTTTCAGGACTCGAGGAGAATTTAGCCATGGCACAAAATCGAATGAAACAATAGGCAGACCAACATCGTAGTGAAAGAAGTTTTGAAGTTGGGGATTGGGTCTTCTTGAGATTGTAGCCTTATAAGAAAATCCCACTAAAGCAACAAAAAAAGAATAATAAGTTGTCTCCAAGGCATTATGGTCCATACCAAATCATGCAAAAGATTGGTAGTGTTGCCTGCAAGCTTGAGTTGCCACCAAGAACAAAGATACGTCCATTTTTTCATGTTTCTTGTTTGAAGGTCATTGGGCATAATATTCCCACTCAAAGAACACTACTAGAGCTCGATGAAGAAGGGAGAATCATTTTGGAACTAGAGTGCATTCGTTAAACATGCACAAAGAAGTTGAGGAATAGAACTCTCACTGAGTATCTCATCCAATGGAATAATTTACCAGTTGAAGATGCCACATGGGAGGACAAGGAGTTCATTCAAAAGTATCCATACTTGATTAGCATTGAGGACAATGCTTCTTTGAAGAAGGGGGGCATGTTACACCCTTAATATTAGTGTACATCGGGTTATGAATAGTCAGCTTGTGGCTATCTTAACTCTCTATTAAGTCATATTATCATTAATATATTGTTATTTAGTTGTTTAGGTCAGCCTAAGACTTATATAGGTGTGTCTAAGTCGGCCTAGGTGATATCCTAGGAATAAATAGGTATATATAGGAGGTTGTGAGACTTATTTCATCATCAAGTTGTGAAGTGTGTTCTCATTAGAGATATTTGGAGGTTTACCCCCTCGAAGTGGCTTGTTATTCTTAGTTATTATCAAGTATTTGCAACATATTTAATATCATATTCTTCTATTGTGCAAGTTATTTCATAACATTCACATTGGGTTTAAGGCTCGTTTAAGCTAAATAAACCTAACTTTGCCATGATTTAATGTTGTAAAGTGTATTCATTTACACCTCCACATTAAATTTAGGGCCCTTAGACCTAATGTTGCATTAATCTTGGATTTATGGCCTTCTTAAGCTAAATAAAGCTAATTTGATGTTATAAAGTATATTTATTTACACTTTCACATTGAGTTTTGGGCCCTCTTTCATTTATGACCTTTATATCACATTAATAGGCCCCTAAGACCCTATATTATGCATCTTGAGGCATATTTCAACTAAAATCCAAACAAGATCAACAAATCGACTTAATTTCTCGTCTCCTCGACACTTTCTCTAAAAAGGCCCTATGGGACCCATACACCACCTTGGGCATATGAGTCCTACCCAGGTGTGACCCATATGCCATAGATAGCATATAAGTCCCGTTTCACCCCTTTTTAGAGTTTTGAGTAGGAAATCAAGGTTTTAAATTCAAATTTCTTTAGTGTCGGCCTCTAGGATCTAATAAACATTAACTTGGATGGATTTCCTATATAAAACATGTCTCAAATCATTATTTCATTAAGCCTACATGAGATGAATTCAAGCACTCAAGAGTTAAGCATTCCAATACCTCATGAGCATTAATAGTTTTTATAAGATCATTTCTAAGGCATTGAAGAGCAGATTTATTCATCAATTGTTGTAGCAATTCAAGATTCATCATCTTGTCAAGATTATAAGGCATCAAGCATGTTGTTGAGCTAATGTTTTGATTTAGCATTGATGTTCCAAGATCAAGCATTTTTCTACACTTATTTTCAATATGTAGATCTATATTATTCATGGCCACTTCATGTTAGATTGCATATTTACAAGAAATCATTCAAGGTATTAGTGTTAATGTCTCATGTTTCATGTTCTTATTTCATTATCTCATCATTTGGTTTAGTTACCTCAAAGGGGTTTGACCAAGGAAAACCCCCATTATCTAACAATCAACAATTTTTTTCTCTCTCTACATGTGTAATTGTAGATCTAGTTATCGTGGAAAGAAGGATCTTTGAAGATTAGGTTACAAGCTTGAAGGAAGTTGTTGGAGTTGTCTCCTCACTTGTGAGGTCATGGAAAGACTTCTATAGGTCTTAAATTAGGGTTTTAGATCCAGAAACAAAGTGTGGTGGGGAGAGAAGAGATTGGAGAGAAGAATAAGATCTCAACCTTTCAAAAAAGCACACTGAGACTGATACGCCACCTTGCACATTAAGTCCTAGTAAAACCAATTTTCAAGGTTTCAAGAGATCCAAAATTAGCACTGTTAGATTCTAATTTTGGTGCAAAAAACATAGTTTGGGACTAAATCGCCCATACTGCCATATGATTCCTAGCTAGTATCAAAAGTAATGTTTCCAACATTTCATGTCCTCATTCAAGCCTCTATAGGTTTCCATGTGCACACTTCTGATTTTGTAGTTTTCTATTTTGATTTACTTGCATTTTTAGGTCATTTGATTGGGTCTTGCATATCATTATGTTTCATAATTAGGTCTTATTTTTCATTAGTCTTTCGAAGCCCTAGCTTGGTGGTGAACCCTTATTTATTTTATAATCAAACCCTAAGGAAACCCTATTTTCAAATCTCTTTCCCCTTTCTTCATTGGATTGAGATCTCTAGGGTTTCCTTGAATAAAGAGTATAGAAGATTGTTGCTGTATGTCCTAAACCATAGTGATGCCAATTTTCCTCCTTACAATATGTCAGGATTATCCTTGGAAAAATTCATTAAATAAGGCTTGTGGATGCAAAATAAAACCAAATAAGGCATAAAGAAGCTCAATTTTAGTAGGGAGGACCCAAAAAAGTATGAAAATGTAAAGGGCTACATTTTTATACACTACTGTAGTGTAGAAAAAAGTGTCCTTTGCTCGATATGGGAATAATTAATGATAAATTGGACTTAATGTTTCCTTGATCTAGTGTTGTGAGGTGTTTGACACATTCAAATTAGGTCTTGGGCCCATTTTAAGCTAAATTAACTTAACTCTATCCTAAGTTAGTGTTATAAAGGTGTTTTGCACATCCACATTAGGTCTTGGGCCCATTTTAAGATAAATTAACTTTGTCCTAATTTAGTGTTGTAAAGTGTACTTATTTACACTTTCATATTAAATTTAGGATGCTTGTAAATAAAGTGGACCTAATTGTTAAAAGGAACAGGAAAATTGGGAGAGGGGGTGAGTCAATTGTCACCAAAATTAAACTCAAAGCTTCAACACTTATCAATTTCACAACCACACTATTCTGTTAAGTATGAACATGAAATGAGGATAACAAAAAGAAAAATCAACACAATGAACACTAAATTTTACATGGAAAACCCAATAAGGGAAAAACCACTATGAGGATTAACTCACAATATAAACTAATATAAAAATTGAATACAAAGGCTCACTGCCAAGGGCTCACTGCTTGAATACAAAGGCTCACTACCTATAGAAAGGACTCACTGTCCAATAGGGAGGCTCATTTCCTATTGATACAAAAGAAAAAAAATATTCACCACAACAATTTACACACATCTGCATCCTTGATAAGAAGATTGTAGAAACCTTCAGCTCACTTCCTTCAGGAATCTAACACAATGAAGTACTGCTGCCCCAACTCTCTTTCATACAATTCTACTCTTCACTTTTCGCTTACTTCATTACTTTGGATCATCTAAACCTTTGCAGCTCAACTTTCATTTATACCATATTCAACCTTAGAAACTTTCTCCAAGGTTGGCCACATACGCTTTATTTCACAAATTCAAATTAGGTGACCAACTAAACATTCCATGGTGGAAAGGAATGAGAGTGGACCAATTAAACACTTAACCAAGACCAAAAGAAATGTCTTGGATCAACCACATGCTTCCTTAATTAAATTCAATTCTTCATATGAAGTGTAAACACTAGGTCGAGCAAACCTTATGAAGACACAAATGAGCAATGAAACATACACGCTTTCCAAGGTAACATGTGAATGATGTAACATGCTTCATCATGCATGAGAACACATATTAGATACTTCTAGATATATTTACAACAAGTGTAACAACCTTCAAATATCAAATTCTTTCCAACAGTTCATACAGACTATGCAAACTCACACAACTACTCTAAAACTCAAATTTCAAAGCACCAAATCTTGAATGTCTCTACTAGAACTTAGAGAACACCATTACAAGACATATTCTAGATCTATAATAATTGAAACAAAATAGCGAAGGGATTTGGAGCATAAACATTTCTCCTAGTCCATCAATAACCAAATATTCCAAACCAGTTCACACACTAGTGAACACAACTTTCACCTATCATCAAACAAGCAACAACAAATCAGGATATATCACCAATAGATCACCAATAGTAAACCTTCAAATATACACAAGCATAGGATCAACACAGGAGAAATGTGGAATACATTTCAGAGCACATTCTGAATACATACATAACTTTGACTTCACTATTTATTAATTTTCTCAAAAGCACTTGGTAACCCATCATTTCAACACATCTATAATATCATAAGTATAGCTCGATGTACTGACAACATTTCAACAGTATCTCAACTATACATGCACAATATACAACATACTAAACTATGTTGACATCAATGACAACATTAATGACAACACCACCAAAAAATCCTCATACTTACAACAATCTCCCCTTTTTCATTGATGGTAACACATTATGTGAAAAACCATCAAAGACCACATTCTCTATTAAGCACTTACACAATATTCCAAGAGAACACCTTCTCTTTCTCTTCTATTCTTTCTCACATGACTCTCTCTCCCCCTTTTACATCAATGGAAAAGATAAAAATATTTGATTGCTCCCCCTTAGGAGTACACCCATTCAACTCATACTACAATAATGAAAACTTTCTACTCCCCCTACAGAGTAGACCCATTCATCAGTATAGATAAACGAAGAATCTTTGAATTCACTAGACTGATGCACCTCCATGTGAACCTAGTTTGAAGGGCCAATGACCCCCAACCTCTCCCTAAGATACTCAAAAGTATCCTTCAAAAAATCCTTAGTAAATATATCTACAATTTGTTCCTTTGCTGACACATGCTCTAGCTTGACTTTATTCTCCAACACCTTCTCTCTTAGGAAATGATATATGATAGATATGCGTTTTGTTCTTGAATGCATTACCAGATTCTTTGAAATTTTTATAGCACTTGAATTGTCACAAAAAATAGGAATAGGCTCATCACATATCACTCCAATGTCTTTCAAAGTTTGCTTCATCCACATAACCTATGTGTAGCAGGATGCTGCAACATTATATTCTACTTCTATAGTGGATAAAGAAATTGAGTCCTATTTCTTACTCAACCATGAAACCAATCTTCCACCAAGAAAGAAAGCACCTCCATAGGTACTCTTCTAGTCATCCACACAACCATCACAATCTACATCTATATAAGCACTCAAAGTAAAATTAGCACCCTTAGGATACCAAAAGCCATAATCCGGTGTACCTTTAAGATAACTTAATAATCTCTTTATAGCTATAACATGTGCCTCTTTAGGTTCTGCTTGAAATCTGACAAATGAACATATTGCATGCATGATATCTGGTCTGGTAGCAATAAGATATAATAATGCACCAATCATAAATCTGTATTTGCTCTAATCAAATTTAACAGATTCATCATCTTTACTCAGCTTACATCCAGCCACAATAGGATTACTAACTAGTTTGGAGAAATCCATTCCAAACTTCTTCAACATATCTTTCACATATTTTGATTATGAAATGAATATCCCCTTATCATTTTGATTTACTTGAAGACCATGAAAGGAATTCAACTCACCAATCATAGACATTTCAAATTCTTTTTGCATTTCTTCTACAAATCTTTACACATACCTTCATTTCCTCCAAAAATGATATCATCTACATATACAACCATTGTCAACATTTTGTCACCTTTCACTTTGAAGTAAATATTTTGTCAGCAGATCCTTTGTTGAATCCTTGTTATGTCAAGTATCTATCCAATCTTGTGTATCATGCTCTAGGAGCTTGTTTCAATCTATGCAATGCCTTCTTCAACTTACAAACCATATCTTATTTGTCTGATAACTAAAATCCTTTAGGTTGTTCCATGTATACTTCTTCATCCAATTCACCATTCAAGAATATTGACTTGACATCCATCTGATATACTTTTAAGTACTTGTGGGTAGAAAATGCCAAAAACATCCTAATATCTTCCTTTCTAGCCATAGGGGCAAATGTCTCTTCAAATTCTATGCCTTGAATTTGTGAGTATCCCTTGCATACAAGTCTTGCTTTGTTTCTTATAACTTCACCATTTTCATTCAACTTATTCCTAAATAGCCATTTTGAACCAATTACATTCTTATTCATAGGTCTAGGAACCAATTCCCATGTCTAATTCTTCTCTATTTGCTGGAACTCTTCTTTCATAGCTCTAACCCAACTTTCATCTTCACATGCTTCACACATAGACTTAGGTTGTATTTTAGAAATTATACATAGATTTACCTCAGCTGCAACTTTACTTTTAGTCTTCACACCTTCACTCTTATCTCCTATTATCTATTCCTCTAGATGATTCTTCTACACATACATAGGAGCATTAATAGTAGGTTTTGTGGTTTCTTCTTCTTCTTCTTCAATCTATTCTTCTTCTTCTTCTTCTTCTTCTTCTTCTTCTTCCTCCTCCTCCTCCTCCTTATTATCTTCAGGTACTTGTCCATAGATAGGATCATTAGGTTCAACTTAACTTATCTCAATAGGTTTGTGCATGTCCTCATCAACTTTCACATTAGCACTCTCAACAATCTTCCTCAATCTTTTATTGAAGCATCTATATGTTTTGCTAGTAGTAGAGTACCCAAGAAAAATTCCTTCATCACATCTAGCATCAAACTTCCCAAGATTTTTGTCATCTCTTTTAATGTAACATTTGCTTCCAAATATCTTAAAGTACTTCACAATAGGAGTCTTACCAGTCCATAACTCAAAAGGATTCTTTGTGTTGTTGCCTCTAATTTTAACTCTATTAAGAACATAAACAATAGTGTGTATTGCTTCTCTCCAATACACATCAAGTACATTTGATTCTTTGATCATGGTGCTTGCAACTTCATGTACCGTCTAGTTTTTTCACTCTACCACTCCATTCTGTTGAGAGGTTTTTAGAGCAAAAAATTGTCTTTTTATGCCATGATCTTCATAGGATGCATTAAATTCACTAGAATTGAATTCTCCACCTCTATTAGATCTCAAGCATTTGATTCTTAGGTTCACTTCACTTTCCACTCTTGCTTTGAACACTTTAAACCTATCTAGAGCCTAAGTCTTCTCTCTAAGAAAAGAAACCCATGTCATTCAATAATAATCATCAATAAGGAGAATGAAATACCTATCACCATTTAGACTTCCTATTCTAGTCAGACCACAAAGGTTTGTATGAATTAGTTCCAACATTCTGGCAGTAGATTTCTCTTTTCCCTTAAAACTATATCTTGTTTGTTTCCCTACTGACAACTTCTACAAATAGTATTAGCAAGCTTTGTGATTTTAGGAAGAGCTCATACACCATCTCCTGAATTGATCCCAATAAAATTGTTAAAGTTTACATGTCCCATTCTCTGGTGCCACAACCAACTTTCATTGACTTGACATACAGGACACTAACAATCAACACCCTTAAGATGATAGATGTTTACATGAGTTCTCCTTCCTGCAACAACCATATCTTGGGATCCTTTTATGATCTCGTGGGTATTATTCTGAAACACAAGTTTAAAACCATTACTACACATCTATCCAACACTTAAAATTGTATGCTTTAAACCTTTACATAATATACATTATCAATGTTGTGTATTCCATCAAAACTAATTGTACCTTTCCCAACAATCTTTGCTCCTGAATCATCACCAAACATGACCAAACCGCCATCATACTTTTCAAGTTTAATAAACTTACTTTTATCTGCAATCACATGATTAGAGCATCCACTATCAATAACCCAATAGTGGGTATGTGTAGGATCATCATGGAAAAAATAGGCCCTTAAGTGACAAAAAAATCAGAAAAATTTAAGTTACGAAACTTGACATAAAAATTTGAATAAGTTATCTATATTATTTCAAAAATATGTAAGAATAGAATCTATAGAAAATTGAATGTAGTTTCTAAACTACTAGGTTTATTTAAATAAATAAAAAACCTATTTGGTTAAAATTTGAAATTTCAATGGAGTAGTACTTAAATTTCAAGGAATAAATAAGAAGTGTCTGTCTGACCACCCTAACCACAATAAAATGATAATATTTTTTTGTAAGATTGTAGACAGAAGTAGAGGAATCATGTCTGGATGTGGTGCATATTTTTTTGTATTTTTTTTCTAAGTAAATAATTAATTATGAATTTTTTATTCCAACTTTAAAAAAATATAAAAAATTGTATGTCTAACCACCTTAACTTTTTCAAAACTTCATGATATTCATTTTTTCTTTTTCTAATCCTATAGTATGTGAAGCATAGAATGTGATGCATTTTTTGGATTGCAAAAATGTGATATTGTTTGAAAGCTATAGATATTTTTTAATTAGCCTATCAATCAAGACTTTAGTCGTAATTCAAATAGAAAATGAATAATAATTATTTATTAAATTCAAAGTAAAGCATAATTTATATTGGTGGAAAGTTGAGAATCTTCTTTAAAACCCCTTTTCATTTCATCAATTTTGGGTAAAAAAAAGTTGTCAACCACATACCCTACAAATACCCATTATATTGCCACTTTTAGCCCATCATGATCCTGCACATACCCTAGTCTTCATCTTGTATAGCATGAAAGGTGGTGACCAAAGTATCTTCCATCTCATTCCTTTTGCTCTTTGGAACATTATTTCTTACACATTTTCCAAGGTTAGTAGACACAGATTTATTCTCCAAGCCTAAAAACAAGTATTCACTATCATCACCCTAATAATCAGATTCATCATCAAATATTTTGACTTCTTCTTTAACATAATACAACTTCTTATATTTCTTATCCTTTCTATCTTTATCTTTATGATCCTTGTTCTTCTTATGTACAACTCTATTCAGACATTTTGAAGCATAATGACCAATATTACCACAACTAAAACATTTAAAGGGCAACATACCTTTATAGTTAATGGTACCTTTCTTCAACTTCCTGGTAAAATTCACTTCCAACTCATCAAAACAATCACTATCTGGATCATCCTCAACCTTTGTTGCTTTAATTTTTGTTTTTGTCTTTTCCTCTTTCTTTCCAAAATTTCTCATCTCAAATGCTATCAAGGTGCCAAATAGGTCTTCTTTAGTGTATTTCTTAGGTTCATACATTTCTTCAATAAGTGAGATCTTATCACTATAACACTCAAGTAGTATTAAGATCTTCTCAATTATATCATCATTCAACTTTCCCCTTTGATTCCTAACTTCATTTGTTGCAAGTTCAACCCTCTAGAAATAGCTTGCAAAATCTCCACCTTCTTCCATTTTCAAATTCTCATTTCGATGCTTTGTCATCAACTTTATCAATTTCACTCTACCATTTCCTTCATAAATATCTTCCAACTTCTTCAAAACTTCATAAGCAATTCCCAATGAAAGAACCTTAGTTTTCTCAATTTTAGATGGAGCACTAAGAAATAGCATACCTCACCATTTCATTCTTTCCATAAGCAAAAACCTCATCTACAATAGTAATACCACCCATCGGAGCAACATACTTCACCACAATAGCCTTCTAGGTCTTCTAACTAAGAGAGATAATATATCCTCTCATTTGCACTTTCCAGTCACTGTAATCAGATACATCGAACATAGGGATCACCAACTTATGTTCCATTAGATCTTCCTTAAGCGGTTAAGCTCTACACCAAGGAACCAAAACTCTAATACCAATTGTTAAAAGGTGTGGGACAACTGAGAGGGGGGGCTAAATCATTTGTCACCAAAATTAAACTCAAAGCTTCAACACTTATCAATTTCACAACCACACTATTCTGTTACTAAGTATGAACATGAAATACAGATAACAAAAAGAAAAATCAACACAATGGACACCAAATTTTATGTGCAAAACTCAATAAGGGAAAAACCACAGTGAGGATTAACTCGCAATATAAAGTGATAGAAAAACCAAATACAAAGGATCATTGCCTATAGAAAGGACTCACTATCCAACAAGGAGGCTCACTACCTACTTATACAAAAGATAACAAAAGATCTACCACAACAATTTACACACATCCGCATGATCAGAACATTGCAGAAACATTCAGCTCACTTCCTTCAGGAATCTAACGCAATGAAGTACTACTGCCTCAACTCTCTTTTGCACAATTCTACTCTTCACTTGTGGCTTACTTCATTAATTTACATCATCTAAACCTTTGCATATCTACTTCAATTTATGCCATCTTCAACCTTAGAAACTTTCTCCAAGGTCGGCCACATATGCTTCAATTCATAAATTCAAATTAGGTCGGCAACACAACATTCTTGCAGTGGAAAGGAATGAGAGTGGACCAATTAAACACTTAACCATGACCAAAAGCAATGTCTCAGATCAACCACATGCTTAATTAAATTTAATTCTTCATATGAAGTGTAAACATTAGGTTGGACAAACCTAATGAAAACACAAATGAACATTGAAGTACATGCTTTCCAAGGTAACATGCAAACAATGTAACATGATTCATCATGCATGAGAACACATTTAAGATACTTATATAGATACATCCAAAGCAAGTGTAACAACCTTCAAACATAGAAATCTTTCCAATAGTCCATTTAGACTATGCAAACTCACACAACTACTCTGAAACTAAAATTTTAGAGCACCAAACCTTGAATGTCTCTACGAGAACTTAGAGAACACCATTACAAGACATATTCCAAATCCGCAAGACCTAAAACAAAACAACGAAGGACTATGGAGCATAAACATTTCTCCCAATCCACAGATAACCAACTCTTCCAAACTAGTTCACACACTTGTGAACAAAACTTTCACCTATCATCAAACCAACAACATTAAATTAGGTGATATCACCAATAGATCACCAACAAAAAACCTTCATATCCGCACAAGAATAGGATCAATACAAGAGAAACACGAAGCACATTTTAGAGCACATTCTGAATACATACATAATTCTGAATTCACTCTTTATTAATTTTCTCAAAAGCACTTGGTAACCCATCATTTCATCGCATCTACAACATCATAAGGATAGCTCCATGTACTCGCAACATCTCAACAGTATCTCAACTATACATGCATAATCTGCAACATATTGAACTGTGTTGACATCAATGACAACATTAATGACAACACCACCAAACATGCTCATACTTGCAACACTAATCTAGTGTTGTAATGTGTTTTACACATTCACATGTGATTTATGGCCATTCTAAGCTAAATAGACTCAAGTTTTCCTTAATTTAGTGTTGTAAAGTGTATTTATTTACACTTTCATATTGTATTTTGGCCCTCTTACATTTATAACCTTTATATCATCATTAATAGGTCCCTATGACCCCATATTGTGTATCCTAAGGCATATTTTGATCAAAGACCCAACAAAATAAACATAAAAACTTAAATTCTTCATTCCCCAACATTCTAGCTAGCAAAATAGCCCTTGTGGGATCCGTTTTCCACTTTAGACAAATGAGGCCCATCTAGTTGGGACTCATTTACCCAACATGGAGAATGAGTCCCATTTGAGCTATTTTCAAGGTTTGAGTGGGAAAAAATGGGTTTTAAATTCAAATTTCTTCAATGTCAGCCTTGGGGATCAAATTAATAGTCACGTGAGTGGATTTCCTATATAAACAAGCTTTCAAAGCATCATTTCATCCAAGCATCAAGTATTCAAGTTGTCAAGTCAAGCAAGCAAGGATTAAGCACTCCAAGTTTTCACAAGGTCATTAAGATAGCTTTCAAGATCAATTCTAAGGCATTTAAGAGGAAGATTCTTCATCAATTGTTGTAGAAATTCATGATCCATCATCATGGAAAGGTTCTAATTGCATTAATTCATGTTCATATTTCAAGTGTATCTTATTTCATCATTTGGTTTAATTACCTAAAATGAGTTTGAGCAAGGAAAACCCCTATTCACTAACAATCAACACTTTTGTTCTCTTTCTTTGTGTGATTGCAGATATAGGTACTCTAAAGGCTTGGAGATGATTGAAGAATAGGTTACAAGATTATTAAAGTTGTCTCCCTATTTGCTAGGTCATCATCTTCACAAAAAAGTCACATACATGCCCAAAATTGGGAGTTTCAGACCTAGAAATCAAGAGGAACAAGAAGAGAAAACAATAAAGATCAGATTTAGACCTTCAAGTTTCAAAAAACCCTAAGTGGACTCATTCACCAAGATTGGTGAATGAGTCCCATTTTGGGTCTATTTTGAGATTTTTGCAATTTCGGATACCCTTTTCCAAGAAACACGTTCTTATGTAGAAATCTAGATCTAGAACTAATTTTCCTAGAATGGAAAATGAGTCCCAGTAGGACAAAATTTTATGATGAGAAGCATTCCTAGTCTTCACTCAAGCCTCTACAAGTTTCCAGGTGTACACTTTCTATTTTATAGTTTTTTGTGTTGTTTTGTTTACTTTTCTAGGTCATTTATCATTTGTTTGCATATCACACTTTGTTTTGCATTTCATTGTCTTTCCAAGTCTAGTATTTGTGGTTAACCCCTCTTTATATCTCATCCAATCCCTAGAACAACCCCTTTGCTATATTTCAATCTCCTTTGCATTGGAATCTCAAGGGTTTGTTCTTGAGTGAAAGGTAGGAAATAGCCTCTCTCCTTTTAGGTCCTAAACATTACAAGTGAAAGAGAGCCCCCTATTTTCTATATTACATTTTGGTGAACCTACTTTTAGAATACCTTCTTTTCTAATTTGGAGTCCATCATCATCCTAGATTTGGCTTGTATTGACACTACATTAGGATTTGCATGGTGATAACTCATATAGCTTGCATTTTTGCATTCAATTTCATTGAAAATCATTCAAAATATGCATTCGCATTTAGTCTTTATTTCATACAGAAGACACATAAAATGGACTGATTGGCATTACACGCTTGATCCTAATTAACTAACACCATTTCACCCTTAATCATCCCTTGGTCTAACCATTTAATTGAATACCCTTATTTGATTAAATTCATCAATCTTCCTCCCTTAATTAAATAAATAATTGTTTATCTAATTAAGTCATTCTCTCTTGTTAATTAAATTAATCAATTTGGTTTAATTAACCCTAGCTCTTTCTTTAATTAAATTAATCAATTTTATTTAATTAATCTCTAAAGTCTATCTATTAAATTAAATTAATTAAACCTTGTTTAATTTAATCTAACCAACCATCCCCTTTAGTTAAATAAAACAAAATAGTTATTTAGCTAGTTCTAAATCATTCTCATCTCAACTTTGATTTATTTAAACCCTAAAATCTAAGTCAAATTCGTCACATTATCTAATCTCTCATTAAATTAATTAACCCTTGATTAATTTAATCCTAATCCATGTCCCATCCTCTAGCTTTTGCCAATTGCACATGAAAATAGATTTAATTCATTTATTAAATCCCTATTTTCTCTCAACATGACATAATAGGGGAATATTCTTCCAAATTTGAAATCCTTCCAAGTGGACTTTGTCCTTCCAACAAGACATTTATTTCATCTTATGCATTGAGCCAAGTGGCATTTAAGACATTCCTTTTTCCCTCTTACATGCCATTTCACTATTTTCAAATTCCACCTAATTTCATTTATGGGAACATTCATCAAAATGTACACATCCTTGGCACATTCACATCATGACAAGTGGCATTTGGCCATTGATTAAAAGTTAGTCCCACATTGCTTCATTTTGAGCATTTCTCCATCTTGTCTTTCTATAAATAAGAGGTTTCTCTCATCATTTGATCATCCACAATTTTAGAAAACTTACTATACTCAATTCCATCTTCAAGCATTAGCATTTTCATCATTTTCATCAAGGCATAGCTAGGTTATTGTAGGTTTTCTCCGTGGAATTCATTTGAATCAATCACCAAGTGGATCAATCATCACCAAATCATCAAAATCTTACATAGGAGTTGGGAAAGGGCCAATTTCCACATCAAATCAACACCAACTCCCCCATAAGATCAAGAGTTTGCATGTTTTTAATAGGATTTGATATATCTCCTTGCTTTTTCATTGTGTTCTTATTCTTATTCGTATTTTGAGCATTGCTAATGGATTTTATGGGGAACTTTGATCTTGGCTTGCATTTGAATCTTCTAATGTGTATGCTTGTTGTGTTTTGCAGGTGCTAGGATCTTGGTTCTACGTTTTGGCACTAGGAGGGAAAATATCACGTTTAGATCATGTTTTTATCAAAAAATTTGTGATTTTTTTCTATTTTTGTGTGTCTACAGGGAAGTGCACCACTAGTAGACCAATGTCATAGTAAAAAACTGTTGGCATACTAGCATTTCCATATAAAACCTCTTCAAACTTCAAACAATGATGCTTTGTCTTTCCCACCCAAGATTCAAAATTTTAAACTCTGTCATTGGGTTAATTCAGGGCTATTGACTTTTTTAAATTCCAAACTGCACTGCTAGTAAAAACTCTGACTCAAGATTCATGGTCTCTATTTTGTTGTAGAGTGACACTTGCAGAATTAGTGGTGTCATATAGCACCGTTGGATTCTTTAAACTACACCGCCTGTGCAGACTCCACTGTTGAAAGGAAGTAAAAAGTGAAATTTTAATTTTTTATGATGTGCCTTTTTAATTCTAATCATCTCAGTTATTAATTGCTTTCCTGAACTCATTTTTTTAGTTCTATCTGGTTTTTGTAGGTTGGTCTAATCAAGGTGAAGGAGAAAAATGAGATTGAAAGAGACATAATGACATCATTCTCTCATGATACCAAGTGTTTTTGAACACTTTAGTGTTTGTTTAACACTCTTAGAGAATTCAAAATTTCTCTTAAAAATTTGTTAGCTTTCATGTGCTTAGGACCTACAAAATTTCTTTTGGGCTCTAAAAAGAGTATTTCAATTTTTGCTACTAAGGGCTTAAAAAGAACTTTAGGACAAACTCACTAGATTTGGTTGAGGATTAACAATTGGACAAAATAAGTTACATATTTAATTTTGGTGCACTAAAAAGAATCAAATCATTTCTTTGTGGATTTAAAATGAACAAGTTCTTCTTTGTTTTGTAATTGCTTACTCAAAGTAATATCATTAAAAGGACGTATGCACTTCCCTCACACTTCATGACGATCTTGAGAATCAAAAGGCCTTTTGGTGACATTAAGTTTCGTAAGTAATTACCCACACACTTGAATTTGGATTTTCAAATTGAACAAATCTTGCGAGTGTGAGTGGAGCATATTGTGTACATTCTCTCTCTTTGGTTTGCAACAAAGACTGATCGAGTTATGGATATGTTTGCTTGCTTTTGTTTATCTTAGAGGGCCTACCTTGTGGGAAAAAGTACTCACCCAAGGGAAAAACCCAACTGGGAACATGCTAAAGCCAAGCGACTTCCACCTGGGATATAAGTGTGAATATTGGAACAAAGGCCAATATCACAAGGATTATTCCAATGAGAAGGGAAGCAATGGTCTCTCACCACATGGATGGTCCCCCATAAGTGGAATGCCTACATTAAAACCCCTTGTTTAGAAAAGGCCAAAATCCTTGATCTATTTGTTGGTCAAGAACGGTCATTCTGAAGCTTCCCTACACTTTTATGGCTTTTATTAGAAATGGAAAGTATGCCATGGGAGATTCATGGGTACTGATGCTTGGCTAACCCAAGAAGCGAGTGCACTGTAAGGGGGAGCCTGTGTGGTCAAGAATCTAACCATTTACTGAAAGTATAAGTAGTTGGACTTGTCCAATTGGGGATTCAACAAATACAATCTTTCATATCCATAGGGTTGTGATTGTTCTTGAAATCAAAACACTTTGTTTTCTCATAAACATTGAAAAAAAAAACATTCAACATTTGTCATCAAATTTCAAACCCTTTAGGAAGCAAATATCTTTGACAAAGTTCAAGTGTTATTGCTTGCCCTAGGGATTCTATCCTCAGAGGTTTCTAAACATTTGGATTTACATCTTGATTTCCTTACTAAACTCAACAATAGGTAACTACATCTAGTTCAAAACTTAATCAAGAATTATTTGTGGTAAAAAGAACTCACTAAGCAAAGATAAGAGAAATTTAACCCCACACATGTGCCTCAAATTATTTCACACAAGATCAAAATCTGGAAACCAAAGTCAAAAGATCTTAGTCCAAAAGATTATCAAAAGCATCTCTCAATGCTATGCGAATTTAGACAAAGATTACTTTTTAACTTTTACATAAGAGCTTTAAGAAACAATCCCAATTTGTATGAGTTCTTTTATCAACAAAATTCAAATCTTTTTTAGGAATTTGAACACCTTGTCTAGAGTAAATCATGTTCTTCAAAACCGAGGTCTTGTAAGAAAGTGTCTTTTTAGGTACACATAGGATCAAAATCAAACCTTCATCCATCTTTCAAACATCAAACCAAAATCATATCACCATCAACTCTTGAAAATCTTGGAAAAATTCCTCCATGTTAAACTTTGGGAAAATCATTTGAAACAAATCCAAATCAACTTGTTTGATTAGATGTGTGTAGATACATCCTTCTCCACATATTTAATCAAATTATCAAACCTTGTGGACAAGTCTATCCCTTGATAACATATAACATCTTGGGGCTTAGGAGTTCATTATCCAAAATCAAAATCTAATAAAAAATAATCTTGTTTGGTTAGGTGTGTTTATATGAATCCTTCTTCTCACACATAGTCAAATTAGCATCTTGAGGACAAATTTACTCTAGGACAACATCTAACCTCTTAGAGTTTATGAGTTCACTATCCAAATCCAAATCAAATCAAATATAATCCCAAATCAAAATCAAACATCAAATCCAAGTCCTAAAGTTTAACATCTCCTTCAGGATCTCTCAAGAGTTCTAATCATCCATATCATCCACCTTTCACACATTTCACCACCATACATTTGATCCTTAAATCATCCTAAATTTTCTCTTTTGTACCTAAAATTAGATCAATCCAAAGAATTAGAGATTCATCTCCCACATTCTTGAAAATTGATCCCTATTTTATGGTGCAAACTAGATCTCAACACAAGAGGAACATGGAATCCAACAAAGAAACATCCACTTTAAGTAACCTAAGCCAAACAAATTCTAAGATGAATCCTGTTGGATCAAGCAATCCTCTAACTAACTTTCTGTCATCAACATAAAATCCTCAAGAGGAAGGTCAAGTAGAGGATATCACTAATAATGCCTTTGGAATGACATAAGATGAGATCACCGAGATGGTCAAAAATCTTGAGAATCATAGAATCATTGACATCATGATGAGACTCAATCCCTCACTATACATGCTTGAATTAGCAAAACAAGGGGCTAAACTCCCTTTCAATTTTGTTGTGAGTACCATTGTGGAACCACCTTTTGGGGTCATGCCTCCAATTTCATCCATGTCCCTAATCTCATCTACACCTCCATTCCAAAGCATCACTGAACCCATTCCCCAAATTACATCATCCATTGCTCTGACTCAACCCATTGTTAACAAAGGGAGCACATTTATTAATGCATTACAAACACACCCCCTTGTGAATAATCAAGATTTGGATGCAAACACCATCTTGGGGAAATCCATACCACAAAATATATCACATCCATATGTCCCCCTCACATTTCATGATCCTAATAACCCATCATCATCATTTCATGCAACACCTCAAACTTCTCTCCCCATAACCTCACAAGGACGAGACTTATTTGTACTAGGGGGCATCTTTGATCCTACATCTTCATCATTCCCCCAAGGGAGTATGCCACTCACTTTTCCACCACTCCCCCACTTTCCATCAATATCCATATAACCTCTCAATTTAGGGCTTCCCCCTTTACCAAATGTCAATCAACAAAATCAAATGAACCCTCCGATCATTAATCAAAATATCATACAGAATCCTCTCAATTTGTCATCGACATCACAACAATAGATGGAAACCATCCCGATAATGCAATCCACCACCATCATATCATCAACCATCCCCCAAGTATCTCAAAACATGGTCTCTCAAGGACCAAGTGTATGAATCACACCATCCACCACCCAAATCCCAATCATCAATATGATGATATCTCTCACCACAACAACAAACAGTATACCAAATCCACCGCCACCACCTCCACCACCAAAAACAAATACATCAAGCCAATATAGCATTGCATTACAATTTGCTCAACAAGCTTGATCCAGGTGGATCCTAGAAAACCTAAAAATTTCACAATCTTGGAATCTCATGAAACTAGCATCATCACGTAGAGCTCACTGACATGGTCCTGATGCAACTTGAATAGGCTCAAAAGGAGTTTGTATGCAGAAGTTATGTGCATTCAAAGGTCCGGTCAAATAAGTGAATTAGGCATTCTAAAAGGCAGAAAATCGACCAACTCAAAATGAGAAAAAAATCACACCAAGTTGTAGAGCTCATCGCGCTGATTCTGGAACTATATTCGGTTTCGGAAATAGAGTTTGTATGAGCAAAATAGAACCAGTCAAAGTTTGCAGACAAAAAGAGTTGACTAGTCAAAATGATGACGTTAGCATGGTGATGTGGCAAGTGGTGATGTGGCAAGTGGTGATGTGGCAAGAGTATATGAAATTGCATAAATATGGATTAAACCATAGTTGTTAAAGAAAAATATATATAAAGTGGGGACCACCTATTAAAGTGGGATGCCACCTAAGGAATAGGGGGTATCCCACCTTATATGAGAAGTCTCCCTTGTCTTTAGGGGAAAAACTTAAAAGGAGGAGAGGATGGTGGGATCACCACCCACCATTTTCTCTAAAAGATTTAATTGCTTTTTCAAAGCCTTAGAATAAGGCTAAATCACTTTTTCCTAGAGGCCTAAATTATCCCATATTTTTAGAGGCCTAGAATATTTTCCTTTACATGGAAATATTAGGAATAGTATTCCTAAATTAAGGGGTCAAATAAAACCTTACATAAAATATTCCCTAAATAATAGAGAATAAATCCATTTGTAACCATTCAAATGGAAAGAGAATTATTTTGAGGGGATATTATCCTTCCAAAAATTATTAGAGGATATTATTGATTTTTTTTCTTGTAATAGGAGATATGGGTATATTTGCAAATAAGATGGTTTTAGCCCATATTAGAAAATAAATTTGTATAAAAGGGGGAGAGTTTTGGCTTGAAAATAAGCAAGTCTACTTAGAGAAATAATTCCTTTGTGAGAGTTGAATTCTTTTTGAGAGGAAGAATTGCAAGGTGTTGTTATACACCAAAATTGTAAAAGTGAGAGATTGTGAGGAATTTTGTGTAGGTTTTTGAAGCTTGACTATTGTAAGAAAACATCTTTAGGTGCTTGGCGATATTAATAAAAGCGGTCCAACATTGAGAAGGGGACCCAAAGACATAGTCCTGATTGGACAAACTCTGTTATCAACTTGTGTCTGATTCTTCTATCTTCTGTCTTATTATTCTTCTATCTCCTGTCTTACATTCTCTCTAAATTCTTTTTCAATATTTTTTATAATTTGGAATTTAAGTTCTAATTACAAAATTTTAGTAATTAGTTAATTTCATTCAGTTCTATAAAGGATTAAGTGAACTTAGTCAGTAATTTCAATGGTTAAAAAGCATAATCACACAATTCTGTATTAGATTGGGAAATTACTGTAATTAGGATTAATTTGCAAGTTATTTTGTAAACCTCTAATTATGGATCAAATTGGTATCAGAGCCCATTTTGCAGGAAATTGCAAAAGTGAATGTTAACCAGGTTGAAATTGAAGCAAGGAGAAGGTGCACTTACAGAGTTCAATCCTAAGCTCGGGAAACGAAAGCCATCAAAAATGTCAGAAATGGTAACTGAACATAAAGCTCTAGAGCTTGATGAGAAAGCTTTCTAGAAATCATTTCTTGAAATGATGTCAATGGTAGAAGTTCTTTTCCAAGAGAGGCAAGAGCGAAAGAAGAAAAAGGAAAGGAAGGCTAGAAAGGAGGAATTTGAATCCTCATTGAAAGAAGACAAAGGTAAAGGAGTAGGAGGTGGTAGTGACCCTCTTGAACCTCCATCCCCATCTTCCTTATCTTCTTCATCATCTAACTCTTCCAAAAAGAAACAACCTATGAAATTTTAAGTTAATTCACCTTTGTTGAAACTTGATGTTAAATTTGATTTGTCAATCTATAATGGAGAACTAGATGTAGAAAAACTTGATAATTGGATAAAAAAAATTGAAGTTTATTGTAGAGTTTAGAAGTTTACTAAGGATTCTCAAAAAATCCAAATAGCTACTCTTTGCCTAGGAGGCACAACTCTAATTTGGTGGGAGAGTAGAACAAAGAAGGATCTAAGTCGTTATGGAAAAACTATTTCTTCTTGGTTTGAGTTTATAGCTGCATTAAAGAAATAGTTTTATCCATTAGGGCATATGCAAAAAGCAATGATGAATTGTAAATCATTAAAGAAAGATAAAGGACAAAGTGTGCAAGAATATACATAGGAGTTTAGGAAGAGGGCTTTAATGTTGGGCATTCCTTTATACACACAAGAAAATTTGTTAAAGTATATAGGTGGATTACGTGAGAATTTGAAACATACTATACTTATGTTTAATCCAACTAACATTGATGAAGTTAGTGTGCAAGCTATCCATTTGGAAACAAGCCCAAGGAATAGCCAAGACAATCTATTGTTGGACTCCAATAAGCAGAAGAGAAACAAGAAATGGAAGGAGAAATCACAAAAAACCGCTACTATAAAGAAAGAGGATGTGAAGCCTTATTGCTCACACTGCAAGAAGCAAGGGCATGAAGATGCGAAGTGTTGGAAATTGCATCCTGATCAGAAGCCTAAGTGGTTCAAGGATCAAAAGGGTAAGCAAAAGTCCACAACTGTTGTGCAAGACCTTGGTATGGAATCTGGTGATGAATCAAATATTTCAATTGCGGGTTTGAAAGGTAAAGCTTTTGTCGGTAATGAATCTGTCATTGATGTTTCATGTGCTTCTACTTCAAAAAGTCATGTTCTTCCTAAAGATAGAAAAAGATGTGAATTGTTTCATATAAGGGTGATTTCTTAGAACACTAAGATTAATACACTAATAGATAGTGGGTCCCAAGTTAATCTAATTTCAAAAGAAGTTGTTGAATAGTTGGGATTGAAAACAAAGCCACATAAAAACCCTTATCCATTAGGTTGGGTGTGCAATGATAACAAATTGGGAGTAACTAAGAAATGCAATTTAAGATTTGCAATAACATTTAAATTTATAGATGAGGTGGAATTTGATGTGGTTCCACTTGATATCTGTGGGATTGTGTTGGGTAGCCCATACTTGTATGATAGGAAAGCAATCTTCTATAGGGAACATAATCAACATCACTTGTTTAAGGAAGGAATTGAATACATTGTGAATTCTCATCCAATTAAGACTGGTAACTCTTTTGTGACAATAAGACATTTGAAAAGGGTAGTTAATGCAAGCAATAATTTGGCACTTATGTTTGTACCACAAGAAGTGTCATTGCATAAGAGCATGTCTAATTCTAAGGTTGTTCCAGTTATGAAAGAAAATCATGAAATTGGTACATTCTTTTTCTCGTCTGCAAATTCAATTTTGTTATTCAACCTTCTACTTTTCAGCATTGTATGGTTGGTAGCAGCAACATTGGATGTGGATGTGTATATGGCTAATGTACTTAGCAATATCAGTGTAGTTTTTGTTATTGTTATGATGAGTCAGGTGTTCAGAATTCCATCAAGAAGGATAGATGATACTGGGCAAGTGGGGCGACATTGCCCTAGCTCAAATCGTACATAAAATAGACCTTTCGGAGGTCCAAAAGCTTCTCAATGGGGAGGAATGATCCAGGTGGATCCTAGAAAACCTAAAAATTTCACAATCTTGGAATCTCATGAAACTAGCATCATCACATAGAGCTCGCTGACATGGTCCTGATGCAACTTGAACGGGCTCAAAAGGAGTTCGTATGCAAAAGTTATGCGTAGTCAAAGGTCCAATCAAACAAGCGAATCAGGCATTCTAAAAGGTAGAAAATTGATCATCTCAAAATGAGAAAAAAATCACACCAAGTTGTAGAGCTCGTCGCGCTGATTTTGGAACTATATTCAATTTCAAAAATAGAGTCTATATGAGCAAAATAGAGCCGGTCAAAGTTTGCAGACAAAAAGAGTTGACCAGTCAAAATGAAGACGTCATCATGACATCAGCATGGTGATGCGGAAAGTGGTGACATGGAAAGAGTATATGACATGGCATAAATATGGATTAAACCATATTTGTTAAAGAAAAATATATATAAAGTGGGCACCACCTATTAAAGTGGGATGCCACCTAAGGAATAGGGGGTATCCCACCTTATATGGGAAGTCTCCCTTGTCTTTAGGGGAAAAACTTAAAAGGAGGAGAGGATGGTGGGATCACCACCCACCATTTTCTCTAAACGATTTAATTTCTTTTTCAAAGCCTTAGAATAAGGCTAAATCCCTTTTTCGTAGAGGCCTAGAATATTTTCCTTTACATGGAAATATTAGGAATAGTATTCCTAAATTAAGGGGTCAAATAAAACCTTACATAAAATATTCCCTAAATAATAGAGAATAAATCCATTCGTAACCATTCAAATGGAAAGAGAATTATTTTGAGGGGATATTATCCTTCCAAAAATTATTAAAGGAGGATATTATTGATTTTTTTTCTTGTAATAGGAGATATGGGTATATTTGCAAATAATATGGTTTTAGCCGATATTAGCAAATAAATTTGTATAAAAGGGGGAGAGTTTTGGCTTGAAAATAAGCAAGTCTACTTAGAGAAATAATTCCTTTGTGAGAGTTGAATTCTTTTTGAGAGGAAGAATTGCAAGGTGTTGTTATACACCAAAATTGTTAAAGTGAGAGATTGTGAGGAATTTTGTTCAGGTTTTTGAAGCTTGAATATTGTAAGAAGGCATCCTCAGGTGCTTGGTGATATTAATAAAAGTGGTCCAACATTGAGAAGTAGACCCAGAGACGTAGTCCTGATTGGACGAACTCTGTTATCAACTTGCGTCTGATTCTTCTATCTTCTGTCTTATTATTCTTCCATCTCCTGTCTTACATTCTCTCTAAATTCTTTTTCAGTATTTTCATAATTTGGCATTTAAGTTCTAATTACAAAATTTTAGTAATTAGTTAATTTCATTCAGTTATGTAAAGGATTAAGTGAACTTAGTCAGTAATTTCAATGGTTAAAAAGCATAATCATGCAATTTTGTATTAGATCAGGAAATTACTATAATTAAGATTAATTTGCAAATTATTTTGTAAACCTCTAATTATGGATCAGAGCTGCCTATCAAAGGGAACTTAAGCAAATCCAAAGTTGACAAGCTGCACAACTAGCCCCTCAACAAGTGCAAACACAATTAGTTGCACAACTAGCCACTCAAGCAGTGCAAGCTGCTCAAGCAGCGCAAGCCACTCATGTAGCACATGCCGCTCAAATAGTGCAAGCCGCTCAAGCAATGCAAGTCACTCAAGCAATGCAAGCCGCTCAAGCAGCAAAAGATGCCCAAGCAGTGCAAGTTGCTCAAGGAACACAAGCTACTGAAGTTGTACAACAAGTGCAACAAGTATAGAAAGTGTAGAAAGTTGCTCAAGCCTAAGCCCTATTACAACAACAACAAGTTGCCCAACAAGAACAAGTGCAAGCACATGAACAAGTGCAAGCTCCATCCTAGTACCAAGCTCAATAGGTACAAGCACAAGCACAATACCTAGCACAAAAATAAGCTCAACAACAAGTATACCAACAAGCGCTGAAACAATACCAAGAGAAGCAAGAAGCAACCCAACGAGCATCCCAACAACATGCATTGTTGGTGCAACAATAATAGCAAGCTCAACAATAGACACTATTAGTGCAACAACAATAGGATCAACAACAAGCATTGTTGATACAGTACTAAGTACAAGCATACTTGGCGCAACAGAATGTGCAAACACCATCCATCAACACACTAACCAATCCACCCATCCCTCCAACAAGTGAACCACCACAAAACACCTTCATACCACCCCCTGATCTAAAAAATGATGCAACAACATAGATCAAGTTACTCTCATAAAATTTACTTGATCTTCAATCAAGAAAAACCATAAAGACATCCAGCAACTTGTATCCCTATCCTTTTGACAAGAGCTTTGTAATGAAACCATTTCCAAAGGGATTTGAGTTCCTAAAATTTGATAATACCATGGGACAGGAAACCCTAAAGATCACATCAGGGAATTCCAAGTTCATTGCATGAAAGTCACATATGACGATACCTATCTGATGCGGCTATTTCCTATAAGTCTAGCTAGCCACACCATGCAGTGGTTCTCTTGCCTCCCTCCTAGAATCAAGAAGTTCCAAGAGATAGTGGATGCATTAATAAAAAATTATGTATTTAATATTAGTATGGAAGTCAGTCTAGAGGAGCTATTAGACTTTAAACAAGGAAAGAACAAATCATTTGCTTCCTTCCTACAATGATGCCAATCCAAAGCCAATAGGAGCAAATGGGTCATGCCATAATAACAACAAGTTTACACCATCATCTCTAATCTTGAAGGAGCCTTGGCATTCCATCTCAAGGTGCAATGGATCACCACATACGATCAATTGATCCCAAAGGCACTTAACATTGAATGAGCCCTTATTTCACAAGGAGGGACACCCACATATCCATAACAACAGAACAATCATCCATCTAGCAGATATAACGAGAAATGCTACACATGGGTAAGGAAAAAAATATCACAAATGATGGTGTAGTTGATGCTAAGGTCATGATCAGTGCTCCAAGGAAAAACACCCAAACCTACTGAAAACCACAAAACAATGATCAGACCAACATCCAAATCAATGCAGTATGACAACACCAACCAACCAGCAATCGAGTTAATAACCTAAATAATCAAGGGTGACCACCCTTGTGAAACAAAAATCCCACCAAGCAGAAGTACACGACCCTTGGGGAACCACTTGAGGTCATCATGAAAAAATTGATAAATGAAAACCTCATCAAGGCTCCCACCTATGATAATTATTAAGAACCAGAAGTGAAACCACCCTAGTACAACAAAAACTAGCTCTGTGACTTTCACAAAATCAAAGGGCACACCACTAATAGTTGCATGAGGTTAACAAATCTAATATAGGATCTCATTGATCAAAAAATCATAAATGTGGAGCAACCAACGAGAAACCAGAATCTAAAAATCTACACAAATTTGATGCCCAATCATAACAATCAAGGAAAAAATAACAATGATAAGGGGAAGGGAACATTAAAAAGTGTCAATCATGTATACGGCCATGTTATTACATCCCTACATGAGTATTGCTTTGTTATGACCATCAGAGGAGCCCACATTGATTGTGGAGTCACCACAAGAGGCAAGAAAATCACCATCATAGGGTCATCTCAGCCTCCTAGAGCACCCACTTCCAACTCGAGATCCGTTCTTAGTGGCTATAATGTCCTTGATCAATTGAAAAGAACTCCAGCTCAGATCTCCATCATGGAGTTACTGAAGATGTCATCAGCCCATAAAAAAGATCCTTGAAGAAACATTAGCCTCATCCATCATCTTCGTGGATCTTGATACTGAAAAAATTCCAATCTATGGTCAGAAATATTATTACCCAAAATCTTCTTACATTCTTCGATCAAGACTCTCCTTCCCAACCATCTCACAATTGTGCACTCCATTAGGAGTTCCTAGTATATAAGAACAAATTCAAGAGGGTTATGGTGGATGGATGTGCAGAATTAAACATCTGTTCCCTTAAGCTCAAAATTAATTTGGGAATCTCAGAGGATTCCATTGAAAAAGACAAAGGAATCACAATCAAGGCTTATGATAATCAAGAAAGAGTGTCTCAAGGCACTATCCAACTCCTTGTTCAAGTAGGGCCAACAATAATGGAAACCACATGTCGGGTCCTCGACCTAGATTTCCCTTATAATATTCTCTTGGGGCGTCTATGGATCCATGTGATGCAAGTAGTGGCATCAACCTTCCACCAATGTGTCAAATTCACATACCAAGGCCAAGAGGTCACTATCCATGGGGATACCAAACATTTTTCTTATTGCAAGAGCCTAGAAGCTAAATACTACAAAATCCCCCAAGTGCCAAAGAATGATGAAGGCCCATCAACCCCATACATTGACCTAGCTACTCTTGCCTCCACTTCTACGACAGAGACACCCGCCATCCACACCATCTCCAACATCAAGGTTATTATCCAAGAAAATGGGTGTGGACACTATAAAATCCCAAAGAATGCCTTCGTGGTAGGAGAGTTACCACAATCTCCTAGGTCATGAGGATGGCCACAATCAAAGGATGCTTCATCATCCAAAAAATCCACAACTTAGGTTCTAACAACTTCTAAAGTTGGGGAGATCTAGGTTAGGAGATAATAGAAGAGGACCCATCCTATTTCCTATACCAAGATAATAGACCAACAACCGATCTACCTATGGATGACAGTAGTAAGGGTTTACAAATGATTCTCGCCATGGGCTATGACAAAAATAAAAATCTTGGCCAAAATGACAACGGGCTTCTAATACCTATTATTCTTGTGATGTGAATGAAAAATATTGGCCTCGAATGTACCCCTCTGAGTATAACTATACGTGGCTGAAATCCCCTAGTTAAAAAAGTCAAAACTCTTCAGCAAACAATAGTCCCGCTTCAATTTCCCATATCCACTAGTCTGCCCTTAGATAATTTCACATTTGACATAACCAATGTCTATAGTAGTAGTGATGAGGAAGATTCCATAACTGATTTACCTAGGCTCTTTGAAAATTAGGCTCTTTGAAAATTCCTCTATCCTTATGCTTACTACCCTATCATTTAAGTCAACTACTCAAAACCATGAAATTCATCTAGTTTACCCCCAACTCATCGAATATGACCAACAAGGACCGCCAATTCTTGACACATTCAAAAATGATGAGGTGCTCTCAGAATTCATGGGACTATGGGATAATATTCCATGTGGGGATCATAAAGCAGGATTCATCAATGAGCTAGATACACATGCATACTATGGGGAAATGATTGAATCCCTCAGTTACAAAAGCAAAAAACTTAGAATAATCTCTAGGTCCTTGAGTGAAAACCACACTGTGGCACTATCTGACCCAAAAATAGTTAAAATAAAGGACATATCTGATGGTGAAAACCTCTTTGAGGCACTTGATGATGGGGGATTCAATCTTCCTCTTAGAGCTCTACATCAAGAAAAATCAATAGTCCTAGCCAAAAAATCATTACTATCAAAGGAACAAGAGCTCCTAGCATCCTTCTTAAAGGAGAGAAAGGTCAACTTTGCATGGAGTTATGTTGACATGCCTGGGCTCAATCCAGAGATTGTGGTCCATCATCTAGCAGTCTACTCCAAAAAAAAACCTGTTAGACAAAAACTCAGGAAAATGCATCCTTAGATTGCTTTGTTACTCAATATAGAATTGAAGAAGCTACTTGATACAAGATTTATATGGCCAATTGACTACCTAGAGTGGGTGTCAAATCTGGTACCTATTTCAAAACCTGATGGGGGCATCTAAATCTGCACAGATTTTAGAGACCTAAACAAAGCATGTTGGAAAGATGATTTCCTATTGCCTAACATTGACATGATTGTAGAAATGACAGTAGGACATGAAACGCTTTCTCTGATGGAAAGTTTCTCTAGGTACAACCAAATAATTATTGCCAAAGAAGACCAACATAAAACATCCTTAACTTTTCCAAGGGGGACCTACTACTGAAACATGATGCCATTCAACCTAAAGAATGTTGGGGACACCTACCAAAGAGCCATGAAGTTAATATTTCATGAAATGATACACAAAACCATCGAAGATTACATTGATGACATACTAGAAAAATCCAGAAAGAGGAGAGATCACATAGCAACCTTCAACACTATTTTTGATAGGCTAGAGGAATACAAGTTCCATTTAAATCCAGTCTTTAGCATACAGTCAGGAAAGCTATTGGGATACATAGCGTCAATGAGAGTTATTGAAATAGATCCTACCAAGGTAAAAGCAATTCTCGAGATGGAGGCATCCAAAAAATTGAAACAGTTGAGAGGCCTCCAAGGTAGGCTTTAGTCCATCCACAAATACATAGCACAACTGGAAGACAAGCAAATCCCTTATTCTCACCTACTTCATAAGGGGGTAGTGTACAAGTGGGATGGCAAGTATGATGAAGAAGTAAAAAAATCAAAGAATATATGCTCACACCTCTAGTCCTCATGTCACTGATCCCAAGAAATCCACTAATCCTCTATGTGTCAACAATGGTGGCAGCCCTTGGTGCTCTCATAGCTCAACATGATGAAAATGGGAGAAAGGGGGCCATCTATTACATCAACTGCACAATGGTTAGGCGTGAGTTAAACTACTCATTCATCAAAAAATCATGTCTAGCAGTAGTTTTTGCTTCACAAAAATTTAGACACTACATGTAGGCACACAAAATCAAACTCATCACCAAGATCAATCCCCTAAAGTACCTATTATCAAAGGAATTTCTCACAAGAAGGATGGACAAGTGGGTCATGATTCTATCTAAATACGATATCTAATACATGGAACAAAAAGCAATCAAATTCCAGGTGATCACAGATCAGCTTGCAAAAGCACCCATGTATTCAGAGAATTCACTCATATCAGAGTTTCTTTATGAATCCATCTTCAATCTCAACATAGCCAACCACTGGGAACTCTACTTTGATGGTTCCTACATGTAGCATGGATCAGGAGCTATTGTCTTCTTCATCACCCCACAAGGGGACTGTATACCTAGATCCTACAAATTGGCATTCCCCTGCACTAATAGCATTGCGGAATATGAGGCATTAACCATAGGTCTCAAAATAGCAGTGCAGTGGTACATTATGGCCCTCAAAGTATATGGAGACTCCTAGCTAATAATAAATCAAGTGAATAATGAGTACCAAACAAAGGATGATAAGCTGACTCCATACAAAAAGTTGGTAGAGAGCCTCAAAGAATCTTTCAATAAAATCACATTTGAGAAAATCCCCATAGCAAACAATGGAGTAGTAGACACCATGGAAATGATTAGATTCATACTAGACATCCCTCGCAACATCTTGAGACATGAATTCTTGATAGAGTAGCTTCTTGTGCCTACATTCGAGGTACCTGAGTAATAATTTGTGGGTGAATTATTGGTCCTAGTGATCCCTAGTACCATGAAATTTATACCTACTTGCAAATAGGGGTCCTACCTACTGACTTACCCTCAAGCCTAAAAGGAACTTTTGTCAGGAAATCATCTCGGTTCATCATCTTAGGAAATACATTTTACTGTAGGAGCATAGAAGGAACCCTATTATGTTGTTTAAACACTAAGGAGGCATTGACCACCTTAACAAAGGTGCATAATAGTATTTTTGGTTCACACTCAAGTGGAATGACCTTGGACAAGAAATTGTTGAGGATGGGATGATATTACTAGCCTACAATGGAAAGAGAAGCACATGACTACATCAAAAGGTGCCTACAATGTCAGTAGCATGGTGGCCTCATCCATGCTCCAACTCAAGAACTTCATCATATTTTCACACCTTCACCCTTCTCACAGTGGGGACTTGATCTCATTGGAAAAATAACCCCACCTCATCTAGTGGCCACAAGTTTATCATAACTGCCATTGAGTACTTTACTAAGTGGGTGGAAGCCATCCCCATGACATACATTACTAGAAAGGAGATATCAAAGTTCATTTTGGACTACTTAATATATCAATACAGTGTTCCCCAAGCTATTATCTTAGATAATGGGACACTTTTCAAGAACTAGGATGTTCGTGACCTATGTGAAAAATTCAAAATCAAACATTGCTTTTCCATTCCATATTATCCCCAAGGAAATGGTCAAGCAAAAGCCACCAATAAAACCATTATGAAAATCCTAAAAAAGATAGTCAATGACATAGGTCATAACTGGTATCTAATCCTAAATCCTACCCTATGGGCCTATCGAACCAGCAACCACACACCAATAAGTTCCACCCCCTTCTCGTTGGTCTATGGATCAGAGGTCATATTACCCATTGAGATCAAGCTCCCGTCACTGAGAATATCACTACAAAACCTCATCACGGATGAAGAATACCGAGTATCAAGACTAAATGAGTTGGAGCTACTAGATGAGTGGCATATAGAAGCATTAAACCATTTGTAGGTCTATCAGAACTGACTCAAGAGGAGCTATAACAAAAAGATCAAGAGCAAGACTTTTCAAGTCAAAGAACTTGTGCTAAAGGAGAACTAGAAGAACATCCCAAATCCAAGCGGAAAAGAAAAATTTGAACCTAACTATTTGGGACCATTCATCATCATAGTGAGCTATAAGTTAGGGCATATTAGTTATCAACACCCGAAGGTGAGCCTCTGCAGGAACCCATCAACAACTCCCATCTTAAAAAGTTTTATGCCTAAATATTTCAAGGTATAGAACCAAAATTTATCAACAAGTCAAAAAATGTTCTAAAAAAGTGGTCACCCTAATGAAAACCTGGCAAACAGGCATCTCAGTGACAACAAAAAATTACAAAAATCAAAAAATAAAAAAAATAAAAAAAGGTTTAAAAACAATAAAGAGAAAAATGGTCCTCTAGTGAAAACCACTTTGGTGGCAATTTGGGCAAGTACCTTGGTGAAAACCTTGCAAACATGCACCTTGTGTAAATAACCACTGTCCATCCACTAGGATCTTTGTGACTTTTTCTGCATCATCCATCCATTATGCTTCCATCATCCATCGCAATCCATAACTCTATCCATCATCTGCATCATAGCTTGGTCCTATGTTCATGTCATGATCCCTCCTAGTACTACTTGGCCCATTCTCAACATCAATTTGTCCTACCTATATTGGAGTAGTCTAATGCATCACACTGGGGGCATGTTCCCATTGGATCAGATTCGTGTATAGTCTTGAAGTCCCTAAAAATCCAAAAACATCAGAAAATCGCAAAAAATCCCAAAACATTCGAAACATTCAAAATCCAAAAATAGGTCAAAAATTCAAAAACAAAGTCATCTTGTTGAACTAAGAGTCTATAGGCCTTGAACATAGGAAAGGTTGATCTTTGATCATCCCTTGAGACACTTACGTCAGTCCTTTAGAAGTTCGTCATAATAAACTAGTAGTCCATTTGTTCATATCTCAAACAATAATCAAGTTTGTGTCAGTTGAACCACATGGTCTCTGCGTGTATAATGTAGGCAATGCTAATATGTTGATGAGCCCCCAAGGCCGCTAGGATAGGTCTTTAGGTTAGTCTCTTGGTCAAAATCTTAGAAAACCCCAAAACATTTGAAAGTTCAAAAAAATCAAAACATTCGTAAAATCTTGAAAATACCAAAAACAGCCTCAAAACATTTCAAAAACATCAAAAACATCCAAATATTTGAAAAATCCATCTGTCTCATCTCACTTTCACCCGCAATAAACATCACACATAATAAACAATTGTCATCCTCAACCTTTGGTAAAATAGTCAGAAACATGTCTGGTAGATTAAAAGTGAAAACTCAAAACGTCAAAGTCTCAAGTCTAGGTCAATACATAAACAAGTTGGTCAACTCTTTGTGTTAATATCTTATCATCCAATTAGTCTCATATAAAATCATTTGATATTGTCATTTCCTAGGATTTATCCTTCCTGCAATGGACATCAACATTAGGCATCACCGTAGTTTAGTCTTGGCTACCAGTTTTGAAGAACATCAACTTGTTTGTTTACTTTGTCTTTCTCTTTTCATTTATCTTAGTGCGCTCATTCAAAGGACCTCTCGATGATGTCCAAATGTAGGATTTAGAGAGAGAGGAATGGGGCAACAATCTTTATCTTTTATCTATTATGCTTGTTGGATATTCTTGTAATATAACCTTGGTCATGCATACTTTGTTCGGGTGTAGGGGGGATGTTTTAGGTATCTTGTTGACCACATAGGAAGGCTTTCTTTTCTATGTTTTGGTCCGAGATTTCTGAAATATCTAAACTACATTTTGAATAAGGTTCTATATGCTAGGTATGAACAACAATACCCCTATTTGATTGTTGAGTCAAAGTCCATTACACTACATACAGCGCCATCCTGGTTCTTTATACATTGATGCATCATACTTATGTGTGTAATAAAACATAAGGTAATTGTCCCTTTGAAAATACCAACTTGGCAAGTAATCATCATCATAATCATCCTATGTCTTGTTGGAATCTCTTGTTTTCTTCTATCTCTTGCTTTTAGCGCTAACATGGTACCATGATAGTTAATCACAAATCATCATCATCATTGCACTCATCCTGCATCTACAAAACCATTAGCATATTGCATACTGCATATCATATCATATAGAAAACATTAATCATAACACAATGTATTGCATTTTCGTTCATATATAATATAGATTGGTTATTCTACGCATCTCATATATCATACATATGCATCAATTATATAAACACAAAAAACAATCATCCCATAACATTAGAAACATCTACATTATCATAACATTATTTACATTCATCATATCATAACATTTCATAATCATCCCATCTCACATATAAGCATCCATTATGCTAACACATATGCATCATATATAATAGATCAAAAGAATCCATTTGCATATCATAACCATCATATCATAGCACATATATAACATCATTTCAACATATCATATCATCACGTCATCATCATAACATCCTAACTGCATATCATACATGAGAAAATTACACACATCTGATCATCTATCATAGGATAACATTATAGATCCGTTAGTCTAAGCATATTGCATACCATAACATTTTGCATACATCCTGAAAAGTGCATCAGAAAATATATTAAAAAAGAAAGCATCACATCACATTTGCATCATCACATAGAACATCATGCACATCATAGCATCACATAACATTATGGTATAAAGCATCATATAAGAAATCATCATAGCATCAATATCATTGCATCACATATAAAATTAAATTCATGCATAATACATCAAAGTAAAGATAGGACATATCGCATATCACCGAATAATCATTTCATATATCATCAGAATAATACACTCATGGTACAAAAAATTGGATCAATGTACATGTGTATGTTAATGAGTACAATGGCCCATGGGGCTATCAAAAATAATCCCATGGGGCACAAAAAGAATATTGTCTCGATCAAAAATAGGACTAACCCTACTAGCTCTTTCCCTCGCCACCTACTCTCTCTCTCTGATCCTCTGCAGGTCTGTGGCTAGTCCTCTGTGAAAAATTTGGGACTTGCACTACTCATGGAACAACCAAATAATAATATAACCTTTAATATTCGGCCTCTTGGATAGCCTCCCTATATGCTCGAAGTGATACTATGCTCTAGGAGGAGGATGTAGCCATGCTCTCTAGCTACTATCATCTACCCATCTCAACCACCACTTGCAGCTCTATAGCCTGTCTCTAATGGAGCACTAGGTTTCTCTCTAGCCATAGTTGATCTCTCTCAGCTGTCAGTTCCTACACTAGTGCTTGTAACTGCAAAATCTAGCCATCTCTAGGGTCTAGTTGGGGAGGTGGTTCCATGGGTGGCTGGTCTTGATCCCTATATCTAGGTAGTGTCAAGATGCTATCATGTCGTCTTGGATCCTGGTCCTACTAAGGGACATCCTGTCTCTGCTCCCCCACTTGCAGATCTAGGAGTGGCCAATGTTGTGGCCCCTATCCTAATCGAGCAGTGGTCCTTTGCCTCCTCGGTCCCCATCTCTGTCCCCTTATCCTTGACCTACCCCTCTACCTCTAGCTTTGCGTAGAGCAGATGGTGTCCCTAGAACTATAAGTCTAAGTGGCAGCCTAAACCAATCTCTGTAGGCCTGTGTGGTCCCTAAATCTACTTGACCCTAGTCATATGGCCATGGCCTAGCCACCAACTATCTAAAAGAATCAATCACCTCCTAGGCCTGTATGTAGTGGCCCTAAGAGCTCTGGGTCATAGTCCTCGCAAAGATACCCATGTACTAATCGTTGGGCTTGTCATGTGGCTCTCTGAACTACCTTTGTAACTTGCCCAAAAGGTATCTCTCAATCATCGTGTGCTCTCACCCTTGCATCAGCCTATCCTGTTGGGTGAAGAAGAGCTACTAAACATCATCAAACCATGCAGGCCATCCAAGATATGGCCACCATGTGAACACTCGCATATCATCCAGGGCTCTCTACTAGTGGGGAATCTCGTGTTATCCTATATGGGTTAAAGATACACCCCCTTTGTACTACTAGACAACTGGATCATCTAGCTCCATCATAGTTGGAACAACTTGATGACAAAGCACAACAATGTGCTCCCAAGCCCAGATGTGCAAAAGTGTAACCCCCACCCCAAGAGCTTAGCCATCCAGGTATGAAAACTCATGTAATTATCTATACAGTGAGGCTAGAAGAACTAGCCCCCATGCAAAAAAAATCTGTCACTGAACCATCTGCTCCCAAGCAAGCCACCATCCAATACTAAAATAATGGCTCCGCCGATTTGGTGCGACGAGACCTAAAATAATAGATGCAATAACTAATTAGAAACTAGACTCAATAGGCCTACAAAGATTGGTTTAGGCCCATGACATCATAGAAAGCCTCCCTCCCAACATCCATATCATAGATCACATGCCCACCATGAATGGGTAGTCTATGGATCTGCCACATGTCCTCGAGTGTGACTGTAGTCTCACATGTTAGGAGGTGGAAGGAGGAAGTCTCGTTATGCCATCTCTCAACAAGTGTTTTCAGCATCCCCAAGTGTGTCTAAACGGGTGGTGCTTAATCAATGTACCAAAGACTGATCCACCCTAGGTGCTCATACTGTCGCTTGGTCAGCTCATCCAAAATCTTGGAAAGCTCTCAAGACCTATGTTCACATGAATATATCTCTCTCACCTCCTCCTACATTATGAAAATTCACCGTGTTAAAATTCACCAAGAAAATATTGATCCTAGTTTTTATCGACATCTCGAAACAACCTTAATATTGTTTCTTGTGAAGGCGGTGTAGTTTGCAAACTCCAAATTGCACTACTAGAATCTTCAAACTCCCAAACTACGCTGCAGAGTTGTAGTTTACAAAAGAGATTCAATTTAAGAGGAAACCCTAATTTTAAAGAGCATCATAGCGGTGCACTTTGTAAAGGTGCCTCAGTTTAAAATTTGAACCCAAACTCCAAATTGTACCATGGCATCACTACTCATGACGATGACATAGTTTGATGCCGAGCGACACCATTTAAAATTTATAGTGGTACAATTTGGGATTGCTCCTAAAATCTAAGATTCCTAAGGCATTAAATGCACATGAAAAATGAAAAACAAGCTTGGGTCAAGTTGACTGACTAGTGCTCCAGTGCTAAGAAGCCTTTGATGCATCCATACCATGTCGGAAATGTGCATGAGAAGTTGTCATTGTGCCATCTCTCTAGAAGGTTAGAGCTCAAAGCTGCAAAAACTCTAAAGGATGAATTATGTGAAAATGAATTGGAAGTGGCCCCTCAAGGCCTATTTATGCTTAAAATTTAGGGTTTTTTTACCCTATTTAGCCATCTAGGAAGGGTTTTGGTCCCCTGATCCCAGTTTTGTCTGTCCCAGGGGCATTTTTTTGTTGTTTTTTGCATTTTATCTCATTTTTTGACCTTCTAGACCCATCAGGCACCTTGTCCTCTTTTTTCACGAGATCACCCAAAAAATAGAATTTTCATCCGATATCTTAAGGGGATAGTATATTGGCATGTTTTCTCTCACCGGGGCAGCAGTGGGGAAATTTTTTTATTTTTTTTTATAAAAATTCCTTTTGATCGACACAGTTTATTCTTTGAACCAATGGAATGAGTCCATCACTTCAAAGAGGGGCAAAATGTAGACACATAAAATGTACTAATTGGCATTACACACTTGATCCTAATTAACTAACACCATTTTGTCCTTAATCATCCCTCAGTCTAACCATTTAATAAAATACCCTTATTTGATTAAATTCATCAATCTTTCTCCCTTAATTAAATAAATAATCATTTACATGATTAAGTCATTCTCTCTTGTTAATTAAATAAATCAATTTGGTTTAGTTAACACTAGCTCTTTATTTAATTAAATAAATCAATTTTATTTAATTAATCTCTAAAGTCTATCTATTAAATTAGATAAATTAAACCTTGTCCAATTTAATCTAACCAACCATCCCCTTTAGTTAAATAAAACAAAATATTTATTTAAATAGCTCTAAATCATTCTCCTCTCAATTTTGATTTATTTAAACCCTAAAATCTAAGTCAAATTAGTCACATCATCTAATCTCACATTAAATTAATTAACCCTTGATTAATTTAATCTTAATCCATGTCCCATCCTCTAGCTTTTGCCACTTGCACATGAAAATAGATTTAATTCATTTATTAAATCCCTATTTTCTCTCAACATGGCATAATAGGGGAATATTCTTCCAAATTTGAAATCCTTCCAAGTGGACTTTGTCCTTCCAACAAAACATTTATTCCATCTTATGCATTGAGCCAAGTCTCATTTAAGACATTCATTTTTCCCTCTTAGATGTCATTTCACTATTTTCAAATTCCACCTAATTGCATTTATGGGAACATTCATCAAAATGTGCACATCCTTGGCCCATTCACATCTTGACAAGTGGCATTTTCCTATTCGTTGAAAGTTAGTCCCACATTGCTTCATTTTGTTCATTTCTCCATCTCGTCTTTCTATAAATAAGAGGTCTCTCTCCTCCTTTAATCATCCACAAATTGAGCAAACTTACTATACTCAATTTCATCTTCAAGTATTAGCATTTTTATCAATTTCATGAAGGCATAGCTAGGTTATTGTAGGTTTTCTCCATTGAGTTTATTTGAAGCAATCACCAAGTGGATCAATCATCAGCAAATCATCAAAATATTGCATAGGAGTTGGAAAAGGGCCAATTTCCACATCAAATTGGCACCAACTCTCCCATAAGATCAAGAGTTTGCATGTTTTTTAATAGGATTTGATATTTCTCCTTGATTTTTCATTGTGTTCTTGTTTTTATTCCTATTTTGAGCATTGCTAATGGATTTTATGGGGAACTTTGATCTTGGCTTCCATTTGAATCTTCTAATATGTTTGTTTGTTGTATTTTGCAGGTGCTAGGATCTTGGTTCTACACATACAACATAAAAAGCATAAAAAACAATTAAGAAATTCTAAAAAAATTGAAAAAAATCCCCATTGGGACTCATTTTGCATGTAGAGTAAAAGTAACAACTCACCCAATTCCACACAAATACAGATTACAAAAGACTTCATAACGATTAAATACAAAATAAACAATTACTTGTGTTGATTTTTTTTACAATTATACCCAATTCATTCAAACTGAAAATGAACCAATAACCTTATTCAAATTTCATTAATGAAAATAGTACAATTACAAATTCTTCACTCACTCCATTTCCCCTATTCCATTCAACTCTATATCCCCTGTTCCATTCAACTCTTCCTTCCCTAATGTGCCGACTTCCACAATTCACCATATTTCACCTCACATTTTTCTCTTAACTTCCATCTACTTCATGTCATCTTCAATGCACTACACAGTCTCCATTTTCTAACATTGCACCTCCATTTCAGCCTTTATCATCTCTGCGCGCCTATTTATCTATCATTCAACCTCAGCAACAAATTTATTTTTCTTTGTATTGCATTCCACAAACTAAGTTTACAAGTTGTGTAGCATATTATTTTCCTTCCCTTCGTGGTATTATCTTCCACCTGATTTCACACTATCCTCAATGCTTATCTAACAAAGCCTTCTTCTCTGCCTGACATCGACAAATACTCCCTTGTGCTAGTCGCTTAAATGCATTTTCCTAAATTTTCAACATGTTTTTACCTACGTTTAATCTCTTCTATCCTTCAGCTTCACACACTGTAGAATTTCGCCACCTCCCTCTTTTCCCACATGAGTTCTCCTCTTACATAGCAATGACTTTCATTTCCTTGGATTCTATGGAGTTTTCGCAAGGCTTCGAATTGATCTATAATCAATCTCATAGCATTTCATTGTCGTCCAATTGTTTCTATTGCTACACAATAATGTTGAACATGGTGTAACCATGCTACCTCCCATGTATCCCTTAGCCTATCATCCTTCTTCGCTTTCCATTGTAACATTCCACCCTCACCATGGTGCAAGTATGGGGAAGGTTCTCTACATAAATTTTCTTTCCAATGCATTCTCCACCTCTCCCAACCACCGCCATACTTTTCCTTACTGCTCATTATATATTTTAAAAAAAATCTTTTTTATAAGACAAGAAGATGAAATGCTTCTAGATTCACTTCAAATACTTATTGGTATTTTGGTATTCTGAAAAATATTAAACAAAATCAAATTTTGCAAGGAAATATATTTATAGTTATTTTTTGTGGAGACATTTCTTAATCGTTCAAATTGGAGATCAAAAGTTCATATGCGACATATTCACAAAATAATCAAAGAAGTAAATATGAGAGTAATGTAATCTCATTAAACATTACCAAACTTCAAAAAAACATTTTATTTTGGTGATGTTGATTGCACTAAACCCATATGCTCTTGCATCAATTTGTCACCTTGTGTGAATTAGTCCCTTTACACCCCTAAAATTCCCTTTTACAACACTAAAAACCTTGTTTTTGCACTTTTGTTGGCTACCATTAACTATCTAGTTTAGTGGATGGACTGTCTATTACATGCATTTCACTAAATCTAGCTTAAAAATGCTCATTTCATGCATTGATCAATTCCAAATTTGTATTTAAGAAATCTCATTTTTTAGATCCTTGCATAGTGTTTTGAATCTGAAAATTGAATTTAAACATTTCATTTTAGGTCATTGAATTGCACTTTATTTACTTTCTCATGTTAGCATGTGTTCCTTTCAAGCATTTAATGTTTCTAGAATATCAAGTGCCTTGTATTATTCCATCTTCTCTACTCATGGGCATAATCTAGGAAAGCAAAGTAAAACCTTTAATAAGCATGCGAGATACCCTCTTAGTATCTACCAGATTTGTAAGAATGTCACAACACAAGAGGATGCAAGTGTAGGCAATCATAGTAATCATACTTGTTCTTCTCCCAATACCTCTCCTATTAGTGATGAAGGTATCTTGGTGAAATAAGATACAAGCATTAACAGTCTTGATTGTCCCTCTCCTCTCTCCCCTTTGGAAGATATTAGAAAACAAGAAGATGAGATCATAGAAACATTTCTAAACATCACCTTAGCTAATCTTCATTCATCCTTTGCTTGCGAAATTTTTTTGGCCAAAGAGGATGATATCATATATCACCATGATAATCAAAATTATCCTTATCCCCCTATCCATCCTCAATACAAAAAGGATAGGTTGGTGTTAGAAGATGTACCTATTAAGGGTCATGAGAATCTTTCTCCTCCCTTCCCTAATGCCCCTACCATTTGGGAAGATCTATTTGGTAATCATGATAATCATAGTTTTCCTTCTCTTGATGCCTCCCCTACTTGTGATGAAGCCACCTTACAAAATCTAACCATAGAATGTGATGAACAACTTACAAGATCTCCTACTAGGGTAGATAATATGGCACAAGAGAATGAGACCATAGAGAAAAAGGACAAACAAATAGATCCTTCTCCTAATATCCCCACTATTGATAAACAAGACAATCCAAACATTGATAACTCCCTTGCGATGAAGTCATTTTGGAAGAACCAATCCTTCAATGTCAAGAACATTTGGTTTGTAGTTCTCTTAAAAAATCTCCTCCTAGGGAGGATGTCATGGTCAAAGAAAATGGCAACAATAGTAATGTGTCTTCCTTGGGTGATGGTAAAAAGATGATACTAGATTTCCCTTTGTTAGAGATACATCAAACCAAGACGAGTGAGGTTATGAATGCACACGTGTCCATTAGATCCCCTTGACTATTGGACCTCCTACATATTTCATGGGACATCCTAGGAATCCTCTAATCCTTTACCCACCTTCACACAAACCTCAAACTCAAAACAAACCAAAACTTCCTTTACCCACCTAAGAATAATGTGTCATAGTAGTTGAGTCATAATACCATTGCTCATACATATAACACTAGGAACAATCTACAACCAAGAAAAACACCTTCAACATCCCTCCCGTTGTCTAATCATATCCTACCTAACCCTATCATACTGAGTCCTCCTTGTGGAAAGGAGTATGATCTTGTTGAACAATTAAAGAATAATCCTACTAAGATATCCTCATGGTACCTTATTTAAGCATCCACCCACTATCCCACTATGCTTCAAAGTGCCTTGCAACAAGTTCCTATCCCTTCTAATGCACAACCGAATGAAATAGCAACCATGATTCAAGGAATAAATGCTGACATAGTTTTCCACCAAAGTGAACTCTCCCCTTTTAAAGTGAAAAAACAAAATGAAGCTTCATAATAATATTTCAATACAAAATAAAAGGGATAAATAAAACCTTGTTTACAATTGCTCGGGCCTTAATGTGTGTAGTGTGACCATTTTGGACAGGCTTGGCATCGATAAATCAAACATTCAACCTACCTCTTTATCTATTAGTGGATTTGATAGTGTAGGAAAGAAACCACTCAGTGTGATCACTTTGCCTATTAAAGCTAAAAAGGCCACATTAGAAACATTGATCCATGTTATTCCACATGATATTTCATATAATCTTATTTTAGGTAGGCCACATATTCATTTAATGAATGGGGTACCTTCCACTCTTCATTGTAAAATGAAGTACATCTACAAAAATAAAGTTTACATACTTGAAGCCGACCTTGAACTAAACAATTGCTTGAACATTGAGAAAAACAAAGAGAATAATTTAAACACATTAACACAATCTACACAAGTTGAACCCGTGCAAGATAAAGAAAAACAAACTAGAAGAATCACAAAGCTCTTAGAAGATGATTGGGGTTCCTTAGATTTTGATCATACATTCATGGGAGAATACAAGATCATAAAAAAAGATTCAGACAAGGGGAAAGAAAAATGATAATGTCAACACAAAATTCGTAAGACCCTTTGAAAGCATCCACCTCAACCACTTTAGAAAAAATTACAACAAATTACACAATAAAATTTGATGAATTTAATCATGAGCAACCACCAAATCCAAAAGAGATGAATAATCTTTATGGAAAAGGTTATGAAATGATGAAACAACTTGGTTATAGCTTAGAAAAGGATGTAGTGCTAGAGAACAAGGTATATGTGTCCCTATAGAGCCTCATAGACAAGAAAATACTAGTGGTCTTCATTATTGTCCCTCAAAAGACACAAACAAGCCTTCACTTAATATCAAAACTATCACAAAACATCCTTCTAAAATGATTTTAATAGTAGTGCATCTAGAACTGATAGAGACTAGTGGTCTTTGAATTCATCCTTTGCAAAAAATGAAACAAACAAAAAAATATTTGCTTAATGTCAATATCATCTCACAAAACACTAATGATTTGAATTCATTAGATTTTACATCCTCCTTTCAAGGAGAGAAAAAAATCTCACAATTTGTAGAGTCTTGCGTAGGTATGATAGCTAATACTAAGCAAGAGATATATTTGTTACAAAATAAAGTAACATCTTGACCTATTGATCAAGAGAGTATCTTGGCAAGACTAATCCAAGATCATTTGATATCCCTTCCCCAAAGAATATTAAATAAATTTTATTATAATACTTCATTTTGTGCATATCATATAGTTCATGGTTATGCTACTAATGAATGTAAGGCTTTAACTAACAAAATTCAACATCTCAAGGAGTGTGGTGCTCTTCCTTGTGTTGAAGCACCTAATTCCTCTAACTAATACTTATTTTCATCCTATTCAGCTCACCCTTGTCTTGCACTAAGTGGGGGTAAGGGGTTAGTTAGCCTCCTCCTCCTATGTCACTTGCCATTGTCTCTTTTGGCTAGTTGATCACCTTTCATGTACATAAAAGAGCAAGCTTGGGATGTGGACTCGACATGGCTTAAGTTGACTCGCATGTGACATGCTTATCCATGATGTAGCTTATTAGAAACATATGACTTGGAATAGGGCTTTCTGAATAGGCTCTCACATCTTCTTCTACTTTAAAGAAATTTCTCATAGTGATCGTTTTAGCAACCACTTTAAAAGGGGGGAATACATCGACACTCATATTTTATTATGTGATTTTACTTCTTCTTGTGATGCATCCTTCTCTTGGTGGTTTCATTGGGCTTTATTTTCTCCAAGAGCATGATATTTCTTTTACTTTTCCTCTCTTGGAAACATTAGGCACGATGTTCCCTAAGAAGAGACCTTACATAAACTAAGCAAAATCCCTTTGAACATATCCTACACTATTATGCATTTGTTATATGGCAACCTTGCATAAAACATATTGCATGTATATGGATCCATCCTATTATTTCATGTCCTCCAAGCATACAAATTTATGCTTGTCTCATGAATCTTGAAGTTCATTTATGGTGTGTCACCTTATTAAAGTTATCAAGAGGTATAACTTTGGTAGGGTTGAGCAAGAAGTCCAATCCAAGGCATGACTTTCCCCATAGCCACTTGCATGTGTGTGAGTGCATAATAGCCATGAGCATATATTTCTCACCTTTTAGGACTTCTCACCCAATGGATAGCCAGGAGTTCTATCACCTCAGAGTGATATGTGTTTTTTCTGAAAAAACAACCTAGATCCGATCCACATCGTGATGGACAAATGATCAAAGCTTGATCCACCTCATTTTTATTTCTAATTTTTTCTTTCTTTTAGTTCTTGGCATTGCATGATTGCATATCTTATTTTACTACATATTATACACCTTGTGCGTTTCTTTTTTTTCCTATGTCAATTTGATTTAGGATCTTGGATCCTCCGGGCTTGACTACTTCCTCATTCTTTGTCATCCTAGACCATCTGCATTGGTATACTTGGACCCCTCTTGAAAGTCTACTTTAGTGTGAGTTTGAAGCAATTTCATCCTCTCACTAAATTGGGGGCTAAATGTAGTGTAGAAAAAAGTGTCCTTTTCTCAATATGGAAATAATTAATGATAAATTGGACTTAACGTTTCCTTGATCTAATGTTGTGAGGTGTTTTACACATCCACATTAGGTCTTGCATCCATTTTAAGCTAAATTAACTTAACTCTATCCTAGTTTAGTGTTGTAAAGTGTACTTATTTACTCTTTCACATTAAATTTAGTAGACTTGTAAATCAAGTGGACCAATCTAGTGTTGTAATGTGTTTTACACATTCACATGGGATTTAGGGCCCTTCTAAGCTAGATAGACTCAATTTTTCCTTAATTTAGTGTTGTAAAGTGTATTTATTTACACTTTCACATTGGATTTTGGGCCCGCTTACATTTATAACCTTTATATCATCTTTAATAGGCCCCTATGACCCCATATTTTGCATCCTGGGGCATATTTTGGTCAAAGAACCAACAAAATCAACATAAAAACTTAATTTTTTCATTCCTCAACATTCTAGCTGGAAAAATAGCCCCTTGGGACCCATTCACCACTTTGGGTGAATGAGTCCCATTCATCCAAGATGAAAAATGAATCCCATTTGAGATATTTTCAAGGTTTGAGCAAGAAAAAGTGGGTTTTTAATTTAAATTTCTTCAATGTTGGCCTTGGGGATCAATTAATGGTCATTTAATGGATTTCCTATATAAACAAGCTTTCAAATCCTCATTTCATCCAAGCATCAAATATTCAGGTTGTCAAGTCAAGCAAGCAAGGGTTAAGTACTCCAAGTCTTCATGAGGTCATCAAGATAAATTTCAAGATCAATTCTAAGGCATTCAAGAGCAAGATTCTTCATCAATTGTTGCATAAATTCATGATCCATCATCAGGGCAAGGTTCTAATTGAATTTCTTCATGTTCATATTTCATTATCTTATTTCATCATTTGGTTTAATTGCCTAAAATGGGTTTTACCAAGGAAACCCTCTATTCCCTAGCAATCAACACTTTTATTCTCTTTCTTTGTGTGATTGCATATATAGGTACTTTAAAGGATGGGAGATGATTGAAGAATAGGTTACAAGGTTATTGGGGTTGTCTCCCTTTTTGCTAGGTCATCATCTTCACAAAAAGTTACCCACAAGCTCAAAATTGGCAGTTTCAGACTCAAAAATAAAGAAGAATGGGAAGAGAAAACAATAAAGACCAAATTCAATCCTTCAAGTTTCAAAAAACCCTAAGTGGACTCATTCTCCAAGATTGGTGAATAAGTCCCATTCTAGGTCAATTTTGAGATTTTTGTAGTTTCAGATACCCTTTTCTAATAAACCTATTCCTGTGTAGAAATCCAGATTTGGGACTGATTCGCCCAGAATGGAAAATGATTCTCAGTAGACCAAAATTTCAAGATCAACAACATTTCCAATCTTCATTTAGGCCTCTATAAGTTTCTAGGTGCACACTTTCTATTTTGCAGTCTTCTATGTTGTTTTGTCTACTTTTCTAGGTCATTTAGCATTTGTTTGCATATATCACACTGTGTTTTGCATTTCATTGTCTTTCCAGGTCTAAACTTGGTGGTGAACCCCTCTTTATATCTCATTAAATCCCTAGGATAGCCCCTTTGGCAAGTTTCAATCTCTTTTGCATTGGAATCTCAAGGGTTTGTTCTTGAGTGAAAGGTAGGAAATAGCCTCTCATTTTAGGTCCTAAACCTTAGAAGCTAAAGTGAGCCCCCTATTTTCTAACTTACAAATACATTCTAAAAATAAATTGAATTTTTTTGAAGCACTCAAAATGAATGAACAATAAGACTTAATACATAAAATATAAATTCTCAAAAGCACAAAAATGGAAATGACAGTTTGCAGGAAAATCTGGGAAAGGTTTGAAGACATGTACCTATAACTAGAAACTTGTTTTGAGGAGTGCAGAGGGACTCATTTACTCCTAGGTGAATGGGTCTTATTATAAGGCTCCAAAATAATGTTTTATAGTCCTCTGATGTTGGATCTTGGCTTTTGTTTGACACAGGTCCCATTATTGGAAAGTCAGAAATAAATTATGCAACCTAGTTTATGTGACTTGACAACAATGATGACAACTTGTGCAATAATGCAAAATTGATCCTTAAAGATATCTTCAATTCTTCTTCAACCTATAATTGATACATACATAAAGAGGAAAATTTGTTTTGTTCGTATGGGGGTTTTCCTTGGTCGAACCCCACTTTGGTAATTAAACCTTGTTAGAAAGATAATGACAAAGAGAGGGAAATGATGAATGAACATTGCTTGTAACAACTCACCACCCTTCACTGACTTCCCTTAGAGGATTGAATTCAAACACATCTATCCAAGGAACTATATCTTTCTTTTCTTGATTCATTCAAATGCTTGAAATGCTTAGATGCCTTAGGATCAATAATGCATATTAGCCTTCACAAGATTACATGAACACACATAAACTTGGACATGATGTTAGGATCTTGATTGTTGCAAAAAATGATTGATAAATATTCTCTTAAATGCTAGATTCATAATGATATTTTTTCATAGGATTTATCTCATAAAGTGTGTTCTTGCTAGATAGATTTCAAATGATAAAAATACTATGTATTTATAGGTGTTTATCTAATTTCCTAAAAATTAGATTCCAAAAGTTGACAATTGTAAATTAAATTTGTATCATTAAAATTCCACCAAAAACATATTTTTAAAAGGGTCCTAGCCCAGAAAGGGGACCCATGTGTGAATGGGTCATGGCCTATAAGTCCAAGATGCTCATATTCCATGGTAATTAAAATAGTAAATGCATTTATTAAATTTTGGCTCCCCATTCAGAAAATGATAAGAATAAGGCTTTGGAATTTGTATAATTTAGAAAATTAGAAGCTTAATTAATTCCAATAAATTAAGAGATCCAAACATAGTGTAAAATTGTAAAGGTATACAATTTCATGTACTACATTTAGCCCCCACTTTAGTGAGAGTATGAACTTACACTTAAAGTCATACTAAAGTAAAAAAAATATGTGTCAAGAGGGTTCCTAACAACTTCTCCATTCTCATTCAACTTGTTTGAGAATACCCATTTAGTTCCAATCACATTCTTGTTTGTTGGGCTTGTGACAATTTCTTGGGCAATTTTAATTCTTCTTGATTTGTATTAATTCTTCTTCCACAGCTTGGATCCAATACGCATATTTACATTCTTCAATCACTATTTTAGGTTCAAATTTAGAAAGTAAACTTTATTCTTGTCAACACACCTCTACTTTTGTCATGAATGATCTAATCTTTAGAATGATTCTTCTATACATACTTAGGAGTGTTAGAGATCTTTTCTGGAGCCTCTTCCTCTTCAATTTGCACTTATTTTTCCTTTCCTTCATCTTTTTATTGATCTCTATAAGAGGAATCATCTAATTCATATCCATCTATCAACACTAATCTTTTATGTAAGTCTTCATCCACTTTGACACTTGCACTTTGCACAATCCTTTTTATCCTCTAGTTGTAGCACTAGTAATCCTTGCTTCTTGTAGAATATCCAAGGAAGATTCCTTCATCAAATCTTGCATCAAACTTTCCTACTTTTTATTCATCTCTCTTGATATAACATTTTCTTCCAAATACTCTGAAATATTTGAAAATAGCAGTTCTTCCATACCATAACTCATAGGTAGTCTTTATACTATTTTTCCTTGCTTGTGATCTATTCAGTATGTAAACTATAATATGAATTTCTTCTCTCGAGCAGACATCCAGTATATTTTCTTCTCTTATCATTGTCTTTGTTTCTTCCTAAATAGTTCCATTCTACTGAGGAGTCCTGGGAGTTCACATATATCTCTTTATTCCATGATCTTCACAAAAATTGTTAAACTAATTGGAGGTGAACTCTCCACCTCTATTAGATCTTAAACATTTTATTTTCATATCCATTTGAATAGTCTCAATCATATCTTTAAGTGCCTTAAAATTATCTAAAGCTTCTATTTTTCTTTGAGAAAAGTTACCTAGGTCATTCTATATTAATTGTCAATTAGTAACATGAAATACCCATCACCTTGAAAGCTTCTTATTCAAGTAGGTCCACAAAGGTTTGTATGCACCAACTCCAAAGGTCTTGTGGTAGACTATTCTCTGACTTTGAAACTCTTTCTTGCTTCCTAATCTGACATTCCTTGCAAACTACATTAACAAGGTTTGTAATCTTTGGCATATCTCTCACAACTTGAACTAAACTGATCTTCACCAGGCTATCATAATTTATGTGACACATTCTTCTATTCCATATCCAACTTTCATTGGTTTGATTCATAAAGCAGTGACTATTAGCACCTTTGAGCTAATAAATGTTTCCTTATATCCTTCTTCCTATAAAAACTAGAGTTTCAAAGCCTTTTCTGATCACACAATCATTGTCTTGAAACATTAGATTATATCCTTTTCTACACATTTGTTTTACACTTACAAGGTTATGCCTAAGACCCTTAACATAAAGAACATCATCTATATTATGCTTTCCATCAAAACTAATTGAACTTTTTCCATGTCTCTTAGCAGATGTATCATCACCAAACTTAACAAGACCTTCAAATTCCTAAAGTTGTAAAAACTTACTCTTATCACCTGGCATGTGATTTGAGCATTCACTATCAGTGATCTAGTAGTTCTTCTCCTCTCTAGCATGAAAAGCAATCAAAATTGTTACTTAAACAATATTATCTATTTTCAAAGAATTTTCCTTCATACATGTCTCAAAGTTAGTAGATATAGTTCCAACATTTAGAGCCATGAACAAGCATTCGTCATTTTCATCATCCAAGTAATTAGATTCGTCATCAAATATACTTCCATCTTCTTTAACATAATACATTCTCTTAATCAATTTACCTTTATTCTCCTTATGTTTATCATTGGACACTTTGATTGGACATCTTGAAGAATAATGACCTATCTTTCCACAATTGAAACATTTGAAAGGAAACTTACCTTTGTATTTTCTAATGCCCTTTTTCAAGCTCAAAAATTTTGTTTCTAAATCTTGATCTGATTCCTCATTCTTTTTAGCTTTTCCAACTTTAAAAGTAGTCTCTTATCTTGGATCACTTGGAGAAAATTATCTCAATTCAAAAATAGTTCAAAAACAACTAATCTCTAGAATAGTTATTTAAATATTGAACTTCCTCAATAGCCAAAACTTTATGGCTGTCAGATTTAGTAAGAGTTCTTAGTACCTTCTTTCTAAGCACCTCATCTTCTTCAATTTTTCCACCAAGGCCTCTATGGAATTGACAACTCCATCCACTTTGTGCATGTAGCTTGTGATATCTTCATCCTCTAACATCCATAGGGTTTCAAACTTGGTTTTTAGATTTTGCATATTTTCTTGCTTAACCTTATCATCTCCTTCATAGATACTTTCTAGCTTTCTCTAGATATCACCAACATATTTGTAGCTCATAACTTTCACGAGTTCAAAATTAGCAAGACCACTCAAGAGAGCATACCTAAGTTCTTTGACATTATTCTCATAAGTCTTGATCTCATCATCAATACTCAAACCATCCACAGACATGGTATTTCCACCTTCAACATACTTCCAAACTCCATACCCTAGGGAGATAATAAAACCTTCCATCTTGGTCTTCCAAAATACATAATTTGATCCATCAAATAGAGGATCATCCTTCTTGTGTGCCATCTAGATCTACCTAAAGTAGTTAAGATTTGTTCTAAGGAACCTTTCTCTGATACCAATTGTTAAATGCACAAGAAAAATGGGAGGGGGATGAATTAGTTGTATATTAAAACATCAAAACTCACATTAACATTCATATCCTTATTAGTCCTTAATCCATTAAATTGATTTATCATGAAAGAAATAACAAAAATAGAAACACATCAACACCATACATAGCAAAACACTAGATTTACGTGGAAAACCCAAGAAGGGAAAAAAACGTGGTGAGGATTAGCTCACAATATAAAGTAGTTGCAACATTGAATACAATAGGCTCACTACCAGAGGGATCACTATACAAAAGAAAGAAGGGCTCACTACTAGACTACAAAGAAGAAGATAGAAGATATTTATAATGAGAAATCTATCTCATAGCTGCAAAAAAGATCCACCACTACATCACCAAACCATTCACAACCTTGCTGAAGAAAGTAAACACCTTCTACTCACTTTTTCTAGTACTCCTAATCATTAAAGATCACACTGAATTTCACACTTGCACACTTCACATCATAATTCTTCGTAACAAAAGACAACACACAATTATCTCAATAATCTATATCACATATATACTATCCACAACTTGAAAAACATTTTCAAGTTGGTTATAGCCAAACATATGCACCTCAAATGTGAAAATTCAAATTAGGTTAGCACCAAAACATTCCTATGATGGAGATGAATGAAGGAAGACCACATCACACCTTAACTTAGACCTAAATCTACACACATATGCAATGCCACACTTCCAAAAACATTGAAGCATATTTGTAATTAGTGTAAACATCCAAGATCAACTGAACTCATGTTAACACCATTAAACAACTAAGCACACACTTCCTTTGATCCAAAGATGATTCACAAACCACACACAATACTTAAACACAATCTAGAATATTCCTTCAATACCCTGAAATACAAAAAATCCTTCACAACAAAATTCACCTAAAAAATATATTCATTCTATACTAACAATTAATCTTTCATGAATTGCAACACATGAACCAAACCTTGGAGAGCACCACGACATGAATAACTTGAGGGGAACATAGATATGAATGGTGAAAAGTACCACAACTTTTAATGTGAAAAATGTTTCAAATTTTAGGTTTTTGTGATGTAAAGTCAATTTTTGTTTGTAATAAGTTCCTAAAGACCATTTATTATTATTTTAAGTTGTTTTAGGTTGTCTTCAATTTTTTGGAGTCAATTTTGTAAATGTGGTAAAAAGTTGCACAAAAGTTGCAAAAGTTGTCAAAGCAGCTTTGCACTTTTGCATTTTCTTGGAAGTTTAATAGTTAGGAGTTAAAAGTTAGTTTGTAACTATTGGAGAAGGCTTGGAAATACATAAAAATCCTAATTTCATTGTTGAAGGAGGTTGATTGATGTTTTTGAGGAGTTTGAATAAAAAAGCATCATTTTCCTGTGTTTTCTCATTGAAATTTGCTACTACAACAACACGTACGGCCTTGTACAGACTATAGGTGATCATTTGTGTATTGGAATTGATGAAGTAGTAAATATTCTCTTAATTTCATATTGTCTCATTAGTTTTCATCAAGTTTGTGAGGAGTTATAGCATTTTTATTGAAAACATCCAAGAAACCCTAGTTTTGAGGGTTTGATTGGAGAAAATGAAGTCTTGACCCATTCCATCAATGAAAAGGTGTGATAATTGGTGGAATGAGTGTAGATGGGTAGGGTTTTGTGTTTTGATTTTTTCAAGAGTAGGGGAAGGTGATAAGTGCAAGTTTGGGTGATGCCCTGGTTGATTTACTTCATGTTTTAGGAAAATATGATGCATAGATGTTAGGGTTTGAATAAAACCTCTTGAGGATTGGTTAGTAGTGGCTTGAATTGATTGGTCAGACCCAATTTGACTTGTTGGAAGTCTTGGTTTATAGATTGGAGGCCTAAAGATCAAAAACTTGGTAATTACCTATTTGCATAAGCCTAATTAGGCCTTTTCCATGCGTAGTAGCAAAATTTAGTCCTTAGTGTTCCAAAACAATCATATCTGCAATCTTGATATGTTTTCAAAGGGCTTAATGGGTATCCAAAATGGGGTTTAGGTTGTGGGATAGAGGTTTTAACTGAAATTTATGACAAAAATACTCTGTTTGTTGTGCTACAAGACATAGTGTCAATTTGTGAAGGGAACCTTCTTGTTTGATGTATTAAGGCCATTGCATTGGAAAATTTGTTCAATTAAGATTGTCTTGTAACCTTTTACCCTACTCTACATCACTCTTCTATATCCATGTCATTTCATTATCGATTTTCATACTTATCCCTTGTCATACCCCTTAGCATGGGGGCATGATATTACTTTGAGATGTGATCTTTGGAGTCCTCCATAGATCCTCTATTTATTCTTTGTATAAGATCAAAAAAATTGAGTTCCATTTTCATTGGTTCCCTCCACCCATAACATTCCATATCTTGATCCATCAATCTTCATCCTCCATCTAGGGTGTATCCTTACATGTCCTATCATTAACACATATCATTAATCCATATCCATCCATATCTCCTTTGGTTTTCAGCTTGACTAAGGAATAAGATATCATTACCATTTAAATTTTTATTTATTATTGAAATATCATAGTTATGTGCAACACATGTAAAAAAGGCATAAACTCTTTAACATTCTAAAATTTTGGGCTTTAGTGAGTCACAACCCATTGTGTTTTCCATCCTGCAACTATTTTGTGAATTGGTCCTTATCATGTGCATTAGCATTTTTTTTATTATTATCATTATCATTTTGTGTGCATGACAACTTATGATTTATATTAGGTTTTATCTCTTGTCTTGATCATTATCCTTTTCCTTTTATATCTATTCTTTTCTTGTCACATTTTGAGGAAGCTTGAGCAACTCTACACCTTGTTGTGTATGAAGGAGAGTGAGGAGTGGGGCATGAATCTTTTTTGTGCGTATCAATTCAGTCCATTTGATGATGATTACAAAAACAATAGCTTATAACAAAGAGGGATTCCTTCCACTCTATGATGAAATAAATTATCACCGCATAGCCTTCCATTCTATTCATTTTCATATCCATCCTTTCATACCCTTTCCTCCCATATCGAATACATTTCATAAGCCATTTATATGCTTTTCTTACATCTAATAAATGTGTTGCATTCCTTTCTTCCTTGCATCCACCTAGGTCATTCATATTTCTAAATATTTCATATCATTTTCTATGATCTACAACTAAAAAATGATCACTTCATAGCCTTTCCATTCCATTCATTTTCATATCCAACCTTTCATATCCTTTCCTCCCATTTCAAACACATTTCATAAGCCATTTATATGATTTTCTTGCATCTAATCAATGCATTGTATTCGTTTCTTCTTTAAATCTACATAGGTCATTCATATTTCTAAATCTTGAATATCTTTTTCTATCCACAACTCAAACATACCTGGGTATGTGCAGGATCATGATGGGCCAAAAAGTGGCAATATTATGGGTATTTGTAAGGTATATGGATGATGACTTTTTTTTACCAAAAATTGATGAAATGAAAAGGGTTTTTAGAGGACATTCTCAGCTTTCCACCAATATAAATTATGCTTTAATTTAAATTTAATAAATAATTATTATTCATTTTCTATTAGAATTATGACTAAAGTCCTAATCGGTAGGCTGATTGAAAACATCTATAACTTTTAAACGGTATCACATCTATAATATAGGATTAAAAAAGAAAAATAAATTTCATGAAGTTTTGACCAAGTTAAGGTGGTCGACATACAATTTTACATTTTTTAAAATTTGTAATAAAAAATTCATAATTAATTATTTACTTGGAAAAAAATTACAAAAAATATGCATCACATCTGGACATGAGTCCTCTACTTATATATAAAATATTATAAAAATATTATCTTTTATTATGGTTAGGTGGTTAGACAGACACCCTTACTTCTTTTTTTCCCTAAATTTAACTACTAATGCATTGAAATTTCAAACTTTCACCAAATAGATTTTATTTATTTTAAATAAACATAGTAGTTTAGAAACTACATTTAATTTTCTATAGATTCTATTCTTACATATTTTTGAAATAATATAGATAACTTATTCAAATTTTTACGTCAAGTTGCCTAACACTGATTTTTCTAAATTTTTTGCCACTTAAGGGTCTATTTTTTCCATGATGATCCTGCACATACCCACCTTCATCCATCATATCAAGATTGACACCATATCATAGCAAGATCAAGATCAAGGAAATATCAAGGTTATGCAATCAAAGTATGAGGGAAACAACCATATCAAGAGTCCATGTTCAAGGTGATTTTTTTTCATTGCATGCATGCATTATCTTCTATCTCTTAGATATAATTGAGATTTACAATTAGTTTTTACAGATCTGAAGTGTTAACATGATCATACATAAGTCTAAAATATGTGTCTTCTTGCTTGAAAATGTTTACAAAAGTGTTCTCAGTTGTTCTGACTAACAAATGTATGAGTTATAGTGTTGTTTTCTACTTGTAGCAACTAAAAAATATGAAAGAGTTAATTTAAAATTCTATCTTGGGGGTCCTATATCTCATCCCAAGCATAGGAGAGCATATAGCAAGTATTTTTGACTATGTTATAAGGCTGAAAATTAGGCCAACCTCCTTTGCATTCCAAAGAATCTTCCTTGTTTGATTTAGTGTCTTCAACTCCTTCAAATGTGCTCTAGTTGGTGATGAGGCTTCAGGATTTGTGGAAGAAGTTTAATTTCCCCTAGATGCTTGTAAATTTCCCTTAGAAAGCTCAAACTAGTCATTGCTGCCCAAACTGCTGCCAAACTTCCTTGACTGTTCCATAATCCCCTCCTACATGCTTTCTAGATACTCTTAACTGATCATTATTTTTTCAAACTACTGGCACATGATAATGGAGCATTCTCCCTATCTTTCTCTTCCATAAGGCATAGAGAAATCTTTATATTTATGATTGATCATTCTTCATTTATTAGCTATAGGTTGCTACCCAAACCTTCATAGTAGAACTATTGACTATGATTAGGTCTATAGAACACTTTTAAAAATTCTCATCCCTCATTCAAGGTCTTAGGGCTGACATATAAGTCATCTCTTCTCACTATCAAGACACCTTAATTTCCATGAACAATGACTATCTACCTTGTTTATAAGAAGGTTGGCAATTGTGTTCTTCACATGATTAACACGTTCACAAATTATTGGTTATTAAATTTAAGATTCTAACATATTTGGGTATTTCTTTGATTTGTCTTCAAATCTGAGGCATGACTACAAACCTTTGTGGAATTCCATCAAACAATCTGCATGCCTTATGCATACTTCAACATTTTGCATAAATATCTACTAGGACACTTGTAAATGCAACCTTTGATAAAATTCCATTTTATATAATTATTTGATGGATGTTCATGCCCCTTTTACTATCATATATCTATGTCAATTATGAATGTCCATCCCCATTTCATTTTCCCTAAGGTTGTCTATCATATAAAAAACCTCTCTATATGCTTCATGACACTGTCCTTCTCAAAACCATTGTTTTATCTTTGTGTTGCAGTATTCCTCAATATCCTTCCTTCTTTATACTCTATCATTTCACTCTTGAACATTTTCATTACCTATTCATTCATACCATTATATAAAATCGGGCCTTTACATTGCTTCTTATTTGGATTTCAACATTTCCCATGACATGTTATCTTTGATAGTTGAATGATTATCCTTGATCATGGTGGTTATCCTTTTCGAATGATTGTCCCATGCTTACATTTAATTTTCTCCATTTTTGTCCTTGAGAATGGTGAATGTCATGTTGATTTTGAGAGCCACCCATTATGTTTTTTTTTCCTCTTAGTTGTTCTTCGAAAACCTTGCCTAGGTAATGCCTTCTCAAACTCTATCGTAGTTTCCTTTATAGGGACTGTCAACATCATTATTTGACTCCTACTATTGTTATAATAGAAATACTACCTTTTCAATAGACATATGACACCATTATCATAGGTTTGACTTTCCATTTTCATACTTTGATATTGCATAGTCATTTACTCTTTTCATCTCATTGACCATACACCTTTGATGATGAAGAGTGCTTCTCATGTCTATCCTTAAGGTTGTTACTCCATCAAGCATTTCTTTTCATTATGTTCACCTTCAGGATAATACTATCTTGACTTTATTGTCTAATAATTTTTTTGCTTTTGACAGCATATTATGGTGTTGTAATGCCATGACAATCCATATTTACTATTATTCTTTGATAGTAAACACTCAATGTTTTCCAACAACCATATACATGTACACTATGATTGCAATTTGAAAAACATGGTGAGAGATGAGTATATGTCTACCAAAACACAAGGGAAAGTGAGAAATAAGCAATCATACATAAAAGTAGTCCATTTCCTTGTCTATGGCTTTTCATTGCATTCCAATCACCATGGTGTTGGAATGCCATGACAATCCATATTTACTATTATTCTTTGATAGTAAACACCCAATGTTTTCCAACAACTATATACATGCATAGTATGATTACATGTTGGAAAACACAATGTGAAGTGAGTATATGTTTTCCAAAACACAGTGGCAAGCCATAGCTAACCAATCATACATAGAAACAATTCATTTCCTTGTATCTGGCTTTCAATGGAAGTCCAATCACCATGGTGTTGGAATGCCATGAAAATCCATATTTTACTATTATTCTTTGATAGTAAACAGTCAATGTTTTCTAACAAGAATATACATGCACAATATGATTGCAAGTTGGAAAACATAGTGTGAGGTGAGTATATGTCAACCAAAATATAGTGGCAACCAATAGATAAGAAATCATACATAGAAAAATTTCATTGTCTTATCTATGGATTGTCATGGCATTCTAATCACCATGGTGTTGGAATTCCATGACAATCCACATTTACTATTATGCTTTGATAGTAAACACCCAATGTTTTCCAACAACCATATGCATGCACACTATGATTGCAAGTTGGAAAATAGAGTGTGAGGTGAGTATATGTCTACCTAAACATAGCGGCATGCCATAGATAAGTAATCATACATACAAAAAGTTAATTTCCTTGTCTATGGCTTGTCATGGAATTCCAATCACCATGGTGTTGGAATTCCATGACAATCTAAATTTACTATTATGCTTTGATGGTAAACACCCAATGTTTTCCAACAACCATATAAATGCATAGTATGATTGCAATTTGGAAAACATAGTGTGGCATGAGTATATGTCTACCAAAACATAGTGGAAATCCATAGATAAGCAATCATACATACAAATAGTTCATTTCCTTTTCTATGGCTTGTCATGGTATTCCAATCACCATGAGACCACATTTCTTTGAGGCATTTTTTCAAACAGTTCACTACCTTTTCTATACTATTGCTTACTATTATTGGTGCAACCACGATAGGAGGGTCCCCAAAGAGAACAGTCCAAATTGTGCAACAAGAGTACCAAAAAAAAAAAACTCAGAATATGGAGGAAAATGAAAATTAACACATTCTCTTTAATAGAAATCTCAATTACTTCCAACCAGCAACATCTGGGCTTACAGATTCGGCTCACAGGCCTGATCAAATATGCAACATTCTAACATGCTCCTATATGTGAGCTGAGCCCTTACAATTCAGATTAATCTTAATCCACTCAATCAAATACTAATTCTACTACCTATTCTAATGATCTATTACAAGGTTTATACTATATCCGCAGTTCTAGAAACATCCACGTCGGCCAAAGATCATTACATTTTCCAATGAAAGAAAATATAACGAGTGCATGAACAAGTCAGCCTCAAATTTGAATCACTCCATCAATAGGTACATAAGATGAAGTGTGGATCTATAATGAAGGTCAGAGAAACTCCAAGGAACAATTAAAATCACACCATTAAGATATGCAAGTCACAAGAATGATGCCTGATTGATCAAATTAGCCGCTAGGCTTGAAAACTATTCTGGTGACGGAACAAGAAACTGTCATGAAATATGGAATCCATAACTTTCTAAAAAATTATCCAATCATTCTCAAATCTTGGAACAAGGAAAATGAACATGTAGACTATGTACTCCAAGATCCACAAGGTCTGGTGAGCAAATATGATGAACCCACCAACTTGAACTAAGAAAGTACAAAACAAGAACAAAGCTGAAAGGAAAATATTTTTTGTTGATGCAAGATTGCCAAGAACCAAGTATGCTCTTGCATTAGACATTCAGGGTTAAAGAAAAGTGAATCCCTCACTTATCTAGGGCCAAAGGAAAACCAAGATTGTCTACCTAAGCCTGAGAAATCCATGAAGAATCCTCCACTGGTCTACCTTTCCATTTCACAAGTTACTCCTTATACTACCTTCCATGAGTCTTTCTCCCATCTCTGATATCCAGAATCTCTTCAATCTCATCTAAATGTTGTTTTGGAAATTGATTCTCCAATCCCACTATACCGTCCTCACCAAATTTTGTTTCATAATATTGATGTGGGCTTGTTATGTTGAATATAGGTGATATACCCATACCTTCCGGTAACTCCACCTCATATGCATTTCCTAAATCAAACTTCTTCAAGATCCTACAAGGTCCAAACTTCCTCATCTTTATTTTGTTGTATGTTCCAACTAGAAATATTTCCTTCCTCAAATATACCATCACTTCATCCCCAACTTCGAACTCCTTATGTCTCTTCTACTCATATGCCTTTCCCTTATACTTCTGGTTCATGTCTTCCAATTGTTTTTTTACTTGAGTATGTACTTTTGTCATATTCTCTACAAATTATTCTACTTCTACACTACTTTTACCTTCCATACTGATGTCTCTTAACTCTAATATACCTCTAGGATGAACTCTAGTAACAATCTCAAAAGGTTTCTTTCTAATACTGCTATTCACTAAATTGTTGTATGCAAATTTTGCTTGTGCAAGGACTAAATCCCAACTTCTGGTCTTCTCTCCAACGAAACAACTCAGCAAATTCCCTAAGCTCCTATTCACTACTTCTATTTGTCCATCAGTATGTGGGTGAAATGTAGAACTAAACTTCAATTATGTCTTCAACTTCTTCCAAACTGTTCTCCAAAAGTAACCAACAAACTTTACATCTCTGTTTGAAACAATACTCCTAGGTAATCCATGCAATCTAACCACTTCTCTAAAAAAAAGTCTACTATATGTACTGCATCTGTTGTCTTCCTACAAGTTATGAAATGTTCCATCTTAGAAAATTTGTCTAACACCACATATATAGAATCATTACCTCTTTGTGTCTTTGGTAATCCACGTATGAAATCCATACTGATATCCTCCCAAGGTCTTTCTGATAGTATCAAAGGCTTATACAATACAAAATTTTGACTACTCCCCTTTGCAATTTTACAAACTCTACAACTCTACACAAATATTCTGACATCCTTGTGAATCTACGGCCAAAAATAATTCTCTCTCACCAATGTTGTTGTCTTATCAATCCCAAAGTGTCCTGCCAATCCTCCACTATGCTTTTCTCTCACCAAGTTTTCCCTCATTGAACTTCGGGGTATACATAACTAATTACCTCTGAACTATCTTCCTAAATGAAATAATCCAACCACTAGCTTCTATCCTCCTGAACTGGTTCTTTACAAGATTTCCAAGGTTCTACAAAATTCGAGTCTTCCTCATACAAATTCTTCAACTCATCAAAGGCTAGTATCTCCAATCTCATATCGGTCAGCAAGTTCCTTCTCCTACTCAATGCATCAATAACTCTATTTGAATTTCCACTTTTGTGCTTTAAAACAAAAGTATAGCTTTGCAAGAATTCTACCCATCTCATGTGTCTCTGATTCAACTTACCCTAAATATTCAAATATTGCAATGCCTGATGATCTATATACAACACAAACTCCTTAGATAGTAGATAATGTCTCCACTTCTTCAAGGCTTGAACTATGGCATAAAATTCCTAATCATACACTGAATATTTTTTCCTAGCATCATTTAATTTCTCATTGAAATAAGCTACAAGTCTTCCTTCTTGGCTCAACACTACTCCAATTGTATTTACACTTGCATCACAATCTACTTGGAATACCTTGTTGAAATCTGACAAAGCTAACAAAGGTTGTACAATCACCTTCCACTTCAATAGTTCAAAACTCTGATCTGCTCTAGATTTCCATCTAAAATCTTTTATATTTCCTCTCATTGTTCCTGTCATGGGGCTACATATAGAATTGAAGTTCCTAATGAACTTTTGGTAGAAACTAGCCAATCCATGAAATGATCTTATTTCTCCAATACTTTCAAGTGTAGGCCATTGAACAATTTCTCTAACCTTCTCAGGATCCATCTTCAATCCTTCCAAAGATATCACAAATCCCAAATATACTAATTCTTCCTTCATGAAACTACACTTTTTAATGTTTATCAACAACTCCTCTTCTCTTAACCTCTGTAAAACTTGTCTGATATGCAACAAATGCTCTTCTATACTCTTACTGAAAATCAAGATGTCATCCAAGTACACAATCACAAACTTACCCAAGAATTTCATCAATACCTCATTCATCAACCTCATGAAAGTACTCGGTGCATTTTTCAATCCAAAAGGCATCACCAACCACTTGTACAATCCTTCATTTGTCTTAAATGTTGTTTTCCATTTGTCTCCTTCCCTGATTCTGATCTAATGATATCCACTCTTCAAATCTATCTATGTAAAGTATTTGGCTCCACTCAAACAATACATAATATCATCCATCTAGGGTAAAGGAAATCTATACTTCACCGTGATCTTGTTTATGGCTCTTGAATCTGTACACATTCTCCATTCTCCATCCTTCTTAGATGCCAACACAAAAGGTACTGCACAAGGACTTAAAATTTCTATAATCAAACCCTTCCTCAACAATTCTTGCACTTGTCTATTCAACTCTTCATTCTTTATAGGTGTCATCTGGTGTGTTGCTTTATTAGGCAAACTAGCTCCAAGAATTGGATCCATGCAATGACTAATACTCCTCATAGGCGGTAATCCATCAAGTATTTTATTTGAAATGATCTCCTCATATTCTGTCAGCAACTCCTCTATCTCTTCAGAGTTTTCTTCAAAAAGCTTCAAGTCTTCTACCTTCTTAGGAACTATGGCATAACACATATTCTCATGTCTCAACCCATCAAGGAATCTTCTTCCATCAACTAGAAAAACCATAGCATTTGTGCAAACCTCAACTATAGGAACATCTTCCAATGGCAACAAAATCTACTTCATCCCATTAGAAACAATGGTGTATATATTCTTCTTTCCATCATGAATATCCAATCTATGATGCTTCCAAGGGGTTCCCAAAAAAATATGGCATATATCCATAGGCATGATTTCACACAAAACTTCATTGTGGTAATTTCCTACTTTTAATTTCACCAAACATTGCTCACTTACTAGAATCTTATGCTCATCTTGTATCCATGCTATCAAATAGGGCTTTAGGTGTTTCAATCTTTTCAATTTCAACTTAGTCACCATCTCTTTAGAAACCAGGTTCTCAGAACTTCCACTATCAACTATCACCTTGCAACATTTACCTACTACCTTGCATCTATTCTAAAACAAATTCTCCCTCTGCAACGGTTCCTACTCCAACTCACTCTGACACAGTACTCTTGTTTTCACCAACACTTCCCCTTCTTCCAGTTTGTTAGATGATCTAGAATGATCCTCCTCAAAAAAGGTTGTTCTTCTGTTATTCTCTGTCTTTTTGCTCATCTCTCCCTGATTGCATTCAAATGCTCTATGTCCTTCTCCACCACATTTATAATAGGTTCCTTTGAATACTCTTTTCTCCTATCCTCTTTCACCTCTTCTATATCCTTCATCCTGGTAACCACCATATGCTCCTCTCCTATAAGAGTTTCCATCACCTCTATGATATGCATTATCATTCTTACTAACCTCCTTATCTTTATTTTGATCTATAAAATATCCTCTTCCACCTCCAGCAAGAGTTCTTCCTCTTTGAAATCTTCCACCTCTTCCTCTCTGTCTCTGCTCATGTCTCTTATTAGGCTTCTCTTCTAATTTTAGGGCACATTGGTATGCTTCTTCCACATTCTACAACTTGAACAAACTGATTTCATCCTGTATAGATGATCTCAATCCATTCACATGTTTGGCTACTTGCTCAATTTCTTCCTCCAAATGTCTAGATCTAATATTCAAATTATAGAATTCCTCAGTATACTCCGTCACACTTAAATCTTTCTGCTTCAAATTTTGCAACTTTCAAAACAAAGTAATCTGATAATTTGTAGGCATAAACTTTTTCTTCAACTTATTCACCATCTAATCCCAAGATTTTATCTTATCTTTCCCTCTTCTTTTCCTATCTGTCTAAAAAGGTTCCCACCAAAGGGATGCATGTCCTCTCAACTTTGTACAAGAAAACTTCACCTTCTTATCTTTAGTGGTACCTTCAAATTCAAAATATTTCTCCAGCTCTGTAATCTAATCAAGAAATTCTTCTAAATCTAACTTACTAGTATATCTAGAGGATTGAAATGTGGTTTTGTATTCACTCTGGTTATGAACATCTCTTCTCTTCCTCCTTCCTGAACTTCTACCTCTTCATCACTTACATCATCAACTAGTCGACCTCTTCTCTCGGCCATTTCAATTGCATCTAATTTGGCGGTGATTCCTCTTAGCATCTCCATTATACCTTGGTCTACATCTCCACACACTCCATTTCCTCTAACATATCTTCTTTCAACCATCTTTACAATATTCCTCTGTAGCTATAGGTTGGATCCTCGATCTACCACCCCACAATAAATCTTTTATAGGACTTCACAAAATTTTTCGACCTCACATGGATCAAAGCTCGCTCTAATACTAGTCTGGTGCAGCCACGGTAGGTGGGTCCTTAGAGAGATCAGTATAGACCATCCAACAAGAGTAACACAATGAAAGCAACTTAGAACATGGAGGAAAATGAAAGTTAACACATTCTCTTTATAGAAATCTCAGTTACATCTAGCCAGTAACATCTAGGCTTACAGATTTGGCTCATAGGCCTGATCAAATATGCAACATTCTAACATGCTCCTATATGTGAGTTGAGCTTTTACAATTTAGATCAATCTTAATCCACTCAATCAAATACTAATTCTACTACCTATACTAATGATCTATTACAAGATTTATACTATATCTATGGTTCTAGAAACATCTGTGTCAGCCAAAGATCATTACATTTTCCAATGAAAGAAAATATAACAGGCACATGAACAAGTCAACCTAAAATTTGAATTACTCCATCAACGGGTGCATAAGATGAATTTTGGACCTAATATGAAGGTTAGGGACACTCCAAGGAACTATTAAAATCACACTATTAAGATCCAAAATTCACGAGAACGATCCATAATTGATTATATTAGCTGCTAGGCCTGAAAACTATTATGACGCCGAAACAAGAAACTGTCATGAAATCCAAAATCGATAACTTGCCGGAAAATGATTCAATCATAGTCAAAACTTGGAACAAGGAAAATGAACATGTAGACTATGTATTCCAAGATCCATAAGGTTTGGTGAGCAAATATGATGAACCCACAAACTTGAACTGAGAAAGAACAAAATAAGAACAAAACTGAAAGGAAAATATTTTTGGTTGATGCAAGATTTCCAAGAACCAAAGATGCTCCTGCTTCAATTATGCTTACTAATATGATTTCATAGACAAGGCAGTGGATTGTTTGAAAAAATTCCTCAAAAAAAGTGGTCTCATGGAATTCCATGACAAACAAATGCAATTGGTAGCTACAATTATCACTCTAGTATGAACAAATTAATATCTTTGAGAATAATATTTGGTTGCATAGGTGGAATTCCCTATATTTGTGCATATAGTTTTAGAATATATTGTTGATACATCTATTGAAGATGAAAATATATATCTATGAACCAAACTGCATTTCTTTTTACATAAGGTGTTTCCTATTTTTAAACAAAATTTTGTTATGGGGTCTCCATCTATAATTATGACTCTAATTATCATCATATATCTACAATTATCACTCTAACTATCTATAGTTATTTTGGAAAACATAGTGGGAGGTGAGTATATGTCTGCCAAAACATAGTGGCAATCCATAGATAAGTAATCATACATAGAAATAGTTCATTGCCTTGTATATGTCTTGGCATGCCATTCTAATCACCATGATACCACATTTCTTTGAGGCATTTTTTCAAATAGTTCACTGGCTTATCTATGTTGTTGCTTACTATTATACTTCCATAGACAAGGCAGTGAACTATTTGAAAAAATACCTCAAACAAATGTGGTCTCATGGAATTCCATGACAAAAAAATGCAATTGCTAGTTGCAATTATCACTCTAGAATTAAGGAATTCATATATTTGAGAATAGTACTTGGTTACGTAGGTGTAGATCCCTATAGTTGTGGGTATAGTTATTAGCTGTGCAATGTGAAGTAACTGCATAACTACTTAGGTTGACTTTGTAAAAAAACTATATTCTAATTTAAATTTTGTCATCTATCTATCAACATCTAATTATTAGTTATGCGATGTGAAGTAATGCTTTCACATTGAAAGATGTGCAATGTAATGAAATTGAAAACACTGGATGTTTATAAAATTGCAACCCACATCACAACATACCCAAACCATTGTGGTTTTTAAGCCTACATATGTACATGTGCATTAAAAATAGCAAGAACACCAACTTCTTTACATTATTGACAATAATCAATAAACTTGTTGAAAATGGTTAAACACAGAGTGTTAATGCTTCTTGGAAAACACCAAGTGTTTATAAAATGGTGCCTTTCATTACATTCCTAAGGTTTAAATAACAAAATCTTTTCAAGACATTCATATTGTTTTGTAAAATTCTAAGATGCAAAACACTAGATTTTGTTGGAAGAATGAAGAACATCTCATTTTGTTATTTTGTGTTGTCATTGATGTCACCATGTTATATGAGTTGTAACTACAAGATTAAGTCTACATTTGATCCAGTATTCTGGACCGGTATCTGAACTAGTATGAAACTTACATCCTCCAATATTTTAGTCTGCAATTGTTTGCAATTGATTATTGTTACTTGTGATTTTGGAAGCTAGTGTATTGATGTTGGGAGCATTTACATTTAAAATCTCACATATTCAGATGCTCATATGGTGTATCGACATTATTCTATTAATTGCAATTTTACTACTAGGTTTATCTTTGGCTTACCTGATGGATAGATGATGTAATGGCGAATTAACTTCATTAAATTATGGATATGTGTGTGACCTATCTTAGGTCCATGTTAAAATTATGTAGAGTGTTAAGCATTTGAATTTTTTTTGGAAAGATTTTGTGAAATCCTGAAGCTAACAATTGGTATTTTTGATGAATAAGGATTGCATCTAATTAGGCCAAACTAATTGATGCTTGCAGATGGATCAGGTATATATATTGGACAGTTTTTGAAGATTGATATAGATGATGGAGTTGTGAATGTAAATGTGAAGAAATGCAAATATGATGAATTGTTTCAAGTCATTTTACTGAGCTTCATTGGAACTGAATCAACACTTGTTAGGCGTACATTATAAATTCATTTTTTGGTTGTAATCCATTTTGTCATTATAATTTTGTAGGTAGTGAGCCTCTAATTTTTGGACAGTGAGTCCTAGCAGTGAGCCACCTCATTTTGTAATATCTTATAACTATTTATACTATATTGTGAGCTAACACTCACCATGTTTTTTCCCATTTTTGGGTTTCCACTTAAAAATCCTAATGTTCATGTATTTTATGATTTCATGTTCTATTAATGCTCTTATTTATCTTCACTATTATATGCACTGAAGTTATTGGATGCTATTTGTTCAACAAGCTTAAGAAGATAATGATTCACCCCCCTTCTCAATATCTTGGACACTCAACAATTAGTATTAGAGCTTGGTTCCTTCGAAAAAGCCTTACATCTTGAGGATGATCCTAAATATGGAACAAATGAATGATAAAGAAGAGCTCCTTGAAGCACTTGAGGACCTTGACAAAGTTAAAAGTGAAAACAGAGATCTAAAAGAAAATATCGAAGATGAAAATGAGTTTGTTCGGAAATTAAAAGAGCAATTGAAGAAGTTAAAATAAATTCATAGGGAAGTAATTGATCAGTTGAAGAAGTCTAATGAAGAAATTACTGGTTTGAAGGTGCAAGTAGAAGAGTAGAAAATAATTGAAGAATTTCTAAATAAAATGGTGTAAAGAAAGTCTGATGAGTGCACTAAGCTTGAACAAGAAGTGGTGAATCTGAAAGTAGATCTAGGGAAAGAAAAACTCTATGAAAATAATTTCAAATCTAGCTCAGACAAGCTTGATGAGTTGATTTCAGGGCAGAAATCGAGTAAAGACAAAGGTGGCTTGGGAATGGAAGGAGGTGAAAACTCTAATGATAATCAAAAGACTTAGAATAAAGGAAAGTAGAAAGGAAATTCAAGGAACTTTGCTAGGAGACTGCCTGTAAGACAACCTAATGCACAAAGGTATCCATCCTTCAATGGTATCTATTTTTCATGCAACAAATTTGGTCATAGGGAAACAAAATGTAATAGAATGAATTTAGTTTCTTGGTCCCTTCTCTAGTCAATGTTTTTCATGTAAAAGAATTGGACATAGGGCTAATGAATGGAGAACTCAGATAGTGAATTGGTCTAATAGAGGAAGAATGAATCAATCCTTTAATGGTTACTACTATACATGCAAAAAATTTGGACACAAAGCTAATTAATGTAGATCAAGGGTTAGTGGAGGTCTGAAATATAATAAAAGTGTTTTCTGCTACAATTGCAACAAAAAAGGACATATCTCAAGAGTTTGTAAAAGTAAAAAGGGTAAGCAGACTGATCTGATAGAAAAGAATGAACCTGTGAAGAAAGTTGAAAAGAATGAGATTAAGCAAGAAATGAATAAGATTTGGAGGAAGAAAGCAGAGACCGAGATGACAGATGTGTCTATGCCCTCATCATGTACAAACAATTCCTATGGGAATTAGACCTAGCAAGGTCTTAGGGGGAGATTTAATAGAAAATTATTCCAACTCTGTGATGTTTGGTGTGTCAATATTTTGCATGAAGATATGTTGAAAGAAATGGTTAGTTAAAGGTTATTCAAGTGGAAATAGAGGAAGATAAGAAGTCATGATCATTTGAGGAGAAAATTAGGGTTTTTCCCGAGCAGATAGGAAGAGTTTTTAGCAAATTTTTGAAATCTGTCACATTTAATGTGAACTAGGGCAGATCGTTGTTTTATAAAGTAAATGTCAAAGGAATTTTAATCACTTTTGCATTTAAAGAAATCAAAGAGAATTTTGGAGTGTTCTTGAGGTGATTTGAAGTTCGAGTTGTGCAAACCCTAGTTCTAGTTCTTTGTGAAGAAAAGGTATTCTACTTTTCTATGCAGTTGTGGGTTTGAGTGAATCATCTTTTTGAATTGTTTGAGTTTGAAATTGTGAAGAATGGAAACCCCTGTAGTTGTTAAAGTGTCAAAAAGACCTAGACCATCATATAGGAAATATTCTATGAAGCTCTTTGAAGACAACCCTATGGGCGCCTTTTCATCAATCCCTCATGGAGTTATGCCGACCAAGGAAACAAGAATGTACATCCAAGTAAAAATAGATGAACTCAATCAGAACAAATTGATCGATATTTGGCAAAATGATCTCACTAGAGATAATTTCTTGATGAAACATAAATACTCAAACCTTGTTGCAAAAAAAATGGATAGATGGAACTACTTTCCTAATTTCAGGTCTGTGGTTTATGATAGATATGTGAAACCTGTTCTTAGCAAAATACATGATAAATTTGTGTGGACTAACCAACCTCATTTGACAACTAAGGAGGTGATTAGGGTTGTTACTAAACTTTGTGACACTGGACCATTACCCATGATGAAAGCCATGAAGAATGAAGTGGTGATGGATCTCACTAGTGCTAAATATGACAAGAGAGCTCTTACAACGAAGTCAATCTCTAATCCAATTGTGAAGTATGTCGCTATCATGATTGGTCAAAATTTACTTCACCAATAGAGAGAACTTTGTTTCTGCCATAACTATTTATATTGGTTTTGATATGGTAGTCAATGGTGTAGACTATGACTTGTGTGAACTTCTCTAACAATAGTTGCTTGAGAATTTAAAGTCGACCAAAGAAAAGAAGTATGCATTTAAATTTGGTTCTTTGATTATGTGTTTTTTATTCTATTTTCTGAAAAGACTTCTTGGAATGGATGATATGGTATTCTGGGATACATCAGACCTATGGAACATCATATTTTTTATCACTTACACAATTTGGGTGATTTGAAGAACAAAGATAATGCTCTAACAACATTCTTTGTTATATTTAAGAGAAACATGAATGAGAGATAGGATTCTATTGAAAGTTGTTAAGAAATATAGAGATGACATCATATTTCATGTTTCCTTTGATGAATGCATGATTGAAGTAGTTGAACCCTAGACCATATCGATTCAGCCATTGGGATATGCAATTATAGAAGATGAAGTTGAGGGTTATGTACAAATGTTGCTGAAAAGTTTGAGGCATCTTGATGACCCTAGAATTGGCACTTATGTAGAAAAATATATGGAGGTCCACATGGAGCACAAGAATCAAATAATACGAAATAATGTGGAAAGGAAGCTTAGAGGAGTTGGATTCATTGATGAGTAGATTGCGCTAGGAAACACTAAGAGAGAAGAGTTGGAGGGAGAATCATCAAGTCTGAGGAGATCTGGAAGGACTGCTCCTTCTAAACCCTCCACAGCTCCTATAGGAAAAGTTGAACCTAATACTATTGATAAAGGTAAAGGCCTGGTTTCTTCCGTACCTACTACTAGATCTGGGAAAAGAAAATAAACTCCTTTGGTGGTGCCTAGGAAAAGAGGAGAGAAAGAAAAATCTGCAAGGGAGAAAAAACTTAGTGTCACAGATGATCAAGATGAAGAGGAAGAGGATCCTAATGCAAAATTGGTAAGGAAGAGGAGGAAGTTTATCCTCTGGTGAAGGTGCTTCTAAGGAAGCTAGTATTGATTCTAAAAGAGTGCATATTTTGTCATCTTTTGATGAAGTTGAAGAACAATCCTAGTTTGGTGTTCATGTACACACCATACCAGAGTAGAAGAAAACCAAGGTGTCTAAAGAAGCCTCTCTGGACTAGGGAGAACAAAAGGACATTTTGGTAAGTCCTGACCCCTGTTTCAAATTAGAGGCAACTCTCAATTCTTTATTACATTTTGAAAGCATGTTGAAGCCTACAATAGAATATTATGATCATGTTGGAACAGAGGATAAAAAACATTAATTTTAGCTATCATTCAATATGTTATCATCTTGGAAGTTAAGTGGGATGATGTGAAGAAAGATGTTCCTAAGAATATGTGGGTAGCCTTGATTAAAAGTAGATCAGAGGCCATTGAATTTGAAGAGAAAATCAAGAATTATGTATTTGATAAAATTAGGTCTCCTCTGACCCTAGATGATCTAGAAACTTTGAAAAAGGTATGTGCAGATATGTTCCTGATGAAGAAAAGGGTTAATATTCTAATGACTAGGGATAAAAAGAAAATAAAGAAGATTAAGAAGGAAATTGTAGAAGTGATCTGGGATATAGTACAAAAATATGACATGCTTAAAACCGATGAAGATGTTTCTGCTAAAAATATTGAGGAAGGTATTCCTCCTAGTACAAGTAATGCAAGTATTTTTTAAGGCATTGGTGTTGAAAATGATGCAAGTGTGGGAAATGATCCTCCAAAAATGGGGAATCAGAATGATGGTGAAGTTGATCCTGAAAAATATGACGATGCTCCTCTGGAGCACACTAAAGGTGAAAAGGATAATGATGGTAAAGATAATGCTAATGAAGAGAAAGATGAAGGTGAAAGTAAAGGAAATGATAATGAAGGTAACATGGATGAAGACAATGATGAAGATGAAAATGGTAAAGAAGAAAAAGAAAAGGAGAAAAAAGAAGAAAAAGAGAAAGTGGAAGAAGAAAAGAAGGAAGAAGAGCAAAATAAGGAACAAGAGAAAAATGAGGAACCTAGGAATAATGAAGAAAGTCTAAAGAAAGTTGTAGAATCTTAGAGATCTCCAAGAGAATCCTCCTCCATTGATGATGTGTTGAGGGCTTTCTATCCAAGCAAATCATATTCCATCTGGTGATTCGTCTAGAGATTTTACAACTTCTTATGATTCAAGGCTATGTGGACTTAGATAAAATTTCTTATGTGCATAAGATGGTATTAGGAGATGCAATGCATGCATCTAGTAGAAGGGAGATTTTGGAGACACACTAGAAATAAACATAAATGATTGAAGATGCTCTTAAGGTATTGTAGGAGACAACACCTGGTACATCAATTGATACATCTCTCACTCCAATAGAAAATATGAGATTGTTATTGGAATCCTTTAAGGAGTATGCCTCTGATCTTGGAGAAAAGACTAAACAAGAGATTGAGGAGAATCTGGTAGAGAAAAGGTTATTGGAATTGCATGACAAGTGTGCTTTCGCACACAAAAATATTGAGAAAAATCTGGAATCTATGCTGTAAATCTGTGAGACTGAAGCTAATGTTGTTTTTTTCTTTTTATTTGAAGTGGCCAGATGCCACTTAGATCATTAAAAATGTTATGGAATCCATTGATGGCTACTATCTCTAGTACCTACAATGCATCCAAGGATAGATACATATCAACATGGAAAACTAGCTTAGCTCATAGAGATAAATTCTTTATTTTACAAAAGCAAAAGGAAGAAATCATCAAAAAATTTGGTCAGTTAGGAGATCTTGTGAGAATGGAGTACACCCTAGTTACCAATGCTTTAGAAAGTACAAAGAAACTTGGAAAGATAAATCTAACTCCTAGTACTCCAAATGAAGCAAACAAAAGTTTGATGGATTTGGAATCCCTAAACAGGATGTTGATTGTTGTAAAAAAAAGTTGGGAGAATGGTAAATTTGCATGGCAAGGTATTCTTAAGGAGCTTCAAGGTTTTCCATCCTCTTGTTAATATTTGTTTTTCTTGTTTTCATATTTTCTATTGTGCCACTCTTTGTCCTTGATGTCAAAGGGGGAGTGAAGAGTGATGAAATACTAGTGATAGGGGAGAAGTGTTGTACATAAGAGGTTTTGTAAATTTTTGGCACATGTTGCCATCAATGACAAAGATGGAGATTGTTGGAAGAATGAAAAAGAACATCTCATTTTGTTGTTTTGTGTTGTCATTGATTTCACTGTGTTATATGAGTTGCAACTACAATATTAAGTCTGAATTTGATCGGGTATTCTGGGCCACTATTTGAACTGATATGAAACTTACATCCCCTAGTATTTTGGCTTTCCATCTTTTGTTGTTGATTATTTTTACTTGCAGTTTTGGAAGTTGGCGTATGGAGGTTCGAAGCACTTACATTCAAAATCTCATGTATTCATATGCTCATATGGTGTATCAACATTATTTTGTTAATTGCAATTTTTCTATTAGGTCTATCTTTGGCTGACTTGATGGATAGATGATGTAATGGTGAATTAACTTTGTTTTGTGGATATATGTGTTACCTATATTAGGTCCATGCAAACATGATGTAGTGTGTTAAGCTTTTGAATTGTTTTTCGAAAGATATTTTGAAATCCTGAAGCTGATAGTTGGTATTTTTGATGAATAAGGATTGCATCTAATTAGGCCAACCTAATTGATGCTTGCAAATGGATTGGGTATATATATTGGATAGTTTTTGAAGATTGATATAGATGATGGAGTTGTGAATACAAATTTTAAGAAGTTGGAATATGATGATGTGTGTCAAGTCAGTTTATTGAGCTTCATTGGAACTGAATCAACACTTGTTAGGTGTACATTATTAGATCATTTTCTAGCTGTAAGGCATTTTGTCATTGTAATTCTATAGACAGTGAGCCCCTAATTTTTGGATAGTGATTCATGGAAGTGATCCATCCCATTTTGTAATATCTTATAACTAGTTATACTATATTGTGAGCTAACACTCACCATGGTTTTTCCCATTTTGGGTTTTCCACGTAAAAATCTTGGTGTTCATGTGTTTTGAAATTTCATGTTCTATTAATGCTCTTATTTATCTTCATTTTTATATGCATCAAAGTTATTGGATGGTATTTGTTCAACATGTTTAAGAAGATACCGATTCACCCCCGTCTCAGTATCTTGGACACTCAACAGGTTCTACAAAACCTACAACTCAATGTTTGAAAACCATTTACAAACAAAAACCCTCATATTGTTTTAAAACCATTTACAACTAGCAACCCAAACAGTTAGAAATCCCTCACCTAACTTCAATTTTTTTTCCTCCCCCTACTCTCCAACCTTTCACTTTTAATGTGTAGAACCGAAAAGCCAACAACACACAATTGTTAATGGTTGTGGGAAAACACTAGGTGTTTACAAAATAGTGCCTATAATTACATTCCTATGGTCTAAATAACAAACATTTTTCAAGACAGACATACTGTTTTATAAAACTCTAGGTTGCAAAACACTGAGTTTTTCAAAACCTATAACCCACTTAATGTTTGAAAACCCTTTATAGAAAACAACCCACATAATGTTTTAAAACCCTTTAGAAGTAACAACTCAATCGATTACAAACACCTCACCTCACTTTTGTTATGTTTTCCTCTCCCCCACCTACAACTCCACTCTCCAACCTTTCACTTTCAAACCACAAAATGAAAAAGTTGACAACACAAAGTGTTAATGGTTGTTGGAAAACATTCCAAGGTGTTGATAAAATGGTACGCATTTCATTACATTCCTACAATATTAATAACAAAATATTTTCAAGACATTCGTACTATTTTCTAAAATTCCAGGTTGCAAAACACTGAGATTTGTGAAACCTGCAACCCATAATGTTTTAAAAACATTTAAAAACAACTCCCCCATTCAAACCCTTTACGATTAAGAACCCAATCAATTACAAACCCCTCTCCTCAACTCAGTTGGTCATCTCCTTTTCCTATAATACCCCTTTGCTCTCCAACACTTCGCTTTCAACCTACATAATGAGAAAACCCAAAACACAAAGTGTTTTCCAAGAACAATACTTGTTACAGTTTAAAACACATGTCTTAATAACATTAGCGCCCCTTCTCGCCTATGGTGAATGGATAGCTTCTCTTCCAAGGAAAAAAAACACAGGAATAATTCAAAGCAATGGGATACATGAGCCAATTCCTTCATTATCTCTTCACTTTCCTCGACGTGGTGTTTCCTCCGGTACTGTCACTTTTATCGTGTATGTAGCAAGCCCCTTACGATATCGTCTCATCATGTTATGTATGTTTTTATGTGTTTTTGTATGCACATAGGTGTGTTTTTTTAGGAGATTAGTCACATTCCACTCCTATGGGTATTTAGGAGGTGGTAACACGGAGCAATTAAAAATGTATTTAAAAATAACAACTAACTTTGTTCAGACATCTATGAACATCAAAATGATAGCGCACATTTTTTGTTGAGAGAATTTTACATAATATATTTAATATTGGAGGTACATCACATGCTTTTAATTAGTAAGTTGTAGTTTAATTTTATTAAAAGTGGTGAATGATTGAAAAAAGAATTAAAAGTGGTGAACGATCAGAAAAAGAAAATTGAATAAAAAATGGTAGCACAAAATCAAATGGTGAACAAGATTTCAATCATTTTGCATGCTTCTTAGATGTTCTCAGCCATAGATTCATTCAATTAGCTTACCTTTTTTCAAATAGAAAATGCTTTTGACGTAATTATTTTTAATTAGTGTGCATGATATTATTTAAGCAAAAGCAAAAGGCTCTAGCCATTCAGAGCTAGCTAACTCCTAGACAAAAAGCACCTATGTACATACAAAAATGCATGAAAACATACATAACAACATACATGGTACCATAGATAACATGAAGAGATGGCATAGTGCAGGGCCTGCCAAGCAGATGATAGAAGTGACAGAAACAACGACCAGTGGCAACTAAAGGAAAGGGCATGAGAAGCGAGGAGGTGTCCTGCCATGGTTTATACACCGCCATTTTATACACTGCCATTTTTTTCCCTTGTGCGAGAAGGTAACTGTTAGTGTGGGAAGTCTAAAGGGCAGTGTGTGATGCAGTTTAAATTGTTGTGAATTGTTCACTTGTAAAACCTTCTATGCTTCTAGTATTCTCATTTCACAGGTTGAAATCAGAACATTGGAGAGCAAGGCCGCACCGCAGGCAAGGGAGAGGACCAAGCAAGTTGAAGTGAGGTGTTTCTAACCGACTATATGCTATGTTGAAGGTTTTTATGTATTGTTTTATGTGTTCATGTTAAAACCGTGGGAATGTAATGAAATGTGGATTTAAAGCTGCATTTTTGTTCAAAGCTTTTGTTATTAAAACACCCATTGAGTTGCAAGTGAAAGGTTACAGAGCAAGGGGAGATTGCAAAAAGTGATTTGAGGGGTTTCTAATGATTTGTGTTGTTAGTTGTAAAGGGGTTCAAAATGTAATGAGGGTTTTTGTTTGTAAATTGTTTTCAAACTTTAAGTGGGTTTAGGATTTTATAAAACCCAGTGTTTTGCATCTTAGAATTTTAGAAGAAAAAATGAATGTCTTTACAAGATTTTGTTATTTATACCTTAGGAATGTAATGAAAGGTAGTGTTTTATAAACACCCATGAAGGTTTTCCATTTCATTCATATTGGAGTGATAATTGCAACCTTAAATTGTATTCATTTTTCATGGCATTTCAAGAGGCCACATTTGTTTGAGGTATTTTTTCAAATAGTTCACTACCTTGTCTATGAAAGCATATTAGTAAGCATAATAGTAAGCAATAATAGAGACAAGGTAGTGAACAGTTTGAAAATTGCCTCAAAGAAATGTGGTGACAAGCCATAGACAAGACAATGAACTATTTGTAAGTATGATTTCTTATGTATGGCTTGCCATTGTGTTTTGGTAGACATATACTCAACTCACACTATGTTTTCTAATTTGCAATAACAAAAGCTTGTAAAGACATTCATTTTGTTTTATAAAATTATAAGATGTAAAACAGTGGGTTTTACAAAACCCTAAACCCACTTAAAGTTTGAAAACAATTTACAAACAAAAAGCCTCATTACATTTTAAACCCCTTTACAACTAACAATGCAAATCATTACAAACCCCTCAAATCACTGTGGATTTAAAGGTGTGTTTTTGTTCAAAGCTTTTGTTATTAAACAACCATTGAGTTGCAAGTGAAAGGTTACAAAGCAAGGGGAGATTGTAAAAAGTGAGTTGAGGGGTTTGTAACGATTTGCATTGTTAGTTGTAAATGGGTTTAAAATGTAATGAGGGTTTTTGTTTGTAAATTGTTTTCAAACTTCAAATGGGTTTAGGGTTTTGTAAAACCCAGTGTTTTGCATCTTAGAATTTTAGAAAACAAAATGAACGTCTTTACAAGATTTTGTTATTTAGACCTTAGGAATGTAATGAAAGGCAGTGTTTTATAAACACCCACGAGGATTTTCCATTCCATTCATATTGGAGTGATAATTGCAACTTTAAATTGTATTTGTTTGTCATGGCATTTCAAGAGGCCACATTTGTTTGAGGCATTTTTTCAAATAGTTCATTGCCTTGTCTATGAAAACATATTAGTAAGCATAATAGTAAGTGATAACAGAGACAAGGTAGTGAACAGTTTGAAAATTACCTCAAAGAAATGTGGTGACAAGCCATAAACAAGGCAGTGAACTGCTTGTAAGTATGATTGCTTATGTATGGCTTGCCATTGTGTTTTGGTAGACATATACTCATCTCACACTATGTTTTCTAATTTGCAATCACACTATGCATCTATATGGTTGTTGGAAAATATCATGTGTTTACTATGAAAGCATAATAGTAGATTTGGATTGTGATGGCATTGCAGCACCATGGTGATTGGGATGACATGACAAGCCATAGACAAGGCAATGAACTATTTGTATGTATGATTTCTTATCTACGATATACCATTCTATTTTGGGAGAGATATACTCACCTCACACTATGTTTTCCAATTTGCAATCACTATGCATGTAAATGGTTGTTGGAAAACATTTTGTGTTTTCTATTAAAGCACATTAGTAGATTTGGAGTTTCATTGCATTCAAACACCATGGTGATTGGAATGGGATTTCTTGTGAATTGTTTCTATGTATGATTGCTTATATAGGGCATGCCATTGTGTTTTGGTAGACATATACTCACCTCACACTATGTTTTCCAACTTTCAATCACACTATCCATTATCTTATATGTATTTTACCATTTACTTTAGAGTGTTGTAGATATTTTATGGTCTATGGTTTCATTAGAGCTAACAACGAGAATCCATTACACATTGTGTTGTGTAAGCTTCCATGCATCATACCATAATCATTGTTAGAAGTGTATTCTCTGTTGTGCACTTGAATGTTTTTGTTCTATTGCATTTTTATTATATTTTGGGGGTTGCAGACTGCAAGGTAACCCATAGTGATCAGGTAAGATTGAGAAACCATTTTCATTGTTTGTTTTGTTTCTTGCATTAGAATGACAAGATTAGTATTAGTATTAGATTTATGTGATAACTCTAGAACTTTATGGGCTAAGGATTGGGAAGCAACCCATATCCTCCTAAGTAAAATTCAAAGATTGTCTTCAATATTCTAATTCATTTCTTGCATTAGAATGAAATGATTAGTCTTTTGAAATAAATTTGTCATTTTATGGGGTTAGTTTACATTGTTTTTCATTGATATTTTTATTTCCTCTCTATGCCATGTATGCAAAATGATCGCAAGAACTAGTCTCAGGTGCATTTATTAACTAATTTAAATAATTTTCTTCCCTCTCTTTTCCAAGCAATGCACCATTTCTTGCATATTTCATGTTTCAACTGCTAGAAGAAATCTGTAAATTAGGAATACAAATATGCAAGTTTTACATCAGAGCTAATATTGTACTTGCTTTGCTATATCGATATGGAGTTTTATTTTAAAGGCATGCTAAGCTCAAACTAGGTTAATCTACATGTATTTCTAATCTTCAACTTAATACACATATTCAATATGTCCATGCGCGAGGGTATACACTAGAATAAATATTGACTATTTTATACTGCTACATGCTACTGATTCCCAATTATGGCCTTGTTTTACATGCCAAGAAAAGTAGGTTTCCAAAGCCTGACAGAAGAAATCCCTAAAATATAAGTTTCATTTGTCTTTGTCGCATATGATAACCTTGTTTTATCTTTTGGCATAGAAATGTGTTTATTGTGATATGGATGGTACAACAGTGATGTAGAGTATAATTGTGGTTATGATTGAGGACATAACTTGTTATGAAATTCTGTAATGGAAGGTAAAATTGATATCAGGTTTGGGCTGCTGCAATACTGACTTAATGCATTTATGTTGTAGAATTGACATAATACACACTATTGTGTTTTTCAATTTTGTATGTTTGATTCTAAAGTTACATAATTTTCATTGGTGAAAGTTGTCTATTTGAAGAAGTGCATAGCATAGTTTTTTCTTTTTTTATTGAATTAAACTTGTTGAGAAAAATACATAGAACCTTAGCTATTCTCAAATAATAGCCATAACTAGTACAACTAGATAGCATGCAACTAAGTAAGATACATAGTAGCCCTCCAAAGAAGGGAAAAATGAAAATAGAAAGAACAAGAAATCTGTCACATACCAAATGGGACTAAAGCAAGAGAAAACTGTAAACTAAAGCAATCCCAATTGAACAATAACCAATTGAAGCATTTAGCTATATAGGTTCTCGTATCGGCTTTGATATCCAATTGATCATCCATGTGGTTCATAGTATGATGTATGTCCTTGAAGCATTGATAATAGGATTTGTTCAAACATCCCTCAATACAACGAAGAATTATCCAAGCAGGTTCAGTCTAAGCTGACTTGCAATTCTGAACAAGAATCATGGAGGCTTAGCATGTATGACATCTCCAACCTAAGGCATAGCACAAAGTTAACAAATTTTTTTTGTGACTAGTATCATAAGGGTATTATTTCAGGTCCTAGGAGGTCAAATTTTCTACTTTGTACACTATAACTTTTTCAATTTATGATCGATATGCATTGCATTGGGACAATAATAGATTCCATGAATGGATCTTAGTCAACTTGATTGGCTTATTGCATACTCTTCAAGATAAGGTGGACAATACTATATAAAGGTTGATTTACGTAGACAAGGCAATGAACTGTTTTTGTGTATGATTGTTTATCTATGGATTGCCACTATGTTTTGGTAGACATAAACTCACCTCACATTGTTTTTTCCAACTTCCAACCGTATTGTGTATGCATATGCTTGATGGAAAACATCAGATGTTTACTATTAAAGAATGATAGAAAATATAGATTTTTATGGCATTGCAACACCATGGTGATTGGAATGCCATGACAAGCCATAGACAAGGCAATGTACTGTTTATGTGTATGATTTCTTATCTATTGGTTCCCATTGTGTTTTCACAAATATATAGTCACTCACACTGTGTTTCCCAACTTGGAATCCTATTGTGCATGTATATGCTTGTTCGAAAAGATCTGGTGTTTAGTACGAAAGCATAATAGTAAATATGGATTGTCATGGCATTGTAACACCATGGTTTGGAATTCCATGACAAGGTGTAGAGTAGGTAATGAATTGTTTCCATTTTTTTTTTATGGCTTGTCATGGCATTCGAAGATGATGGTGGTGGAATGCAATGAGAATCCATATTTTCAATTATGCTTGGATACATATTTTTCAACAATGGATATTCACTATTATGCATGGTGTTTGAAGCCATCATAAACCATATTTACTATTATGTTGTGATAGATTTTTTGAAAGCATGTGTAGCTTGTTCAAAAGAACATGTTTTAGGCTTTTAGCCATAGAAGCAAGGTAGTGAACTATTTGCAAGCACGTGTAGCTTATTCAAAAGAACATGTTTCAGTCTTTTAGTCATAAAATGCCTCAAAGAAATATGGCCTCATGGTGATGGAATGCCATGACAATCGATATTGCAACTGCTACAATATGGATTGTCATTGTAACACATAATCATTAAAATATTAATATAATTAATAAATTAGACAAAAATAACGAAACAAATATGATAACAGGAGGAAATTCATTTAAAACCAACTTAACAAACTTCATTAATACGAAAGTACTATTTTAGTCAATGTCTTAGATAAATTTTCACCTTTAATGAATTTGAACAATATATATGCTCTTTATATTTCAATGATTAACATATTCATGAATTGAATGCAATGATTAGACTAAGATAAGTAATATTAAAGCAATTCAAAAACCTTCACAACTATAAAACATGAATGAGACTATAACACCCTATTTTTCTTGTGTGGAAAACCCTCTTGGGGTAGAAAAACCACTAAAAAATTGCCTCATTGGTTTAATCTCAGAACTTGTTGTTTACAATGCTTCGTTGGCTATATATCAACATCTTCAATCAATGTTTTAATGATATAGAGAGTATCACTTCTGTTTCTTTTACAACATTTTCTGATCTCTCATCACTCAAGATTTAGATGCAGAAGTTTAAGTACAACATAATGGATTATTTTCACAAAGCACTAAATGTGCTATCCAAATAACTTTCAAATATGAATCAATGAAATGACATTTCTAAATTGAGAATAATACTTCTTTTCTGCTCACCATCTTTTTGAAAGAATACATGGAAGGATATATATATATATATATATATATATATAATGTTATGGATTACTAAACTGGAGTATCTTTTCAAACTGAAAAGTAACTTTCTTCTCTAAATGTCCCTTAAGAGTTAACATTTACAAAACTAAATTCTTTTTAACAAATTTTAACCAATGCTTCCTTGAAAAAATCCCTACTGTCCTAACATAGCAGTATATCATAAAGATATTCAAAAGTATAACTTGTGTTGCCAAAGATAAAGAAATTTGAACCATGACAAGAACAACTAACACTTGACACAATGAAAACAAACAATTGTAATCATATGAATGGAGCTTGACAATAACTAACCACAATGCCAACATGGATTAAGTTACAAATTTGAGATAATAAAAACTTTACCCAAACAAAATGAAAAGAATCCAGCTTTGAGTCAATACCCAGCATTGTATGTAGGGTTGGAAGACAATAACAAACTTTATACATTTTAACCCTAGGTATTGAAAACATAGTGGGTTGTACATTGTATATCACACAATTTTTTCCAACTTTCCATTATACATAGACATTATGGTTGCAATGAAACTCACCTAAAAAAAATTATTACAACTGTATAGTGGACTAAAATGTGGGTTTCAAAATCATAATATGATGGTAAATTAAAATGCACTCAATATTTGCAGGTTGGAAAACAAAGTGTGGGATGTCAGTAAATAATTTTATGAATTTACCACTTGAAATAGGGAATGTACATACATGAGTAACGATTATCCCTTTAAACAAAATCCAAGCACATACCATAGGAAGATCACTTCACTAAAAAATGCCCCCTTTGTAGCATCTGAACTACTACAAACTCATGCGCTAGGAAATACAAATGGCATAGGAGGAAATGGTATGGGCTTGGATTTGTTCAAAGGGATAATCATTACTCTCATTACTCATATATGTACATGTCCTTTTTAAAGTAGGAGATTCATAAAAGCATGTACTGATATCTCACACTGTGTTTTCCAACCTACAAATATTAAGAGCAATTTGACATCCCACACTATGTTTTCCAACCTGCTAAGGGATAGAGTTTTGAATGTATTGAATACTTTCAAATTATAAAGGGACAAAAATGTGGTAATGAGTTTTTTGTGTTAATGGATGAGTTTGAGAAGTATATCACAATCGAGAAAGGAATACATTTCAAGTGTTAGTGGGTTATAGTGTTTTGTAACACCATGTGTTTTCCAATATATGTAGTTTTACAAACAATATTCATCTAACTAAGAGCTTTTCTTTTCATAAATGTTTTGCGATGTTTATTTCTATTGTGAAATAGTCGATGAATAAATAGTTGGAAGTAAATATTAGTTTTTTTTTTCTAGATGCTCACAGTGCTATTTGTTACTAACTTTATTTCCCTTATTTTTTAACAGCACAACTAAAAATGTTGAACTCAAGAATTCACATTGGGAAGCTTCCTCACAACAATGAGGAAGACAATGGCAGTCCCTCAGTACTGAGAGGCTATGTCGTGCCTTCAAATTCAATTGTTGTATGGTGTGGGATGTCATTCACAAGATCGGTAGATTTCTTGAGCCCACCGAACATGTGCTCCCATATTCTAAGGTTGATGTGGCATGCAATTTCCTATCAAACTGCATGGACCTACTGACAAACCGTATTCAAGTTCAGATTTTGTGTGCAAATTATGTTTGGAGTCGTGGTCAATCACGTTCAACTTTAGGAAGCATTGGAAAGACATGATGTTGATTAGGGTGTCTACCTCATTGGTGACATCTTCCCACATGTTCATTGCCTCAAACATCCTCAGATATGAGGTGTATACAAAAAACATTTAGCAGTGCCATACAACATCAGGGTGATCATTTTTTTGACCAAGCAATGTGATTGCATGGTCATGTTGTTGAGCCACACATAGAAGAGGACATACAAGAGATGTATCTTTCCCTGCACACACTGCTTGACCACCCTGCACCAATTCCGTCAAATGATGAAAGGGTTATTCAGTGGCTTTGCATACAATGCCCCTGCCATTCCAATGAGGGAAAAAAAGTAAAGACAGAAAATGTAAAGAGTGAATTTGATTAGGATGTCGAAAGACTTGTTAAATGAGAAATGGAAACTAAAACATTGAATTTGATTTTCCATTAGTGTTTTGAAACACTACAGTTGAATGAATGAGAATTTTTGTTCCTATTTATTAGTTTTTATTACTATATTTTTTATCACTCTTTATTATTATTTATTTCTATTTAATTCTTGACTACTATTTTGTTAAACTGTAGATTGTATTATACACGGTGTTGTAAAAACAACCCACTGATAGTTGTAAAACACACCGTGTTGTAAAGTATTTTGTATTACTCTTGATTAGTGTTTATTGGAATTATTTTGTATTAATATAATTACTCTATTACTTTTTATTACTTTATTTTAGTATGGAAATTTCAAGGTGAAGAACATGAGACATATGCAATGCAATATCATAGGTTCAATTAACAAGGTATGAATGAGCAAGAAATTTTCAATAGATAAAGGTCATGAACATTGAACAAATAGTACAACAGTCACCATAACATTTAAGTAAACCTGTGCTCAACACTCTCTTTTCCATTATCAATCTTATTCCCAATTTCATCCATGAAGAATTTCCTCAATGTATAGATCCTATTGTTAGCCATAATTTAAGCAGGCATCGAGGATAGCTTTCAGTTTTTTATTACCCAAGCAACAATTGAAAAAATTGGGCCTTACCAGATAACATGTTGTGAAAATATTTTTCAAGTTATTGTGAAAAAGAGTTCTTCACACTATAATGTGCAGTTTTCAATTAACCTTTTTGGCATGAATTCCATTTCTTTGATCAGCTATTTCGAGTTTGATGACCTTGATCAAGAACGAGGAGGGTAGGGATCTATAAAAGTAGGTTTACAATATGCTTAGCCTCTTCACGAAGGCTCAGATTTGTCTCACAAGTTAGGTATACAAAATATTGTATCCAATAAAAAGCACACTTTTTCTTCTATGCCACTCACAAAGCATCATTGAATGCCTCAAATTTTTCAATATTTTTCCCATGATCTAGTTGCTCTTATCCAATTTGATAATTTCTTCATATTCACAGTTTGAATGAACTTCATTTGCAAAGTTCATTGATCTATTTAGCATGTAAACGAGAATGTCAATACTCCACTTCTTGAACTCTCTTTCCCAAGGGAAAAGCATGTTTTTTGGAGCAATAATCAAAGGCCTGATTATAAGATTTTTGTAAGGGCTTAAGCAAGGCTTTGATTATTTCTCCAAAAAACATGCTTTTCCCTTGGGAAAGAGAGTTCAAGAAGTGGAGTATTGACATTCCATTTTACATGCTAAACAGATCAACGACCTTTGCGAATGAAATTCATTCCAAGTGTGAATATGACGAGATTATAAAACTGGCTAAGAGCAACTAGATCATGGGAAAAAAAATGAAAAATTTGACGTGTTTGGTGATGCTTCCTAACTAGAATAGAAGAAAAAGTGCACTTCTTATTGGCCACAATCTTTTTCTATGCCTAACTTGTGACACAAATCTAATCCTTCCTAAAGAGGCAAAGCATGTTGGAAACCTACTTTTACACAACCCAGGCCTCCTTGTTCTTGATGAAGGTCATCATGCTCGAAATAGCCAATCAAAGATATAGAATTCATGGATGCACAGGTTGACGAAGCTCTTCATGGATCAAAGTTATGGCTAACAATAGGATCTATAGGTTGATGAAGTTCTTCATGGATGAAATTGAGAATAAAATTGATAATGGAAAAGAGAGTGTTCACCATAGGTTTACTTAAATGTTGTGGTGGGTGTCCTACTATTGGTTCAATGTTCATGACCTTTATCTACTCAAAAGTTCTTGCTTGTTTGTCCCTTGTTAAGTGTACCTATGATAATGCATTGCATATGTCTGATGTTCTTCACCTTCAAATGTCCATATTGAAATATAGTAATTAACCACTTAGAAAAAGAATTAAAACACAAGAACAAGTTGTCACAGTTAAAATAAGAGGATGTTAATGTTGCTCAGAGAGAGCTACAATCTTGGCACAGAGCAACTTGTTGCTCAATTTGATGAAGAGTCTAGATAGGTAGATATGTTGATGTTTAGCAGCTTTGAGCTCAATTCTTCCAGCCTTGAATGAAGACATAAATGGCCACATTTAATCTCTAAATATGGCCAAACTTCCTTGTAAATGTTTTCTTTGGTGGCTGACCTAGCTACTATTTGGAATTATATTTTTCTTTTGGTGGCCAACCTACTTCTTGAAGAGATGTGACCTCCCTTGCAACAACATTTGTATATATAGAAGTTCATTCTCCCTCATTTCATCATTTAGAAAGTCCATTTCCTTCCTTCTTACAAATGTGAATTCTTCAAGAGTCAAGTGTGATTTGTTCAAGAGAAGAGTGTGAATTGTTCTAGAAGCAAATTGTGAATTACCTCATGTGCAAATTTGTGTTCAAGGAAGGGCAGATTGTTATCTATTGTTATAGCCATTGCTGGTGTTGAATATTGGCCTTATGATAGGCCTCATTGTAAATATTTTTCTTTCCATTGTTTATATATATAAGAGATATATTTATTTTTGGGTTTTTCTCCCTCAAGTGGAGGGTTTTCCTAGGGTATTTGTTGTGTTCTTGTGTTGATTTTTGAATTAATTTTTCTGTGCATTACATCTTATCATAAAAATAGAAAGATAGAGTCATAATAATATTCAATAAGGCCATGTGAGGCACTTTTATAAAAAAATTTGTGGCTTTCAATCATTATGTGGTTATTAGGAGAAATGTTGTAAATTTGATAAAATGTTGTCAAGACAATTTTGTAAAAATGCAAAAAATGTAAAACCATCGAATGTCAAGGGTCGGGTGGTTGTACAAGCAGTTTTAGGCATTCAAAGTTGTCATTTGAGGTATAAATATATGGTGAACTCATTGGAGGAGCTTGTCAAAGGCTTTAGAGAAGAAACTAAATAAAATTTATTATGTTTCTTGTTATTTTCTACTAAATTTTGAGTTTGCAAACCTGGTATAGTTCCTACACACTACCATTGAAGTGATTTGCATCTAGAACACTAATCATATGTGTTAGCTTCCTTTCAAAGTTGTTTTGATTGATTTTGGGGGTCTTTTCTGAAATTAACACATCATTTCCTTCAAGCAAGAAGAAGGTGAACATATGAATATATATTGAAATGGACTGTTTTGTTGAAAGTATGGGTTTTCATAAAACTAGAAGGTGAACTTCAAACCATTATTTTCTTACACTGTGTAGAAAAATAAGAAGTGAGCGACAACCTAATGTGTTTTCCATGATGCAACTATTTTGTAAAATTTGTGTTTGAAACTTATGAATAGATAATGAAATGGACTGTTTTGCTAAAACTAAGGGTTGTCATAAAACAAGAAGATGAACTTCAGAACATTCTTTTCTTACACTTTGCAAACAAATAAGAAGTTACCAACAACCCACTGTGTTTTCCATGATACAACTATTTTGTAAACCTTTCAGCTATATCATTACTTGTTTAAAGAACTCGATTAGAAGAAACTAATGACAACCAAGTCAACTACTCATAAGAAGTGTCCAAAGAGGATTTCATAGATTTACATCGAACAATAACAAAGAATATGAAACATAACAACAAGATTTGATTTCTTCTCAACAACTGACAACCAAAAAAAAGGGAAACACAAAAACTTAAGCAAGAAAAAATAATTCCTTAAAAAAACCTTTCAATACAACTTTATGTTATGATATCTATCTTACAATCCCTTAGTCTTTGATTGCATAACCTTGATATTTGCTTCATATTGTTCTTCGTATGGCATGGTGTGAATGTTGTTATGATATAGGAAGGTATGTTTGAGGCGTACATAGATAAAGATATGTGAGATTTACAAATATGTATGACCTACATGGGGGCAACAAAGAAAGGAATGTGACACATTGATTAGATGCAAGAAAGGCATATAAATGGCTTACTAAAAGTATTCAATATGGGTGGAAAGGATATGGAAGGCTGGATATGCAAATGAATGGAATGGAAATGCTATTCATTCATCATTTTTGAGTTGTAGGTAGAAAATGAAATGCAAGATATAGAAATATGAATGACCTAGGTGGATCCAAAGAAGAAAGGAATGCAATGCAGTGATGTGATGCAAGGAAAGCATATGGAAATGAATGGAATGGAAAGGCTATGAAGTGATCATTTCTTTCATCATAGAGAGGAACAATTCCCCCTTTGTTATTGGTTATGTTTTTTGTAATCGTCATAGGGTGGACTCACTTGATACATATGCACAAGAAAAACTCATGCCCCATTCCTCACTCTCCTTCGTACACAACAAGGTGTAGAGATCCTCAAACTTCCTCATAATGTGACAACAAAAGAAAAGATATAAAAAGATAATGATATTTATGGAGACAAGATACAAGAGTTAATATAAAGCACAAGCAATTATGCATGTAGTATGAAAATGATAAATATGCAAGATCATGATAATGAAAAAATCCAAATGCTAATGCATATGATAAGGACCAGTGCACAAAACAGTTGTATATTGGAAAACACAGTGGGTTGTGACTCAGTAAAGCTGAATGTTTTAGTATGTTAAAGATTTTATGGTTTGTGATAAAATGTCCCCTTTGTAGCATTTGAATTGTTGTAAACTCATGCACTAGGAAATAAAAATGGCATGGGTGGTTCAATTCCATCTCCATATGCAACAAGAGATAGTGGCAGCCTTTCCTTTCCAATGCTCGACAATTTGGCTGGTGATTGTTTAGTTGTGGAAGAAATGGTATGGGATTGGATTTTGTTTAAAGGGGTAATTGTTACTGCTCTATGTATATATCCTATTTCAAGTGGGATATTTCGTGTTTGTTTTGTATCCACTACCACATTACACAAATTCCCTCATCCACCAACCTTGAATGCAGCAATTGGTCTGGCATCTTAAACTTTTATGAGTTGTGCAACAAGACCTTTCATTTTTGACCTATTAGTTGTGTGAGAACACCTTCCATTGTTGTCTTTTCTTTATGAAATTATTGTCTTTTGGATTGCAGCTCTCTCTGAACAGTATTAAGCTCTTCTTCTTTTCACCATGACAACTTCTTCCCTTGTTTTAATTCCTTTTCTAAGTGGTTAATTTTAGTGTTCGCTTGTTCTGCTCCACTTTAAGCATTTCCACCTATTTTTTGTAGTGTGTTTATGATTAGAGTATGCAAATGTTTCTTTTCACAACCTAGTTAGGGATCTTGTCTTCCTCTTCAGATAAGACTTTCATTCGTCCACCCAACTGATTGTCTTTTTCTTCATTTAGATATGATATTTCCTTTTCATTTTCATCCGTTTCTAATTGTATTTGTTTCATGCAATTGCTAACTTCAAGAATGCTATCCTTCATTTGTCCAATCCCACTTTCTGCATCACGTCTCTCTCTTTCTCTACTTGCGCAAATTCATATGCATTAGAAAACCTTTAGAGTTAATCGCCTTCTACATTTCTATTTTCCCCTTGCAAATACTGCACATGCTTTTTTTCATTGCATATGAATTTATGCATGCAGAGAAAGAGAGAGATGATGCTATAAGTGGTGCTGAAAAAATGAAGGAAGGAAAGAATTGTTGAAGTTAGCAATTCCATGGAACAAATACAATTAGAAATGGATGAAAAGGAAAAGGCAATATCAGATCTAAGTGTAGAAAAGGAGAATCAGTTGGGTGGAGCCATGCAAGTCTTATCCAAAGAGGAAAACAAGCTCCCTAACGAGGTTGTGAAAAGAAACATCTACATACTCTAATCATAAACACACTGCAAAAACAATAGCTGGAAATGCTCAAAGTGGAGCAAAATAAGTGAACACTAAAATTAACCACTTAGAAAAGGAATTAAAACACAAGAAGAAGTCACAATGAAAAGAAGAGGAACTTAATGCTGTTCAGAGAGAGTTGCAATCTAAAAGACAAGAATTTCATAAAATAAAGATAGCAATGGAAGGTGTTATTGCACAAATAATAGGTCAAAAGTGAAAGGTCTTGTTGCAAAACTCATAAAATTTTAAGATGCCACACCAATAGTTGCATTCGAGGTTAGTGGACGAGGGAATTTATGTAATGTGGTAGTGGATACAGAACAAACAGGAAAGCTCCAACTTGAACTGGAGAAGTGAGTCACAAGCCAGTGTGTATCCCATCATGCAACTAATATGTGCATTTTGTGTTGGAAACATATGAACAAATATTCGAATGGAGTGTTTTGCTGAAATTAAAGGTTTTTAAAAAATAGGAAGGCAAAGTTGAAAATATTATTTTGTTACAGTTCGCATAAAAGAAACTGCTAATTGAAGAAGACTTGAGAAGTGATTATCAACAAACTATGTTTCCCATCCCACAACAACTTCTGAGAACCCATTGTATTTGCCATCGTGCAACTAATATGTGCATTTTTTGTTGGAAACACATGAATAGATATTCGAATGGAGTGCTTTGCTAAAGTAAGGGTTTTTAAAAAATAGGAAGGCGAAGTTGAAAACAATGTTTTGTTACAGTTTGGATAAAAGAAACTACTAATTCAAGAAGACATGAGAAGTGATTCTCAACACACTGTGTTTCCCATCCTACAACTACTTCTAAGAACCCACTGTGTTTCCTATCGTGGAACTAATATGTGCATTTTGTGTTGGAAACATATGAGTAAATATTTGAAAGGAGTGTTTTGCTGAAAGTAAGGGTTTTGATATAAAATACAAAGGTGACGTTGAAAACAATGTTTCATTACAATCTCCATAAAAGAAAGCACCCATTGAACAAGACAGGAGAAGCGAGCTAGAAGCCACTATGTTTTCCATCCTGCAACTACTTCTCAGAACCCAGTGTGTTTTCCATCATGCAACTAATATGTGCATTTTTTTGTTCCAAACATATGAACATTTATTCGAATGGAGTATTTTTCTCAAAGTAAGGGGTTTTTAAAAATAGGATGGAAAAGTTGAAAACAGTGTTTTGTTACAGTTTGCATAAAAGAAATTGCTAATTGAACAATACTTGAGAAGTGATTTTCAACCCACTATGTTTCCCATCCTACAACTACTTCTGAGAACCCATTGTTTTTCCCATCATGCAACTAATATGTGCATTTTGTGTTGGAAACATATGAGCAAATATTCGAATGGAGTGTTTTGCTGAAAGCAAGGGTTTCGTTAGGAAATATGAAGGTGAAGTTGAAAACAAAGTTTCATTATAGTCTGCATAAAAGAACTTAGCACCTATTGAACAAGACAAGAGAAGTGAGCCAGAAGCCACTGTGTTTTTCATCCGGCAACTACTTCTCAGAACCCAGTGTGTTTTCCATCGTGCAACTAATATGTACATTTTTTTTGTTCCAAACATATGAATAGATATTCAAATGGAGTGTTTTGCTAAAAGTAAGGGGTTTTTAAAAATAGGAAGGTGAAGTTGAAAATAGTGCTTTGTTACAGTTTGCATAAAAGAAACCGCTAATTGAACAAGACTTGAGAAGTGATTTGCAACCCACTGTGTTTCCCATCCTACAACTACTTTTGAGAACCTACTGTGTTTCCCTTCCTACAACTACTTCTAAGAACCCACTGTGTTTCCCATCGTGAAACTAATATGCACATTTTGTGTTGGAAACATATGAGCAAATATTTGAATGAAGTGTTTTGCTAAAAGTAAGGTTTTTGTTATAAAATACAAAGGTGAAGATGAAAACAATGTTTCATTACAGTCTACATAAAAGAAAGCACTCATTGAAAAAGATAGGAGAAGTGAGTCAAAAGCCACTGTGTTTCCCATTGTGCAACTATTTCTCACAACCTAGTGTGTTTCCCATAGTGCAACTAATATGCGCATTTTGTGTTGGAAACATATGAATAGATATTCGAATGGAGTGTTTTGCTGAAAGTAAGGGATTTTTAAAAATAGGGAGGCAAAGTTGAAAACAGTGTTTTGTTACAGTTTGCATAAAAGAAACGGCTCATTCAACAAGACACGAGAAGTGATTCTCAGCCCACTATGTTTCCAATTATGGAACTACTTGTGAGAACCCAGTGTGTTTCCCATCGTGCACCTAATATGAGCATTTTGTGTTCGAAACATAAAGAAGATATATTCAAATGGAGTGTTTTGCTGAAAGTAATGGTTTTTACAAATTATGAAGGTGAAGTTGAAAACATTGTTTTGTAACAGTTTGCATAAAAGAAAGCCCCCATTCAACATGATAGGAGAAGTGAGTCATAAGCCATTGTGTTTTCCCATCCTACAACTACTTGTTAGAACCTAGTGTGTTTTCCATTGTGCAACTAATATGTGCTTTTTTTTGTTCCAAACAGAAATGGTTTTTTTAAAATAGGATGGTGAAGTTGAAAATAGTGTTTTGTTACAGTTTGCATAAAAGAAACCACTCATTGAACAAGATAGGAGAAGTGAGTCACAAGCCACTGTGTTTTCCCATCATACAACTACTTCTCAGAACCCAGTGTGTTTTCCATCATGCAACTAATATGTGCATTTTCTATTTGAAACATATCTATAGATATTCGAATGGAGTTTTCTATTGAAAGTAAGGGTTTTTAAAAAAATACAAAGTTCAACTTGAATACATTGTTTTGTTACAGTCTGCAAAACAAAAAGTGCTAGTTGCATGTGCTTACATGGATTTTTAAGTTTGACATAAATAATAATACTTGAGGTGGCATTTCCTACCATTATTTGATGGAATTTGACATTCTTTAGAATGAAAATTTACATGAAATCTGCAAGAACATTGTCTTACATTTTTTAAATTAAGAGTAAATGCTTTTGACCCAGAGCTATGAATAGGTGAGGTCACAAATGGCAGAACTCATCCCCTAAACCCCAAAGGGATTGGATCCTTCATGGAAATATTACCAATACAACTTAAAAATCACACAATGCCACTATTGGCAGAAGACCATAGTCTTCAAATATACCAAAGTACTTTAATTCCATAGAATAATTGATCAATAATTACATGATCAAAGAAAATGTAATTCCACAACATAATTGTTCAATAATTACATGATCAAAGACCAAATGGAAAATTAATATTGTTAGCCTCTATTATCCTCTCCTACATTTCCTATTTATGTGTAATTGAGGAGACGGTCAGATAAAATCTTATAGGCGATTCCACTTGTAGGAGAGTTTGGGGAAGCCTTTACTTTGACCATTGCACTTTCAACACCTTCAACCTATAAGAAACCCATGAATATAAATGACTACATTCAACAATTAAGATATGGAAATGAGGAAAAGGAAACATCATATCTAAGTGCAGAGAAAGAGAATCAATAGAGGGAGAGATGAAAGTCTTATATGAAAATGCAAACAACTTTCATAACACATTTATATGAGCCTTTGGAGGATAAATACAATTCAAATTCAGATAGACCAAGAAACATAGCTAATAATCGAGGCCTGATTTTTTTGCTTCTTTCACAGAAGTTGAAGGAAATTGAGAAATTGAGTAGGCTAGTGTCAAGAATCAATCAAATTAGGCCTCGATCTCATTAACGACATTTTTTCACACCTGCCACTTCCCTATTCATCCTTTCCCTGCAACGTGATGAATGTTAACGTCACATCAAATTCAAATGCATGCAACAAATTCATTCAAATTATGACAATAAACGTTCAAACTTAGAAGATTTCAAAATTACCCTTTCTTCCACTTTATTCCTCTGAAAAAACTAGGGACAATGTGTTTTCCAATATATTGTCAAAATTAGCATATTCATAATAGAAATGAAATTTTCTAAATGAAATCACAAAGACACTCTAAAATTAGAGCAAAAAGCGACTGGAATGATACATATTATAGCCAACCACAACTGCATACTTTAAAAGGGAAATTGCACGATCTCCTCTGCAAGCACCCTTCTTGCTACCCTCTGAGGCACATTTTCTTGTCTGAAATGGACACTAACTTGCTCGTTCAAAAAATTCAAAATTAGTAGGGAAAGTGCATGATCAAATTCAAATGAATGCAACGAATTCACTCAAATTATGAAAATAATTGTTCAAAATTAGATTTCAAAATTACCCTTTCTTCCACTTTATTCCTCTAAAAGAACCAAGAACAGTGTGTTTTCCAATAACTACCAAAATTAGCATATTCATCACAAAAATGAAATTCTCTAAATGAAATAACAAAGACACTCTAAAATCCGAGCAAGAAGGGATTGGAACAACACACATTTTACAACCAACCACAAATGCATACATTAAAATGGAAAGTGCATGATCTCCTTGGCAGCCACTCTTTCTTCTTGTTGCCCTATGGAGGCACATTTTCTTGTCCTGAATGGACACTAACTTGATCCCACAATGAATTCAAAATTACCAGGGAAATTTCACAAGAAAATTCAAATGCATGCAATGAATTCATTCAAATTATGAAAATACACATTCAAAATCAGATTTCAAAATTACCCTTTCTTCCACTTTATTCCTCTGAAAGAACCAGGGACAGTGGGTTTTCCAATATACTGTCAAAATCAGCATATTCATAACATAAATGAAATTTTCTAAATTAAATCACAAAGACACTCCAAAATTAGAGCAAAAAGAAACTAGAATGACACATATTACAACCAACCACAAATTCATACATTAAAAAGGAAAGAGAACGATCTCCTTCACATGCACCCTTCTTCTTGCTCCCCTATCAAGGAATATTTACCTGTCCTGAATGGACACTAACTTGCTTGCACCCACCACTTCCTTCTCCATCCTTTCCCTTTAATGCCAAGAATGTAAAAAATCACATCAAATACAAATACATGCAACCAATTCATTCACCAATTCATTCAAAATATCAAAATACACATTAAAAAGAAGATTTTCAATATTATCGTTTCTCCCGCTTTCTTCGACTTTCCCCTTCAAACTATGCATCTATACTTTCCTGTAATATATTAAAAAATTGCAAGTGTTACGGGACAATTAAAGTTCCAAAATTTATTGCATTGTCTCCTATAAGCAATCATATAGTTTTTGAATAATAAGAAATAAAATTTTAAGGTGGACTTCCTTACATTCTTAGTGCGTAGGAAACAAAAGCTTTTGACAAGCAAATAACTGACAGGAGACAGTGTGTTTTCCAACACTGCAAATAATGTGAGCATTTTTTTTTTTCTTGCAATTAGGTGAAGATAGTGAAATGCCATTTTTACTGTTACAATTAGCATTTAATATGAGTATTCATTTGAAAGTATCCATGATGAGAAAAATAGTAGACCTCAAATGATTTAAATGTCAACCTTTGTCTTTCATTTATAAGCAAGCTACCATAAACAATAAGACTTTAGGTGGCATTGCCTTCCAGTATAATTTATATTAACATAAATAGAATACACATTATAAACACACAACCAAATGATTATTGTCATAGTCTACATAACAGAAAGTGGTCATTGAACAAGAATTGAGAAGTGAGTCACAACCCTTTGTGTTTTCCATCATACAACTATTATGTGCAATTTGTGTTCCAAACATATGAACATATATTAAAATGGAATGTTTGCTGAAAGTAAGAGTTGTCATAAAATATGAAGGTGAACTTCAAAACATTGTTTTGTTATAGTCTGCATAACAGAAAGTGCTTATTGAACAAGAATTTAGAAGTGAGTCACAACCCTATGTGTTTTCCATCCTGCAACTCTTATATGCATTTTCTATTCCAAAAGTATGACAATATTAAAATGGAATGTTTGCTAAAAGTAAGGGTTGCTGAAAAAATTCAAACTATCAATATAATTGTCAATGGGGGATACATAAAAGTATCCAAAATCAATTGAGGTATCACCAACCAATTGGGTTCTCGCAGTGTATGCAACTAACACGTTTTCATTACATTCATACTATATGTGTAATTGTAGGTTCAAAAACATTGGGTATTATGAACCCTGCAACCCAAATACTATTTTCAAACCTTTTACAAGTAACAAGCCAATTGGTTACTCACCCCTCAAGTGAACTTGGATAGTCTTATATATACCCTACCTACAACTCCCTACAGAATGAGAAAACCTAGAACACAAAGAGTTTTCCAAGAACAGTACTCGTTACAATCTAAAACACATGTCTTAATCACATCAACACCCTTCCCTCCCATAGTGAATGAATAGCTTCTCACACAAGGAAAAAAATTGTAAGCACAATTTGATGCGAGAGGACACCTCACTTTCTTGGCCATGAAGTTTCCTCCTGTCTACCGGTTTCATCACTTTTATCATCTACCTTGGTAGGGCTCGCACAATGCCATCTCCTCATTTTATGCATATTTCTATGTGTTTCTATATGTACATAGGTTTGTTTTGTCAAGAGATTAGTTGTGTCCATATAGGGTTTTACAACATTGTGTGGGTTGAAGGTTTCATAAATCATGCTCTCACATCCCACAGTGTTTTCCAACTTGCAATCATACAGAGTTTTAATCGTTGTTGGAAAACACTAGGTTTTAAAATATGGTGCCTTTCATTGCATTCCTACGGTCTAAATAACAAAAAAAATTGAGATGAATATTCATATTGTTGTGTAAAATTCCAGGTTGCAAAACATTGGTTTTTCAAAATCTGCAACCCACACAATGTTTTAAAACCCTTTACAAGTGAGAATCTAATCGGTTACAAACCCCTCACCTCAATTCCATTGGTTTTCCATCTCCTCGCCTACTCTCCAACCTTTCGCTTTCAACCTGTAGAATGAGAAAACCCACAACATAGTGTGTTTTCCACTAATAGTACTTCTTACATATTAACCATGACACTTCCTTACGTTGTTGGTTCTATCACTTCTACCCATCTGGCAAGCCCCTCACTACATCATCTCTTCATGTTATGTATGTTACAATGTATGTGCTAATGTATGTTTTCATGCATTTTTGTGTGTACATGGGTCTTTTTTCTCTAGGAGTTGGAGAAAGCTAACTCCGCAACAAAACACACCTATGTTATATATGTATATAACATAATATGACATCCCTCGTCCTACGCGGTGGACAAAAAGAGATTGATGGGAAGATGGAAAGACTTGATAGATGTTCTCACATGTCAAACACCAGAAAAAGACTTTCGGTAGTCAACAAACCCTAACCTTTTTCCACATTTTATTTTGTTTTGGTCTGCCATTTTGTTCATTTGGTTTTGTAATTTTTTGGGGAGGGAGGCACAAGTAGCAAAATGAGTTATAGGCAGAGGAAGGAGGTGGGAGGTGGCTCAACCAACGCAACCTTTCAAATGGAGTTCCAAGTGTGTTTATATATTTTTTTTTATGTAGATAGCTACATTTTGTCTACGTTTTCTAAGAAGCATTCAATGACTATTGGTTGAAGAAAAAGGGTTTTCATTGATGGCAAAATAAAATGATTTTTTTGCATGTATGGTTTTCATATGAAATGCATAGCTATTTTTGTTTATGCAGAATAAAAAAATTCAACTGATAATTCTTTGCATTCACCACAATAAGCATCTCATCTATAAAAATATCATAACTTCTTAATGCAGAATAAATTTTGGAAGTTTAACTAACATGTACACTTGTAATTCAAGCTATGAAAACTAGAATCACCTATGTTTAATGCAAAAGCTTCACGTCTCCAAAACCATCCTCAATCCACTTGCCCTTCTTTTCTTCAATTTTCTTTCCTCTAATATATCAACCACCTAGAAGGAATACAAGTGTTAGTGATAGATTAAATTAGTAAATTAAAGACATTTGGTGCTACAAAGAATTCTTTTTATTCCAAATTTAGCCAATATACAATTTATATGTTGTGGTGAGTGCAAAATTCCAGCTTGCACAAACATATTAAGCTATACATTGGGAATTTAATTTCCAATTTAACCTATCACTGACACTAGTAGTATATATTAGCAATTATATCTACCATTCTGCCATTTTGTAGGAACTGTGAAGCACTGAACGTTCATTTCAGATATCTAAAAATCTCATCTCTCCTAACATATGAAAGATGCCATAACTTACAATAATCAAAAAACACATAGAATACATAACAAGAGGGATACCACGTACTACTACCAGACTTCTATTTATATCCTATGTATCTCAATTACCACCTAAAAGACATATCGGTATCATAGCCATTGTTCAATGATATTGTAAACTGAACCATTACTTGTACAGATGACTGAAAAATATAGATCATTGCAAGAACAAAGGTTAACAAGTCAGCAAAAGACTTTCCAATCAACTTGATTGACCCAAAAAATAGCAGCTACTTTTCCAACAAAACACACCTATACAAATACAAAAGCGAACAAAATCATACACAAAAACATACATAACATGAAAAGAAGGTAGAATAGGATGTCAGTGCACAAAAGAGAATCAATTCGATGGAGACATGAGAGTCCTATGTGAAAAGGTAGAATTTTTTTGCAAACAACATATTAAAAACAAAACATCTGCATTCTCTAATAAAAAAGACACTCTCAAAGCTAAGAACAACATTCTTCTAATGAAAACATTAAAGTTTGTAGACACTAACAATGTACTAAGTTCATTCACCTGCACAATTTATAACAACTCTTACTTACAGAAGAAAATTGAAATTCAATTTCATCATATCATTTTAAAATAAATGCACAATATAATTTGCAATTTGGAAAACACAATGTCGTTTTCCATTTATTTCATTCTCTACATTCAAAGTTATGTGGTTGAGAGCATAGGCAGGAACGTCTTGAAAAGATTTTGTTAATTAGGTAGTAGGAATGCAATGAAAGGGAACGTTTTATAAACACCCATTGTTTTCCAACAACCATTAAAACTTTGAATGATTGCACATTGGAAAACACCATGGGAGGTGAGTGCATGATTAATGAAACCTCCAACCCACACAATGTTGTAAAACCCTCTATGGACACAACTAATCTCCTGACAAAATGCACCTATGTACATACAAAAATGCATAAAAACATACATAACAACATACATGGTACCATACATAACATGAAGAGATAACATAGTACGGGACCCACTAGACAGATGATAGAAGTGACAGAACCGATAGACGGAAGGAAACGTCACAGCAAAGAAAGCAAGGTGGTGTCTCATTGCAACAAATTACACCAACATTTTTTTGCCTTGTGCGAGAAGCTATCTTTTCACTTCGTGTGCGAAGGGTGTTGATATGATTAAGAAATGTGTTTTAGATTCTAACAAGTATTGTTCTTGGAAAACACTTTGTGTTCTGGGTTTTCTCCTTCTGCAGGTTGAAAGTGAATCGTTGGAGAGCAAGGGAGCGTTGCAAGCAAGGGAGACGACCAAGCAAGTACATGTGAGGGGTTTCTAACCAACTGTATGTACATAGGTGCATCAACTAGGGTTTCTTGTCTTTCCAATTGGGTTGTTACATCTAGAGGGTATTAGAATGTTGTGTGAGTTGCAGATTTCTTCAAACTCGTTGTTTTCCAATCCCATTACATTCTTACTATCTAATTCACAAAAGGATCTCAAGACAATCATAGAACATACCAAATTGAGGTGAGGGGCGAGTAACCAATCGGGTTGTTACTTGTAAAGGGTTTTAACATATTTTGTGGGTTGCACATTTCAAAAAACCAGTGTTTTCCAACCTAGAATTTTACAGAACAGTATGAATTCTATTTGGATTGTACAAACAATTGGAGTATGAGTTGTCATTTTTTGAGAATTTTTTTTGGCACAGAAATTCAAGGTAGAATGACATGTGTGTTTTCAATTTGGAGAGAGGGGAAAACACTTTTTGTTTCATGTGTGCACATTCAAAGCTGATGGTTGGAGTGCACATGTAGGAGTTGGAGGAAAAAACCAATGTTTTGAAACCTAGAATTTAACAAAATGATATAAATGTAATTTAGATGGTACAAATGTAATGAAAAGGCACCTTATAAAAAATCATACATAGAATAAAATTTTCATTTCTATTTCTTAATATGATCTACATATACATGCATAGTATGATTGTAGGTTGGAAAACACAATGGGAGGTGAGCTGATAACATGATTTACAAAACCTCCAAAACACAAAATGTTGTAAAACCCTCTACGCACTGAAGATAAATACCTTACTGGCTTTCTAGAAAATAGTGTGTATCACCACACTCCTATGGTCTAAATAACACCATGCTTTTCAATTCATGCATACTATTTTCAAAAATTTTAGGATGCAAAACAATGTGTTTTACAAAACCTACAACCCACCTAATGTTTCAAAACCATTTAGACACCACTATGGGGATACGATATCATGTTACATGCATAGGTGCTTTTTGTCTAAATACTGGTTATTATATGAATCAACCTCTAATACTGGTATAGTATACCATTAGAAGAGAAGCTAATTCCTACACAAAAAGCAATAGTTTACTATACCAGTATTAAAGGCCGATTCATATAATATACTAGTATTAGAGGGAACAATTGATAGGAGGTAGTGTGTTTTCCACCACTACAACTCCATTTCAATGCTCACACATCCCTCCTCATGGCCACCTATAACTCATTTCACTACTCGTGCCTCCCTCCCCAAAAAAATGCAAAACAAAATGAACAAAATGGTAGACCAAAACAAAATAAAATGTGGAAAAAAAGTTAGGGTTTGTTGACTGTTGCGTGTCCTTTTTCAGCATTTGACATGTGACAACATCCGTCAAGTCTTTCCATCTTTACATCAGTGTTTTTTTGTCCACCGTGAGGGATGGGTGATGGGGTGTACAATATCATGTTACATACATTGGTGCTTTTTGTTTAGGAGTTAGCTTCTCCAATGCTGGAATATTATATGAATTAACCTTTAATATTGGTATAGTATACCATTAGGGGAGAAGCTAACTCCTACACAAAAACCAACATTATACTATACTAGTATTAAAGCCTGATTCATATAATATACCACTATTAGAGGGAACAACTGCTAGGAGACTGCGTTTCCCAACACTACAAATAATGCGACCGCTTTATTTAAACACAACAATGGAAGGTGTGATTTTGAAGACATTCATACTATTTTGTAACATTCCATGTTGCAAAACAATAGATGTTAAGAAGCAAGATAGTGTGTTTTCCAATACAAAAAATAATGCAAACATTTTATTTAAACACAACAATGCAGTCTAATTTGGGAGAAGAATTCATACTATTTTGTAACATTCAATGTTGTAGAATAGTATGTGTTTAGAAGCAAGCAACCCATCGTGAGACAACCCTTTACATTTAAATAAGGAGATTCAAATAACTGAAACCCAACATTGTGTTTTCCAAATTGGAATTATTTTGTGCACTTTTTCTTTTCAATCATTCAAAATTTAAACACAACAATGGAAGGAATGTGTTATTTTGAAGAAATCCATACTTTTTTGTAACATTCCATGTTGCAAAAATATAGGTGTTAAGAAGCAAGACAGTGGGTCTTCCAACAGTTCAAATAATGCGAGCAATTTATTAGTTCCAATCAGGAGAAAGCTAACTCATAGACAAAAAGCACCTATCATGTATGTAACATTGTAACATGAGATTGAAATGGCATTTCACTTTCCTCATCTGATTCAACAAAATAATTGCCAACATTATTTACAGTGTTCAAAAACACACTGTCTCAATATAAGGTGTTAAGTAACAAGCAACCCATATAGTGTTGTAAAACCCTCTGCAACTAAGAGGAGACAATGTGTTATACAACTCTGCAAATAATACGACCAATTTGTTTGATCCAATCAGATAAAGAAAGCGAAATGACATTTTTACTTGGAGCATAATGAAAAAAACTCTTCATATCAAACTAACTGAAATGGGACAGTATGTTTTCCAACCTGACATGTGTCACACAATTTGAGGAGGCTTCTATCCAATTGGGTCAAGAAGTTGGGTATGGTGAAAATCTAGTTTTGCAAGATCAATAAGAATTTGGACACCTACTCTTCCTATAATATAAAACCTATATTGGATGTATTGCTTAGATGGTTGATTGGATAGACATGGTAGATAATGCTCATATTTGTGATGATGGAAATGGTAAGCTCAATGTTGTTGATCATGCTTGTCTTAGGGATATATATGATTCAATCAATGATGCAATGTTTACAACTAAGGAAAATATTTTCCAAACTAAGATTATTTCTCATGATGATGTGGAAAATTTTGTCAATCAACCATCTGCAACTAAGAGGAGACAATGTGTTTTCCAACTCTGTAAATAATGCGACCAATTTATTTGATCCAATCAGATAAAGAAAGCGAAATGACATTTTTTCTTGGAGCATAATAAAAAAAACTCTTCATATCAAACTAACTAAAATGGGACAGTGTGTTTTCCAACCTGACATGTGTCACACAATTTGAGGAGGCTTCTATCCAATTGGGTCAAGAAGTTGGGTATGGTGAAAATCTAGTTTTGCAAGATCAATAACAATTTGGACACCTACTCTTCCTATAATAGAAAACCTATATTGGATGTATTGCTCAGATGATTGATTGGATAGACATGCTAGAGAATGCTCATATTTGTGATGCTGGAAATGGTAAGCTCAATGTTGTTGATCACGCTTGTCTTATGGCTATATATGATTCAATCAATGATGCAATGTTTACAACTAAGGAAAATATTTTCCAAACTAAGATTATTTCTCATGATGATGTGGAAAATTTTGTCAAACATCCAAGGGATGTGGTATGTATTTCTGAAGCCTACAAACATGAAAATTCAAATGCACTACATGCTAAACTAGTGCAAATGCATCGAATGATAGCTTGCCATGACACATCTAATAAGGAGACAACTAATACAAAAGGGGCATGCCATGTCACTATCAAAACTTATCAAGTAAAATATTTTAGGAGTGGGACTATCATGTAGACAAAGGGGGTAACTTGAGATACCATGGGATAAAGTCATAACATTTTTAATCCTGTTGGGTTGCTTAAACAACTGCATGATACTAAAAAAGTAGATCATTTATGTACAAGCTAGTATTGTTCAAGTTTCCTGATAATATAAAATCTAATTGCTTTGTGTGCTTGAATTTTGGTGCAGGAGCACCCAAGCTCTTCAAGGAACTCTTTAGGAGACAAGAGAATGCAGGGGTCTTGAAGACCTATCAATCACCTCAAAGCATCAGTTATGATATCTTGGAGCCTATAATGGCCTTTCGAATGGGTGAACACATTAAAGAGGTCAAAAGTCCTAAGGGTCCTAATAAGGATCCTAGGACCAAATTGCAATATAAAGGGAACAATCATATTCTAGGAGATTAGGTAGGTTTATAATGCTTTAATGGTGTCAAATAAGGTTGAAAAATAATAATGTAATGGTTTTTAATGTTTCTAGTTAGTGGGAAATAATAAAATGTAAGTTTCGAAATTCAAATATTTGAATTCCAATTTGGGTGGGTAACTAGCTTTTATGAGTTTTAATCACTTTTATGCAACTTAATCAAACCCAAACGGTTGGATCAGTTGGGGAAAGTATATACAAATCCAAAATAATCATTTGTACGGAGGTTGGGCATTTGGAGAAGTGACTGTACGGACTGCTACAGAAAATAGTGAAAAAACACAATTTTCTTGCATTTTCTTGAGTCTTTTTGATGATCTATTGATTCCTTTTGAATTTATAATCAATTGGATGATTTAAGAACCTGTATTTACTTTAAATTAGACTCTTGAATGATCTGATAGATGTTAAGAATCAGTTTTTATAACATATTGCTGACTGTCCTCAAGAATAACAAAGAAATTTCACTAGTTTTGGTGGTTTTCATGGATGACTAATCCATTTCAAGGTAGAATGTTGTTGTGACCTATGAAATGGATCATTCCTAACATGTAACATACATATTTAACAAACTAATGTGCAGGGAAGAAGGATATTGAGGTGTACACCAAGATTTCACAATGCAAAGTGCTTGAAGTTGGAGGCTAGGGTATAGTAGCAGAAGATCTGCCTTAATGAGGGGAATTTTTTTGAGTTGGGATAAAATAAATATGTTTTCCTAATGGTGTAGAGTTAATGAACAAGTTCTGGAAGTAATTGGAAGGTTAGTTTTCAAGAGGCCCTAGTTTTTGAGGCAAGTTAAGGAGGGTTTTGTGCTTGAGCATGTTAGAGGTTTCATAGAGGCCTAAAAACATGGAATCCTTGGTTTTGAGTCATTTTAGGAGACTTCTGAAAGTTTCATGGTCATGGGTTGAATTTAAAGAGGGGTTGCTTTGAAAAAGTGGGCTAATTAGGCCTAGTTTTTGAGGAGACAACAGATTTTGGAAGGGTTTGTTTGAAGCAAGTGATATCAAGGTTTGGATATGTTGTTTGTCATCAGAAACCACACTTGAAATAGTCATTAGATTGGGGGTTCCTTTGGAAAGTTTGAGTGCAAAGTCAAAAATCCTTCGCTAGAGGCCTAGTTGGGCTAGTAGCCTAGTTAAGGTGAAAATTTGGTTTTGTGTCTAAGTCAAAGGGTTGGGCTTTGAAATCATTCAAAACAAGTTTTTTTGGGTCTCTTAAGAGTGTTCCTAGGGTTTGGGTCCATAGGGAAATAAAATAAGTCATTTGGTGCATTATTGATGCCTTATCTCCATACTGGTGCCTAGTTGGAAGGTTGAGAGTGAATCATTATTAGCCTTAAAACTTTGTGTTTCTTTCAAAGTCTCTAACCCTCTGCATCAGAGTGGTATCATAGCAGTGAGTAGGTCCTTTAGGGATTGGAGAAACAACAATGGCACCAAAAATTCAATTGGCAAGAGAGTTGGAAGAGTTGGAGGAAATCTTGGAAAGGGAGAGAAGAGAAAGAAGGGAACAAGAAGCTGCAAGAGAGTAGGCTAGAGAAAGAGAAGAAAGGAAATGGAGAAGGGAGAGAGAGACCATGCAAGCAAGGATAAATAACCTTGAGAGGAGTAGGAGGAGAGAAGAGCAAGAAGACCAAGAAGACAATGATGAAGATGAAGAGCATGTGAGGGTAAATCAGGAACATCAAGCAGATGAAATAGAGGACCCTGAGGAAAGGAGGTTACTGAGATTGTTGAGGGAAGTACAAGGTCATGGAGGGAAGAGTCACATAGACTTTCCTATCTATCAAGGGAAGATGGATAGTGAAGAGGTGTTAGGATGGCTTGATGCCTTAGAAAACTACTTTGAGTTTGAGGAGATGGATGAAGAGAGGAAGGTTAAGTTTGTCAAAACCAAGTTCAGAGGCACAACATTGACATGGTGGACTAGTTTTCAGAATGATAGGGTGGCTAGAGGATTGGAAAAAGTCTCTAGATGGGCAAGGATGAAGAGTTTGGTCAAAGAGTAGTTCCTACCATCTGATTATATCATTCATGTGAAAAGGATGAGGCAGAATTTAAAGCAAAAGGACTTGGATGTTATGTCCTATAATGAGAAAATTCACAAGCTTAGTATCAGAGGAGGTTATGAAGAAGAGGATGAGAAAATAGCCAGGTATATCAATGGCTTGAGGTACAATCTACAAGATGAAATTGGTTTGCAATTTCCAAGGACATTAGGAGAATGTTTTCAGTTGGCCATTAGAGCAGAAGAAAAGGTGAAGAGGAAGCAAGAAAGATCAAACAATGGTGGAAGAGGAGGTAGTTCAAACATGGGTAGAGGTAATAGAGAACAAGGACAAGGCAGCAATGGCAAGAGCAGCAATGACAAAGGCAAATAGGTATTTTCTGATCAAAGAGGTGGATACACTCCTAGAGGAGGAGGTAGATTTGGACAAGGTAGAGGACCATTCACAGGTAGATGTTTCAATTGCAATGAACTAGGGCATCCTTCCTTCAAGTGTCCTAAATGGGAACAAGCTGATAAAGGCAGAGATAGGAGAGCTAATTTGGTACAAGAAGAAGACAAGAAGGAAGAATAAAAAACATTCATGGCAGACCCTCTAACTGATGGTGAGTTTCTTATGATCAAGCAAGGAGAAAAACTTCATCAAGAGCCAAAGGTAACTATTTTCAAAACAAATTGTTTAAGTCATGGTAAGATCTACAGATTGCTCATAGATTCAGGGTCACATAGCAATTTAGTTTCACTTGATATGATAACCAAGTTGGGGATTGAAACATTTGATCATCCTACTCCCTACAAGGCCACTTGGGTAACTCAAGGACAACATGTAGAGATTTGTAAGAGGGCTTATGTAGATTTCTCAATTGGATCATATCATGATAGGGTGCTTTGTGATGTCATTCCAATGACTTGTGGTCATATCATCTTGGGGAGACCATGGCAGTATGCTAGAAGGACATTGCATGATGGATTTCTTAACACATATTTGGTTCACAAAGGAGATGTTAGATACAAATTAGTGCCTTTGCCTTTGGAGCAGTCTAATGATAGTTTTGTGATTTGTTTTGAGAAGAGTTTGCAGGTGAAAAGCAGGGTGAAACAGGGGAAGACATTGGTAGATTGAGAAAAGACAAGTTGCAGCAGATATATGAAGAGTACAGTCCTAAAAATCAGAATATTTGGGACTTGGACAGTATTAAGATTGGGAGTATTGAATGCCCTATTGTTGAGGGTAATAGGAGTGGTGTTCTTTCACAAGGAAATGAGTGGAATAAAGGCAGAAACAGGGTACAAGGACAGGCTGTTATCAAGCAGCAAAAAGGACAAACAAAACAGATTTTTGACACTAACATGATGAATGACATGAGTGCAGATTGGAAGAAGAGGAAGAAGGTAACTTTGGGAGATTACATGCCCTGTCATGTGAAGATGACAAACATACAGGAACAAGGAGTATTATGGCAGCAACAAGTTGGATGCTTCTTGGGGCAAGAACTCTTTCTTTCTTGGGGAGAATGGTGCAGGAGCACCCAAGCTCTTCAAGGAACTCTTCAGGAGACAGGAGAATGCAGGGGTCTTGAAGACCTATCAATCACCTCAAAGCATCAATTATGATATCTTGGAGCCTATAATGGCCTTTGGAATGGGTGAACACATTAAAGAGGTCAAAAGTCCTAAGGGTCCTAATAAGGATCCTAGGACCAAATTGCAATATAAAGGGAACAATCATGTTCTAGGAGATTAGGTAGGTTTATAATGCTTTAATGGTGTCAAATAAGGTTGAAAAATAATAATTTAATGGTTTTTAATGTTTCTAGTTAGTGGGAAATAATAAAATGTAAGTTTGGAAATTCAAATATTTGAATTCCAATTTGGGTGGGTAACTAGCTTTTATGAGTTTTAATCACTTTTATGCAACTTAATCAATCTCAAATGGTTGGATCAGTTGGGGAAAGGATATACAAAGCCAAAATAATCATTTTTATGGAGGTTGGGCATTTGGAGAAGTGGTTGTACGGACTGCTACAGGAAATAGTGAAAAAACACAGTTTTCTTGCATTTTCTTGAGTCTTTTTGATGATCTATTGATTCCTTTTGAATTTATAATCAATTGGATGGTTTAAGAACCTGTATTTACTTTCAATTAACCTCTTTAATGATCTGATAGACGTTAGGAATCAGTTTTTCTAACATATTGCTGACTATCCTCAAGAATAACATAGAATTTTCACTAGTTTTGGTGGTTTTCATGGATGATTGATCCATTTAAAGGTAGAATGCTGCTGTGACCTGTGAAATGGATCATTCCTAACATGTAACATACATATTTAACAAACTAATGTGAAGGGAAGAAGGATATTGAGGTGTACACCAAGATTTCACAATGCAAAGTGCTTGAAGTTGGAGGCTAGGGTATAGCAGCAAAAGATCTGCCTTAATGAGGGGCATGTTTTTGAGTTGGGATAGACTAAATATGTTGTCCTAATTGTGTAGAGTCAATGAGAAAGTTATGTAAGTGATTGGAAGGTTAGTTTTCAAGAGGCCCTAGTTTTTGAGGCAAGTTAAGGAGGGTTTTGTGCTGGAGCATGTTAGATGAGTCATAGAGGCCTAAAAACATGGAATCCTTGGTTTTGAGTCATTTTAGGAGACTGCTGAAAGTTTCATGGTCAGGGGTTGAATTTAAAGAGGGGTTGCTTTGAAAAAGTGGGCTAATTAGGCCTAGTTTTTGAGGAGACAACAGATTTTGGAAGGGTTTGTTTGAAGCAAGTGATATCAAGGTTTGGATATGTTGTTTTTCGTCACAAACCACACTTGAATTAGTCATTATATTGGGGGTTCCTTTGGAAAGTTTGAGTGCAAAGTCAAAAATCCTTTGCTAGAGGCCTAGTTGGGCTAGTAGCCTAGTTAAGGTGAAAATTCGGTTTTGTGTCTAAGTCAAAGGGTTGGGATTTGAAATCATTCAAAACAAGTTTTTTTGGGTCTCTTAAGAGTGTTCCTAGGGTTTGGGTCCATAGGGAAATCAAATAAGTCATTTGGTGCATTATTGACACCTTATCTCCATACTGGTGCCTAGTTGGAAGGTTGAGAGTGAATCATTATTAGCCTTAAAACTTTGTGTTTCTTTCAAAGTCTCTGACCCTCTGCATCAAATTCAAATGCTATAAAATTTTGAAGAGTGGAATGCTTCGCATTGTCCATGAAATATGTACATTGCTTTGTCAATCGTAGAAAGGACATAAGAATGGATCTAGTTCAAATTAAAACCTACACTAAGCAGATTAGGCAGTGTGTAAATATTTTGAACAAGCTTATCTCGCATAGGTTTGGTTTGGTTTGTAATATTCCTATTGATCTAGTTGAGTCAAAAATCTAGGACTATTATAAGATTATTGCTAAAACCATGGATTTGGGAAAAATAAGGGCTACGTTTAAAATAAGGCAGGGTTTATTTTGAAAAGGATATTTGAGGGAAAATGGAAAGTTGTCATGAACAGGTTGGTTGGTAAAGAAGTGCATATTACCATAGCCCCCAACATTGGTGTCAAAAAGCAAGAAAGTGGGTTTTCCAATTGTGCAAATAACAAAAGCTTGTAAAGACATTCATTTTGTTTTCTAAAATTCTAAGATGCAAAAACTGGGTTTTAAAAAACCGTAAACCCACTTAAAGTTTGAAAACAATTTACAAACAAAAACCCTCATTACATTTTAAACTCTTTTACAACTAACAATGCAAATCATTAGAAACCCCTCTACTCACTTTCTGCAATCTCCCCTTGCTCTGCAACCTTTCACTTGCAACTCAATGGGTGTTTTAATAACAAAAGCTTTGAACAAAAACATAGCTTTAAATCCACAAAAGTTTTGAACAAAAAAAAAAACTCTCGACAGAAAAAACACATTCGAGAAGATAATGTAAACATTTGATTCAGGAAACCTAACAAAATATTTTTAAAAACCCGTGTTCAATGCCATTTGTCTTTACAGAGAAGAAACTTAATAGAAGTTAAGACATGTGCATAGCCAACATTTAAAAAGCACAAGATTAAAGACCTCCAATATCATAAATGAGGAAGTTAAACTATGATTAAATAGTAGAATGTTAAATTTCAACCCTTCTCCCAATGAAAACCCAAAATAAAACATTTTATTTCTATTTCAGAAAAACCCATTTCACAGTCCAATCAACTGCTTCACAATGCTTTACAATCCCTACAGAAGGTTGAAATGGCACAAATAATGGCATATATACCTACCTCTGTCATCGTTTGTGGCTCGCATGTGTTCAACCAGCTCCACTGTTTTCATGCAGCAGGTTCATTCTCTTCGCACACAAAATCTCCTTGCTCGCACGTCCCTCCTCATGGCCGACTCTAACTCATTTCACTGCTTGCACATCCTCATGGCGGCCTGAAACTCATTTCACCTCCTCTCCAAACACTACAAAACAAAATGAACAAAATGGAGGACCAAAACAAAATAAAATGTAAAAAAAAATTAGTTTTGTTGACTGCTGCATGTCCTTTTCCGGCATCTGACACGTGATGGCATCCATCAAGTCTTTCTATCTTTCCGTCGGTGTCTTTTTGTCCATGGCATGGGATGGGGGATGTCATATTATGTTCTATGCATATATAACATAGGTGTGTTTTTTCTAGGAGTTAGCTTTCCTGGCCATTCTACTTAAAACATTTCTCGCTTAAGTACTTCATTAAATTAAATACATCTGGAACTCATTATAAAGGGAAAACCCTGACCAATATTCAATGTGGAGATCATTCACGGAAAAATTACCATTTTTAAATCGTCATCAAGATTCAAGACTTGACAAGCTTAACATCCAACTTGAATTAAATTCTTAATCTATACAATTGGATTATATGTAGTGCTAGTGATGGGATACGACCGCCACTAGGTATGACATCACAAATACCTTATAACTTAATATGACGTTTTTTATACTGTCAATCAACTTGTATTGTAAGTTTACCAATCTTTGGAGGACTCATACCACATTCACACACTTAATCAAGAATTCAATTCATCTGCATGAGATTTGAGGACATGACATGATATTAATTTGAGCTCATCATTGAGATAAGAGAAGACTTGACAAGCTTAAAATCCAACTGGACTTAAATCTTCATTTGTACAATCATATTTTATGGAGTGCTTGCGATGTGATACCACCACCATTATGGCATTAATTTGATATGGTGTTTGTTACATTGACAATCAGATTATAAAGAGATTTGATGTGCTGCAACTTGCAAGGCCATTTGCTTGAACATCAGCGAACAACAATCAATTGCCTTTTATAGCATGTGTAAGGAAGAATTTCATGGCCGCTGGTAGAGGACATACCAAATATGGCTTGAGCATGTCGAATATATAAACCAAAATAGTAAAAATAAATTAGGTTTTGGTTTAATATGACTAGAGGCTATTTAAAGCACCTTATAATTTGCATAGTCTTAAATTCACAAGAAAAATATAAAAGAGAGGATACAAATATCAATAAAGAGCTGACTTGCCTTATTCACAAAATAATTAATACTAGCACTTGGATCTATAAGAGATTCAAGGGGTACACCAATAGACTATCCAGTGTGTTTATCTTCAAGGTGGACAAGGTGGACAGTGATCAAGGTCCAAGGGCAACAATAAAGAAAACATGACCTATTTCAAACCCACAAAAAAGAACAAAGAACAAAGAGTAATGCAAAGTAGCTATGTACAACAAAAAAAAGGAAATTATAAATAAATAAATATCATAAATCTTTAGTGAAATAGATGTTATCATTGTAAAAAATACATTACTTGTTAAATAAAAAATAGATCTTAAAATCAAAGACCTGCATACCTGCATTTCAAATGAAGAGCACGTGCTACTAATCGAAGAGCCTCGTCTACTTGGTTAATCTTATAGAGGCCATCAATTAGAGGAGTAAATGTAACTTCATTTGAGTACAATTAGCATCCCTCATCTTAGCCACCAATTCAAGAGCTTCATCTACGTTGCCTACCTGGCAGAGGCCACCAATCAGGGTAGTAAATGTAATTCTATCGTGACAACAATGACCATGCATCATTTTATCTAACAACTCTAATGCTTCATCACTATAACCCAACTCATAATGCCCTCTTATCAGACTGTTACAAGTTATGACATCTGATTTGATTCCCATCTCTCCCATCTCAAAGAAAAGCTAATTAATTCTAGAGAAATCGCCACATTGGAAAAGACTATTCAATATCACATTGAAGGGAACTATACTCAGGGAATTCCCCTTAGTTTTTGGCTAAATGCACAAGCTCCTAGGCCTTGTCTACCTTCCCTACTTTACACAGTGCATTAGTGAACTGAGTAAAATACAAAACATCTAGGAAAGATTGGCAACATTTCTGTCTCTTGCAGTCTATTTTCCATTAACAATGTAAAAAACACTGTTGACAAACTGGTCTCATTTGGCACATAGTTGACCTCCAAAATTGCATGTAATAAATTGAGAGCCTCATTTGTCTTTTGTGTTTTTACAAAAACACAAGCATTCAATTTTGGGTATGTTATTCTTACCTCATGGAAGACATGTACAAATTTGTGCAGCATCTTAGCCTTTTCAAAGTGGGTAATGAGGCGCTCAGCCAAGTCAAGTCCAATTGAACACCCCTGCTCTTTAATCTTATTCAGTAGATCTTCTATTTGCCAAATATGCAAACCTTTGTCTGTCTAGGAGCCTAATAATGAAGGCATGGCAAACTGAACAGACTCCTTCAATAGTGTGATCCTGTTGTGGGTGTGGTGTAATTTTTTAATAGAGCAGTTTGAGTTACATAAAACACGGACCAAAAACATATTTAAATTTTTTCCTTCAACCTGTGTACCAGAAGATTTGTAATTAGATAATTTATAAATCAAACTTTGAGCAAGTATTTACAATTGGCAGTTTTTAATGCGATAGCCTATCTTTATTAGGACCTAACAATCTTTATTTTCAAGAGTCATAATACCTAGTCTTATATCTTGAAGTATAATTGCTAAAATAACCTAAGTGCCTGCAAATACAAAAAGTCTAATCTTTTCAGTTCTACAGATCCTTATTGTTCTTGGAGTTGTCTTCAATACTTTCCTTGACTGAAATAAATATAAATAATGGTATTTGTGATTGGTTTAGATATCCAATTCTTTGATATTGGAATCAGATGATAAGTTCCTAATTTTTGACAAAATCAAAGAAACAAAGATTTGTAGCATAGCCACCTCTAAACACCAATAACCACGATGAGCATTTATCCCATTACACATTCATTTTCTCAAGATATAGTGATACCTTTATTTTTGTTACTATACATTGATTCAAATGGCAATACAACCACCATATCCTAGCCCCACATCTCCAGGTGACTTGGATTTATAGTGATAAACAAGGTATACATCAACTGTCTAAGAATACTAGCACAATTATTTTGGTGAGTGTTTGCAAAATTGTTGCTTTCAGTTAGAAGAAATATTAGGTTGATTTTGACCTGATAATAATTAGATCTAAAACACATACACTGGCTTATTTCGGTGCCCTGGTCCAAAGAATTGCTGCCAATGGGTACTCAAACAGGGATATGAAATAGCTTCCATAGGCTTAGTGGTTTTGGTAAACCAAGAATTACAACCAGTCATAAGAGAAATCACCAAAGTCCTCCAAATAGTAAAATTTTGGAACTCTCATATCTGTAAAGCAGGCAAGAGGATTTGCTCTACTTTGTGTGCTTTGTGGACTATGTAATCCATTCTTTTGACTAGATGTTGTAATTTATTTGCTATCTTTAATGCAAAAGAGTGTCTGGTAGATGAAAACCATTTTGTGCTGTAGAATATAAGAACAATTGTTGTAGATTATCTTGTGATGATTTTGTTTTCATTTGATACAAAGGCTTTTTTATTTGAGAAAAAGGAGAAATAAGCATTCAGAACGTGTGAAAGGCTTGCTAGGATGACTTTAGGGACTCCTGTAGTGGCAGAAGATGAGAATAATAGACTACCATTGCTACAAGAGAAGGAACAGGATACTCAAGCATATGGACACAATGATGCAACCTTATTGGGAGCTATGCTTAATTTATCAACAACAATTGTTGGAGCAGGAATCATGGCCTTACTTGCCACAATGAAGATTCTATAACATTTTTTTTCCTTAATAAAGTATTACAAAAGATTCTGAAAACTCTTTGAGAGGTTTTGGAAACTTAAAAAACATTTCCAAACCTTTTGGGTAGTTGAAACCTATAATACCCATTAAACTAAATCACTTACAAGACTAAAAATGATCATAATAACACCAAAAAGATATCCACAGATAGAGGGATTAGTCAGTTATTCTATTTAACAAAAGACCGTTATTGTTGTTGTAATGCCAAGAAAGTGCACAAGACAAAGATTAAGAGAAAACATGCAATGCACATCTAAATGTAATCTAATGTTAAGCAACAAAGAACACAGGAAAGTAAAAACATAATAAACTGAACAATCTCACCCAATATGTACATATTTCCATGATTCATCTCGATTTCCCTTCTCCATTTTGTTGTTGTAGTATAATTGCAATCAGATTTCTCGTAAGTTCGTGCAAGTATAGCCTAAGATAATGATTAGAAAAACATCAAAGATTCAAGATTAAGTGCTCTCAAAAGTCATAAGATTTCACGAGAGAGATTGGAATGAAGAATGATAAATCAATCTATAGAAAATTGATTATTCGAATGACAGGCCACGATTGAAAGATCAACGGACAGTTGAGAATGATAGATTAGACATGCATTATGATAACTATCAGTGATGACTTGAGTGATACAAATTAGAAATAGAATTAAATATTAAATAAATGATTTAATCTTCCAGTTTGGTATTCAAAAACAGAAGAATTATCTTTGCATGACAAAGATAAAGATGGATTAAAGCAACTCTTGTTCGAATGCACGCAGAAGATTTAATTAATTAAATAAGAATATTTAATTAATATGCATGTACACGCAATTGAGTTAGCACTAGACGATTGAGTGATTTGATGGAGAGATTACTCGAGAATGCCACTCAGACATTAAATCAAGAGTTAACTGAGCGATTTGAATATATGTCAAGTCGAGTCAAAGTGAATACTTAGATAACTCACACAATTTATCTAAATATAGAGGAATGCGTTAAAATAAAATTAATGAATTAAATAATTCATTTAATTCAATATTTGATATTTGAAGAATAATTAAATAAATAAGATTTATTTAATTAAGTGATGAAGGGATTTTAAATGAATAATTAAATAAATAAAGAATTTATTTAATTATAGTTGAAGTATGATAAAGAGTAAATTAAATAAGAATTTATTTAATTTAACAAGAAAGATACGGTTAATTAGTAATATAATTAAATAAAAAGCGTTTATTTAATTAATGAGATAGAATAAAGAAAAGTGTGAATTAATCAAATAATTAAGATTATTTAATTAATAGAAGAAATGAAGACTATAGAGAATAATTAAATAATTGACATTATTTAATCATGACCATGAAGAATACGAATTATGAAGAATATTGAAGTCGCAGGCCTAAACCAAATTTCAGTGTCTACATTTGCCCCTCTTTGATACAATGTCATTTCGGCATTGTGTCAAAGAAAATCGATAAGAAATATGCCCCAGTAATGCCCCGGTATAAAACAGGCGAAGGTATGCCCCCTCGGGAAAATTGACAAATTGTCAAAAAAGTTCAGCCAAAATTTGGAAATGATCCCAATTAGTCCATTGGATAGCCAAAAATGTAGTGGAGTTGACATAATTGAGTTTGGGAACATTAGGGATGGGTACGGGTTAATTGAAATTGAAAGTTAACATGGCCAGTAGGAAAGAAATGCCACCAAAACCCTAGATATATATAGAAATTGGGGTAAAAACCAATTCATTTTCACCCACCTAGCCTTAGAATTGAGATTGTGCTCTGCACCCACAGTGAGGATGTCACCCATTCCGAACACTCACCATCACGATACAAGATCCAGACCTTCTAGAGGCCAGCCGACGCCTACCCCCCGGTATGTACCACAAACTTGACGTTTGAAATTTTTCATTTGCACGTAATTTTATGCATTTAATTCAAGTTTTACGTATGCGTCATTTTAATAAAGCACCGCATGTGTATGTGCGAACCATGCATCTGTGTTCGAAAAACCGTATCTACAAGTTTATGTGCATTGTTTAGTTTAGGTTTGTTGTGGTTCGATGCATTTGTAAATTGATAAATCACATTTGATATTTTGCATCGCATTTGCTTTTAGACTAGCCGCATTTGATTATTATGCAATGCATTTGAATTTCCCATGATGCAGTCATTTTTGTACGCATATGTTATAATGCAACACATTTGTTATATAATTAGCCGCATATGTGAAAGAGCGACGCATGTGAAAAAAAAATGACGCATGTGCAAAATAATGATGCATTTGAATTTTAGTTAGTATAGTTTTTTTTCCCTAGAATAGATGATTGATGCTGACAAGAGGCATGTATAATGCCATTGCAAGTTGTGCTAGACATGATATATACACGGAGTCAAGACCGACGATGTTTCGATTTAGAGATAGTTTGCGGAGCGCAGAACGAAATTTCCTATGGCATCTTGGTCTCCTTCACGTTACAAACATGCCCGAGATTCGGGTGAATCGGGGATTATTGACAGCATTGTGGGAGCGGTGGCACTCGAAGACATCGTCTTTTCACCTACTGACTAGAGAGGCCACTATTACATTGGAGGATGTCTATAGGATCCTCAGACTTCCTATTAGAGGCACACGGGTGACGTATGATACCCAGAGGGGTGCAGCCAAGATGTGTAGAGAGGGTTCGACCACTATGAGATTAGGTGGCGTGTATTGGCTCAGAGGTATAGGCAGTTAGACTTTCTATTGTGTACATTGATAGGCGACATAGTACTTCCTGACCACTGAGGTCATGGTTTTCTGGTGGGGTGGGGGGAGATGCTAGTAGGCATGCTAGAGCATCGAGTGGTGTATGCTTGGGGTTCATGTCTACTCGGGATGTTATACTTTCATTTGCATGATATTGCCTATCGAGAGGCACATTCTATGAGTTGTGGTACCACGCTCCTGATGGTATAGGCATGGGAGCACATCACCATTTTTCGGCCACTAGTGACAGTTGACCTTCCACACGGAGCCCCTTATGCCTTCCGCTATGCAGGGCCTAACACTCAGCACCACATAGGAGATAAAGGTTATTTCAGGCATGCCATAGACACGATGGTTCAGTTCACATGGAGACCATACTTGGGCTGTGCAGATTGGTCAGACAAGGATGAGCATTTGTCATTTTGCCAACAAGTACAGTTCTTGATTGGGTAGACAGTGTCACATGTCCACATTATAGAGCATCATTTGCTAGATCGTGTCCTGTGGTAGTTTGGAGAGGTACAGGATGTGCCGAGAGGTCAGGCAAAGTTTGCGAGATCATCGTGAGAGGTCCCCCTATGGGGTCTAGAGATTCTCATTGCCATAGCAGAGGCCGACATCGATTCACTATAGGTAGTTCCATGGGGATGGAGGGATGGTCCAGCAAATCCAGGGACCATAGAGGAGTATGATTAGTGGTGGGCAGTACACAGACCGATCCCCTTGACAGATCCAAAGTAGCCAGTGCCAATAGAGCAGTGAGGGACAGGTCCACGAGGTAGGCGTGGCAGAGGTAGAGGTTAGGGAGATAGAGGAGGCCGTGGTGATGGAGGAGATGATGGCTGAGGTGGACGACATGGGGGTAGGAGAGGGAGACGTGGTCAGAGGGGACGAGGGCCACCATTGTCACCGATCCGTGAGGAGGGATGAGGAGATGAGGATGTGGCCATACCAGACATTGGTAGAGGAGGAGAGGAGGTGGATGTTGCGATAGGAGGAGAGGACGTACAACCTATGGAGGCGGCTATTCCAGACATCCCAACAGACGAGGAGGTAGGTATCGAGGAGACGGGCAGAGAGGAGGCAGAGATTGATGCCTTGGGTTTGTTGGGCACCTACCAGGAGGATGATGAGGAGGATGATGAGGAGGATGACAATCATGAGAGAGAGATTCGAGATCAGATCCTAGAGGAGTTAGATGAGGAGGAGGATGGGGTAGTGAGGGTTAGACAAGATGAGATAGGGTCAGTAGATCCTGATATTGCCACATTACGAGCCTAGGTTGCCTCCCTAGAGGATCAGATGAGAGTCCTCATGTCCTAGAGGGATGCGTATTAGATGGAGAGGGACAGAGCAATGATGGATAGGGATCAAGCCATAGCTTGGCGATAGGAGATAGAGTAGAGATTCTCAGAGCTTAGGGCCCTATGTACTGGGCCATCAATTTCCTTTTCCAGAGAGCTAGTTAGAGCCAAGGAGAGAGAGAGATATTGTCGAGATCTTTATGAGGTAGAGGTTACACCAGAGAGACGGGCTCCCAGTTTCTTAGAGGCACATAGTAGCAGGTCCCAAACTAGGACCCACACTAGGATAGTTAGCACAAAGGGGGTGGAGTAGCCATATAGAGCAGGTCCATATGACAGACCTCCCTCAACTCATAGGTCGTCGGGTTCCCATCATCATTCCTCCACACACTCCAGGCATGATAGCAGTGGCAGTTCAGGATAGGGATACTTTTTGAGATGCAACGAGACATTGTATTATGATCCTATAGCCCGCGGGCTTCCATGTATTGCTGATACATTATGACATTGTGATGTGACATGGTTGAGCGAGATATATATATATGATTTTGGTGGTGATTCTCATGATATGCATTTCTATGTATTAATTATTTCATTGTTTATTTATACATGTGATGTTTATATGACATGCTTTTATGATGGATGATGATATCTATTTTATGGTGTGTATATGCAGCTAATGATATAATGTTGATTCTATATGATGTATGCGGTTTATAAATTATGAGATGCAATATGATGTTATATGTATAATGTCGGCTACATGTGATGCTTATACAAATGTAATATGATGCATATATTTATAGTTACTTTGTACATGGAATGCTTATGATATGTATTATTTGATGATGAATGTCTATTATGCCATGATGATCTAGATATGAAATATGCCTATATGTATGTATTTTTCTAACATGTACGTTGATGCAGGATGATGTATATTGTTTTGTGTCACAGGACTCCGTCATAATGCAAGAAAGAAGAACTATTAGTGCAGAAAGAAAGATCGAGAAAGAACAAAAGATAGGAGATGGATGTTAGTATTAGCAATCTTCAATGTTTCGTTGTATCACAAAAGGTATTGCACTTTATCATCATTGGGCAGGACTAATACAAATGGAGAAAAACACCATGATATGACACAAATCAAGGTGTGCAAGGTCATCCACTTGCTATTAATAGATAGTCACAGACAAGGATTGTCATTAACTCATTCTAAGGGCACAAGTTGCCCCAGTCTTTTTGTCAGGACAAACCATAGACAGCAAACAAGGTAAAAGACGGGTCATGAGATGTCATCGCTCCTCTAAATCCTTCATGGGACATCCTTGAGGACACTAGTAACATGACTCAAAAATCAAAGTTAAAAGACAATTGAAAGACAGTAGTCAAAGAAAATAGAATTTGGATACATCGTTACTTCTCTAAATCCCTCATGGGACATCCTTGAGAAAGCTAGTAACATAATTCCCATCATAAAGTCAACTGAAAAGATAAGATAAATAAGTCAAAAAGTCAAAAAGCCAATAAAATATTTGCCAAAACTTGATTTGTTTGTTTGATTTGTTTTGATTGATAAAAGGATTGATTTGTAGAGCCTGATATCAGGAGATACACTTACCGAATAAGACTGTGAGTCTAGTTTCAATTCTATGACTATCTATATAAGGAATGACAAAGCTTGGTTTCAGAAAGACATGTATCATATAAGATGTTGAGTCAGATGTCATTGATGTGATAACTTGTGTAAGGCTATGTTTGATTGTTTGACAATGTCGATTATGCAGGAAGGACTCATCCTGCATGAGACATAGATTGTTTTGCTGATATCAATATTCAAGAAGGACCCATCCTAAATAAGATATAGGTTGATTTCTATGATGATGTTTGTTTCTAGGAAGGACACATCCTGTAGCAGACATTAGTTGATCTATTTTGGTTGTTTTTTTGGCAAGTTGTTTGATTTGACTTAGAGACATTGCTGACTTGTTCACCAGATTGATGCATGACTTGAGACAATGCGTTGACAATTCACTATGTGTGATGACAAAACCCTAAAGGACTGACCTAGTGCGGCCTCGAGTGCTCATTGATGGATGGCCTTGCCTATGTTGTACACACAGAGACCTCGTAGTTCGACTTGACTTTGACTGACAAGATTGACTACAAATAGAAGACGTGTGTGAAAATGAATGTGATGAACCCTAATGGACTGACCTAGTGCGGCCTCGGGGGCTCATCAATTGATGGCCTTGCCTACATTGTACATGCAGAGACCTCGTAGTTCGACATGACCCATGACCTTGTCATATAGACATATGGATTGAATCATGATTTTATACAGATAAACATAAACGGACTGACCTAATGCCTCGGGGGCACATCGGCAGATGGCCTTGCCTATGTCCAGTCGCAAAGGCAACGTAGTTCGACAAACAACAAATATTGACAAGTGCGACTGACTCTAACTCTATTTTTGGATTTTTGAAATGTTTTGATTTTTTTGTCCTTTTGAAGTTTTCTGATGTTTTTGTTTGTTCTCAGGTCATTATGTGATGTTTGTGGATTTTCCATGGTTTTACGTCTTCAACATAGCCAATGTAAGAACCAATATGACACAGGTCAAGTGTCTGCCCCCAGTCGAGTATAAGACCAATTGATTATGAATAGGGTAAAATGGGGGATATGAAATGCACTCGATGTCAATCGTTCCAAGTTATGGGAAAGACTACCACTTATTACGAATGGTATATACAAGCGATGGATATGAAAGATAAGGGATATGTACAGGGATAGGTAGTATGTACAGGGTAGTGGACTATGTACATGGTTTTGGACTATATACAATGATAAGGACTATGTACAAGGATAAAGACTAGATTAGAATAATAGTAGACAAAGGAGCAGAGTTGAGTACACATGGTGCCTGTTTGCTAGGTTTTCACCATGGTACCTATCCAAAGCACCACTGAAGTAGTTTTCACTATTGGACGAATGATTTGTCTTTACTATTTTCTAGATTATCTAATTTTTTTGGTGTTACCAAGACGCCTGTTTGCCAGGTTTTCACCTTGATAACGATTTTTGTGATTTTCTGATTTTTTTGTATTTTTGCTAATTAAGACAAAGCTCTAAGAAGCTATGTGTGGAACCTTTTCAGATGCAGACTATTGATTGGTGAGGACAATGGTTCCCCTTCAAGAGTAGAGAGTTGGTACGCTCCTGATCCAAAAGCTTCTGTAACAATATAAGGTCCTAACCAGTTAGGTTCAAACTTTCCTGGTTTGTCTCTTTCTGCTTGATTCTTTGGATTTTCCATTAAAACCAAGTCACCAATGTCAAAGTTTATGTTCAAGACCTTCCTGTTATAGCTACGATGAAGGTGATTCTGATATGCTTGGAGATGGTCTAGTGCCTTCTGTCTTCACTCATCCAGGAAATCTAGCTCATGGAGTCTCGATACTCGGTACTCTTCATCATCAATGTGGCCTTTCAGGGATACCCTTAGGGAAGGAATCTCAACCTCAATAGGCAGAATAGCTCCAGAACCAAATACAAGTGAGTATGGAGTAGCACTAGTGGGAGTACAGATACTTGTGTGATAAGCCCATAAGGTAGGGTTAAGCTGTAAATACCAGTCACGACCAACATCATTGACAGTATTCTTGAGGATTCTAATGATGCTCTTATTAGATGCCTCTTCTTGGCCATTACCTTGTGGGTAGTATGGAGTAGAGAAGTGATGTTGGATATGAAATTCATCACACAGATGGTAGACTTCTTGGTTCTTAAATGGGCGGCCATTATTAGTGATTATGGACTAAGGGACACCATATTGACAGATGATATAGTTCAGGATAAATTTAGAAATCTGTGTGATGGTAATGTATGTCATAGGAATGGCTTCAATCCACTTCGTAAAGTACTCAGTGGCAGTGATAATGAACTTGTGTCCATTAGATCATGCGGGGTGGGTCTTACCTATGAGGTTGAGTCCCAATTGGGCAAAGGGCCATGGTAACGTTATAGGACGGAGCTCCTGTGCTGGGGCATGTATCAAGTCTCCATGAACTTGGAATTGGCGGCATTTGGTTACAAAGACATATGAGTCTTTTTCCATAGTAGGCCAGTAATAACTTAGTCTCATAATCTTTTGGGCTAAGGTAGGACTGCTAGAATGGGAACCACATATACCCTCATGCACCCCACACAAGGTTGCTTGTGCTTTAGTAGAATCAAGACATCTCAATAGGGTATTATCTAAGGCACGTCTATATAGCATGTCTCTGACGATGGTGTATTTGGCTGACTTGCGGAGGAATGTCCTACGTTGGTTATTTGATAGGCCAATGGGTATGACTTCGTCATGAAGGTAATCATAGATTTCTTTGTACCATGGGGAATCAAGACCAACAATTTCACACACCATTTCAGAATCTGGGATATCGTAGGTTGGGACCAAAAGTTGTTCTACCAAGAACTCAAACTTAGGCATGTTGTTAGGAATGTCAAGAAGTGATGCAATTGTAGCCATAGCGTCTGCTGCCCTGTTCAAAACATGAGGTATCTGATGAAAGTTGACTTTGTCAAAGTACTCCTTAAAGCTATCATCCATGGGTTTGTAGGGGGCAAGCTTCTCATCCTTAGTCTCATAATCATCATTTACCTATCTGATTACCAGTTGGGAATCGCCATATACCTATAGGTTCTTAATTTTCCACTTGACTGCCATGCATAACCCTATCACTAGAGCTTCATACTCTGCTATGTTGTTAGTGCATGGGAATGCAATCCTGAATGACTTAGGGATGGAATCACCCTATGGTGTAATAAACAGTATACCAGCCCCTTAACCATGATTTGTATGTGAGCCATCAAAGTACAGTTTCCATGTTATGTTTGTGTCAATTGTGAAAATGAACTCATTAGGAAAGTCTGCAACTAATCAGACTTTCCTGATTAGTTGCAGACTAATCAACATGCCATCTAACTAATCAACATGTATAGGTGTGTCATCTAACTGATCAGCAATGACCTATCCTTTAATAGCTTTTCTTTCTACATACTGGATATCATACTCACTAAGTATCATAACCCATTTGGCCAGTCGCCCTATTAATGCTACCTTGCTGAGAAGATGTTTCAGAGGGTCTATTTTAGCAATCAACATTTTTTGATGGTTTAGCATATAGTGCCTCAATTTTTGAGTAGCAAAAACTACTACAAGACATGCACATTCAATGGTACTATAGTTGAGCTCATAACCTACCAAAGTCTGACTAATATAATAGACTGCCCTTTCATGACCTTCATTGTCATTCTATGCAAGCAATAATCTGAGTGATGAATGGGTTTCCGTAATATAAAGAATTAATGGTATTCCTTCAACAGGTGGCATTAAGACAAGTTGTGTGAGTAAATATTCTTTAACCAGTTGAAAAGCCTCTCCACACCTAGCTCTCCATGCAAAGGGTACTCCTTTCTTAAGTAAATGTTGAAAAGGATGTGTCTTATCTGCTAACTGCACTATAAATATTCTGATAGATTGCAACCTTCCCTATAATGTTCTTTGTTGACTAAGATTAGTGGGTGGAGGCATGTCCATGATTGCTTTTACCTTAGTCGGATCCACTTCAATGCCTCATCTAGAAATGATATAACCTAACAGCTTTCCTGACTTGACTCCAAACACACATTTCTTTGGATTGAGTCTCACTTTATACTTCTCCAGCCTCTGAAATATCTTGTCTAAAACCTGTAAATGTTATGCCCTTGTCTTGGATTTTACAATAAGGTCATCGACATAATCCTCCATAAGAGTGTGTACTAGATCATGAAAGATAGTAGTCATGGAACATTAATAGGTTGCCCCTGCATTCTTGAGTCTGAAGGGCATAACATTTTAGCAATACGTTCCCCAAGGAAAATTGAAAGCCATCTTAGGTTGGTCTTCATTTGCAATTCAAATCTAGTTATATCCTGAAAATCCATCCATAAGGGACAACATCTCATATCCTGATGTCATGTCAACTATCATGTCTATGTTAGGCAAAGGGAAATCATCCTTAGGAAAATCTTTGTTGATATCTTTAAAATCAGTGCAGATGCGGATGCCCCCATTTGGTTTAGTGATTGGTACAAGATTGGAAATCCAATCTGCATAGTCGATAGATTTGATGAAACCAACATCTAAGAGTTTCTTGAGTTCTGCCTTGACTAACAAAGCAATTTGTGCGTGCATTTTTCTCAATTTTTGTTTCACTGGTTTGGCACCTGGTTGTAAGGGAAAATGATGTAGAACAAGTTCAAGATCCAACCCCAGCCTGTTGGCATATGACCAAGCAAAATTTATCTGTCTCTATGCAAAGAAGTTATGGAACTTTGGTTGCTCTTCTATTGTCAATGATGTTGCAAAATAAACTAGTTGAGGATTCTCTTCGGTACCTATTTTGACTTCTACTGATTCTTCAATGAGCATGGGTGACTTTTCCTGTGCAACAGGAGAATGGTCAAACCTCCATCCTTAGGTGTCTCAGAGGGTTTTTCACCTTCAGATGCATCCTTTCTTTTTACTTTTTCATTGTCTAAAGGTGCCTTTTGGTTTTCACCTAGAGACTCATCCTTTTTATTTTGTTTATTCTTTTTCTCATTTTTGCGATTGGGGGTTGAACAGATTCCCCAAAATATGCTTTGTTGTCCAAGTCAATAGTAAAACTAGCCTTATGATCACTATTTGGTATGCCTTCTCGTAATCCTAGGAACTTAGTGATTGCTTCGTCGTTCTCAAAAATGTCTAAGACGGGTGTGTCTTATTGATCCCAATCAATGAGTTGGGGGTAAACTAATGGCATTTCATCGTCGGAGTTATCAAAGTTTAATGTGGTCAAAGTAAAGATTGAATTATTCATGTGGTTACAAAAGTATTGTACCAGGTCCTTTTTGCTCTTAGGTTGAGTCTAGGTGGATGGATAGGTGGGCCTAATGCCTAGGTTTGACTATTTAAAACAGGTGGCTCAGGTTGCCAAGAGGTACGATGAAGTGATTCCCAATAGTAGTTTTTAAACCATTCCTCTTTTGTCATTTTCTTTGGTGGATAGGAATTCAAGGGATTTGGTGAGGAACTTAACATCAAGTCAAGTTCTCCAAATAGCTTGTCAAGGCCCATGGAAGAAGTAGAGGATAGGGAATCCCACTCATAATCGTTAGAGTCAGAGGAGTCACAATGATATTGGTCCATTGGTTCGTGAGATGTCTTAATATCTCTTGAAGCACTTACTTCCTCAAGTAATGGTAATGGGGTACTAGGAACGCCAATCTGAATCGGTTGAAACCCTAGCCCTACTCCTTTTGGCCACTGAGAAACAAATATTGGTTCAATCCTCCCATCTTGGTTTAAGCCTAAACCAATATGTCCATCATATCCTTTGCTTTGCATGATTTTGAAACCCTTTCCATATAGATTTGTAGGAATATGAGCAAGTAATAGGGGTTCCTTGTCATCTTCCCTATATAGCTAGGAAGTGACATCTTCTGTATTTATGGCCTCTTTGCTTAATTCTCCCCATTTGATGAAATTTGTTGTGGGAGGAACATCTATAGTGACCAAAGAATTTTCCCAATCTGATGTAGGTAGACCATATGTCTTAGGAGGGATCAAATGGCTAACACAATAAGAAGTCTTCATGTAATACTCTCCACAACCCTTGTCTTGGATCTCAACCTTAGGAATAGTAGGAATTGAGGTTGAAATAGATGTTCGAGTGAGTGTGGGTGGATCAACATAGGAGGATGAATTGGATGATGAGGCCTCTTGATTTACTGGCACTTGGCATTGGGGGATCTCTTTTAGATTGGTGCAATACTGGAAGGCATCCAGATCACCATCTATAGTTATTTCTTTGCCATTGTAAGGGAATTTAAGACACTGATGATATGTGGAAGGGACTACCTTCATGGCATGAATCCATGGTCTACCTAGCAGAAGGTTATAAGGAAGGGTGAGATCCAAGACCTAGAACTTTGTCTCCATTAATGCAAGACCAATTCTGATAGGAAGTGTTACCACCCCCTTTGATTTTCATTCCTCATCATCATAAGCTTTTATGACAATAATTTTGGTCATGTCTATGCATGCTTCTGAAATACCTAATGCCTTAATTAGTTTTAAAGTACATAGATTTAACCTTGCTCCTCCATCTACCAAAACTCGTCTAAATTTGGTGTCATCAACAAGGACTTCTAGATGTAAAGGGTCATTGTGGTTTGTCTTTTCAGTTGCAGTCTTGTTTTGAAAACGTGGCATGGTGATTATTGGTCAAGTAGCCCACCATTTCCTAGACATGATTGACATCAAGGTCATTAGGGACTGTGGTGTTCTCTAAAGCTTTATCGAGAACAGATCAATGCTTAGGGGAAATTCGCAATAGTTCCAAGATTGAAATTTGGGCTGGGGTCTTCCCCAACTAGTCAAGTAGGTTATATTGTAACTTGGAAGATTTTGGTGTTTGTTGCAATGGAGGGCCTTGGATAGTGAACTTAGTACGATGAGTATTGACTGTGCACTCAGGATTTGTATTGATAGTAATGGTATTAATATTCTCATCAGCGGCGCAAAGGCAATGAATGATTTTTACAGTATTATAATCATGCTTGATACTCGCATAGTTGGCTGACATATCGGTCTTAGTACTTGAACTGGGGATAGTTCCTTTCCCATGGTCATGTAGTGGGTCAGAAAAGACTTGATGAACAGTGTTTCATGACTTTTGTTTTTGTCCACTAACTTCAATAATTCTCCTTTTGACAAGATCCTGTATGATATTCTTCAGTTGTTGATAGTTTTGTAGGTTATGTCCCTTAGTCCTATGATAATCACAAAAGGCATTGTCATCCCACCAAGCTAGTTTAAATTTTCTTGGATCATATTGTCTTGGTTCCTGTAGCTGTATAAGATTATGTTGTAACAGTTGTTTTAACACCGACTCAATGGGTTCCCCTAAGGGAGTGAACTCACGTTTTTGAAATCTCCTATGTTGTGGACGTTGAGTATTTTGGACCACGTTAGGAGGTTGATTGACAACATTAAGCGTGTTGGAAAAAGTATGAGGTCCTTGTAATGTGAGGAGGGGTCCTACTTGTAGCGTTTTAACATCAACCACCCCATCATTGGTGACATTTTTGTTGTGAGACCAAAATCTATTTCTATCAGTGGGGGTGTTTCGTATGATCGGGTTTCTATTGGATGTTGATGTCTTGAGTTCACCCTTTTCAATAAGATCCTTCTCTATTATAACCCCTTTTTCCACTAGTTCCAAAAAAGATGTACAACAATGTACCCTTAAGTTACTCCTAAGTTTTGCATGAAGGTTTTCTTGAAACATTGTAACTTTTTGTTTTTCGGGTATCTCGATAGGACACCTACTAGCTATAGTTCTCCATCTCTAGAAAAAAGCAATGAATGTTTCCCCTTCGTCTTGCATTGTGTGGCACAAGGTTGCTATATTTATCTCGTGGTCTATGTTGAAGGAGAATTGCTCCAAAAATTTCTCAACCAGTTCACCCCAATATCTAATGCCAAAATCTAGACCCAAAAACCATTCTAGTGCAATTCCTACAAGACTTCTTGGAAATAGCCTCATAAGATATGTGGGGTGATAAGCGACATCTATGCATATGGTATAAAATTCCCTTATATGTTCTATTGGATTTTGTTTGCCATTGTACTTAGGGAGATTTGGTATGACATATCCGTGAGGGAAAGGGGTCATGTACAATGATCTATCAAAGGGGAATGGGCATATGTCCTTTGTTGAAAATGATTTCTTAGTTGACACCGACATGTTATCCATTTGCATTTGTAATGCATGAATTTGTGTTTGTAAGACGTCAACTTGGGTCAAAGATGTGCTAGGGGGATAATGCGGATCATTGTGTGTTCTGAAATCCAAAGTCTCATGATGGGTTTCGATTGAACATTGGCATCTAAGGTGGATTTTGATTCAGAATGTTGGTAAATGTGTTTTGGTCTAGAATCTGCATAAATTGATGTTGACCTAGGTTTCGTGTAAATGAATTCTGAGTACCACTTTGGGAAAAGGGATTATGAGTGGGAATCTGTGTGAATGGATTTTGAACACCAATCTGAGAGAATGGATTCTGATTGCCATATTGGAAGGAGGGAATACCCCCTGTTTGTGTAATCAGTGGTATAGTACTAGTGACTGGAGCACTAGGCATGGTCGTTGACTATGGTATGGTGCTCGTGATACTAGCGTTAGGTATGACCATTGACTATGATCTTGTGAGACCGACATAAGGTGTAGAGGCTGAGGTTTTAAGCCTTTTACTCCCAACAAGAGGACCAAAGGGAGTTGATGATGAAGCCCCTATAGTGAAATTAAAACCCGATGTCATGCTGGATGTACCAAATGGAGACGTATGGACTATTGTACTCTGTGTAGATGTGCCAGATGGCATAGTTGTGCTGACCTGAGGTATAGTAGTACTAGCAGTCATTGTGTTTGTTCCTTGTGTAGGTTGAGTTTGCAAGGTACTAATATCAAATCCTGCAGGTAAGGTAGCGCCTTCAGCTAGCACTTTGGCTAAATATCATTGACGATCATTTGCTAGGTATTCATCTACAAAAGAGGCAAATTCAGGGTCCTGTATGACAGCCTCTATGTCCTCTACTGCAATATGTCCTTGAGTGTTTCTAGTGGTGAATTTGTCTAATAGAGTCTTATGAGGTCTTGAAGAAAATGGATTGATGAATTCATTTGGGTTTAACATGTTTTTTCTCTCTCTTCTCTTAGACCTAGTTTCAACCATGTAAGAAAAGCTCAATATGCGGGAAATGCAAAACTATATCTATGAACAGTATGACTCTAGTCTATGTTTTTGGGATTTTCGTATGCAAAATAAGGAATGTTCTAGGATGACACTAGTCTAAACTCTAAAGATGCAAAGCCTAATCAAGGTTCTAAAATAATCAATTCTATAAACCCAAGACGAAGGGACCAACTATCTAAAGTCTAACCAAGGCGTCAATTTAGTTAAGTCAAGGAACCAATGTAGGACGAGGATCAAAGACAAGTTGAGTTTTCTAACTAGACTGATGAGCTAGGAGGACTCTTTGTAGGACAAAGGATAAATTGATAAAACTAGGTTCAATGACATATTTCGTTGATGCTATGACTTTTCTAGAGTGTAGATGGTGGACTAATCCTAAAGTTTGTAAAAGTGATCTTTCTAGAAGTTTAATGCAAAGTAATATGTATTCTAAGATGAAACTAAACTCTGAATTAAGACAACTATGGTAATGACCGAATGAACCTAAAAGATGCAAAATTGAGCAAATCGTTTCAGGTTTCTATTCAAGGACTGATTGTGTAAAAACAACTAAAAATGGTATAATCATGTTGACTGGACAGTGACTATGAATTCTGGTTTTTTGATAATCAGATAGATGCATCGCAGGATCTCACATATGTGGTCAAGTTTACCATTTGTGATTTTCCAATGATTGAATTGTGTTTCTCTAGTAAAGTTCAATGTGTGACTCTGATAGATGCGGTTAATCTTCTAATATATGCGACTCTAACTGACCAATGTGACTCGTAATAATAGATGCGACTCAAAGTTAAATAGATGCGACTCGTAATAATAGATGCGACTCAAAGTTAAATAGATGTGACTCGTAATAAAAAATGCAACTCAATGTTAAACATATGCGACTCTAAAAATCAATTGCAACCTTCTAGTGAATAGTTGTGACTCTCTGTGTATTTTCAATGATGAGATTTTAAAACCAACCATGTTTTCCATGATCAATTTTTTGCAAACAAGAACAATCATAAGACAAAGTGTTTTTAGTTTGATTTTAGACTCAAAGAACATTTAAATTGACAATAGACAAGTACATCCTAATAGGCCAAAAGGCCTAGGGTTTGTATACTTGGTATAGCCCACTGAAATACCCTAGATTGGTGATAAACACCTTTCCTTCTCAAGAGCGGATAGCTTAGAAATTTGGTGGCATTAGCTCCCCTCCACGGCTCATTAACGTCTTTCGAGCACACCAATTTTGAATTCTTTGGGCAATGATCTCCCAAGAACTGCTATCTCTACTCAAGGGGATCAGTAGTGAGTGTCTTCGGGCATGATACTATACCCTACACTATACCAAGCAATGGCCAAAAGAACAGTTGGTTTCTAAAACAAAAGGTGTTTAATATGGGCATTCTATTCATGGGGCATGATCCATGCAGCGAGAGTCCCCTTTCAAATCCATCTTGTCAGAACCACACTCGTGATTCTTGGGTTTTCCCCAAGAACCCACTTTTATATACCAGCTGGAAGTCCTTCGAGTTCAGGGTGCTACCGGTCTGAGTCATCCTGGGGTGAGTACTTTTTCCCACCAGAACAAGCCCAAGTTCTAGAGTTGGTAACAGTTTCTCTTACACCTAGGATCACACGAATGTGCAAGGGGAGAGGATACTTCGATGTACCAAATCATGAGGGTAATTATACAGATGTGCTTTCGCACCAAACACAGTAGACACTTGTTAATTTTAAACCAAATGAAATATTTGCTATGCTACCAAACAATCTATTTCAAAAATTAACTAGGGTCTTCGACAAGTGTCCTGCAGAAAAATTCATTAGTAGTTTTCAATATCGTCTTCATCAATCGTCCTCCAAAAAATTGTTAACTTCCAAAATGCCACATGCTGAGAATCAGATATTAGTAACACACAAATTAATTGAAAATTTTAGATTTCTGAAAACATAAATAAAGGTTACCAGTCAATTGCATCACTGTGTTACCAGTCAGATGCATTGATATTCTCTGCAATTGTGTCTCGGTATTCTCCAGTCAATTGCGATTCAGGGTTATTTAGATGCATTGTGGTTTTTCAGATGCGGCGTTTTGGGTGTCAGATGTTTAGGAAATAAATTGCGTCGCTTCATCAAACTGATGCGTCTATTAATTTCAATTACGGCGTTTCGTCAAGCTAATTCATCGTTCCATATGAAAAACCTGCAAAAATCAAAATAAAAGTCTATGGATATGTGATGATGGTATCTTCACGTCGGGTTCACCAAATGTAATGCCAGGAAAGTGTACAAGATAAAGATTAAGAGAAAACATGCAATACACATCTAAATTCAATCTAATGTTAAGCAACAAAGAACAAAGGAAAGTAAAAACGTAATAAACTGAACAATCTCACCCAATATGTATGTATATCCATGATTCATCTCGATTTCCCTTCTCCATTTTGCTGTTGTAGTATAATTGCCCTCAGATTTCTCATAAGTTCATGCAAGTATAGCCTAAGATAATGATTAGAAAAACATCAAAGATTCAAGATTAAGTGCTCTCAAAAATCATAAGATTTCGTGATAGAGATTGGAATGAAGAGTGAAAAATCAATTTATAGAAAATTGATTATTTGAACGATAGGCCAGGATTGAAAGATCAACAAACGGTTGAGATCAACAGATTAGGCATGCATTCTGATAACTGTCAGTGATGACTTGAGTGATACAAATTAGAAATAGAATTAAATATTAAATAAATGATTTAATCTTCCAGTTTGGTATTCAAAAATAGAAGAATTATCTTTGCATGACAAAGATAAAGATGGATTAAAGCAACTCTTGTTTGAATGCACGCACAAGATTTAATTAATATGTATGTACACGCAATTGAGTTAGCATTGGACGATTGAATGATTTGACAGAGAGATTACTCGAGAACGCCACTCAGACATTAAATCAAGAGTTAACTGAGCGATTTGAATATATGTCGAGTCGAGTCAAAGTGAATATTTAGATAACTCACACAATTTATCTAAATATAGAGGAATGAGTTAAAATAGAATTAATGAATTAAATAATTCATTTAATTCAAGATTTGATATTTGAAGAATAATTAAATAAATAAGATTTATTTAATTAAGTGATGAAGGGATTTTAAATGAATAATTAAATAAATAAAGAATATTATTTAATTATAGTTGAAGCATGATAAAGAGTAAATTAAATAAGAATTTATTTAATTTAACAAGAAAGTATGGTTAATTAGTAATATAATTAAATAAAAAGCGTTTATTTAATTAATGAGATAGAATAAAGAAAAGTGTGAATTAATCAAATAATTAAGATTATTTAATTAATAGAAGAAATGAAGACTATAGAGAATAATTAAATAATTAACATTATTTAATCATGACCATGAAGAATACGAATTATGAAGAATATTGAAGTCACAGGCCTAAACCAAAATTTGGTGTCTACAGTTGTTTTATTTGACACAGGCTGTAATAGTTACATACATGTTTATTTATCTATAATCTGGTGCACATCACTCCAACAAGCTCATCTGCCTAGAAATCTAGTCCCTCATCTTCACTTTCCCCTTAAAGTCGGGAGAGAGCTGAGACACCCTAGAGAGCACAATCAATATGTCATTTAGCGGGGGATAAACTTGGTCCCACCATGTTGAACTTCAATGAATCATGATAAAATGTTGCACACATTCTACCGAAAAAATAACTTCAAGACAAGGAAAACAAACAAATAGGAGTATAAGAGTAGGTAGTACAATAATATCATATATGAAATAAAACACCACAAAAATGAGCCGAGCGCCTACAGATTGGGGAAAATATTCAATGAAACCATGGCGAGTGACTTACCTTAAGATTCTGAACAATTTGTGTTGTGCTATCTCCGATTACAGTGAGAAAAAATGGACAAAGTTTGTTGTTAAAAACGAAACCGATTCCCCACGTGATTTTTCACCTTCATGATGGCCCCCTTCTCTAGATCATCGGTGGGCAGAATGGGTGCATCATGAGCACCAGATTCAGAAAGGATGGGCACAAAGCCCCAAATATTGATAGTGGAACTCGACTTCCATCAAATTTGAAAGACGTTTGAATCTAGCTTTTGGTGCTCCAAATCCCTTTAGAAATTATCCTTGAAAATGCCAAATCGACTGGCGTTCTCCTTTGGGCCTGAGTAGTTCTCCTCAAATCTTACAAGAAAGCTCGTTCTAGATTCAACAAAACACTCTGGGCATCAAAACTACCTAGTCTCTCTCCATTTTATCTGTCACTTCACAATAATTTTCTCTGACATCCTTGCACAGGCTGTAAAGATAGCAATCCGATTTAGGAGAAGTCAAAATATTTTTTGACAGTTGTTTGATAGATTTTCTGAGCACCTGAAAGTTGGAAATTGAAAATGGTTTAACAGCATGAGACCTGGTTTCAGGCGTGTGAGACAGGTTTGGAAAGAAAATGTAGACTGGCAAGTCCACAATAAAATTCTATCAACTAAAAATAATAAGAACAGAAGAAAAACATAATGATGAATAAGCAAATAAAAGGGTCTCTCCAATACAATCGTCATATCGTCCTCCTTCAAAACTGGTTATGAAGTGAGTGTCCTTCGTTGCTAGCCTTATCGTCGAAAGGATTGTCATGAGTAAATGTCCACTTGAGAGGAGGCATGTTTATTTTGGGTTTTGGCTAGTTCCAATTATATATCTGCTCTATTCAAAAAGATCGAAGGCATATTTTGGATTAAAGGGAAAGTGAAGGAGATTAAAGAAATGAGAACTTTTCTATTAAAAAAAATCAAGGTGTATTGCATGGTTAATTCTATTTTATATTAAAGATCTCAAGTTTTCACAATCTATTTTATTGTTTGATTATAATTTTTGGATTTGATTGATAGTTTCTTCAATCTTAATATTGTTAAATAGATCATACACATATTATGATTAAAAAATGATACCAGCTAACATTCTTATAGAAGGTTTCTATTTATGCTTGAATAAAATATCAAATTACAAACTCTCTTGTGTTCACCACAAGACCTCAATATGACGATCAATGCTACCTGTCAAGTCAATACTTAGTGAAAATTATATATATGTCATGAATAAAATATACATTTTACTATGATATTACATAATATTTTATAGTTTATTTAGATTTTTTTATATGATACAATATTAAAATAAATTAATTATATTTTATAATAAAAATTACTAAATATCATCTTACGACCATCAAATTTAGGATTTATGGATCACCACTTTCATTGAATCTCTTGTGATAACTCAATTCTTTTATTGTCAATGCCATCATTTGAAGAAGATGAATGCTCCTTTTAAGATATCCATTGCAAATCTTTCTATTTAAAATTTATAAAACTTAAAATATGTTTAAATAATAATTTATATCTTCTATTACTAAAATTCCACCAATAAGTGAAATCCCATGGGAATAGGCCTTCCCATTTACATAATAAATTATTTATGAAAATATTCATAAGATTCTAAACCTCCTTTTATATAAGAATGAATAATTTCCATTTTGATAGGTGAGGACATTGTTGAATGCACATGAAGACTAAGAGTGGGGGGAGGGGAGGGGGGTGAATTAATTGTACCATACAAATTCAAAACCCTCATTAACATTCAAATACACATTCATTCAATAAACCCTTAATATAGTATGATGAATTAGCATGAAAAACAAATAATAGAAACTAAAACACAACACAAGAGAACACCAAACTTATGTAGAAAACCCAAGATGGAAAAAACCAATGTGAGGATTAACTCACAATATAAGTAATATCAATACCAATTACAAAGGCACACTACCTAGAAAAAAAAGACACTACTAAGGTCTCATTGCCAGAATAGAAAAGAAGATAGAGAAGTGTTACACCTGGAGAAAACCATGTCAATGCAACAATGAATCCACCACAATATTTCTAACACCTTTGCGACTTGATTGAAGAATTGTAGACACCTTTTTCTCACTACATCCAATAATCTAACACATGAAAGCTTGCACTGCACTTCTCAATTTCATACTCTATAACTCTGCAATTCATATTATGATTGTTTATCTCTCCACACTGTCAATCCCTCAACAACTCAATTCATATTTATACCATCTTCAACCTTTTAATCTTTCTCCAAGGTCAACTATGCACCTTAACCATGCAATTTCAAGTTAGGTCGGCACCAAAACATCCTATGGTGGAAAGGAATGATAGCATATAACAAAATTATTTAACTGGGTCCTAAATCCATCCTTGCATGCTATGCCACACTTTTTCAAGCAACAAAGCACCTTCGCAAGTAGTGTAAACACCAAGGTCGACCATTACCTAGGTAAACACCATTAAACTTTTAAGTACACTCTTCCTTTGATCCAGAAACAACTCATAGACAAGAAATTTCACCTAAACATGATCTAAAATATTCCATAAACACCCTAAAAGTCAAAAGACTACTTTGCAACAACTTTCACTTGAGGAATGTACACACCCAGTACATCCAGACATCTCTGTCATATACTGTAACTCAATAAGCTGACCTTTGAAGCAACAAACCACAAACCACCTCAACTAAAGAAAGATACCAACACTATCAAAACTCCTTTAGATCTACAAGACTTGAAACATAGTTATGGAGAAATACAGAGAAGAAAAAATTGTCCCATACTGTACCTCTACAATACATAGTTCACACACTGGTGAACACAACTTCTGCATAGCGATCCAACACACCAATTTTTTGATATATAACATCTCTGACCAACATATCTAAAACAAACAGGGAGATCTTACACCGAGAAGAAATGCAGATTAAAACTGAAACACATCCATACAACATAGTGTACCATAAAAAATAGGCAACCTACTTGATTTGATGATAAATTAGACTTAATAAGGCCTTGAGTCAGTGTTTTTCACATCCACACTAGGTCTTAGACCCTTTCAAACTCATTTCACGATGTCTTGTAAAGGTGTTGTAAAGTGTTGTAATGGACTTTCATGCTTTTCTACACTAATGAATCCATTTTCTCCCTAATTCAACATTATAAAATGTATTTAAATACATTATCACATTAATCTAGAAGGCTTGTAAAATAAACTTAATGTTAAACTAGTGTTGTAATGTGTGTTGCACATTCACATTGGTTCAAATTGTGCCTTCCTAGGCTAAGTGGACCTCATTTTAGTGTTGTAAAGTGTATTTAATCACACTTTCACATTGAATTTTGTGTCCCAAGCCCTGATTGACCTTTAAATAATCACTAATAGACCCCTATTACCCCATATTGTGCATCTCGAGGCAATATTTGATGAAATACCTGATATAGTCACCATACAAACCTTATTTCCTTACTTCCTAGCATCTCAACTGTCAAATGGGCCCCACTAGGACTAATTTTCCACTTATGGAAAATGAGTCCCTCTCAAGTGGGACAAATTCTCCCAAGGTGGCGAATGAGTCCCATTTGGGTCAAATTTGAGTTTTGAGTGAGAAATTTTGGAAATTAAGTTTAATATTCTTTCATGTTAGCCTTAGGGATCTAATTAATGGGAAAATAAGGTGAACTTCCTATAAAATTAAGTCTCTAAGCCATAATTCAAATCCATTAACTCATTCACACATCTTTTATCATTCATTCATCATCTATCTTCTCTATCAAGTCAATCAAGTTAGGGTTTTATCAATGCAAGTCATCAAGAAAGCTTATAAAGACATTCAAGGGTTGAATCTTCCTCCATTGCTACAAAAATTAAAGGTTAATCATCATGGAAAGGTAATCAACTCCATTATTACATGTTTCATTACATTCTTTCTCTATTTTGGTTTAATTACCTAAAAGGGGTTTGACTAAGGAAAACCCCCATGCCCTAACATTCAACATTTCTCTTTCTCTTCTTGTGTTTTTGTAGATTTAGGCCTCTTGGAAGCTTGGAAATCATTAAGAATCAAATTACAAAGTTGTTTAAGTCTTCTCGTCATCACCCAAGTCAAAATATCAACAAAAAACCACTTTTAGGTTCAAAAATTAGAGTTTCAAAAGCAAACACCTATAGAGAACCAAAGTGTAGACCAAGAGCTCTTGTTTCCTCTTTTAAATTCTTAGAAATTAAAAAATGAACTCATTTTCCATTAGTGGTGAAAGAGTCTCATTTCTAGGCCTGAACAAGTTTTTCTGCATGTTTGGATACCCTTTGTCCGAAACAAGTTCCCTAATAGTTTCATAGAACTAGGAGTGATTCGCCCAAAATGGAAAATGAGTCCCATCGGGCCTAAAAATAATTATCAACAACATTCTAGAATTCATTTCCAGCCTCCTTCAATATCTCAGGTGCACACTTTCTATTTCATTCATTTTTGATGCATTTTACATTCATTTCTAAGCATTTTTGCATTACACAATATATTTTAAAACAACATGCATTTCAATAGTTTTCACTTAATAATCAATCCATTTGTTCAATTAGCAACATTTAGATCATTTTTTTAGTCATAATTTAATCATACATACACTAGTTTGAGTGAACCACCTAGATTTTGGGTTTGGGATCTATCTCTTTCCTTTATGTGAAAGACCCTAATTGAGCAAAGAGACATAGCATTCCATCCACCATAAAATATTTGGTTCATTTTGGTGAACCTGCTTTTTGAACATCTTATTTTCTGATTTGGAGTCCATTTTCATCGTAATCCTAGCTTGCATTGAATTTTCATTAGATTGTGTTGGTTAATTTGCATCTAGGGTTTCAAATTTTTGCATTAGTGAAAATCTCATTTAGCTTACATTTTTGCATATAATTTCCTTAAAAATTTCTAAAAAATTTCATCTCCATCTTAGGTCTGCATCATACAACATCAAACATATAAAAGAAAATTCAAAATTTCTAATTTTTTTGCAAAAAACCCTTACTGGGACTCATTCACCATGATGGGCGAATCAGTCCCTATCTAGATTTTTGACTAACTATTACAACATCAAAAACCTCATTTATGTGCTTCCTAAGCCTCCTAGTATCACATAGTATAAGTCTAGAAAGTTTCAGGAACCTTTATTTTATGCATCTAGCTCAAAAACATCATTCTAGATCACTCATTCTTCAAATCACTTCGATTGCAAACATCCTCACATCTGAAAATGATTCCATTTCTCCAATTTTGCATAACATTGATAAAAGTACTTTCCACTTTAGCATATACACAATATTTATATTCATAAAACTTTGCATAAGTTTGATAAAAGTGCTTTTCATTCTTGCATGTACATTGTTTATATTCTTCAAATATGCCATAAATTGGATGAGAATGTTTTGTATCTTTGTGTATACATTGTTCATATTGTTGAAATATTGCATGAAATGGTTACATGTGCTTTGAATTCTTATTCAAAAAATGCTAGTACCTTACATATTTAAACATGTTAAGAAACATTTCCCATCCTCTCCCTATGAGGGTGTTTTAGTGAAAGAGACTACAACTTGGGCCATTCCTAACTATCATACTTGTCCAAGTCTCATAATATCTCTCCTCTTGGTGATGAATATATTTTAGTAGAAGAATCAATTAATGAGATTTTTGAGAATCCTAGTTCTTTCTCTCCTTTTACCTCTCTTAGTGGAGAACACATTCACAACAAACATAATAAAACCTTAGATGATCATAACATTACAATTTCTTCTTCTCCTAGTATTTTCCATTGTTGTGAAGACAATAATTTGATGATAGAAATCTTATTCCATGAATGAAGGTCATGGGAATCTTGGTTGTCCCCCTTCACCTAAAAAAACCCTTCTTGGGAAAGACAACTCAACCCTTGATCATTCCCCTACTTGTGATGAAGTCTTTTTAGAAGAACCAACCTTAGAATGTCAAGAAAATTTGGTTTGTTGTTCTCCTAAAAACCCTCCTCCTAGGGAGGATATCATGATGCAAGACAAGGATAAATCTCACTCGCTAAGGTATGTTAAAATTATTCAACCTCAACTCATTCTTCACCCTCCTTCACATAAAAATCAAACTCAAAGCAAACCCAAACTCATCCTCTACCCACCTCAGAATAATGTGTCACAACAATCGAGTCATAATACTATTGCTCATGCATATAATACTCAAAAAAATTTACTACCACAACACCCTTACCTTTGCCTAATCCTATCCAATCTAACCCTATCTTATCAGGTCTTCCTAGTGGAAAAGAGTACAATCTTGTTGAACAACTAAAGAATACTCTTGCGAAAATCTCATTATTGGACCTTATTCAATCCTCCCCTCGCTATCACAACATGATCCAATCAACCTTGCAACAAGTTCTTGTCCCTTCTAATACACAACCACATGATATAGCAGCCATTATTCACACCATAAATGCTGAAATTGTTTTCCACCAAAGTGAACTCCCCCCTTTGGAAGTGCGAAAAAAAAAATGAAGCTTTCATTATCATTGCTCGATACAATCAGATAGGGATAAAGTGAACCCTCATTGACAATGGCTCTACCCTTAATGTGTGTAGTGTAAGCCTTTTTGATAGGCTTCATGTGGATAAATAAAAAATTAAACTTGAATATTTATCTATTAAGGGCTTTAACAATGTCGAAAAGACACCACTTGGTGAGACCACTTTACCTATTACAGTTGGAGAAGTCACATTGAACACAACACTCCAAGATATGCCTCATGAGCTTTCATATAACCTTCTTCTAGACAGGTCATGGATTCATGCAATGAATGGTGTGCCTTCCACTCTTCATCAAAAAATGAAATACATCCACAACTATAAAGTAATCACACTCAACGTTGATCATGAGCCTTATAGTGTCTTGTGACTTTATAAAACCAAAGAGAACCCCTTGAACACATTAACTCAAACCACACAAGTGGAACTCATTCAACAAAAAGACAAAAACATCATAGTGAACAAGTCACAATGCTATCAGAAGATGATTGGGGTTCCTTGGATTTCGAACATGAATTCATGGGAAAGTACAAGATCATACACAAAGATTCAAATAGGGGAAATGAAATAGTAGATGAACCTTTGAAAGCATCTGTCTCCACCAATTTAGACAAAGAAGAAAACCACACAACAACCTTTGAAAAAAAAAACAACAAACAACCACCTGATTCAAAAGCAATAAGAAAAGCTTTATGAACATCGTTATGAGCTTCTGAAACAACTTGGATATAATGGAAAAGGATGTGGTGCTAGAGAGCAAGGTATCTATGTCCCTATAGACCCTAACACGCAACAAACAACTCATGGTTTTGGTTATTTTCCTTTGATAGAAGTAATCAAGCCTTCCCTCAACATCAACAATCTCACACAACATGCTCCTAACTCATCCTTAATAGTCATCCATCCTAAACTCCTCGATACTAGTGGTCTTGAACACCATCCTTTACACATTATGGTAAAGAAAACAAACTCCTCACTTAATATCAATGTCATCTCACAAGATACCAATGATTTGCATCTGATAGATTTTCCCTCCACCTGTAAAAGTGAAGACAAAATCTCACAATATAGAGAAACTTGTGTAAGTATGACATCTACTCAGCAAGATGTATCTTTGACACAAAACACAAGACCACCTTCAACCATTGATCAAGAAGGTATCTTGTTGAGAATCCTCCAAGATCACTTGATATCCCTCCCTACTAGAACTTGTAAGAAATGTTATTACAAGACTTCATTTTTTGCATATCATAGAGTTCATGGTCACTCCACTAATGAATGTTAGGCTTTGAATCATAAAATCCAATATTTTTAGGAGTTTGGTATGCTTCCCTTTGTGGGGGCACCAAATTCCTCTAATTTTTACTAATTTTCACTCTTGCCTACATTCCATCAGCCATTTCAGCTCACCTTATGTATTGCACTAAGTGGGGGCAAGGGGTTCAATAGCCTTGTCCTCGTATGTCACTTGTAGTTTCCTCCTTTGGCTAGTCGTTAACCTTTCATGAACATATAAGAGCAAGCTTGGGATGTGGATGATGCTCCTTAAGTTAGCTCGCAAGTGACATACTCCCCTTTACATGATGTAGCTTCTCGAAAACATATGACTTGGCATAGGGCTTTCTAAGTAAGCTCTCATGACCTCTTCTTCTACTTTAAAGCAATTTCTCATAGTACCGGTGTTCACAATTGCTTTAAAGTGGGGGCATATATAACCACTCACATTTCATTGTGCGATTTCTTTCTTCTTGTGATGCACCCTTTTCTTGGTGGAGTCATTGGACTTGATTCCCTCCAAGAGTGTGATACTTCTTTTGATGTATCCTCTCTTGGAAACACTAAGCTTGATGTTCCCTAAGATGAGACCTTGCAAAAACTAGGCAAAATACCTTTCAACAATCCCTGCAATATCTTGCACTAACAATGTCTATGAGTGTCAAGCATACAAAGTTTTGCTTACTTCATAGAGCTCAAAAATCATTTTCCTTTGTGGCACCTTGTTAAAGTTATCAGGAGGTATAACTTTGATATGGTTGAGTGGGAAGCCCATTCCAAGGAACAAACTTCCCCATAGCCACCTGTGTTTATGAGAACATATCAACCAAAATTTTCTCCCCTTTTAGGACTTTCTCACCCCATGGACAACTAGAAGTTCTATGGCCTTAGAGTGAGTATAATTTTGGTATTTCTCACCCGACGGACAGCCAAGAGTTTTTTTGCCCCAGAGTGATTATGCATTTTCTTTTCTTGAACAAATAACCTAGATCTAATCCACAACTAGTTGGAAAAATCCAGTCAAAGCTTGATCCACCTTTTTATTTTCACTCTTCTAGTTCTTGCAATTGAATGATCATGTATCTTGTTTCACTGCATGTCTTTCACCTTGTATATGTCCTTTTACATTTATGATGGTTCGACTTAGGATCTTGGATACTGGGGGCTTGCGCAACCTTCTTTGATCTTTGTTATCCTTTTTCATCTACATTGGTATGATCATACATCTCTTGAATGTCTACTTTAGTGTAAGTTTGAAGCAAGTTCATCCTCTCACTAAAGTTGGGGCTAAATGTACCGTAGAAAAAAGGAAACCTACTTGATTTGATGATAAATTAGACTTAATAAGGCCTTGATTCAGTGTTGTGAGGTGTTTTTCACATCCACACTAGGTCTTGAACCCTTTCAAATGCATTTAATGATTTCTTATAAAGGTGTTGTAAAGTGTTGTAAAGGAGTCCTTTCATGCTTTTCTAGACTAATGAATGCATTTTCTCCCTAATTCAACATTATAAAATGTATCTAAATACATTATCACATTGATCTAGAAGGCTTGTAAAATAAAGTTAATGTTAAACTAGTTTTGTAATGTGACTTGCACATTCACATTGGTTCTTGTGCCTTCCTAGGCTTAGTGGACCTCATTTTAGTATTGTAAAGTGTATTTAATCACACTTTGACATTGAATTTTGTGTCCCAAGCCCTTTTTAGCCTTTACATCATCATTAATAGGCCCCTATTACCCCATATTGTGCATCCCAAGGCAATATTTGATGAAATACTCGACATAGTCACCATACAAACCTTATTTCCTTACTTCCTACCATCTTAGTTGTTAAATGGTCCCCACTAGGACTAATTTGCTACATGTGGCAAATGAGTACCTACCAGGTGGGACTAATTCACACAAAGTGGCGAATGAGTCCCATTTGGGTCAAATTTGAGTTTTGAGTGAGAAATTTTGGAAATTAAGTTTAATATTATTTCATGTTGGCCTTAGGGATCCAATTAATGGGAAAATAAGTTGAATTTCCTATAAAATCAAGTCTTTAAACCCTAATTCAAATCCATTAACTCATTCGCACATCTTTTATCATTTAATAATCATCTATCTTCTCTATCAAGTCAGGCAAGTTAGGATTTCATCATTGCAAGTCATCAAGAAAGCTTCTAAAGACATTCAAGGGCTCAATCTCCCTCCATTTCTATAGAAATTCAGGGTCAATCATCATGGAAAGGTAATAAACTCCATTATTTCATGTTTCATTACATTCTTTATCTATTTTGGTTTAATTTCCTAAAAGGGGTTTGACCAAGGCAAACCCCCATGCCCTAGCATTCAACATTTATCTTTCTCTTCTTGTTTGTTTGCAGATTTAGGCCTCTTGGAAGCTTGGAAATCATTAGGAATCAAGTTACAAAGTTTTTTAATTCTTATCCTCATCACCCAAGTCAAAATATCAACAAAACATCACTTTCAGGTTTAGAAATCAGAGTTTCAAAAGCAGGCACCTATAGAGAACCAAAGTGAAGACTGAGGACCTATGTTTCCTCTTTTGAATTCTTAGTAATTGAAAAGTGGAATCATTTTCCATCAGTGGTGAATGAGTCCCATTTCTAGTCTTGAATAGTGTTTTCTGCATTTTTGGATACCCTTTTTCTTAAATGGGTTCCAGAACAGTTTCCTAGAACAGGGACTGATTCACCTAGAATGGTGAATGAGTCCCACCAAGCATAAAAAATCAGCATCATTAGTGTTGAAAAATTCATTTCTAGCCTCCTTCAATATCTTAGGTGCATACTTTTTGTTTCATTCATTTTTGTTGCATTTTACATTCATTTATAGGCATTTTTGCATTACATAATGTGTTTTCAAACAACATGCATTTAAATAGCTTTCAATTAATAATCAATCTATTTTATCAATTATAAACATTTATATCATTTTTTTGAGTCATAATTTAATCATACATACACTAGTTTTAGTGAACCACCTAGATTTTAGGTGTGGAATCTATCACTTTCCTTTAGGTGAAATACCCTAATTGAGCAAAGAGACATAGCATTCCATCCATCATAAAATATTTGGTTCACATAGAACACCACTACAACACACTATTTCCTGTCTTTATCAAATTTTCTCAAAATTACTTGGAACTAAAGCACTAGAGACATATCCTCATCATTGTCAACAATTCCTCAACACAACTGAACCACCAGTTCTATTTTGCATCTACAAGCCCTATGAATTATATCTTTTTCTAGCTAATCCTGACATTCCCCAATGCATAAATGATGATTTTATTTTTTCTATCTGAGTGCCCCTAATTTTTAGGTTGTGACTAAGATGCCACCTAGGGCATCTTTTTCCCCCAAAGGTCTCTAGACCCTAATTTTGAGGCATCTTAATTGGGCCCTTTTTTGGTGTTTGTACCCCAAGTTTCATGCCTTGGGACTAAGATGCCACTTCGGGCGTCTTGGTCCCCCTTAAGGTATTTTTTTTATTTAACTTCAAATTTTAGTGGGATTTCACCTCCCTCAATTAATGAATTCATATGTTGGCTTGTTATGGTGTAATTTTGGGATATTAACCATACATAAGTATAAATACAAGGTTACTTCTCTCATATCTTCACCTAGAAATCTAACAAGAAATCTAAGCATCCAAGAATTCAAGCCTTCTAGTATTCAAGTGCATTCTATCAAGCATATGGAGCCATCACCAAGATTCAAGCATCATATCAAGGGTCTTGTTGCATTATGTTTGTTATTGTACTAACATTTGTGATGTAGGGTTTATGATTCAAGCAAGTGTTTAATCAAGATCAACATTGTTCAAGAAAAAATCAAGAACTACATCCATTGCAGCCATTCTAATCAAGTTTTCAGACTTTACAACAAAGGGTTTGGTGAGTTGTAGCATTTCATGTTGTTCATTCACCATTTCCTTCATTATTAGAACTATTTCATTTCAAGGTTTAAAATACCAACAAATGGTTTGACCAAGGCAAACCCCCATTCACTAGCAATCAACAAATTTCTCTCCTCTTGTATGTTTGTGATTGGAGATCTAGGTTGAAGACTTGAAGATCATTTTAAGTGCACCAAAGTTGCATTACAAAGTTGTCATCATCACAGAAACTCACCTACAGACTGAATTCAGAAGTTTTAGAACTTGAGATCCATAAGGAAGTGCAAACCCTAACCCTTAAGACCACATTTAGAGATTCTAGAGATTCTAGATAGGACTAAATTGGCACCTAGGGTGTCTTAGTCCTCTTGAACATATCTTTCAAAAATTACTTCAGATCTGGTTCCGACATCTAAAGATTCTACATCTGCCCTAAAAAATAGTAGCAAGACACTTTGTAATAGTGGTGGCATCTTTGTCCTCCATATCACTTTTTGAAAGATTTTTCACATTTCCATAATCATTGTGACATTTCCAAATTGTCCAAGGACATACATCCTAACTCCCTATTACATAATTTCATCATTTACATCTTTCATTTACCTTGCATAAATAGGTTTTGTGAGTTGAATGTTCACTTATCTTTTCCAATAATTTACTTGGTGGTGAGCCCCTCTAAACCTTAAAGATTCCCCCTAGGTCTTTCTCATTGTGTATTGACTCTACACTTGGTGTTGTTAGTCATTTCAATTAGGGTTCATAGGACCTTCTCAAATGTCAATAGGAGAATAGTGGTGTTTTATGACCTAGGTTATAAAGCACCCATTTTCTTATTGATCATTTTGGTGAGCCCAACCCTTTGCGCATTCATATTTTTTGATTTGGATTCCATTAAATTCCTAAATCTAGATTGCATTCATTCTTTCATTGCATCTTGCATTAGTGAAAGTGCATCTAGGGCTTCATATTTGCATTAGTGAAAGTGCACATAGGTTGCATTTTTTCTTTCTTGCGTCATTTTATCTCATTGAAAAACTGAAAAGTGCATTGTTAATAATCCTAATTGCACTTAGGGACATTGCAATTGCATTGAAACTTGAAAAAAATGCATTCAAATTTTCATTCAATTACTTCTCATTAGTTACATTTTCTTGCATATTTTCTTGTTTCCAAACATCATCTTACTGACTAGGCAGCCTGTAAACATTGTAATTAACTCAAAATGTCTTATTCTGAACAAAACGTCTATTCAGACTAAAACATCATTCCTGATGTCTTAGTTCCTCTCATGGTTTTTTCCTCAGAACCCTCTCTTTGTTGTTTGTTGCCTATTTCAATCCCTGAAATCTCAAAATCTCATCAAGAGGACCAAGATGCCCTTCTTGGTGTCTTAGTCCCTATTGACTTTGACTTTATAGTTTTCAGAACTTAAAATTGATGTTATGTGCTTCTGTTGGCTGCCTTCAATTTTCTATTTCAGTTTGCAAAATTGTTGTTATTCCACATTCTTCCATTTCAAGTGCATTTGTTTAATCTTGCATCATGGATATATGTTATGGAAAGTTGTGGATGTCCTTGAAATATTTGGTAGATGTGTCAAACTATCCTTTAAAAAATGATCCTAGAACGAAATTGAGCTTACACATGCTTACACAACTCCTAATGCATGTCCTTCTCGTGATGTTGACATCATTGGAGAAGATGATGACAACATGAATAAGTTCCTAAATGATTTTCTTGATAACCTTGAAGCTAACACATCCTTCGATCCATTCATGAGCCAACCAAACCCTCCTACCATACCAACTCTTGAGATGTTTGGTTACTTAAATCTTGAAACAAAATTTGAAAATAAGATCCCTACAATAGGTGAACCTAGTTCCTCTAGACAAGAAAACATTCAACCATTCTATGTTAACAAAGTGGCAGACACTCCCATCAACCTTGAAGAAACATATGGTAAAGGATTCAGAATATTAACTAAACAAGGATGCAATACAACAAGCGAACATAACATTCACCAAGTCCTAGAGAAAAAAATGACTGAAGAAACAAAAGGGATAGGATATCAAGATCCTCCTCACCACATAAAACCTTCTAAAGAATACCTAAAGCTTCAAAGTGATTGTCATGGTTATCTTAGATCATCATCCTAATATGAATATCCTTCTTCCAAAACAACAACCGAAGACTTAGAATAATGAAAAGGATGATATGATCACCTTAGGTCCTCCTCAACCTTCCATTAGAGAAGTTCGTGGATCTAGAAAATGAAAAAGACCTTACAAATTACAGAAGTTACAACCCCCTTATATGCCACCTAAAAGTGAAAGAAAATTGCAAATCCTTCTCAACCAAGGACTTATATTAGGGTATGTGCAAGATCATCATGGAAAAAATAGGCCCTTAAGTGGCAAAAAATTTAGAAAAATCAGAGTTAGGCAACTTAACGTAAAAAATTGAATAAGTTATCTATATTATTTCAAAAATATGTAAGAATAGAATATGTAGCAAATTGAATGTAGTTTCTAAATACTAGGTTTGTTTAAAGAAACAAAAATCTATTTGGTGAAATTTTCAATGCATGGTACTTAAATTTTGGAAAAAATAAGAAGTAGGTGTTTGTGAATAACCACAATAAAATGATAAAAAAATTGTAAGATTTTAGATGTAAGTAGAGGACTCATGCCCTGATGTGATGTATATTCTTTTGTAAATTTTTTCCAAGTAAATAATTAATTATGAATTTTTTATTACAAATTTTTAAAAAATATAAAAAATTGTATGTCTGACCACCTTAACTTGGTCAAAACTTCATGAAATTCATTTTTTCTTTTTTTAATCCTGTAGTATGCAAAGCATAGAATATGAAGCATGTTTTGGATTCAAAAAATGTGATACCATTTGAAAGCTATAGATGTTTTTCAATCTGCCTATCAGTAAGGACTTTAGTTGTTATTTGAATAGAAAATGAATAATAATTACTTAATAAATTCAAAGTAAAGCATAATTTATATCAGTGGAAAGCTGAGAATCTCCTTTAAAAACCCTTTTCATTTCATCAATTTTGGGTAAAAAAATAGTCATCAGCCACATACCCATCATATTGCCACTTTTTGGCCCATCATGATCCTGCACATACCCATTATTACCCCCTATGAACAGACTTGTGTGATATCCTAAAGATGCCAAGGTTTCACATTGTGCATATCATCAAACTCTTGGACATAGTACTGATGATTTTTTTTCTTTCAAAGACATATTGAGTAAATAACACTTTGAGGGCTAAAATTGTTATCTAGTAATCACATAGCAAACCTTTTCATGTCTTGTCATGTAATATTTGTAAAACTTCATATTCTCACTATGGACAATGATTTTGGTTACCCAAGGGTTCTCAAATCTTCTAGGTTTTTCACTTAGAAGGAGAGAAAATGGGTCCAAAATGCTAGTGCCTACACTCAAGATTAGTGTAAAAGGGATACAATATGTCTAAATATGATGTGTAAATGCAATAAAATGAAAATACAATGATTTATTTATGTTAAACTATTGAATTGCAATGTGATGGAAAACATAGTGATGTATGCAAAACACCTAAAAATGTAACTAAATGATGAAAGAATATAGTACAATTGGAGAGGTGCACTTGGAATTTGGAATTTGATGTAGAGAGGCTCTAGAATCCTATAGATTTGACTAGAAATGTTGACTGGGACACTTACACCAAGCTAGGCGAGTTAGTCCCAAATCTAGAAAAATTGATTCAGAGCCCGTTTTGACCAAATGGGTATCCAAAACTACAAAAAAACTATAAAAAATAAGTCCATTGGGACTAAGTTTCCACTATTGATGACTTAGTCCACTTCTGAATTTCTAAAAATCTAAAAGTGGAGTCGGACGTTCTCGATCTACTCTTTCTATTCCTCTAGGTGTTTGGTTCTGAAACTGCAAAATTTAGGCCTAAAAGTGACTTTTTTGAATATTTTGACCTTTCCAAAAGGGAAATGACTCCAACAAGTGTGAAACCTATTATTTAGTCATTTCCAAGCCATCCAGGCTCCAATATTTGTAATCACACAAAGGAAGAGAGAGAAAATGTTGATTGTTAGGGATTGGGGGTTTGCCTTGGTCAAACCCTGCTTAGGTAATTAAACAAAAATGATGGAATAAAGTAATGAAGAATGAAACATGAAACAATACAATTAAAAACTTTCCATGATGATGGATCTTGGATTTCTACAACAATGGAAGAAGAATATTATTCTTGAATTCCTTAGAAATGATCTTGAATGCTATCTTGAATGCTTAAGATGTTAAAACCCTAGCTTGCTTGACTTGATAACAATGATGAATGATGGATGAATGATGAATTAATTGTGAATTAGGGTTTAAAGGTCTCCTTTTATAGATGAGAGTTAAGAATAAGGATCATGATCAAGGGCCAATATTAAATTAGAAAGTAACTTAATCAACGGTGGAGGTTAATTGAGAGAAGAAAGACATGGATAGATAAAGACTTGTGGTGGAAGATAAGATTGGCACAAAAAAAGAGGTGGTAAGAGAAATTAAATAAAGATTATTCAATTTGGGTTCCCAACATAGGAGAAATAAATAATATATTAATTTTATTTATTTAAAAAGAAAGGTGAGAACAAATTATATAATTAAATAATTAAAAATAATTATTTAATTTGGGAGATACATAAGGGATAAATAATTAAATAAATATAACATTTATTTAATTATAGAGAGAAAAAGCTAATGAATAATTAAATAATCAAAATAATTATTTAATTATAGAAGAGGGAAAAGGTAACTTTTGAATTAAAATTAATATTTAATTCAAAAGTTGGGGGGGAAGGACCATTAGTCTTAAATTCTTAATAAAAGTCAAGAAAAGTGTGAAAGTCATTTACAATTTTTTACAACACCTTTACAAGACATGCATTTTTATTCCATTTGCAAGGGCCCAAGATCTAATGTGGATGTGTAAAACACCTCACAGCACTAAATCAAGGCCTCATTGAGTCCAATTTATCATCAATTATGCCCAAATCAAGCAAAGTATACACTTTTTGGTGACACATTAAGCCCTCACTTTAGTGAGAGGATGAACTTGCTTCAAATTCACACTAAAGTAGACATTCAAGAAGAGTCCAATCATACCAATGTGGATGACAAAGGATAACAATGATCAAGGCATCGGTCAAGCCCCCAGGATCCAAGATCCTAAGTTATACCAACATAAGCACAAAAAGACACACGTAAGGTGTATAATATGCAACAAAATGAGATACACAATCATGCAATGGAAATAACTAAAAAAATGAGGTGGATCAAAGATGCGCTCACTCTAGGGCTACAGAACATCAAGTCGTCTGTGGGGTGAGTTGTCCCAAACAAGTGGTTTAGTGAGAAATTCATGCTAGTGTATCGACTTCCCACCGTATAATGAGAAATTCATACCAGTGTGTCAGCTTCCCATTATACAAACCATACCAAAGTTATTCTCCTAATAACTTTGATATGACACCACAATGAAAATGATTTTTTTTTTTCATAAATGTTTTTGAATGTCATATAAAAAAATTTGTCAAAGGAGATTTTGTTTTGTTCATGTAAGGTCTTCCTCTTAAGGAGCATTGTGCCTAATGTCTCTAAGAGAGGACAAGTTAGGGTGTTAGGTCATTTATCCATGGGATGCCTTGTTCACATCAGGCTACTTCAATTGATTGTACACTCTTGGATAGCATCAAATGTAGTGACACCACCACAAAGAGGACACATCACAAGAAAAAAGAAAAATCACACCATAAAATTTTATCAAAAGATGTCATCTATAAATGCCCCCGCTTTAAAGCAATTTCCAACACCATTACTGCAAGAAATTGCTTTAAATCAGTGAATGATAAATGGTAGAAGACATGAGAGCCAACTTGGAAAGCCCTATGCCAATTCATATGTTTCTAAATTGAGCTACATCATGGATAAGTATGTCGCATGTGATTCAATCTTGAGGAATTTCATCCACATCCCAAGATTTCTCTTCTATGTTCATGAAAGGTTAATGACTAGCCAAGAGAGACAACAACAAGTGACATATGGGTATAAGGCTTCCTAACTTCTTGCCCCCACTTAGTGTAGGACAAGGGTGAGCAAGGAATGGATGATGATATGATGCCCCTTGTGATGAATGGAAAAAATGCAACAGCGAGTATGTTATGATCCTACAACTACTGCATGGAAAGGAGCAACAACTAATGTTATTTATTTTGATAAGTAAACAAAGTTTTTGCTTGATAGATATTTAATGAGATGTCTATCAATTTATTTTGATAAGTATATGAAAGAAGCTAATATTAAGTGTGTGAATCAAAGAAAAGGAGGGTCTATCAAAGTGAATTAAGAAGATGATAAACCACACCTTTTCAATTATTATTTTGTTCAATTGTGCATAGAAGAGCATTAGAAATCCAACCTAACTATTATAAACACAATAAGGTTTTAAGATTCTAAAACAATGTGTACCTTGTTGAAAAAGTGTTATTTTTGGGGTCATTGAGGACTCATTCACCCATTGGAGAATGGGTTCCTATTATGGTTCTAGAAAATAACTTTCAAGGTCATGTTCCTTGATGTCTTCTCTCTCAAATCCCAGGTGATTAGCTCCCAAAAGTTAGAAATCAAATGTGTAGCTTAGTTTCTATGATCTTGCAAGATAGATGACAACTTTTGCAACTTTTCAATCTTGATTACTTTAATCCAATCTTCCTCTTCAAATATATTCAATCTAAAACTTGCAATCACACATCGAGATAGAACAATTATTGATTTGGTGAAACCTTGCTTAGGTAATTAAGCCTTATGATGAAATAATGATACCTTGGATGAAATCTCTTAATATAAATCAGAAATTTAGCGTGAAGTGGCCATGAAGAATGTAGATCTTGATCTTGAAAAGGATGCGAAACAATTCTTAACTTGGATCTTCAATGCTACATTAACACATAAATTCAACTACATACATGATGCGCTAAATCTTTGACATGATGATATGATCTTTAATTGCTGCAATAAAACCTTGATAATATACCTTTGAATCCATTTGTAATGATTTCATGAAGTCACATAAAGATTCTTAGGTGAAACTAGGTAAAGTAGCCTTATATTTATACTAAACTTAATATTTAATCCCAAAACCCAAGTAACACAAGCCGACATCAGATCTAAGGTATGAAATTGTTGAAAAATCACCCAAATACACCCTAAAAGGGGTTCCCTAAGTTAAGCAGTACTCATTCACCACTTTAAGTAAATGGGGTCCTAACATAGTTAAATAGGACCAACTTTAGGGATTATGAAATATTTTGTAAAAAGAGGGTCTTGGGACATAGTGAGGACCCATTTTCTCGGTGGTGAATGGGTCCCAAGTCACTATCCTAGGACTCAAACTTTGAAAAATAAAGTATTATATAACATTTTTAATGAATGTCAAGATATATCCTGCAAACAATGCAATTCATAAGGCTTGGATTTGAATTTAAGGGGTCAATTGAGCTCTAATTAACCTCAGTGAATTAATAAAGCCCTAGATTAGTTTGAAAGTGTAAAGAAACACTTTAAAAATCCCTAAATAGGGAACAATTAAGTCTATTTTATCATTAATTATTAATTCCCAATCTAAGTGTGAAAAAGGGTTACTTTTTTTGACACTATATTTTTCCCCCACTTTAGTGTGAGTTTTCCCCCATGTAAAAATCACACTAAAGTAGACATTCAAGACACTTATGTAATAAAAATTGTCAAAGATACATAACCACACCCTATCAAAGACCAAGAAAAATAAAGGAAACAAAGGATCAAGCTTCAATCACTCCAACACAATGTGGAACATGGTTGTTTGTCCTTAATAAGGATCAAGCTATGACAGTCTATCCAATATGATGTGGACTAGATATAGGATGTTTGTTTGAAACTTGCATGCTCACTCTAGGGTAGTGGAACCTTAGGCTTTCCACTAGGTGAGTTATCCCAATGAGGTAGCAAATGAGAGAATCATATTAGCCTTGCATACCATATCGAAGTTATCCTCTTGACAACTTTGATAAGGCACCACAATGCTATGCTTTTGAATGTTATGTCAATAGGTTTTTGTTAAGTGGGATTTTGCTTTGTTTGTGTAATTTCTTCTTCTTAGGGAACATCGTGCTTAATATCTCCAAGAGAGGACAAGTCAAGAATATTAGATTGCCACTTATGGGATGCCTCGTTTGCATCATACCACTAAGGGAAATTGTACACTTAGAAATATCACACTCTTGTAGGACATCAAACCCAATGACACCATAAAGAAAAGGAAACACCACAAGAAAAAAGAAAATCATGCCATGGAATATGTAAAATTTCAAAATATATTATCAATGTATGCCCCCACTTTAGAGTGGTTGCTAACACCATTGGTGTAAGCAACTTCTTTAAAGTAGCCATTTTTTTCTCCTAAGACATGAGAGCCTTCCTCGTAAAACCTTATGTCGAGTTATATGTTTCTGAAATAAAGCTACGCCATGAAAAAGGAGGGAGGGGTAGCCCCAGGGAAAACTTTAGCAGCGAATCTTCACCAATTGGAAAATTCTAGGAATCAGCCAAGTAAAAATTGGTGAATTCTCGCTCCCAACAAGGTGCCCAAATCACCCGAATTTTACAAATTATAGGTCCAATGCATGTCCATTCGCCAATGAGTTTTTTTATGAGGCATATTTAAGCAACAAATTCGTCATTTTCAAACTACGTGTTTCAATTGGATCACTAATATTTTTTCCTAGAATCCTGAAAGCATTTAATAAAACACCTACATATTCACCAATACTATTAACACAATATTGTATCAGGACCCATTTCTCCAATTAAAATTTACAAATAGTTTCTTGTGAAGACCCATTTTTCCAATTAAAATTTATAAATAGATTCTCATGAGGACCTATTTTTCCAATAACATTAACAAATAATTACATTTGAGGACACATTTTTCCTTAAAAATTACAACGCATCGTTGTATAAGCAAGCAAGATTTTCCAAATATTTAATATACCATTTAAAAATCCCATAGAATTTTCCAAATATGGAATCATGGATTGATATAAATACAATTGAAAGTGTGATTTATTCGTAATTTCTTACACATTTTGTTCAGTTCTGAAGTTCTACTTCTCCATTCGGAACTAGAAGTCAATGAACTGCGATGCCAAAAACATAGACTTAAAAGGTGAGTAATCATTTCTTCATAGTGTTAGTTATAATAATACATTTTATTTATCTATTTTCCATTCTTGCTTCAACAAAGTTAACCTTAGAACCAAGCTCTGAAGTTTTGAAGTTTTTGAAACCTCCGACCCACTGAGTGGAAAAGGTGAGTGATCATTTCTTCATAGTTTTATGAGTTATATTAATAAGTTTTCTTTATCTCTTTTCCATTCTTGCTTCAACAAAGTGAACCTTAGATCCAAACTCTAAAGTTTCAAAACCTCTGACCCACTGAGTAGAATGATGACCAAGAAAGACTTGCAACTCAACATAGTGAACCATCAAAAAAGTCAGAGAATCGGTAAGTTATGAAAATTTAGAACTCTGCGAAAAGGTTATAAAACTCAAAGGACTAGTGACTAAGGTTAGGAAAAGCCAAAAATATTATATTGTATTCCATGTAATTGAATTTGATATGTGATTCTGCATCATTTTTAAAGAACAACACTTATCACACTACTTATAAATTCATATTTCATTTCCATTTACACAATCTTTGATAAATAACTGAAAGGAATATTATTAATCCATTCCTTGAATAGAAGCTAATAGTTCAACATCCATAACTTATAAGTTATAAGCTAACAAAAGCTAACAATTCAACATAAATAACTATAAAGGTATCTAGTGTCCACCCAACTTAAACAATAAAAGCTTAAACTACCAAATCACATAAATTATACTAAGAAATCCTTATGCATCCATCACCATAAAATATTTATTCACAGATAAACATTCCACAACAATGAAACTATCCAAAAATCTATCAATCTCATGTAAATAGAAATAGAACTTCTGAAAGAAAGATAACTAAACCAATATCACTGCACTTTGCAGAAATTTTATTCATAGATAATAACACCACAACAATATAGAAAAATTATATCATTTTTCATCCCAATAATAGATATCACACTAGCAAACAATCAGTATAAACAAAATAAATCTATACACCATAACTCAAAGATTATGCATGCATAAACTCCACCAATGTCTTCTATATCAAAATAACAGATAATAGCCAAAATAACAGAGTTTTCCCTAATGAGTAAATCAATTTTTTTCTCAAAAGAGCCTAACCACATCAGTTGAACCAATATTTAAACATAGACAATGTCTTTGGTAATGATTTCTTGAAAGTAACCATACCGAAAATTAAAAGAAGTCATTAAATTAAAAGTGCCAACTTTAAAGAAAGTATATGAAAATGCTAAAAACAAACTATGCATCATTCCCAGTTGCTTCAACTTCATTAGCTTTCGGCTCCTCATCCTCTCCTTCTCACAACAAATTCTCCTACATCTTCATTCTGGCTTAATATTCCCTGTACCTGGTAATGATTGCAAAAATCTCCCTGCTACCTAGTGTCAATGTGATCTGAAGCCAAGTTCTCCATTTTTTGAGAGCAAATTCAGACTCGTTCAGTGTGTCAAACCTCCTTTCTGCTTCAACTTTAAATTTTTTTAGGTAAAGCTCTAGCCTCCCAAGCTTTGAGAAAGATTCTTTAGTCATCATAGCAGGATGTGCTACTTCTCTATTGAAGACTTCTCTAAAATTTGAGCAGATTTATTTTGTGTCCAAAATTTTCTCATCAAAATCATCTATTATCTTCCCCTGTAGATCATGAAAGTTCCCCTTGATTCCTCCTAACATATCCAAATGCTTCTCCAACACTTCTATGATTTCCTTTACCAAGTCATATATGATTAGTTTCCATTTAAGTGAATCAAGCCATGAAGGATCTAATTCCTTTGGATCACTAACAATCTATTCATTTACCAACTTCAATTGATCCATGGAAATTAAATCTTTCATTTATTCTAAAACTACATACAACTTGGTTTGATCTTTTCTAACCTACTACAGTTATACTATTAATCCTTTTCTTTTATCAACAATGTTAGTGTAGGAAATCACAGATTTACTAATAAAAAATATAGCTTCCTGAGACAATTCTTCAATCCACTCACTAGCAGCCTTGGAATAATTTAGATTTTTCTTAATCAACTGCATCGTGGACTCATCAATAATTATTTCTTGGGAACTAGAAGCCTTAGAGTCAATCTACAAAAAGGGAGAAATAATGGAAGAGATAAATTTTTTGAAATCCAAAATTTGAGATTGTAATTTTACCCTTTCTTTCCTTTTGTCTTTTACCTTCTTGGATAAAGCATTGACTGAGTAATTGGCATGATATACATCACATTCAAGTGTACAGGGAACCATGTCAACATGTATTATTTTATAATCATCTGTGGTTATCTTATCATCATCTACATCTTTTAAAGGTACTACAATTTCTAACACCTGATTACCAAAGACAACATCATTCAAAATTCTTGACATTTTCTAGGCTTTCTTGGGCCCTAAGGAAGATTCGAGAAATTTTGTCACTGTATCTACTCCAGCCCCAACGGATGTCGTAGGAGTGTATTTCCTCTTATTTTATATTGCTTTCCTCAACCATACTAGAGAGTTTTCTATTAGACTGGGGGCTTTGTCACTTTGAACAACCTCTCTAGACACACTAGGAATAATTGATATGTTTTCTATAGGAGGAGATTGAGAAGATTCTTCAAAAAAGGGTAGGAAAGTACTATCTTGAACAATATGCTTAAAGATGCTCTCTGAATCTTTTGACAAAGGTTTTTTTTGGACATTTTTCTTTTTAAGAGTAGGGGTAGATGGGTTGTCTTGTTCACATACTGATTTTGATTTAATTGATTTCTCTAGCTTTTCATCATCATCCCCAAATTGTGAATTGGTGCTAGAAGACTTGATGACTATCCTCATTGATGATGTACCTCCAGGGACTACTTGGCAAGATCCTTGCTCATTTTTCTAGGACAATTTTGGTTCATGAACAGAACCAACAACCCTACACCATTTTCCCTACAGCCAATCCTGAGTCCTTTTGAGCACTGGTTTGACCCGTTTACTCATATATAAAACTTCATCTTTATACTAGTCAACTCTAGGATGCAATTTATCAGGCAACTTCTCATATTCAGGATCAAGAACCATCGAATCTTTAGACACATTTTTAGGAATTTGGAAAGAGAGGCCAAAAATTTGTATCTGCTCAAGGGTTAACCTCATATGGTCCCTTCTAAAAACTTCATTTTCATCAACACAATCTTCCCAAAAATCTTCGATTGAAGGTTGGTGTTGATACGAGCTAGAGGCATACAATTTTTTTCTCACAAAGCCCTTGCTATCAAAATTAGTTCTTACAAACAAGTACTAGAGATTGTATTCTTTGAGAACCCTTTCAACATTTCTAGCCATCTGATTACTATTGCAAGAGAAAGAACGAGTAACTAATGGGAACGCATACCCTCGCTTTCCCATATTCATGTATTTTATATTTACTATGGCCATTTGTGTACAAACCTCCAAAAATATCAGTAAATCCTTAGGGTACTTAGGAAATTTAAGTGGATCCTTCTCGTAACCTCCAATTCTCAAATAAGAAAAAATATCAAACTAGATATAAAAACTTCCAAACTTCAACACTAGAGATTTTGATTCAGGGGAAAAATGCATTTCAGGGTTTCCATCCAACTTTCTCGTAGCTTCCATTAAAAAGGCATAATTAACAAGACAATATTCTCCCATCCCAACCTGCCTGGTAAATTGTGTGTAACACTTATACACAGGCATGCCAAGACTTTGTGGTATTTGTGGTTTCAACCTTTGCCAATAAGCTCTTTGACTAGCAATGATATATATCAAACAAGAACATAGATGAGAGGCAACAATCTTCTGAAAGTTAACTAATTGCTCATGCAAGTGAAAGAAAATTATCTCAAACCAATTGATAAAAACATTATCATCATAGATAAATAAAATGAATTGACACATCCATTCTTCAAATAATTCAACATGTGCATTCCTAACGATATGATGAAGTAAAGCAATAACATTAGCAATTTCTTCTTTAAAATGTGTCCTCTTAAGTTTATTGGGAAATTGAGACTTACCTTTCTTCTCTAATTTTAGCCACCCTTTGGACATATAATTTTTACACTAGGTTTCATTAGTCTTGAAATACTCGTTAGCTGTTACAACAAACATCTCCTTTATGGGTTCCTTCTTTAGAATTCCCAATTCTTGAGAAACGACCTTGAGAAAAAATTTAGCTACAATGGTTCCGTCCGCGACCTTGATTTCCTAGGTTTCAAGAATGTACCTTCTCACACATGCAATAATTAGGTCAACACTCAACACTACTTCTAGAAAGCCTCTAGCCTAAGCTAGTCCACTTTTGAACACCTTCACATCTATAACAAATTTTTCTTTACTATTTAGATGTGCCCAAAATTCTTCCAATTTAAACAATCCTAGCTTTGTATCCTCCACACCAAGCCAGTGATTTTTAATTTCAGCTTCCATGAGCTTACTATGCCTAATGAGATGCTTGAATTCCTAAACAAATAATAGCAGCAGGTATGCTTGAATTTTTGAGAAAAACTACGCCACCCATGTATATCATTATTGTTGATAGGATGTGCTTTAGATGCGACATTCAATTCCATACCTTGAAAAGATAGCCTTTAAAGCTACATGCTTTTGGAGATTCCTAAAAAGACAACTCAAGTTCATTATGTACATAGCATTCAATGAGTTGTCAAACAGCGATGCCTTTGAAAGGAAATGTCTAAGAAAAAATATGCCACCTTCAAGGCCAAGCCATATAAAATGACAAGACATGCAATCAATGTGGAGTAAAATGAGAATGCAGGCTAAATGTCTTAGAAAAAATATGCCACCCACATACGTCATTATTGTTGATAGGACGTGCTTTAAATGTAGCATTCAATTTCATACCTCAAAAAGATAGCCTTTAAACCTTTATGCTTTTGGAAATTCCTAAAAAGACAATTGAAGTTCATTCCGTACATAGCATTCACTGAGATGTCAAGCAAGATAATTCCATCATGTTGTCTGGTCACTGAAACATGGAACCTCAAAACCAAAGTCTAAAGTTTCAATGTTTTTGAAACCTATGACCCATTGGATTCAACTAAATCCACACACCGTAACTCAAAGGTTATGTATGCATGAAATTAAGTTACTCAACAAATTGAACCAAGTTGGGGAATCAGATAGTTATGAAAATTTAGAACTGAGTCATTTGCTTCCTTGAAGTTGAGTCTACAATGGTACATCAAATGTTCTATCGAACTATTAAGTAATTTATGATATAAATATTAAACATGTGTTTTAAAGTTTTTTACTTTTAACCATTTCTAGCACTAAGCATAGTAACACTTAATGTTGCAATTACAAAGGACTTAATAAAAGGAATTACAATGTCACATTAATATAATAATAACACAACCATTAATAGCACAATAACCCTTAACATTACAAAGGACTTAATAAAAGGAATTACAATGTAAAATTAATAGCACAACCATTTACTTTATTAAATCTACATGCAATTATTTTTTTTGCTAGCGGTAAAACATTGCTAGGGGCAACACCCTATATTGATTATCAAAAAAGGATTACATGAGTATCTGTTTTTCAAAAAACCACCCTAAAGGCCTTTTCTGTCAAGTGAACTTCCCTAATTAGCTGGCCCACCCATATTTTCATGCATTATAAAATTCATTACAAAATTGGCCTAAATTTAAGTATAGGAACTCCAAGACTCGGGACTAACTTAATTACCCTATTACTGTTACTATTTATATTCAACAACAAAAAAATGAAATCATACCCAACCAGACTTTATCATTCATCATCATCCTCTTCATCATCATCATCCTATGACTCTATGCATTTCAGGTATGCCTTGCAATTTGCAATCACTACGAAGTCTACTCCACATTTCTAGTGTGCTAGGCTTTTGGCCTTTTCCTTCGAGTCCCTTGGATCATTTGCAAGCCATTCTTCCCCATCTCCAAGGTCCCAATCATCATCATCACCCGATACAATTTCTCTACCAGACCTTTGTCCTCCACATATCTCATTTCCCCACATGGGAGATTGGTTGTTAGCTTTGCTGCCCTGAGGAGAAATAAAATGCTACAGTCCCTTTCTGCCCACAATTTTTTAAATCCTTCTGGGTCGATGGTTTGGAATAAAGGAAACTTCATTACCTATCTCCCTCTCATCCACATCATGTAGTAGTTCTATGGCATGGGGATTTTCCTATTCTCATCCACATTATCTAGCGTTGCATCAATGTCGCCCAACAATGCATGCACAAAGACCATTTGGGTCAAATTTTTGCTTATCTCTTTCAAGAATCCCATATGCAAAAGGACTACTACTTGGTTGCCTAGAGAGTGAGTGGATGGGTCAAATTCATCAGCCCATGCAGTCGCTTATCGGTTATTTCCCCTCTGAAGGCTTGCATTTGCTTCTTCGTGTCCAATGCAAGCAACATTTCCATTTTACTCCTTGCCCACAACTCGCCTTTCTGGAATTTTCTACCACTACTTCAAATTTTGCAAATGGAATGTGATAAATGGCTACTTACACCACCTTTGCATGCAATTAATACTTAATTTCTCAAAGGAAAATTTTTTTGATTTGAATAACTCTTTACTATAAATTTATAACCATTTATTTTATTACAACTGAATTACAATGGCACATTATTACTATAACTATTACTTACCCTATTTAATAAATTATGGGCCAATAGTGTTGCTACTAGCTTGATTCGCGTAAACCAAAAAACAAACTTAGTCAATTCGTGTATCTTAAGCATTACATGTACAATTAAAAATAAAAATGTTTAATTTGATTGACGTCTGGCTACATGCAAATTGTACCTCAATCTGACAAGCTATAAAAATTAGTAGACTCCAGTTAGCACTACCAGTGCCACTCAAATGATATGAAATCATTACAAATCTTGTTTCATTAAAGCTATAGCAAATATATCCGTCCATCAAAAATTTATCAAACGATATTGGTCCATAATGTCACGTGGTCGCTAGAACTTAGAACCTTAGAACCAAAGTTTGAAGTTTTGAAGTTGTCAAAAATTTTGACCCACCGACTACATAGATGACCAAAAAAGACTTGCAACTAAGGTTAGGAAAAGCACCAAAACCTCAACTTTGGTGAATTAAGATAGGAAAGGTGGCAAGGACAATGCATTTATGAAGTGAAGATCATGGGAAAATTTTAGCAGGTGGACATGACTAGAGGATCGATGGTTAATTAAGATTAGTACGTGTGGAGTTTGAAAAATTATTATCTCTCAACGAGGCCTAGAATTTGATGGCCACCCCTACCTGTCATATGCAAATTTTGTGACGTTTTTATTCATTTAAATGCCTCACTTTATGTTTTATGAAAAAAACTAACTGTCAAAAACTATTTAATTTATATATTTTTAAATAAAATCTTTTATATTAAAATATTATTGATTTTATTATAAATATTAAATAAATGCTATAAAATAAATGTTGTTGAATTTTTTTATAGTTTAATCTTTAAATTCTACTATCTAAAAACATAAATTATTTGTAAAAGGAAAATAAAATTTCAACATACTCACCAATAAAACCAAGTTACCAAATGTTGTATTATCTTGAAAAAAATAAAAGCTGAGAATCACTTAAAAAAAAAGTGCTATTATATACTTTAGATTTATCTTCATCCATCAACTACCAAAATTATTCCAATTTTAAACTAATGCTATAAAATATACTTTAGATTTATGTTCATCCATCGGACCATCAACTATCAAAAAATTTGATTAACCAACACAGTTTCCATTTCCAACATATCAAATTATCCCTAATCTAGCCACCTAAAATCTAGGAATAACCCCCAAAAAATAAAATCATAGGTCACAAGATTTAGTACAACAATCTAATTTTTTTTAAAAACTTGTACTACTCAAATGCCTTCGATGAATTACCCGTCTTCATCTTCTTCCTCAAAACCAGACCTTCTTTTCACGCATCTCTACTCTAGCAATGTCTTTGAGATTCTCTATGACCTCTTCGACCTCCATTAGCTCAACACATATTTTGAGTGCTTGCCACTCGTGCTCCGCACCTTCTCACCATAGATCTTTGGTGCATCCTTCTGGCCACTTGATAAAGAGATGATTTAAATCCACGAGCTTCAGGCCTCCACCATCCATGCCTTCAACTTTAACAAGCCCCACTCCTAGTATTGCTCATTCTAGAATTCCTTCAATATCCTCTAAAAAATCTTTGTGAACTAGAGTTTTCATGACTTTCGTCACTACATCCACTGGTTATCCTAAGTCCAGACCCCAAGCCATGACCAATGAATAAATATCTATTTTGGTCATGTATCTGTGCTTTAATGTTTCAAAGCCATTATCCAAAATAAATTGAACTGCTTGTGCCACCTACACATCCTTGAAGAGAAAAAAACCCCACAGCCGCTTCACATATGCTTTGCCAATGAAAGGGTCTAGCTTCCTCTGCGATGTCAAGGTGAAACTAGCCTCCATTGTTTCTTTGGTTCACTTTCTATGGAAACTTCCATGCCTCCTCTACTTACTAAACAATGATTAATTTGCCAATGTTTTTTTTTGGCTATTCACATGGTATTAATCCGCAATACATCGTAGTACCACAGCCAAATTGAGAATTTCAATAGAATAAATGAAAGGTAGAGTACCTTGATGCATTGAAAAGAGAGAATTAAATGTCTCAACCACTGATTTCTGAAAATCTAATGGTTCTAGTGTTATTTTGGAGGTTTTAGTTCGCAAGTCTAGTGCTTCAAGGATTTACTTCTGGAATGCATCTATAGCCATCCATTGAAAATTCATCTAATGGTCCCCCTTTTAAAACAAACTTTATGCATGTGCATAATTTAAAATGGGGACATTGCTAGGTTGACAATACTCGACCCTCAGGATTAAAGAGCTAAGATTTAAGGCTTTGTCATAAAATATTTTGGTTTGACTTAAGCAATATTAAATGGTAAACAAGAGCAGGATGGCCGATAGACCTAAATAATTAATAAAATCTCAAATATTGATTTATGGAAATCTAACAATTCTAGTTTAATTCCGAAGGTTTCAATTCACAATTGTAGTTCTTGAGAGATATACTTCTGGAATGCAACTACAATCGTCCATCAAAAATTCATTGAACATTCCCTCTTTTAAAACAAACTTTATGCACGTGTATAATTTAAAATGGGGACATCGCTAGGTTGACGAGACTCGACCCTTAGGATTAAAGAGTTAATATTTAAGGCTTTTTCATAAAACATTTTGGTCTAACTTAGGCAATATTAAACGATAAACAAGAGTAGGATGACGATAGACCTAAATAATTAATAAAATCTCAACCATTGATTTCTAGAAATCTAACGGTTCTAGTGTAATTCCGCAGGTTTCAATTCGTAATTCTAGTGCTTGAGAGATATACTTCCAGAATGCAACTATAGTTGTCCATCAAAAATTCATCCAACGGTCATGGTCCATAATGTCATGTGGTCGCTAAAACTTGGAACCTTAGAACCAAAGTCTAAAGTTTTAAGGTTTTTGAAACCTCCAACCCACTGACTACAAAGATGACCAAGAAATACTTGCAACTAAGGTTAGGAAAATTTGCACCTACACTTTGCTAATGCATTTTTTTATTATTTTCACATTATTTTTAGTTCGTCAATGTGTTTTTCCTAATCATTTGAAAATAGGTTTAATTCGCCAATGAATTTTATTTTTTCTGGTTTGAAAATAGGTTTAATTCGCTAATCGAAATATTTTATTGGTTTAAAAATAGATTTTAATCGCCAATGGAAAAATTTTAGTGGTTTTAAAAATATTTCATTTTGCCAAGATTTTCCACAAACTTCTAGCAATTAGAAAATATTCACCAATGAACATTTTTTTTTCATAAAAAACTGAAAAAAATTGCCACTAAAATTAATATTTTTTATCGGGAAGTATACAAGATTCACCAGGATTTTACACCTTCGCCGAGGGGGGGGATTTCTTAATGTTTTCCCTAGGTATCCCCCAAAATGTAACAACTAAAGATAACTTAGTATGTCACATATGAGCCAACCTAAGGCATGTCATCCACATCCCAAGATTGCTCGTATATATACATGGAAGGTGGTTAGCTAGCCAAAAAAAACAATTGGAAAGTGACATACGAGGGAAAAGCTACCTAACCCCTTGCCCCCACTTAGATTAAGAAAAGAATGAGTCAAGATGATTGATATGCTGCTCCTCGCAAAAGTGAAATGATTTACAATGAGTGTAAAACATGCAATAGTGAGTATGCTTATGATCTTACAACTATTACATGGAAAGGAGCGACATCTAGTGTTATTGATTGTAATGACTAAACAACATATCGACTTGATGCCTATCTAATGAGATATACCCATATGAATTATCTATTAGCTTAGGATGCACCAACTTTAAGGTTTCCTTGGAAGAATCTTTTGTAAGAGTTTTGATGTTAAGTGAAGGATTTTTTGATGCTTTTGTTTCTTTTGAAGGAAAATAACCAAGACCATTAGTTGTTTCTTGCGTCTTAGGTTCTATAGGGACACAGATACCTTGTTCTCTAGCATCACATCCTTTTCCACTATACCCAAGCTATTTCATAAGTTTATAACCCCTTCCATAAAGATTTTTCATTTCTTTCAAATTCGATGGTTGTTCATAATCAGTCTCATCAAATTTTTTTATGTAATTTGCTTCTTCTTCTAAAGTGGTCGAGGTGGATGCTTTTGAATTTTGTGTTGGAAATACCAATTTTTATTTTTTCTTGTCTTACTCTTTTTTATGATCTTGTATTCTCCCATGAATGTAGATGTGAAATCTAAGGAACCCCAATCGTCTACCAATAATTTCATTACTTCTTCAATATGCTTCTCTTTTTCTTTCTCTTCCACGCGTTCAACTTGTATAGTTGGTGCTAGTGTTTTCAAAGGAATTTCTTTATTTTTCACAATGAGTAAAGCACTATAAGGTTCTAGATCAGCTTTGAGTGTATACATTTTGTTGTTGTAGATATACTTCATCTGATGATGAAGTGTAGAAGTTACCCCATTCATCTCATGAATCCATGGTCTACCTAAAAGAAGATTGCAATTTGTATGAAAGATCATGAGGCATAACATGGACTAGAGTTTGCAAGGTAATCTTTCCAACTCTAATAGGCAATGCGATGACTCCAAATGGTTTTTTTCCTATATTATCAAACCCATGAATAGAAAAATAATTAGGGAAAATGTCACTCCTATTCATATGAAGCTTCTCCAAAAGGTTCACACTACACACATTAAGGGTTGAGCCACTATCAACAAGAGTTCTCCTTATCCCACTTCAATTAACATAAGCTATTATCATGAAAGCTTCATTTTTTTATGCTCTTCTAATGAAGATAACTCATCTTGATGGAATGTAATGTCTGAACTGTTGTTTTTTGGCACCCTAGTCCCTTCTAGCACTTCTAGGTTTTTTCACCTAAAAGGAGAAAAAAGGGCCAAAAGTCTAGCTAGATTCACTCAAATTATGCAATCTATTATGTTATTTGAACTAAATGGAATGATCTAAGTGGATTTTTATGAACTAATTGACTGATTATGTATGCAAAACATAAGATTTATGTAATGTTGGAAAATAAAGTGATGTTTCCAAACAATGAACTATGAATGAACAAATGCAAAATAGAAAAAAAAGAGGTTGAATTAGAGTGCACCTTGGTCGAGATTGGAGAATCACAAATCTAAAAAAAATTGTTTGAAATCACAAAAAATCACTAGTGGGACTCATTCGCCACTAATGGTGAATCAATCCTACTTTAGATGAAAACTATCGAGAATAGGTTTCTGAGTGTCAGGATCTAGAATCCAAAAAAACTAGATTTCTAGCCTTAAGGTTGGACTCATTCACCATTGATGGAGAATTAGTCCTCTCCCAAAATTCTGAGAAATCAAGGGACAATTCTACAACACCAAATCTAAGATTGTCTGCTTGTCGGGTTGCTGAGGTCAAATTAGTAGAAAACGGACAAAATGTCTTCTCTAAGTTTGAAATAGGATGTTGTTGACTTGAAACACTTTGTTGACTTCTTGTCCACTTTTCAACATCAAAATGCTTGTCAAATATGGATACACAAGTTTGCAAACACACACGCAAAAGGGGAAAAATGGTTAAGGGTTAGGATATAGGTATTTTCCTTGGTCAAATCCCACTTTGGTAATCAAACCCTCAATGAAATAATGAAATAAAGGAGAATGATAAAACAAATAACGTGAAAATGCTATCAACTTACCAAACCCTTATTGAAGAAAATATGAAGATATGTCAATGGAAACTCTTGAATGCTTGATTGATGCTTGATTCAATGATGCAAAGTGCTTCAAATGCTAATTGAATGCTTGAATGAGTTATGATATTGTAGGAGATGCAAAATGAGGAGAAGAACACTTATTTATACATACTTGTGCCTTAGTACCCCATTAATACCTCATCATAGGCTGACGTCAAGTAATTTTGAATAAAAACCCAAAAGAATTTATTTAAAATATTTTGAATTTAGAGCCAAGAGGGACTCATTCACCACCCATGGAAATGGGTTCCACCTTAGGTTTGAAAGTGGGTGTTGGGAATTAAGTCACATTTAATGCCATTTGTAGGGCTTACATTCAAACATACACTTAATTAAGCCTTATAAGGGCATAAAGAGGTCAAATAAAGCATAAAAAAGGTGTAAATAGTAAAATTATGCCTAGTAAAGCGTGAAATATTGTTACAAGACTTTACATGACTTTAAAATAGGACTTGATAAGTGATGAAAAGGTGATTTTTAGATGAATTGCAATGAATAGAATCTAAAAAAGTGTAGGAATGTTTTACAACACTCCACATCACCTTCACAAGACATCATAATTTCAATTTTAAGGACCTAAATGCGCATGTTCAAGCCACATTACATCAATAAGTCAAAGGAAAATAGACCAAACATCATGAAGAAAGGCCTAAAAGACCATGAAAATGACAAGGGGCCATTTTTATATGGCAGATTTAGCCCCCACTTTAGTGAGAGGATGAAATTGCTTCAAATTCACACTAAAGTAGCCATGCATATCAAGAGAGAGGTCCCAATGCACGTACGTTAACAAGATGGAATAGCAACGATCAAGTGGGATGATCAAGCCCCTAGGATGAAGATCCGATGGAAAACTAGACATAAGAACAAAGGACCACACATGTTGAAAGGGAAATTGAATTGAGCTTTGATTGTCTATCCAGCTAGTTGTGGATTAGATCTAGGCTGATTGTTTGAGAAAAAGAATGCATACTCACTTTGGGGTGAAAAAAATCATGGTGGTCTATCAGGTGAGAAGGCCCAAAAAGGTGACGTACATACGCTAGTTGGTATGCACTCACAAACACATAGGTGGCTATGGGGAAATTCGTATCACTGAATGGGTTTCCCGCTCAACCATATTAAAGTTATACCTCCTGATAACTTTGACAAGGAGCCACAAAGGAAAATTTTGGTTTGTGATTCATGAGACAAGAAAAGCTTTGTATTCTTATAACTCATGAAAAAATGTAAGGTACCACATGCATGCAAGTTTTGTTATGTAAGGTGAAAAAAAGTGCAAAGTATAAAATGCAAAAATGTAAAATGTAAAAGTGTTTAAAGGAGTCTTGTTAAGTTCATGCAAGGTCTATCACATAGGGAACATTGTGTCTAATGTCTCCAAGAGAGGACCAATCAAAGAATAAAATATTCACAACTTCGGGGATGTAGTGCATCGCATCAGGCGACCAAGAGGAATGTAATATCCTAAGATAGATCACACTTATGAAGGAAATCAACCCATTGTCATCTACAAAGTGACAAACACATCATATGAAATGACAAGGTTGCACTAAGAATCAAAAATGAAAAATGAAATATGGTAATGTATCCCCCCCACTTTAAAGGAATTGCCACACATCATTCTTTGAGCAATTACTTTAAAGTAGCAAAGGAAAGAAAATGCAAAAGGTAAAAAGAAGACATGAGAGCCAACTCAAAAAGCCCTATGCCAAGTCATATTTTTTTGAGTTAGGTTATGTCATGTAAACCAAAGAAAGATAACAAAAGAAAGAGGAAGTTTCCCCCAAAAGTGAACACACCAAACACATAAGGGATCTATGGATTTGGGGTCAGTATGTTTTTTGCTTCAATGTTTTGTTAAAGATCTTGAAACTGTCATCATTCCCCAAAGCACATAGAACTAGAAGAATGACACAAAGATAGCGAAAAAAAACTGAAAATGAAGTTCATTTTGGGTAAACATGGAAGAGACATTGCAGTCTCAACACTTTGCATCGTCCCCAAAAGGAAAATACGAGAAAAGTAAACAAAAAGTCAAAAGAAAAGGAAAATATTTTGGGTCAACATGAAGGATAAATTTTGGTCTCAATGCCTTGTGTCATCCCCAAAAGGAAAATCACATGAAAATATAAAGTAAAAAAAGAAAAAGGGACCAATTGGGTCAACATGGAAGAGACGTAGATGATTTCAATGCTTTGCGTCATCCCCAAAAGGAAAACACAAAACAAAAATGAAAAAGGGAAAATGACCTTTTGGGTCAACATGGAAGAGACATAGGGCGTCTCAATTCTTTGTGTCATCCCCAAAAGGAAAACACAAAACAAAAGAAAAAGGGACCAATTGGGTCAGCATGTAAGAGACATAGGTCATTTCAACACTTTGCGTCATCCCAAAAAGGAAAACACAAAACAAAAATGAAAAAGGGAAAATGACCTTTTGGGTCAACATGGAAGAGACATAGGGCATCTCAATTCTTTGCATCATCCCCAAAAGGAAAACACAAAACTAAAGAAAAAAAGGCAATGCATGACATATAGAAGAATAGAAGTGTACAATGAGAGAGAAAACATCAAACACATGATACAGGGGAACATGATACACACATAAAATAGAAAAAGAAAGAAGAGATGTAAAAGGCTAGTAAGTAAAATTCAAGTCAACCATCTAACAAGTCATCTGCCTCCCAATCATGTTCAATGTATTGCGAGGGCGGTTGGCTATCCAAAGGAAAAATCACAAGTGTTGAACTAGGAGATGTACCAAGTTCCTCACTTGGTTGAGAATATTTATCATTTAGGCTCATGGTATAGGAAAAAAAAATAGTTTAGATAATTATGCACTTCTTTATCTATTTTTATTATCTCATCATCATCATCATCATCATCATCATCAAGATTGATTATGATAGGACGACGAAGGGTTATTTCCAATGAAGGATGTATCAAAAGTTGTGGCTATTGTATTTGTTCATTTTTTGTGAGGGCTGGATTGTGTCATTTTTTGGTGGGTCAAGAGGGTGGTCATCTATTGCTTGGGTCAAAGGTGGAGGTTGGTTTTCTTGATTTTCTTCCATCTGAGACTATCAAGCAAGGAGACAACGACGATGCCTATGTTCCCTAGCACTGTGGTTGCATTTAATTTTATTTTGAATTTTTTGAGGTGTAAGAGTAGATTGATCCATCATAGGTTCCTTTTCTTTCAAATGGGGAATAATGGAAGAAACTAAAGAATATGGTTCAATCACTTTCTCGTTAACTTTATACACTTTTTTCATGTGGGGAGGTATGATAGGATTGGTTTCATTTTCCCTTGGTCATTTAAACAATGGTGGGGAAGTGTCTAAGGGTGGCTTTTCATGAGGTTGTATGGTTTGTTTTATGTTGGAATTAGGTTGAAGCATGGTTTCATCTAGGATAGGAGGAATGGAAGTTGACAAGGACACATTACAATGAGACAACTAGGTTATGCATTTGGCTTTGAACTTTTGATAAGTTATGAAAAATAAATCTTTATGAGGGGTGATGGGTTCCATAGGTGTAGAAAAAAATGACTCTAAGGAAAAATTACCTTTAGAAAATAATGGATTAAAGCCGCTATGGTGTATGGTAAATATTTCATTTCCATGTGCAAACTTCAAACACTTGTGAACAACTGAAGGGACAACTTTCATTAAGTGAAGCAAAGGGTGGCCTAGGTTCAAATGAAATTGATTCGATTGTGGAATGATATAAAATGTTACCTCCAAAGTTTTGGGTTCTATTTGTAAGGGGAGTACGATCGATCAAATTGTAGAGCACATAAAACTAGTATGTGTTTTAATCCATGTAGTTGACTTATTATAGTCATCTTGATACAATTCATGTAATACTAGAAATTCTTCTGTGATCACATTCTCACCACAGGTGAGATCTATTAATATCCCATTGGTGGGTTTATCATAGATTATGCTAGCTATGTAAAGAGGACCATCAGGAAGTTTTTGAAGTATATCTTTAGAAGGAAAAGTGATATCAAGAGTTTTGTTGGTTGGGCCCTTATGAGGAACAATGTCTATGACACCCACAAGTTCATCCATAGGATTAACTTGAGTAACATTTGGAGTAATATTAGATTGTTCATTATTTGTATCAATGTTCATGACTTGAGGGTTTGAAGGTTCACTAGCCTTGACAAATGGAACATTGTATTTAGGCATGGGATTGGTAAATATTTATAAATTCTAGTTAGTAGGTGCAACAAACTTATTGCCTTGATCATTAACACCTGCAATGGACAAACAACCCAAATCAATGAGGTCTTGAACTAAGTGTTTGAGATGCTTACATTATTTAGTGTCATGGCCATTTAGGCAATGAAAATGGCAATAAGCATTAGGTTTAAAGGTGGGTGGTAAAGTTTTGGTGGTATCAAGCGTTTTGATGGTAGGAAATGTGATCATTTGTTGTTGGAGAAATTGGTTCATTGTATTATGGAGGGTATCGGGTAGGGGAGTAAATTGTCTTTTCATATCCCCATAGGTATAAGGCACCGCTACTTTAACAACTGCCACTTGACTTGGAACAGGTTGGATTAGTTGTGGTTGAGGAGGCAAATTTAATTTTAAAAATCCTCTATTTGGTTTGCGAAAGTTTGGCATGTTGGTTTGATTGTTTTTCTCAAATTTCTTAGCTTAGTTAGAAGTGGACTTTGAATCACGTCCTGAAACCAAGTTATGATATTCACATAGGGTTGTGCATAAGTGCATAAATGAAGGGAATTTCATCATAGTTAACTTATCCTGAAGGTTTGTGTGCAAGTTTTGATAAACATCTTCTATAGATATGAATCACTAATTTTGACATCAACTTGAGCATACAATGACTGATAACGTGAAATGAAGTTAGTTACTTTTTCATCAGCATTTTGTCTACAATACTTTAGATCAGCCATTGTGTTTTTAGAGTCATGTGAACTTGGAAATGACTTATGAAGGAATCTACAAGCTCATTAAATGATAAAATGGAATTATTAGGCATGTTGGAAAACCACTCTAATGCAGTGTCTTTCAAGGTCCTAGGAAATATTTTAGCTAAGAGTTTATCATCAAGGACAAAATCACTACATAAAGTTGTATAAGCATTGACATGGTTAAGAGGGTCTCCTTTACCTCAGTATTTCTCAAACCTAGGTATTTCAATTCCTTATGGAATTTGGGTGTGTAAGATTTGTAAGGATAAGGGGCTACTATGAATATGATATGTGGGTGGAGCGGTTTGACCTTGGCTAATGGTGGAATTTTTTTGTTGCATGGATGAAATAGTAATAAGGAACTATGTAATGATGGGGTCATGGTAAGTGGTTTTATGTGGAAGAGAAATTGGTGATGGAGTGTATGTAAGGGTATGTGTAGGATCATCATGGAAAAAGAGGCCCTTAAGTGGCAAAAAATTTAGAAAAATTAGAGTTAGGAAAATTGACGTAAAAATTTGAATAAGTTATCTATATTATTTCAAAATATGTAAGAATATAATCTCTATCAAATGGAATGTAGTTTCTAAACTACTACGTTTGTTTAAAAAAAAATCTATTTGGTGAAAATTTGAAATTTCAATGCAATAGTACTTAAATTTCAGGGAAAAAATAAGAAGTAGGTGTCTGTCTGACCACCCTAACCACAATAAAATGATAATATTTTTTTATAATATTTTAGATATAAGTAGGGGACTCATGTCCCAATGTGATGCATATTTTTCTGTAATTTTTCCAAGTAAATAATTAATTATGAATTTTTATTACAACTTTTAAAAATATAAAAAATCGTATGTCTGACCACCTTAACTTGGTCAAAACTTTATGAAATTCAATTTTGTTTTTTTTAATGTTATATTATGCAAAGCATAGAATGTGATGCATTTTTTGGATTCAAAAAATTTGATACCATTTTAAAGTTATAGATGTTTTTCAATCAGCCTATCAATCATGACTTTATTAATAATTCAAATAGAAAATTAATAATATTTACTTATTAAATTCAACTTGTACTTAAGGCATAATTTATATTGGTGGAAAGCTAATAATATAGTTTAAAAACCCTTTTAATTTCATCAATTTTGGGTAAAAAAGAGTCATCAGCCACATACCCATCATATATGCCACTTTTTGGCCCATCATGATCCTGCACATACCAGTAAGGTGAGGGGAAGTGAAAGGAACACTAAGAGGGGTGAAGGTAGTAGAGGGGACTTGTGATGCCTCAATAGAACTATGAATTCTAGTTGGAATTGTGAAAGAAGGAGCCACATGACTAACCTATTGCATAGTTGTTGTAACATGAGGAGTGGTATAAGTTGGTATGGATGTTGTGGTTGAAGGGGCAGAAATGTGAGGTCCTCCTTGGTTTGGAACTATGTTTGCTAATTGGGAATTAGAAGAAGCATCTTTTTTGTAAATCTCAACAATTATTTTCATAACTTGTTGGCCATCAGCACTTTCAATCAAACAATGAAGGTTTTCTATTGCAAGTATGGCATTAGTGGAAATGCTTTCAAGGGATAAGTCTTGTTGTAAGTGTGCAAAATCCTCATGAATACTAATGACCTTTTCTTGCGGAATGGAGTTGTTTTGTGTGTCAAAATTCATTGGATGAAAAGGTGAAGGCATATAAGTGGTATTGTCCATGCCTAATGCACCATTGTCCATACTAGGAGTAGGAGCTCTTGAGATCCCAAGGTCCACAACAAAAGTGCTATCATGGGAAGCCATGAGTCTAGAACTTCATCTCACTAAAGTATTATGAATGGGGCACTAAACACTCATAAAACTACCATAAAAGATGGGGTGAATGGAAATGCAATGTAATATAGCAGTGAAAAATGAAAATAACAAAAATACTACAAACTAGAAAAGAGAAATAAATACAAATGTTTTGCAGAATGTGCAGGTAGACTGATTCACCCAGGGTGGTGAATGAGTCCAACTACATGATATTTTTTGGTGTCTTTTAGAAAATTTAAATTGATTCTAATGCCTTTTAGATTTCAATTAAAGATGTAGATGTAGATTTTCATTTTTTTCAATGATATGCAATGCAAAAATGAAATCTAAATGAGTCTTTCACTAATGCAATTTGACAAACCCTAGGATGCAAAAACAAAACAATACCCTAATTGAATATTGATGCAAGTGAATTCTAGTATGCAAGATGCAATTGAAATCAGAAATGTAAATTGTTCAATATGCGGGTTCACCAAAATGAACCATTGATTTTTGGCACCCTAAGACTTTCTAGCACTTCTAGGGTTTTTCACCTAAAAGGAGAAAAAAGAGCCAAAAGATCTAGCTAGGTTCACTCAAATTATGCAATGTATGATATTATTTGAACTAAATGGAATGATCTAAGTGTAGTTATATGAACTAATTGACTGATTATGTACGCAAAACGTAAGATTTATGTAATGTTAGAAAACATAGTGATGTTTGCAAACAATAAACTATGAATGAACAAATGCAAAATATAAAAAAAGGTTGAATCAGAGTGCACCTAGGCAACGATTAGAGAATCTGGAATCTTCTAAATGTTGTCTGAAATCACATAAAACCACTAGTGAGACTCATTCACCATTGATGGAAAATCAATCCTACTTTTGATGAAAAATATCAGGAACAAGTTTCTGAGTGTCCGGATCCAAAATTTGACAAAACGTAGATTTCTATCCTTAAGGTGGAACTCATTCACTAGTGATGGTCAATTATTCCTCCCCCAAAATTATGAGAAATTAGGGGAGAATTTTGTAGCACCAGATCTGAGATTGTCTGCTTATCAGGTTGCCAAAGTCAAATCTACAGTAAACAAAAAAATGTCCTCTCCAATCTTGAAATAGGATGTTGTTGACTTGAAACACTTTGTTGACTTCTTGTCCATTTTTCAACACCTAAATGCTTGTCAAATCTGCATACACAAGTCTACAAACACACATGCAAAAGGGGTAAAATGGTGAAAGGTTAGGATATAGGGATTTTCCCTTGTTAAATCCCACTTTGGTAATCAAACACTTAATGAAATAATTAAATGAAGGATAAAGATAAACAAATAACATGCAAATTATATCAACTTACCAAACCCTTGTTGAAAAAAAATCTGAAGATATGTCAATGGCAACTCTTGAATGCTTGATTGATACTTGTTTCAATGATGCAAAGTGCATCAAATGCTAATTGAATGCTTGAATGAGTTATGATATTGTAGGAGATGTAAAATGAGGAGAAAAACACTTATTTATACACACTTGTGCCTTAGTACCCCACTGACACCTCATTATAGGCTGACATCAAGTAATTTTGAATAAAAACCCAAAAGAATTTATTTAAAATATTTTGAATTTAGAGCCAAGAGGGACTCATTCAACACCCATGGAAAATGTGTTCCACCTTAGGCTTGAAAGTGGGTGTCGGGAATTAAGTCACATTTAATGTTGTTTGTCGGGCTTACATTAAAAAATGCACTTAAATATGCCTTATAAGTGCATAAAGGTGTCAAATAAAGCATAAGAAAGGTGTAAATAGTGAAATTATTCCTAGTAAAACATGAAATCTTGTTACAAGACTTTACAACACTTTAAAATAGGACTTGATAAGTGATGAAAAGGTGATTTTTAGATGAATTTCAATGAATAGAATCTAGAAAAGTGTAGGAATGTTTTACAACACTTCACAACACCATCACAAGACATCATAATTTGAATTTTAAGGACCATAATTTGCATGTTCAGGCCACATTACATCAATAAATCAAAGAAAAATAGACCAAACATCATGAAGAAAGGCCTAAAAGACCATCAAAATGATAAGGGGCCATTTTTCTATGGCAAAATGTCCAATTTGACCAGAGTTATAGCTTGAATTCAGGGTGTCACATCATTTGATTGCACATTAGGAGTCCAGTAGGAACTTGTTGTAAAGCACTTTGAAGCATGTTATTGTAAATAGGTGAGGCTTGAATAAGGTCTAACAAGGATATCTTAGCAAAATTATTTTTTAAGTTGTTCAACAAGATCATACTCCTTTCCAATTCGTAAAGGAAAATGAGGAGGACAAGGAAAGATAGGGTTAGGATATGGGAGGGATGTTTGAGTTATTTTTCTTGGTTATAGATTGTTCCTAGTGTTGTATGTATGAGCAATGAAATTGTAAATTGGTTTCTACTAAACATTATCATTATCAAGTTTCCTTTTAGGTCATTCTAAGATATGTACATGTTTATTTCAAACTTGTGGTTATTGTGAGAGTGGATAAGCAATGAGTTTAGCCTCAAGAATTGCAATAATTAATAGATCTTGAGGACCGCTTGAGGGGGTTCTAATGTTCAGGACCTCACCAAACTTATCCTTATTTTCATGATCTCTTAGTGAAGGGGAGTCTAATGTCACTTCATAATCTTCATCTAAGGAATTCACATCACTTTTGTTTGAAAGACATATGTCAATGTTCTCATTTTCTTGCAACATGATATCCTCCCTAGTAGGAGAGTTTTTAGGAGAGCTATAAACTAGATGTTCATGGCATTCAAAGGTCGGTTCTTCTAAAATAAATTCATCACAAGTAGGGATCTCATCAATGGTTTGATTTTATTGTTTATGAATGATGGCCCATTCTCTTGTTCATTAATTTTTTCTCTAATGGAAGAGAGAAAAATAGGATTGTCATGACTCTCATTGATTGCATTTTCTAATTGCATTATAGAAAATTTGACCCTCTTGAGAAAAGAGACAATTTCATGCATAATTTCACCCATTTTTGAGTCCCTTTGCATCATTTATCCTTAAAAACAACATTTATAGGCCCTTAAGACCCATTATTTTTTATCTAGAGGCCTATTTCACCTAAGAAATCACCTAAAACCTGACAAACAACACTTAATTCTTTCATATCCCGAAAACCCACCTTCAAAAGTCTCTAGTGGTACCCATTCACCACCTTGGGTTAATGAGTCCCCTCTGGTGGGACCCATTCACCAAGGGTGGTGAATGAGTCCCTTTTGATGGAAAATTCAATTTTGAGTGGGAATTTGATTAATTCAACTTGAATTTATGGTGAATGTCGGCCTCTTAGGTCTAAATAATGACAAAATTAGGTGTTGTTGCTTATAAATACTCATTTTAAAAATCTTTTAGTGAATTCACAAAATCAATTTCTAAAGTCAAGTCTTCTACAATAAGTTTCATTAGCAAAGTTGAAGTTTTAAGGTAGCAAACTAGGGTTTTTGCAGGTCTTGAAGCTCACTCTTTAGGTCAAGATTCAACATTGCAAAGGGTTGATGATGGATGTATATAGTGAATCATATAAAAATCTAGGTTGAGGACATGCAACTAGCCATCAAATCACACCTAATGACTTGGTTACAAAGTGATTCCATCTTTTATTTTCACTCTATCTTGATATTAAGGTTTGCATTTCATTTGCTTGTTATTTCATCTCTATTTTTTATGTGTTGTAAGATTTCTAGGGTTGAGATCTTGCATCAATCAAATCACATTGGAACTTCTTATTCTTGCATAATAGAATAGGGTTTTTGACATACTTTAGACTTTCGTAGTCTTTAACACAACTAAGGCTAGAGTTTTATGTAGATTTTAATTTTTTCAAGGTTTAACTACAAAATTAGGGGTTTGACCAAGGAAAACCCCCCATTAGACAAAAAAATTTAGGCTATTTTGTAGGAATTTTCTGAGATCCCGAGTTAGGTTTTCGTTAGAAATTGATGTAGAGGTGTCAAGGTGTAGAGGGTAAGTGCACCAAGATGGTCGCACTTTTGTGGCCAAACAAGAAAAAAACAAGCCATAACGTGTTCGCGTTATGTCTTTAAAAAAAAAAAAAAGCGCGAATCTAGTTTTAGTGCAATAAATAACGAGTTCTCATTATAACGCGAGCGTGTTATTTAATCCTAAATGGACATATCTCTACTGGTTAATAACG
>VDFB02086081.1:182592403-182638001 GCA_007258455.2 Sequoia sempervirens
CCTTTTTTTTTGTTTTGTTTGGTTTCTACATTAGCAAATTCTGCTTAAACTTGTCTTACATATGAGAGTTAATTCAAACATTTGTGAATTGAACTATGAAATGTAAAATGATAAAACCATGCATAATAAGCATGCTTTAAAATGTACTAAAATTCATATGTGTGTGTGTGTGTGTGTGTGTGTGTGTACATCATGTATATACATGCTATATCAAAAATCCTTATTTCAAAAGATAAATATAGTCAAAAAAGAGTGAGTGAAGTTGCAGATGGTAGTAGCCATTCAATTGATATGGGATTCCTCTTCTATTAGGGCTAAATACCCTATATAAGTGAGTTCTCGGTGAACTTCAAATTCATGAATATGGAGATTAGTAAGAAAAGGATAGAGTGGAACCACTTCCCCGTGTTCCAAGAATCAAAGAATATCATCCATGGAGGGAATCCCAATGGTTAGATGTGCAACAGATAAAATAATATCCAGATTCTCCAGATATTTAGGCCTCACTATCAAATTGGTAGCTAAATGAACATCTTCAACAAGTAGCCCAATATCCAAAAATGATGCTACAAAATGAGAAGCCACATCAGAATAGAAGTGAAAGTAGCGGTTGGATTCAACATACTTTTCCCCAAGGACTAAGCACACATTTGGTACTGTGAAACTGGAAGTTCAAATGAATAAAACCTTTTCAAGCCTTTGCTGTGTGATACTTCCTAAGAAAAAATTCTAGTGGCAAGAGTAGCTTAAGGAAATTAGAGTATCCATGGCCAAGAAGAAAATGAAAATACATAGAGAAAAATTATAGAAATAAGACAAGAAAGCTAGAAAGAAAAAATGTGAAGGATTCGAGAAGGAATGCATAATTTATAGTGATCCATGAGGAAGTTGAGGTACATATTTGCCTCGAGTGAATTCTTGGAAATTGTAAGCAAGGTGGCAGTTGGATAATTATCTTCAAAGTGAAATGTTAAATCAATTTTTTTCTTTAAACATGGTGATAAATTGCTTCAAATTTGATCAGTACACAGATTGCGAATCAAGAAAGTTAAATATTTTAAAGTTAATAGTGGTCATTTCACTTTTTTTAAGAGTTGAATTAATTATGGAGGTGCTTATGTGTGCAGAACAGAAAGGAAAATGAATCTGATAGGGCAGTACACGTCATCACCTAGGTAAGTTGAGAGAAGTAATATGTGTGAAATAAGGCATACAGATTTAATGCAGAATAATGTGATCGTGTTTCAAGGTAATCATGAAATTTCCAATCCATTAATGAAGTGCAACACTGTCAAATCATAATTGCTAGCAGAAATTTTAGTAGTTTCCATAAAATTTAATCAGACGGGTGGTAACTAATGTTTCTAAATTTAGATTTAAATTTGGTGATTAAATTGTTTGTTGCTAAATTTTAATTTATGCATATTTTCTAACATATAGAGATTTATAGTTAGGTAGGATTTGGCATAAAATAGTGAAATTTAGTTGGAAACAAGCACTTACAAGAAATTATTAAATGAGTTTTTGGGAAGTAGTGAATTGATGAAGGGATTGGCATTGAATAAAAAATCAAAAAGTAACCTTCACTACCACTATAATTCCTAACCTAATAGCGAGGCTTCATTGCTTGCAAGTTGATAAGAGAGATATCATTGAAATATCAACAGAGAAAAAATGAGCTATCATTGCTATATCTTAAAAAAAAAAAAAAACAACTCTTTAGGCTATTTAAATAACTCTACCAAGGCTATAGACGCCTGGCTAGTAGTAGAGCTATGTTTGGGGGGAATTACGGAGATAACCTTGCAAGGGCTATGGATGTTTGATTGGCAACAAGGCTCTATCCCTGGTTGGATTTGGAGGATTACTATACTATGTAGTTCAATGTTAATGAACCGATTCTTTTCACTGAGTTCCAAAAAATGGAATTAATTAGAGCACACAAGAATGTTTCTAGTGGAGTTTTAATTTTTTTTGGTCAGAATCTAGGTAAAGGTAAAAGTTATTGTTTAAAATATGTATAAATTTTAATTTATGATTGGTGATTTAATTTATACACATTTTAATTAAATCACCAATTAAATATGTCACAACATGCCCCAAGACTGAAAGACTTGGGGACCCAAGTGAAAATAACTCTTATGGTAGGAGCTAGAAAATTGAAAGATCACGAGAAGTGAAAAGCAAAGAAAAATCTTTAATTAGTGAGTACTTCGTAATCTAAGTGTGCTGGGTATCGGGTACTGAAAACTGAAAAATGTTTGAAAACGAAAAGGGTAATGTGAGTTTGAATGGAAGGCTTTAGTTTGATGTTTGGAGTCTAGGAAGATGGAGTTTGGTAAAACCGAAGTCCAGGAAATTTCATGGGTAAAGATGAATACCCGGAACCAGGCACCAGGTTGCAATGTGAATTAAAATTTTAAATTTTTTAGGTTATCTAATGACTCCAGTAATCTGGTATATATGCACAAGGATTTATGATAGAAAGTGTGTTATTTATGAGATTTTTGTACTAACATTTGAATAATGGTTTTATTTACATGAGATGTTATAAATGTTTTCTTTCTTTTAAAAGGGGTTTAATGTTTGGAATTTCTTATTGCAGGAGATACAGATTGTGATGCAAAGTTTGGGTATGGACGATCAGGAAAATTGTATTTGAGAAAAAAATCTGCTGGTGTCACTAGGTTCAATGATGCACTTTAGAAGCTCATGCTAGAATAGAGTTCGTTACAAAGATGTGCAATTTACTGGAATCCTAGGATGCTAGAGCCCAAGAATGCAATAAAGGAGTGTACATATTCTAGGAATGGCTCATTCCTAGAATGTTCAAATTGAGGAGGAACCTGAGACATAGGAACAATACTTCCACCTGATCACTCTGATTTTAAGGGAAGTTCATATATTTTGTTTGAGAAGATTTGTTTGGTTTGAAGAAAGAACCTTGATGATTAAAAGATAAAACCTGAAGAGCTTCAATGTGCAATTGGAGTTGACTTCCATTGACTTTGATTGCAATTTTCCTGAGTCACTACATTCTACATGCCTTGATGTGATTGGTCCCTTGGATTTCTGCTCATGTATTTTTCTTATACTATTTGATTCTTATGTTCTATAAAATGCCAAAGGATCTTTATTTTCATTTTAAGTTCAAAATTTGTTGATGTTGGAAGAGCATAAAACATTTTCAAGTTTTGCTCTTTTTTCCTATTTTTTTAATCATTCCAGTGTAAAACTTTATATGCATGTAGACAATGATTAATATTAGAGCCAATTGGACAACTACCTATCTGATGAATCTTTTGTAGCTGGTTTTGTTAGTTCAGCTGAACAAGACTGCATGTTGTGTCATTTAAGGGTGCATATAGAACCTACTCGGTGTCCAAACTAAAACCCCTCTCTTTAAAAAGTCACACCATTTTATATGTAATTGTGAAGCAATCTGGTGAAGTATAAAGTGGTTTGCTTTGTTTTAGTTGATTCTTTGGGGCATGCATGGAGAATAACCAGTAGAAAATTTTAAATTTAAATATTTTTATATTTTATTTTAGAGTAGATGTTTAAATTCTTGAAAATGTTCCAAAATTTAAATGAATGGATGGAATGTTATTGAAAATATTTCATTTCCTATGAAATTGTTGAATGCTTAATGCTAAATCTACTTAAGTGATAGCAAAGAATTTGTCATGTTCATGAAATATTGTTGCAAATCTTTTGATTTCATGATACTTGTCTTTATGATCCAATTGGAAACTCATTGCCTAAAATATATAATTCTAAACAAACATAGTTCCTTTGAGATTAAAAAAAATATCAAATCATACCCAAGAGTGACCCTAGTGCAATCATGACCTAGTCATCGGAGACTTGGGATTGAACTAAAACCAATCTTTACCTGTTAAAGAAAAATTCCCCTCTAGATTGCCTTCATTCCATATTTTTCAAGAAGGATAGGCTCTTTGTGGTTTGCCAGTGAAGAATTTATTCACCTTGTTTGGTGCAAGTAAAATCATCATCAACAATTTCCTTATATCATTAGGAATCTTGTTAGGGAAACCTTGAATACCATTAAAAATTATTGTCTTATATCTCTCGATAGAGAATTTCCTTTAATGGCATGATAAGAGCTGCATGTCTTGCATTTTTTATCTTGTATCCATATTCAATCCTTAAATAATCAACTTCATAGTTAATTATCCACTGCCTCATTCCTCAATTTAATCATGATTTTAAAATGCATAGCTCCAACAAATTCATGCTTTAAAGCTTTCTTAAAGGTAGATTTCAAAGATAACACACTTCTTCAACCTAACTCAAATATTACAAATTGCACCTTAGAAGTATATAAAATGATTACCATTCCCTCTATTTGTCCTTAATTCACATAATAGGGAAATAAATTTTTCACCAAATCATTTCAACATGGTTTTCACACGGATTTATTTCTTCTTGAAAATGAAAATAGGGGAAACTACCTGAATATACTGTAACTATTCTAAATTGTACTTCTGACTAGAAAGCCTTGCAGATGTGAAACCTTCTTCATCTCTTCATCAAATTCTTTGCATAGAGTCGCCACCTCCTTTGTAGAGGAACAAACTTCAACATTATGAAGTTTCTTTCACAAGTCAATTTCACTTTAAGCTTCCTTAATCAACAAAGTCACACATAAGTCAGGTTTATAATTTCTTATTTTGTCTCTAGCAACTTTTCATTCCATTTTACTAGATTGTCTCAAATAATTCACACTAGCACAGAGATCTTCAGAGTCGGCACCCACATCTAGTGAGAAATTCTAAGATTATTTGTGGAATTGTGGTAGATCTCGACAACATTTGCAAGTTTTTAAAGGAGACATAGAAAACTCCTTCAACATCTTGTAGGATTAACTCATCGAAATGAAGCTAAGCTTGGCAATATAATTCTCTAAAAAAATTTAACTCTTCAAGGAAAGATGATCTTCTATCAAAATTTTCTTAGGCCATTCCCCAATAGAGTCACCATTTATGTTGGTTATTTTTAATGAACCAAACTTAGTCCTACCACTTACCTATGAATCTACTAGAATTCAATTATTAGTAAGGGTAAGGATTGGCCAACACACAAGTAAGGATTTTGAGGCCCTTACTTCTTCACTTTGGGCTCTATGAAACCTAGGAGGGTATTCCTAAATATGTTCTCATGATATTCATTTGATCAAGAACATTTCTACACACAGATAGATTCCTATGAATGCAAATAGACAACATTCATTAAATATTTAGTTGAACTTTAAACAAATTACTATCTATTGCAAGGAATAAAAGGGTACTTCAAATTGGTATATATTGTAATTAAAAATTCTATTAGATTATTTTTGTTCTCATTTCAATCCCTTGGTCAAGTGAACAACTAACTCATTTATCTTTAGGGTAATCAAATTAAAAGACTAGTGCCTTGTATTGGGGTAATGGAGTCAAACTCATAATAACCAGCAATACTTTAGTAATTTGAACTAGAAATTAATGGACTATTGATATACTATGTTACAACATTCAACTAACTATTCCTAAAACATAACTACTTATCAATCCTATGCTCTTTCCTTACAAATTTGTGACCTCACTTTAGCATTTAATCAATTCCTTGAATTGAAGCAAAAATGAAATCAATCATTCAATTAAAACAATTGAAGACAAACAAAAAGATCATTAACCATTTCACTCATAATAAGGAAGAAAATTACATAGGAGAGAATATGTTTAGGAACTAGCATTTTCATTTATAATTTTTTTCTACTGTAAACTATTTAAGATTGTTAAAAACTAACTCACACCCTAGACTCCTTACTAAACTATTCATTTGTGCATTAGTTTACATTATGCTATTTCATGAGCTTAGTTTTCTCACTTAGACCACTTTGCGACTCAAAAATCGAACCCCTGTAACCAACCTTGAAATCCCTTTTATAGAATAAGGGAGCAACAAGCAACAGGTTGAATTACAATTACATTTCATTTCACAGACATTTCATTTCAGGTTTAGAAACCTCCTAGATGATTACACTTAATCATTTCATAATAGGGGAGAGTAAAATACAAAACTCCACATAATTTAGTTGAAGTAGACTAGCCAGCCTTCCAAAAGGCACAATTTGTTCCTACAGTAGTGCCAAAATACCTTGCCCTTGTTGACCAAAGAATATTCTTGGTTAGTAGCCAAAGCAAAAACTTATATACTACCCAGAAAAGGAATACTTTCCATTGAAGTTAAGGAGTCTAACACCTCTCCTCCACACTAGCCAAAATTATTTCCACATAAACATTAAAGACAAAATACCATGTAGATATGGTGAAGAGGACAATCCTGATGCAGTGGTAATGGTTTCATCAAGAACAAAAATAGGGCAGGGATTCTACTTTGAGTTGCCAACATCAAAGTATGCCTACCCACTCCTTGTTCATGATGAAACTAGAGGATCCATCACTCCTCCCTCATCAGAGTCTTCATATGACACCAAAAAAATAAGGTAATGGCCATACTCTGGTTTAGTATCACCTCCACCATCCGAAGGGCTATCTGAAACCTCAATGGGAGAATTGCATCTCCCCAAGAGGCCTTATGATACTTGTTTCTTTTCTTTGCTTTCTTCATAGGATCAATTGATTCCTTCCCTTTAAACTTGACCAATTCTTTTGAAACAGTCCTACTTCTCAAATTGTACATGCTCCTGAAAACAATAATCTTATTTTTACCATGGGAATTTCTCCTACCTTTTGGGGTTTTAGAGGTCTCAAGTACTTCTTGCTCAGCCATAGAGATACCCTCTTGAAATTCAAACACACTAGAAGTCTCTTAGACCTCCTAGTTCCAGTTGAATAGACACACCTGACTTACCCATTCTCAAAAGACATAGGGTGAAGACTAGAAAATCTAGATTGCAAGGAGACTCACCAATTTAAGCTCCTAAATTGAACTTGTAGAAAAGAAAACCCACAAACCCAGACAATTTCAACTAGCCCTAGTGATAATTACAGTTAATCACAACTCTCACTATCCAAAAATATGAAACTCTCAAACAAACTAATGCATGAATCAAACAGAGCTCACATGAAAATCAATTTACTAGGGATGGACACTTCAATACCTTTTCAATTAGAACAAAGACTCACATTCTTTCTCTCTGGTTCACACTTCTTAATTCTAGATGGTTGAAACTAGTGAGATAAAATGACAGGAAAATTCATATTAAGTAGGAAATTAGGAGTGTGTTGTCATTAATGATTGAGGAGAGCTTCACGCAAGAAAGCTGAAAACTTATCCTCTTAGCTTTGAATCTAGACCATCAATCGTTTAGGATTTAAAACACCATCAATGGAAATCCTTAGGTATTGTTTCTAACTTTAAAAACTTGTTCCTCAAAAGTGGTGATACCACCTTGGAAAGATGCCATGTTTTCCCCTTAACTTTATTAGTCATTCTTGATCTTAAAATCAACATGCATCACCATCTTGGTCCATGCCTCTTCATTTATATCGGTGAAGTAGAAATATCTGACATTGAAGAAAATATTCCCTAAAACATCCCATCACTTGTCGCAAATCTATCCAACCCTTCTAGGGCTCAATCAATGATGAGAGCATTGGCACAATGAAAATTTGACCACTGGATCATTATGCTTCTTGGAAATCTTCACCTCACATCACACGTCACTGATTTATGTTTCAAATTTGACACCATATCAGTGATGGATGAAAAATGAGGGAATCAAATTAGCCCATGTGCATCTTCCTTTGAAATCAATGGTCACAAACATATTGCTCATTCACCCCATTCAAAATAATGATGGCTCACATTAACTAGTGACCTCATTGGTTATCGCTAATTTGAAGAAGACAAGTGCACAACCATCCACGATGAGCAATGGAATGAAATTCAAAGAGCCCTGAGGTCATCCCTCATCGCTAATTCAAAACTCAAAACTATAGAGCCATTAGCGATAGTAAAAACCTTCAGCGATACAAGGAAAAACTCACATCATGCATCCTTGACATGAACCAAATGTTCTCAAAGCCATTCATGATGAGTGATGGACAAAGGCGGTGGACAAGACTTATGTGAAATAATTTGGCACGTGCTCGTAAGTTGTATTTGAGGAATGGGAATGCCTAGGATAATGTATAAAAATCCCTCAAAGGACTTTAAAAAATATTATTTCAAAGGAAATTATAATATCCCAATAAGATCAATTGATCAACCTTATAAAGAAAAATATTTTGGACCTAGGCACAAGGGTCGGTAACTTCACAAGCTTCAATGACTCAAGATATTTTAGGATGATTGGGGATGGGCGATAAGAGGTCAATGATAGATCATAACATTGACAAGGGATTTGATTTAAGGGTTTCTCAGGAGAGATTTTGATAGCAAAATACCAAGGCAATATAAGTGGGAAAAACCTTGAGTCCAAATATTTGAAGCTAACTGAAATTTGTAGACTTTAGGAATGGAACCAATTTTTTTTTTGGGGTTCCATCAAATCCCAAATCCAATAGTACCATGAAGGTAATGAAGGATCCTCTTAGTTGCTTTCCAATGTATCTCAATAGGTTCCTACATAAATCTTGAAACCATGCCTACTATATAGGCAATCTCTAGCCTAATATGAGTCAAGTATATAAGACTACCAATAATATGTTGATACAATGTAGCATCAATGAATGATGTAGTATGTAATAATTCTTAATCTTGAATTTATATAGAAAGAGATTCATAGATGGTTTGCAAGTATTCATGTGAAACTGTGCAAGTAGATTGTGAGTATACTTAGGTTGTGCAAGAGTGATCCTTGAAAACAGACTGTGAAATCTCAATACCAAGGAAGTAGTGCAATAAAAAAAATTCTATCATGTCAAATCTATCCTAAAGTGATTTTTTTCACTATTGCAATGGAAGATGAAGTACTCCTAATAATCAAAAGATTGCCAACATATACAACCAGTATCAAAATTGAATCATTATACTAGAATAGATACACATTCTGATTTGAATAGAATCTGGTAAAACTTGGAGATAGGAAGTAGGAATCCATGTTGGCATACCCAACCCTATGGGCTTGTTTGAGGCCATGAAGTGATTTGCTAAGTCTACAAGCTAAGGATGAATCCTGAATAAACCCTGGTGGTTGTTATATGTAGATTTCCTCCTCAAGGTCTTTATGAAGAAATACACTCTTCATATCCATCTAATGTACATCCCATCCATGTGTTGTGTCTATAGCTAGTGTAAGTCAAATTGAAGTCATCTTAGTAATTGGTGCAAAGGTATTTGTATTGCCAATACTTGCAATTTATAAAAAACCTTTGGCAACTGACCATTCTTTGTACTTATCAACTAAACCATCTACTGCAAATTTAGTTTAATAAATACATCTACATTGAATTGTCATCCTTCCCTTAGGAAGTGAAGTCAAAAATCATGTGTGATTTATAATCAAGGAATAATATTCCCCATCCATAGAAATATCTCACTCTAGTATGCCTGATGTCTCTCTAAATGTCTATGGATCACAAATTGAAGCAAATAACACATGTGGCCCCTTAAAAATCTTCCTGAATTTGTCTACTATTTGCTAGATCTTGTATCTCTATATCTTCCCTTTGTATAGTGTGAGACGTGGGTGATTATGGTGTACATATATGAAATTCAAATTCAATCCTTGAACTAGATGAAGATGAACCTTCATCTTTGTCATCACTGTGAGGATTGGAAGAAGCTACTACACTAGAAATATATTGAGAATGGTTTGAATCACCAGTACTATAATCAAGATATGGTGAGTCCGCAATATGTTGATAAGTGTCAATTATAGTTTCAAGAGATGTTTCTTGAATATTAACACATCTCTCAATAAACAACTCATGTGTGGTAGGGTGGAGTAGGTGATATCCTCTTACACCATCTACATATCCAACAAGGATGAAAGGTTTGGATTGTGGATCCATAGCCTTATGATGTTTCAAAATTTGTTGTCATGGCATGAGAGCCAAAAACATTGAAATGATCAATTGTTGGTTTCCATCCTTTCCAAGCTTCATAAAATTAGATTGAATCACAAAAATAGCCTTCGCTTTTAAAGATCTATTTTTTAGTTTGATTTTATTGAGGATTATATGGAGCTATGTGTTGCAGATCTATCCTTTCTAATATGAAAAATTTCTCAAAATGGTTGTTGACATACTCACCCACATCATTTGTTCGAAGAACCTTGATTACTTTTCCTGATTCTTTTTCAGCAAAATATTTGAAATCTTGAAAAGATTCAAACACTTCTAATTTTTTTCCTAAGTAGACTCATGTAAAACATGAGAGATCATCAATAAAGGTGAGAACATATCTATCCTTTCTAAAATATGGATGGGGAAAAGGTCCTAAAACATCACTGTGAACAAGTTCTAAAACTTGTGTTGCCCTCCATGATTTTCCTTTATCAATTTTTTCTTCTAGATGATTTTTGAGTTCACAACCTTCACAAAGCCATTTAGAAAATTTAAACTTAGGTAATCCCTTGACCATATTATGTTGACATAGTTGTTCAAGATAGTGGTAGTTAAGATGGAAAAACTGCTCATACCATAATTTACTAACTTCATCTAAATGAGTTAGTAGTGCTTTTGGAGAAGGTATATAATTTGGATTAGTAATTTGCCCCCCCTATGGCTACCAATTTTTTTCCTTTTAATTATCTTATCTCAATTTAATTTAAAGAGAAGTGTACTCTCATTCCCTTCACTAAATGAGTTATTTGATACACTTAAAGGAGATTAGTTGATAGTGAACACTTAGAACATTTGAAAATGTTCCTCCTTCAACTTCAACAGACCTCTCCTTTTTACCAATGTTGGAGTATCATCACCGAAGGTTATTGTGGACATACTAGATGGATCTAAGGATGAAAAAATACTTGTGAAGAACCCATATGGTGTGAAGAACTTGATTCTATAATCCATGATGGAGATAAATATTCTATATCAACCAAGGCTTTACCCTATCATTTCTCTCTGTCCTTAGTATTTTCCTGAGTTGATGAAAATGCCTTGACAGAATTAGGTATCCCTATATTATTCTCTTTGAGAATTTGTTGTAGAGAACCAATTTGTTTCCCCATGTATTAATGTTCACCATGTCCAATGTTTTTACAAAATGCAAATTTAACTCTCTACTTACTCTGAGAGGATTTATTGGAGTTGCCAATTTTTCCTTCTTTCTTAACTTCCTTATCCTTTTTAGTGTTCTTCTTATCCTGTTTTGAAGTCTATTGTGTTTCATTCCTTGTAAGTAGGGCTTGAGGCTAAGTAGACTTCAAATTTTCCATTTGAATTAAATTTTTTTGCTCCCTTGTGAGATCAACAATAAAGTTATAAAGTGTGGGCATTGACCATGAGGCTCCAAGAGCCCTTTTAGTAGAGTAGAAAGTTGATACAAACATAAAAAAAATTGGACCTAGCTTGGAAAGTACAAAAAGGATTAATTGATCCTCTTTCTTGTCAATTCCACAATCTTTTAACTGCAACTTTAAAGATTTAAATTTATTGAAGAAGTCTTGTAAAGTTGTAAAACTCCTAGGACAAAAACCTAAGATTTTATTTTCCAACTCGTGGTTTCTAAGTTCATCTATTTTCCCAAATAGTTTTTTCTAAAGCTTCCCACACTTGGTTGGGTGTTGTCAATTTCTCAACATGGAATAATAATTTAGGACACAAACTTAAACATAGAAAGCCAAATGCTTGATCACACTTATTAAAAAACTTTTCTCTTTCTTTGTTCCCATGGTTACCCTATATGAACCTTTGTTCTTAAGCATAATAATTACTTTCATCTTCCAATAATGATAATTTAAAGGTGTTAGGGGTAGTATAGTAACATTAGAATCCATGATGCTAGACTTTAGATAGTTTCTTTTTAGAAATGTGGAAATGAAGAACTTATAAATACATGCAAAAGTGAAGGGAAAATACAACACAAAAAATCACTTCTTCATGAAGTTTGAAAATGGACCACACACAAAACCCCCTTGATTATTTGTTCCCCCAGAATTTGACACTTTATAGGAGTGTGTGTAACTAATGCAATAGAGACATAAATGAGAAATTTATAGAATGAGTGTGATATTATGCTCTTTGGACTCGTGGTGTAAAGATATGCAATTTTTTAGAAAATGGCACTCAAATTTGAGTTAGTGAGCAAAAGTTTGACATTATGAATTTTTCCACCTATTACAAAATATTTCCCTTCTTACAAAATAAATTTTTAGATTTTTAGAAAATAAAGTTTTTGCACCAAAAAAATAGAATGGAAGGGAAAAAATAAGAGAAAACTTAAGCCCCCTTGTGTTGGAAAGAAGCAAGGGCTTAAATTATATATGACTAAGGGCTTAAAATTGCAAAATATTGCCTAAAATGCAGGCCTTTGCCTTCAAACGACCCTCCACAAATTCAAATGCAACCTAAGAAAGGTTGAATCGAGGCCTTTAAAATGATTAAATGGCCTAAAAAATGAAACACTACGCTTTAATTGATGCTTCAAAAGAAAGGAAGAAACTGTAGTGGTTACAGAGACAAGTCTTACACAATATTTCTTCTAAATACAAAATAAATGAATTCATCTCATGGCCTGGAAAAATCCACGTCTAATTCTAATACCATGAAAGAACTTGCAAATATGAAGATTGAAAGCAAGCATATAATGAACACAGGATTGCATAATAGTCAACCAAGTAAATTAGGCAAACTAAGTGTACATAAATAGGAGTGAAGGAGGTACCTAACCTCCATGAAATAAGGACATGACTCCTCATTCATGGAGTGGTGGTGAGTGCCTACCAAAAATGAAGAGGTTATGAAAGGAAATCGACACCTCCTAGGACACATATCTACATTAACATCTCACAGAGAAAGGGTCAATGGGATGCCTAAGTAGGCTTAAAGTCTAAGTGTATGCATAAAGTGCAATATATACACTAACACCTTTATGCTTCCACCCCTAGGTGTTTGAAATGTATGTTGCATCAAGATAAATTCTTCATCATAGTTCTCAAAGATAATTCTACCATTCCGTTACATTTTATTTAGTATTTTATCATTTAATTATTCTAATTTATTGCCTAGGTTATGTTAATTGATTTTGTTAATTAATTAGCCTACAATAAACATTTAATGTTTTTTTATGATTTAATCTACACTAATCGAATATATGCAATCAAATAGGGAAAAAAGGCTAAAATTAGCTAATTACAATTGAAAATAGGAAATTTAACAAATTTTTTTAGAAGTCGATTGAGATAGAGGATCACACTTATCTTAAAAAATGATGATTAAAGATCAAATTGTCAAAATTATTGAACTTGTCTGATGAATATAATGCCTCTCTATTATTAGCTTATCTGAAAGTTTATATTGGATCTTTTTTCGATATCAAAGGATAAGTTTGTGTCAATAGAAATAATTTGTAGTTACAAATTTATATTTTAGATCAATATTGATCCTAAATACCAATTATATTTTTTATTTGTAAATTCACTTCATGTGTGATCCTAAGCTCTTCTCCTCCAAAATTCTTGGGGACCTAGCTTGGTATTTAAAATTAGCTTTTAAAGGGTTGTTGTTATGACATGAGGATTTTTCACCTAGATTAATCCCCAAAAATTGAATAATGTATAAAATATTAGGCAAATGCTACAAATTGTTTCTCTTTTTTTATTGCACCAAATCAAAAAAATTTGCTATTAATTTCATGAGTGTCCAATAATGATGTACTCTTGAATTATTTAGGGGATTAGGAGATATGAATTCTTAATTATTAGAATAAATGTATTAAAATATTTATATAATATCACATAACATCATATTGTGCTAAATGTGTGTTTAGTTGACTCAAGGTGCAAGGGTTAAGGGGCTAGTTGATCAAATTTAAATTTTATAAAGGGATAAGTTTATGATTGCGAGGTCACCCTTGTGACTATAGTCTTTCCCTAGAATGAGATAATATTAAATGTAGATGGAAACAACTAAATGGAAGTAGTTCATGAATAAGTGTGATAAGTTGATGGATAAGGTGTATGTGTGTGTATGTGTAAATAGATTCAAAAAATAAGGGAATGAGTCCAACTTGGCACAAGATCAGAACATTTTCCATGATATATGTATTAAAACATCAACTCAAGGTAGACATAAAAATAAATAAAAATGCCATGGGTATATGAAATTCATTGTTATGATTATATATATTTATTTAATTTCCCTTGTAACCTATATCTCCTCTTAGTATTTCTAGAGAAATAATAAATGCATATAACTATCATGACAATTTTACTATGAAATATATTCCCCTTCTCTATGTTTTATTTATTTTTAGATCTAAAATAGATTTATATAAATATAATCATGAAAATTCTACTCAAATATATAATTTTTGATGATTATTAGGATCAATTGAAGAGATTCTATGAAAAAAAATATTTTATGAGCATTTTAATCAAATTTTTTTCACTTTGTGATCTATCATTAGTATAAATTAAGAGAGAATATGATAGATCATAAAGTGTGATCTTAATGATGGATCAGAGATTATGATCCAAATGATAATTAAAATTATATCATTTTGAGAAGGAAAACAATATCAAATAGACTCTCCACTACCTAAACATTTTTTGCTAGGCTTTCAACTCCAACATTCAATGATATGAGACCTTTTGTTATGAATAATCATTCCTTCCCAAGTCAGGGTGGCTTGACCAATTTGATTGGAAATGGATTGATCATGGGGAGATTTTCCATTTTCTTGGAACTACCTTTGCTTTCAATTCCACTCTTGTGGAGCTTTGATAAGATTATTACAAGAATTGAGAAGAAATTGCACTACTGGATTACCAAGCCTCTCACTATGGTAGGGAAATTTAAAACATTATCTAAGGTTTTGGAGGTCACTCATGTTAGTTATTCTTCATGTTGGGTCCCTTCTAAGGCTTCTTATTTGGAGGTTGAGAAGGTCCTTAGAGATTTTATATGGGCTTCCAATGATGGGCATCAAGGATTCTATTATGTTATTTGAGAATTATTTTGTCTACCTTGTGAGGTTGGAGGGATTGGTTTGATTTCTATTTGTCATCAAGGTATTGCCTTATGTTCCAAGTGGATCATAAAATCTCTTCAAGGTAATAAATATTGGAAATTTCTTGTTCACCACTACAATTAAATTAACACACCTCAAGGTCATCCAACCTAGAAATGTTTGGATTTAGGAACTATTCTTACCATGAGGGAAATTGTTTCCTTTCAAGTAAATTTTGTTACCAAAAGTATTTGGAAGGATTGGGAAGTTGTCTAACCCTAGCTTCACTAGGTTGGAGATGATTTTTGTAATGATTTATCAATTAACGAATACTCTATTTCTTGGCCCCTGGTTCTCATATCTCAAGGGAGATTTCTTGCTCAATTAGCATGGATTCATGCATTGAAGTTATTAAAATGGGGAGTGCGGGTTTTACTAGATTTCATTCATTAAGTGACCAAGAATTTTCTTCCTTGGTCAAAACTCAAACTTAAATTTAGGTGTTCTAATTAGGACCAAGATAATTATTATATATTTATTGATGGTATCCCTCCATCTAGATGGTTCACAAAGATGGAACGAGTTGTCTCAAACCATGGTGGAAGGACTGGAAGTAGTATCTAGACACCCCCTTTCTGAATTACAAACCTTGCATGGGTTATTCTTGGCTATCTCCATGCTTATATGTGGTTGATCAACTCAATATATGTTAGCAACTTTAGTCCTCTCTTGGGACCTAAAAAAAAATTGTAATATGTTTGGTCCGCGATGCTGGAGTATAAATTGGCTCAGTTTTCTTGGTGATTGTTGTAGCAAGCCTACCTGTGGGGACTTGTCTTTCCCAAATGGGATTTTCCTATCTCCATTGTCCTTTTTGTTGATAGTTTTAATCCATCAAGAATCTCTTTTCATTCTACTCTCAGGCTCAAGAAGCAGGAAATGAGATTTATAATTTTTTCAAATATTTTAGACCTACTCCATTTTCTTGGCACATGGTTTTGTTTGGAGATTGGTTTTCTCTGAAAAAATTATACCTAGAATTGAAATTCATTTAGAGTAGAAATACTTTTTATTACTTAGAAATATATGAATTCTTCTCTTTTTAATCAATATGTATTTTATAAGTATTTTTCCTTCTACACTTTAAAGCTATCATTTTTCTCTAATGTTCTCATGTAGATTCAAGTGAAAGCTAACAAATTTGCACTTGAAGTTACCCATCTCCAAGAGCTACTAGACCACCAAGGCAATGCCCTTGCATTATTTTCTGGGTTCCTCCAAACTCCACCTCCCCAAGTAGGGATGTCAGTGCAGATGCAACCAATTAGTTAGGTGTGATCATGGTTCTCATTCCCATGGTTCATTGCTTCAGAATCCTAGGGATTTTATTGCATGTGGAGGATGCTGCCAACCTTCTTATCCTCCATCTCTCAAGAAAGATGCTAGTTGGTAAAACACTGGAAAATTTGTTCATTTGCAACTCGCCATTTCTCTAGTATGTGCTCAACAACCTTTTGAGGATAATGAGTATGGCAATATTCCTCTCATTAGTTGGGAGTTGATTAATGATGCCACCATCAAGGATGTTTGGGTGAAGCTTGATGATCAAGATCCTCTTCACCTACCTTGCGTAACTTTGGTTGCTTAGGTTTTTTGTGGGCTTGACCCCTAGTTTATTGTAATATTCTTAGATTTTGTGGGTGTGCAATCTACCACCTACTCTTTTTGGGAATATTATATTTTTTTAATTTTGTTAATATAATGTTTAATAGAAAATATTCATTAAAAGATCTCGCACAATTTCTTCTCTAAAATCTATAAAAAAATATATTTCAAACTGATTCCCCTTCTCTATGCATATTTTATAAAATACTTTTTTATATATAATATAATATATATATATATATATAATTATAATTACAAAGATAGACAAATCAAAAAAATGAACCCATAAAGAAAAGCTTTCTCAAATTGAACAAATTCTCTTACATGAATGATGCCCCAAACAAACCTTAACTCACCTTCCCGACTTAAAATAAATCCCTTTTAATTCATCTCCAAATACACCAAATTAACATAAATTCCATTCAATTCAACTTCAGATAACACAAATTAAAATGAATTTATTTCAATTAAATAGATTTATATATTAGATTTCCCCTTTTTAAATTTAATTTAAAACTTTAAATGTTTCCTTTATCTCTAACCTATTTTAGAATGTAATATTTTTCTTCTTTAATATTTTACGTTGAATCTAATCTTCATTTAAAACATCAACTAGTAGATAGGCCCTTTGTGATTTATCTTTCATGAGAAATTGAACAACCAGAAATCTAAAGGACCTTACCACCGTAAATACTTCAATGGTGGTGCTATACAATTATTTTAATCCTTACTATATATGATCCCAACCTACTATTTTTTTCTTTGATTTTGAATTCTATTTCCTATGAATTGAGGATTCTAATTTCATTAGGAGTAAGAGATGTATTTATAGATCTTGAAAGAATTTTAAAAAAATAACACTGGATAAATACAGATAAAATAACTTTAAATAATTTTAAAAGTAAATAAAATAACTCTTTAACTAACTTTATATTTTCTATAAGTCAATGTTTTTAAGTTTTAAAGCAGTTTGCATAGTGCGTATATTTCATTGATTTAGTTTTAGTTTTTAGCTTTTTAAGCTTTAAAACTGTTCACTGCATCTTTCATTAGGTTTTGCTTTTAGCTTTGTTTTTAGTTTTTTTTTTAGTTTTTCTTTTGTTTCTTTCAGCAGCATGATCGCTGTTTTTTGAAAACTCTTTTATATAGAGTTGTTTGTAGCAGAATTAACATACAGTTGAATAATATTTTCAGAATTATTATTTTCTCAGTCTGCTGTTCAATTTTCAATTTGTTGTTCAAGTGTTAGTGCTTAAATTTCATTCTTTCAGTATCCGTATTTGCAATGGAAGAAGCTCAGCTTCGATTCGGAGTCCTAACCTCTGCAGATGTCAAAATTTGGTTAACAGGCCCAAATAAGGAAAAATACGAAAGAAATCCAGTTTTTCTCCATTCTGTGATTCTCAAAAGATCGGAGCTTTTTAGAGTCAAGATGTCTGAGCGCTGGAAATCGGATAAACCAGGCGAACTAAGAGTAACTACTTGTCATAATTTCGATGACTATGTAAAATGCATTGAACTCATGTATGGCGAGCGGGTGTATTTCTCCAATGTTGAGCAATGCCTTGATATTCTTTCAGTTGCTTCTGAGTTGTTGCTGATGACTGCATCAACAAATGTATGCAATATTTGGAAGCAGTTCGTTGGAGCTCTGAGCAAGAGTCCCAAATTCGAGATGTGCTTTCTTCTCTAGGATTGAAACTTTTACCAGATTTAGCTGACAGGCTTGATAAAAAGAACGGCGAAGATATATTTTTTATGGAAAGGATTATCAGTGAAATGGTATCTCTTATTATAGACCAGAAGGCCAGCGGAAGAAACCGGAGAACTGCGGAGAAATATATAGCGGGCATATTGGAGGAAGATTCATCTAGAGAAGTTGTGGAAGTATGCGGGCGTGTGCTTCTGCAAGAGTTCAAATCATCCATCCAATTTCGTAATATCTTTCCTATGAAGCTGCTGTTTAAACATATCAAGCATTGTGATGGAGATATACTGGAAGCTGCATTCATCGCTTTTTGTGAAGATCCAGAATTTACGGAGTATGTAAGGGTGATAGAATTTGATAGAAATGCGGCGTTCTACATATTAATCCGTTTTATGCACGCCATAGGAGACGGAAAGATAGTAGTTTCAAGAGCTTCTCGAATTTCTTTTCTCACAACCTGGCTGCCAATCATGGGAGAATTGTGCTCTAAAAGACTACCAATCATGGGAGAATTGTGCTGTAAAAGATCCCGCATGCGTGGTGAGCTAGATAAAGCAGTTCGTAACGTCGTTGAGAGCCTCCCTCTTGTTGACAGGAGACGTATTTGCCTGGAATGGACAGGGGTTTACAGGAAATTTAACATCGACATCGCTACGCCATTTACTTTGTTTAAAGGTCTGCAAGACAAATCGACATCAAAGGACTAAGTTATATATTTTGTTTTCGTTTGTAGATGTTTGGGCTCCGCTGTATTGGCATGCCTACCGCTGGCTATTTGGCTAGAGTTGGTGTTTGAGCTATGGTAGTTTTTTAATTTGTAAATAGTCTGCAATGCTGAATGTGTTTTGATCACAGAGAAGTCAGCATACTCATTTTCTTGTATTTGTCGCTTGCCTGATACAGTTAATGCGATATGAAAAAGTTCTCTTAAATTTTCAATTATGTCTTCCATACTCTTTAATAAACAGATCAACTTAACTGAAAGGACAAGTTATTATTAAGCACAGCAATTTGCATAATTTTATGCAATCTTCATTATTGTGAGGGAAAACAAGCGTATATGTACGTAGTTAATATACGTGTTTGTGAAATGATTTTATTTGTGTTAATGGAGGATTTGGTGGAATATTGATTTTGAAAGTGTATGTGGATAATTTTGGTAGTAATTTTTTTTTACAATGGTTGGATTATTTAATATATATGTTTGTGCAATAATTTTATTTGTGTTGCATTATTTGATAAAGTATTGATTTGAAAGTGTATATGATTAATTTTGGTAGTAATTTTTAAAAATGGTTTAATTGATTATGCATCAATTTTTTAATTTTCATTTTAATCAATATTTAGTATTTTGTGAAATCTTCATTATTTGTATAATTCAAATATTTAGTTTGATTTTTTTAAAAAGTTAATTAATATTTATTAAATATATAATTGTAACAATTAAATAAAATGTTTCATTTTTGTGAGATGGATTTATTAGAATCATTATTTGTAAAATAAGATTCAATAATTTTGATTTGAAAAGTACAAAATTAAATCTTGATATAAATATTTTAATTAAATAAATGTCATTATTTATAATTAATCTAATTACGACATTACAATGGCATCCACCAAAAATCAATGTGTAAGGAAAAACTCTTCAGCTAAAAATTGATGTTCAAATGACATGCAAATCCATATCCACTCTTAAATCTTATCTTCTTATCTTTTGAAAAAAAAACCTTGTCATTATTGTTAACTTCCTAAAATAAATTTTAAAAATAGTTTTCTTTTGTGAAAGTTGTCTTGTTGAAGATTCTACTTTTTGAATAAATAAAAAATAAAAAATAACTCTTAAATAAATATAATATAACTTGTCAAGTGGATTGTGCTTAAATGACAAATTCATAAGATTCTAAAGAACAAGATCCATGTTTTGGTCTCTCAAGTGACAGGTAAGTTGGAATTACAAATGATGACTCTTGGACTTCCATTACAACAACTTCAATATTATTTACAATTAATATAATAAATATTTTATAATGATAATAAAACACAAACATCATGCCATAACTATATAAATAAAATTTTAAAAATAACCATTAAATAAATACAATATAACAGTTCAATTGGGTTGCGCTTAAAAGAAAAATTCATAAGATCTTCAAGAAGAAGATCTGTGTTTGGGTCTTCTAAGTGACATGTAAGTTGGAATTACAAGTGATGTCTCATAGACTTCTATTATAGCAACTTTATGTTGAAGGGGATGAGACCTTCTTGTGACCTCCATAGTTGTGGGATTAGTCTAGAAAGTCTCTTACTAACAAGAAAAACTCTTAAATTAATAACCTAAATATAAAATAAGTAAAATAATTCTCTCAATAAATAAACTTAAATAAAAATTGATGCTCATTTTTAATGTTGCACAATTCAATATTTGAGGAGTGGAGACATATATTATGAATGGTAAATACCTTCCTATGTATACTGCTGGAAAATTGCACAGTCATAGCTTAGAAATGAAAGGGGAGAGGGGCCAATAGTTGTGCATGGTCCAATTATTGTTATAGCACTTATGCTTATAATATTCAATCTTGCTAGATATTTATACTATATATTGTAAATAAATATTCCACATGTAAATTAAAAAATAGTTGGCATGAGTTTTCTACAGTCCATAAGATAAAATAGAAAGGTTTTGGATTAAAATGTGAATGAGTTTCAATCAACATTTTCGGATCACACTCACATCATTAGGAAGAGGAGAATGTGAAAAATGGATTACAGATAAGGCCTAAAAAGGAGGGGAAGATGAGAGGAAGAATAAAATAACTAAAAATAAAATTTAAGTTGACCAATAAAGAGAATGGAAAATAAAATAAAATGAAAGACTCAAAAATAAACTAATATAACATAAAAATAAGGGAGTGAGAAGCAAAACTAACATATAAATATGACAATCTAAGAGGATAAAAAGGAATAAAAAGAAAATACAAAAAACTAAGAATAAGAAATAAGAAAAAGACAAAAGATAAAGTAAAACCATATATATAAATAAAGAAACAAAATACAAATAATATATATATGATCATAAAATTAAAAAGCCTTTATAAATAAAATTATTAAAATAAATAAACATATATAAAAAGGGGGGGTGCGCATTTAGAAAAAATACTCAAAGCATTATATTGAGGGGCTATCCCAAAAAATATCTAAGATCCTTCATAAAAAGGCCTTTCAAACCCCTCTCAACTCTTAGAACTCGCTTCCCCTCCCTTAAAGGCTCCAAGGAACTCTTTCTAGATTTGAGAGTCTATAAGGTTGTATGTTTTTGTGGTATTCCTTATATAGGGGAAATGGGCCACTCCCTTAACACAAGAATCAAAGAGCATTGCACGGACATCAGACATGAACCTGTTCTCAAATTAGCCCTAGCAGAACACTCTTCTTCTAAACACCACATCTATCTTGAAAACACTCAAATCTTATTCAAAGAGGGCAACTTCTTTAAAAGGAAGCTCAAAGAAGCCATTACGATAAAAAATAACCCCTCAAATCTTAATCGTGATGATGGGTGGAAGTTGAGCCATTCATGGAACCCCTTGTTATCCAACCTTAGATCTCACCATCTTCCCTCCTCTAGATAGTTTCCTGCCCCTCTCATGTCCCCCTTTTCCCTCCCCTCCCGCTTTGTTGGTCGTGCTTCATTTGCTCTGGTATCCGTTGGCTCGGGGTTGACCTTGTCTTTGTCTTCTTCTTCATGTCTCAGGTTGTTTTTGGGTCCTGTCCCCCCTTTTGTAATTCTTTTCTTTTCTCTTTTTTTTCTTTTTTTTATCTCTTTCTTTTTTGCTCTTTTCTCTTATTCCTTTTTCCTTTTCTTTCATTTCTTTTTTTTTTTTAATACATTTTGTTATATATATATAATTTCATATTTATTGATTTATTTATATATATAAATATAAATATAAATATTTTATTTTTATATAATTATAAATATTATCTTGTTATTTCTTTTATATACATATATATTATTTTTTTTATTCTTTATATTTTTCATTTCTTTGAATATCATTTATTTCATTTCTTTGAATTTTGTATCTCTTTCTTTCATTCTCTTCTATTCAAAAAAACTTCATTTATATTTCATTATTTTTCTTATTTTTTTCTTATTCATTTCATTATATTATATTATATAAGCAAAATAATGTAATATATATTTCTTATTTCATTTCTTTGAATATTATATATGTCGTTTCTTATTATATTAATATTCTTTGAATATTGTTAGTATATGTTTTTTTTTTTTATATTATATAAGATTACATGTTATAGAATAAAATTCATGTTATTTTATATTTCTTTTCTTTGAATATTTTTCTCTCTTTCATTCATTTCTTTATGTTTTTTTGCATATTTATTTCTTTATTTTTCTTATTCATTCCTTACTGTTTCTCATATATATATATATACACACACACTCTCTTTTTTTCGTTTTCCTTCTCTCTTTTTTGATCTCTTTCATTTATTTTATTCCTTTATTTCTTTCATTTTTTTGTCTTTTTATTTATTTCTCTATTTCTTTTATATTTTATTTGTATTTTTTTCACCTTGTTTCTTTATTCACCTTTAGTTTTCCTTCTCTTTTTTATTTATTTCATTTCTTTGTTTCTTTTTTTGTTTCTTTTATTTATTTTATTCCTTCCTTTTCTTATTTCTTTTATTTGTTTCTTTCATTTGTTACATTTCTTTTTAACTCTTTCTCATTTTAATTCTTCTCTCTTTTTATTTGTTTTATTTGATTCTTATAGTCATTTTTTCTTCCTTATTTGTTTTCTTATTTATTTTCTTCTTTTGTTCTTTTATTTTGTTTCTTTTGAATTTATCAATCTTTTAAGCATTTCTTTAATATTGTTGTTATTTAATTGTTCTTTCTTTTTTGATTTTAATCTCTTTTTGTCTTTAGTGCATTGGTCCTTCTTTTGCTCCTTCAATTTTTTGTGTTAAGTATTGTAATTTTATTTTTTATGTTCATTACCCTTGGTTTCTCTTCTTTTTTCCCTTATTTTAAAAATTGTCTTGTCTTCTTGGCTTGCATGCAACCTTCTCCCTCCTTTTATGATCTTTTAAAATGTGTTCTAAGTCTGCAACTATCTATTTTTCTCCTTATGCTCTCTACTCATCTTGATGATGGATCACAGAGTGTGATCCGAAATGTTGATCTAAAAAATTGTACACAATCAAATCCAAAATTCTTGAACAATACAATATGGATTATGGAAATTTGATATCATTAACTCAAAGCATTACTTAAAAATAAGACACTAAAAAATTACTAGGAAATGCTTTTAAGTAATGCTTTGAATATTTTTACTAAATAGGCACCCCCTTTTAATATGTTTATTTATTTGAATAATTTTATTTATAAAGCCTTTCTAATTTTATGATTATATATATATAATTTGTATTTGTTTCTTTATTTATCTATATGGTTTTACTTTATGTTTTGTTTTTTTACTTCTTATTCTTATTTTTTTATTTTTCTTTTTATCCTCTTAGATTGTTGTATTTATATCTTAGTTTTGCTTCTCACTCCTTTATTTTTTATTTTTTATATAGTTAATTTTTTAGTCTTTCATTTTATTCTTTTTTCCATTCTCTCCTTTTTGTCAACTTGAATTGTATTTTCAATTGGTTTGTTCTTCCTCTTATCTTCCCCTCCTTTTGAAGACCTTATCTAGAATCCATTTTTCACTTTATCCTCTTCATGATGATGGATCACTCAGTGTGATACCGAAACATCGATTGAAACTCATACACAGTTTAATCCAATTAAAATATTATCAAACATTTATCAAAATGAACCCATACTTGAACATGTGAGAATCTATGAATGTTATATTAAGAAAAAGATAATTAAATTCATTAAAAAATGAAATAAATACCATGACCATAAGGGTAAAGTTCTTTTTGAATATGCTGTGAACCTGGGGACTTAATCATCTAGTTGTACTGATATGGCAACAGCTTATCACGGTATACTTATTGCCACACAAGCGGGACTTTCAAACCTGGCCATAGAGGGGGATTCTAGAAACACAATTCTTATGCTGACGGGGCAGGCTACTCCCTGATGGATTCTTCGGGACCCCGTATCCTCTACACGTAATCTAATGATGGCCCTCAAAAATTGGATAGCTTATCACATGTTCAGGAGTGGTAATAGAATGGCTAATGCGCTCGCTAACATTAACACCTCCACACCAAATTTAGTAACCTGGGATAATTCCTCTATCATCCCAGGGAAAGTGTGTGAACTAATCTTTCACGATGTTGAAGTACTATCAAGTTGAGATTGTGATGGATCGACTGTCAAATCCATTTATTTTTCACCACGATTATCAATTATGGAAAATTAATCCCCTTAGGCTGTGTTCTTTTTATCACAGTCATTGCCGAGAGAGATTCTTGTCTTGTCTTTTTTACAGACTATATTACTCTGCTCTGAAAACTATGAATTTAGCCATGGGAGGTGATTCGTTTCAAGAAGAATCCACGAGCTGTGAGATTTGGAAACAAGACAAGGAGGTCTCGTTTATCATTCAACGGGGTAAGACGGCCTAGTTTATGGAAGGGATGCAGGGGTATGACCCCAAGCTTTCAGTGGAATTCACTACTTCTTTGATGAATGGCACTGTCAATGTGGGTGGTTATTCCTTCATGGTGACCAAAGAGCTTATTGTGGAAGTGACGGGACTTCTACTCGATGGGGTGTGCATTTTGCAGAAGTCCAAGAGCCACTACCAGAAAGACATGGATCGTTTCCTGAGAGAGGGGGAAAAAGTGAATAGACTCCAAAATGGGTTCAATCGTGCTGACCTAGCCGATGTCTGGAGAAATTTTATGGAGATCATCATGAGGTATGTAATGCCGAGGGTAGATTCTGTCGCTTTCATGCTCACTTATTCCCTATGTTAAATCACTTTCGGTACAATGAAAAAATGAATTTCAATTTCTGGATTTTGTCTTCTCTCGAACAATTTGTTAATAACATCTAGGGTAAAGGAAAAAGTATTCCTATTCACCAGGGCTTTATCATTCATCCTTGAAAATTCCAAGATGCTTTATTAGGCCACTATGAAAAATAATACCTTGGTCATTCATGATTCTACTGAATCACCAATGGACCCCAGCTCTTCCATTACCTTACATGAAATCCATCCTACTCATTTTTATACGAGGATTCATGGTAAAGACCCTACTATTGTGTCTACCCCTCCTAACCCCACAAAAAGTGCTCCTCCATCAACACCTACCAAAGTTTTCACCTCTACTTCTAAGGAGGACAACTCGAACGACGAGTCATGGAACCCCACCTTAGATAATTCCCCCAAGCTCACCCTTGTCCATGTCGAGGTCTTAGACATCCCTAACATCCCCTTGATGATATCCCTACCCCCATTGACTCCCCCACCCTCTCCATCAATTTGGAGGGGTCTCATGCCTATCCTAGGGTGGGTTTTAACACCAAGGACTCTGATAACCCCCTAAGCCCAAAAAATGAATGAAATTTTGAAGTGGCTCTTGGGATAGTTGGTCATGGCCAATGAAAGGATCCAAATTCTAGAGAATAAAGTGATGCAGGAGTAGGCCCCTTGGCCAAGGGAAGTGGAGGACTGCAACCATTAGGACTTGATCACTTCCTTTTATAAATCATTCAAGAGATAGGATAATTGGGATAAGGAGGTGGAAGATTTGAAAGCCATTATGGGCATGGAGGAGAAAAATAATTTGCAAATTATGGAAATTGAATCTTGATGCAGAGGTGGCAGCAAATTAAAATGTATTCAAACTCCCAAAAACATAGTTTTCCTCGAGAGAAACTTATTCCAACTAGCCAAACCACAAAACCTCATTTTAAGCCAATTTGAGGAGGGTTTAATGAAAATATGGGTTCCAAGACAAATCAAAACATTCCAGTGCCTCACACATTCATAAAATGACCTTAGAAAACTCAAAACACTATCACATATATAGTTCCAATCACATTTTTCCAAAACCTTACTTTAGTTCCTCAATTTCTCATGGAAACTCATGAAAACACCCTAGGGCATCACCCTAAAACCATAAAAGCTGCATTTCCTATCTCCCAAACCATTGGTACATGTAAAATACCATGAAACAAGTCATTCCACCGAGTTACAGGGCTGGACAGTAGGTGGAATGGCTATAACATCACTTTTACACCAATCAAACCCTCAAATTAGTTAGAAACAGGCAGTCCCAGAAAAATGAAGAGATCTCCCTCAAAACTCAATATTAGAACCTCTAACTAGATTTAAATGAAAGATATTTCATGCCCCTACAATATTATATAAGTCTCAGAGCATATGGTGGTGGTACAGATCCGTACAATGCTTGCAAAGTTCAGGAAAATAGAAAAAACATGGGGTTTCAGACCACCCGGCAGTAAAATGAGGATATCTCACTCGATTCTCAATGAAATAACACCATTCAAACGCCAAAAGAAATATTATTCAATTATCTATCCATCCATTATATGCTTGGAGTGTGGAACAATACGTACAGGTCGTACAATGCTCGTGATCAGCAATTTCTTAATGGAAAACACAAAAAACAACAAATTTCTTATTAGAAACTCATTCCAAACTTCTTCAACAGCCTCCCCTTCGAGATATTACAACAATTTATCATGTTACCACCTGAAAAATACCTCTTGGGGCGTTCAACTTCCATAACCACCCTTTAATTAGATTCTAAAATGACAATTTTGCCAATTTTTTCCCTTAATCACTATCCCATTACAACTTGATCAACTTGATTTTTGCAAATACCACCTAACTGACCTATTAAGCCCTCCAATACATTGAAATTGGTCATTGAGACCTTATTTAACATGTACTAAGACCCTACTCCCCATGTCCCTTAAAACTCATGATTTCACATGGCTTTTGCATTATGAATCAAACTGACAAATTCAACTAAATGACTCAAAATCCTTTCAAATTACATTATGACTGGTCCTTTAGACCTTATTAAGCATAAAATAACAAAAGACACACCTAGGTATCAACTTAGACTTCACAAGGTGTAGGTGCTCCTGCACCAAATCTTTACACAAGAATTAGGAAAAGACCACTCAATGCCTCAGGGTTAGCATAGATTACAATAAGGAAATAATCAACAACACTACCATTACCATTCAGATTTTTCAATAGGAGCTAAGGAAGAAAGAAGGGAAGAGGGTTGTTGAGGAAGGGCATGAGGACAATCACACTCTGAAGAAGGGAAAGGTGGTGGACATTGTGGTCATGGATGCTCTAGAGGAAATGCAGGTTTCTAAGAAATTCCCCTTGTCCTTTGAAGAAAAGCTCCACTTCTTGTCTCAAGAGTGGATGGCTATCAATGGTCTCAACCTGTTGGGAGACTTGTAGGGGTGTCTTTGGGTCTTGTGTTGGTCTCTATTCTTTTTGTCATCTCTATCTTTTGTTGGTTGAATTTTTTGAGTTTTAGCTTTTGTTTTGTTGGGTGCTTCACTTCTCGTGAGACCTTTTTTGTTTTGTAATGGGTATTGGCCCTTCTAGTCTTAATCTAATAAAAATAAATGAAATACATATTTTTTGTCTCAAATAAAATATCATGACTATCCACTATAAATGTATTATTTATAAAGTACGATGCTCATTTAATAAAATAAGATGCTCATTTAATAAAATAAAATGCTCATTTAAACCAGTATTGTTGTCATAGTGAAAAACATTATTCTTAAGTGTAAAACTATTGGGGTAGCAATGCATATACATTGGAGTATTTCAAATTAATAGTTTATCCCATCACAAATATAAAAGGTGAGCACAATAAATACCTTATATTTTGTCATGAAACATGAAGGATTGTAAAAAGGTTTTAGTGTTCAATGGTTGGTCTAGTTTTTATGGATATAAGTTGTATTTTAAATAATAATGTGTTATTTTTATAACAATTTTTTTTTTTGTTTTCAACTATATTGGTCCATTTTTGCTAGATATAAAAGTAGAGATGATAAAAATTTATGACCTTGCCAGTAGGTATTTGGTCCAGTTTGGTTTTATATTATTTATATTCTAAATAAAAAATATGATATTCTAAAAATGAAAAATGATATTATTAATTCAACTACTACATGTAACATTATCAAGTTTTGTTTGAATCTTTAAAAAGTCAAATTTTGGACACTTATTAACAGATGTGATGATGTGGCAAGTTGTGTGATGAGTCATACCTCCATAACTTAGTTATAGATAGATAAGAGGCTAGTTCACATTAAATAAGAGAGAGAATTTATATGCTATTCCATGCAACCACTATATGCTCGCAAAGTTAGCCTTCATGACTACTGATCCCTCTCCACTAGATGCAAATTAAAATCCAAGTAGATAAATCTGACATTATCATCATGATTCATAAAATTTCAATAATAAATGTTATAAATAACTAACAAGTAGGTAACAATGGATCAATCTTTAGAATTATAACACTAAATGAGTGGGATGGGCGAGTGGGAATGTGATTTTGAATTTTTTGGGAGACATCAGGTGTCTAGTTCAAAGGCAACTGGGTTTGTGCCAGGGGGTGGTCTTTCTAAGGATGCGACAAGGGAGAATGCAGGCGATGAGAAGGAGGGAGCGGCTTTCGAGGATTGGCTCCCAGAAAAATGAGGGGACCCAGGTGGAAAGGTGTCTTCAGAAGGTAAGTTGTCCTCTAAATCTTCTTCAAAGGATGGGGCCTACGGGTCTAGGGGTCTGGGAAACTAGGGCGTGGATAAAGTTTCAAGAAACCAATCATGGGAGGATTCAAAGAGGAAGTGAACTTTGTTGTTTGGAACCAAGCCTGTTGTTAAGTCAACCTTTCCCTTGGTGAGCAATATTTCATCTCCCTTGAGTGGGACATTTGCTATTCTGGTACTTGATCCACTGATTGATCATAACGTTTCTCTAATGGCATCTTCGTTAGTGGGAAAATTTATGTGTCCAAGACCAAATATTGAAGTGGTCAGGGACTTTGTAAGGAAAAAGTGGAGAGTTTAAGATTAGGTTGAGGTAGCAGCTCTACCCAAGGGTTTCTTCTCCTTCACTTTTTTCTTGCGAATAGGATAAGCTAATAGTTTTGTGTGGTGGCCCTTGGTTCATTGGCAAGTCATCTTTGGCTATCAAGAAGTGGTCCCTGAAAATGGATTTCTTAAATGCTTCATTTGAAGCAGTGTGTGTGTGGGTTCGTTTACCAGGTTTACCATTGGAGTATTGGAATGAGGGTGTGTTCAGGGGAATTGCCAACTCCTTTGGGGAGTTTTTATTCATAGACACCATGACTTTGTCCAGAAAAGACTATTTTTTTCTAGAATATGTGTTGGTATCACACAATCTACTGACCTACCATCATCAATTGAAATTGTGTCAAAACTTGGAAAGTGGATTCAGATTGCAGAGTTTGAGACTCTTCCTTTTGTGTGTTTCACTTGCAAAAAATTTGGGCATTGGGCTAGGAAATTCCCAAACAATGTGCCCAAGCCAGATACTAAGGTTGCTTCCAAGGAGACCAAGATATGGAAAGCTAAAGTGGCAGAGAAACCCCCAGAAGATAGTATTTGTGGGGACAAGAATATACCTAAGAATGGTCAGGGGAATTCTGGGGAGTGTCGAATCCCCACTCTAGATGTTAATATCGTGGAGGAGACTATGAATGGTAATGACAACCTTGTATCTCTAGAAGGAGATGCTAATGATCATAGTAGAGCAGCTTTGGATATGGTATCTATACAATCAAAGGGGGGGGATGAAAAGGTAGGAGTGAGCATTGAAAAGTGGGATGAAAGCTTGAATCGAGAAAAGTGGGTTCCAGACTCTATTGAAGAGGGCTTAGAGGAAACATCCCATTTAGGTCAAGGAAAGGAAAGTGGTGAGGAGGGTTGAGAGGCGTCTGGGGAGAAGATTAATCATTCTTTTTATCTATGATGGCTCTCAAATTTCTTCAAAGATTGTGAAATCCACCTTTGGGAATTCTGTGGATACCTATAAGGTGAAGAATGATGTGGGGTACTCTCTGGTGAATAGAGTTGTTGAGGCTGAGGTCTTCATGGATGGGCAATAATTCATGGGACTTGAGGACTTGGATCTTGATGAGGATAGTTTATATACTAAGGTTGAGAAGAAGAGCAAAAAAGTAAACAACATAGGGGGAGTTTCTACAAGAAACAAATCAAAATAGGATGTTGGAGTCCAAAGAACTTCAAGCAAAAAATCAACAAAGTGGCATAGGGAACATGAATGCATCTAAAATATTGTAGATGGGGTTCAAAGAAGCATCTTGTATATTTGTCGAAGCAATACCCCATTAAAGAAATGATGTTCATGTCATGGAATATTCAGGGGATAAACAGTTCCCATAAACAAGATATTTTGCATAATTTTTCTAGGGACCATAAACTTGATATTTTAATTATTCAGGAGACCAAGATGCCTAAAAATAGAGTGGAAAAGATTAATATCTTCAAGAATTGTGGTGTGTAGGGAAGGATCTCTGAGGGGGCTTCTGAAGGCTTAGTGACTTTTTGGAATTAGGATCACCTTCATGGTACTCCGATTTGGGAAGATGCCAATCATGTGGCTACTAGATTTAGGCATATCTGAGATGATTTCAACTAGATTTTGTCTAATATCTATTGCCCCAATAATAAGCTGTGACAAGGAGTTTTTGGAAAAGACTGGAGTCTTTTAGATTATGCTTTCCTAATGAGAACTAGACCATCATGGGGGATTTTAATACTCTGTTGTCTGTGTCAGAAAAATTTGGGGGATCTCAAATATAGATGGATAGCAAACTGGACCTGATGGATTTTATCAACTCCCTTCGTCTGTATGATGTGGAACTCAAGGGGGCTACCGACACATGGTCTAATAGAAGGGCTGGGAATGACCTTATCCAAGTCAGGCTTGATAGGGTGCTTATTTTGGATAACTGGATGAAGGATTATTTTTGTTCTCTAAATTCCCTCTCCAAGATTGGCTCATATTACTTTCTTATAAGTTTTATGGCTGACTTTGTTTTAGGTAAGAGAAACTTCCCTTTTAGATTTGAAAGAATGTGGTTATCTCATCCTAATATCTTTAATTGCATTCAAGAGTGGTGGAATATAAATGTTAGTGGAATTTCTATGTTTTAGGTGGCTAAGAAGCTTAGTGAGGTCAAAACCAAGGTCCAAATTTGGAATAAGAAATTTTTGGGGACATATTTTCTACTAAGTCTGCTATTTAGTATGATTTAAAGGATATTCAGGATAAAATCTATAGGGATAGTTATGTGGGAGATTCCTTATCCAAAGAAAATGAAATACTTACTAAATATCATGATATTATATCAAAAGAAGAGGAATATTGGAAACAAAGATCAAGATCGATTTGGCACTCGTCTGGGGATAAGAATACCAAGTTCTTCCATATAACTACTATGAAACATAGGGTGTCCAATCGTATCACTCATATTTTGAAGAATGGTGTTAAAATTGAGGAGGATGAGATTAGGAATGAGGATATTTAGTTCTTTGCTAACCTTCTTTATGCAGAAGAGAGGTTGGATGAGAATTCTCAACAAACTCTTATTGAGGCTATCCCCAACATTCTAAATGAGCATCAAAACAGACTTTTGACTACTATCTTTTGAAGGGAATAAGTCCCTTGGTCCTGATGGATTCCCTATGTTCTTTTTCCAAGTATTTTGGGAGATAGTGGCTTATGATGTGGTTAATGTTGTTAAAGAATTCTTTGGATCTAGAAATTTGTTGAAAGAGATTAATGTTACTTTTATTGTTCTTATTCCCAAGTTACCTAGGGTTGAGGCTTTTGATTTCTTTCATCCGATCAATTTATCTAGTTCCTTTTACAAAAAATCATTTCTCAGAAATATTTCTGCAGTTGATATGAGAAATGATCTCTGCTACTAGTATCTCTATTATAATTAATGAATATCCTTCCCGTTTCTTCAAAGTTTCTAGAGGTGTGAGATAAGGAGATCCAGTGTCTCCTATTCTCTTTACCTTGATGGAGGAAAGTCTGGGAAGGATTTTGCACAAATAAGTGATGGAAGGGAGTTTGAAAGGGTTAAAACCGTCTTCGACAAACCTTGCCTATTCACATCAACAGTTTGTGGATGACACCATTCTTTTGGGTAGCTCTACAATTGGAGAAGCCAAAACTATGAAGAATTTCCTTCTGCTTTATGAGGAGGCCTCTAGGAAAAAAACTAACAGGGAAAAATTTTCTCTTTACTTTTCTAACATCCCTGATCATAGGCAAAGGGAGATTGTGGACATTTTAGGTTGTGTTGTTAATTCTCTTCCTTCCATTTATTTGGGGCTTCGTTTGGGAACCAAACCTCTAGATTCATTTTGTATTTCTCTTGTGGATAGGTTTAACCATAAGTTGGCTAGTTGGAAAGGGGCCCTTTTGAGTCAAGTAGGTGAAGTTATGTCGCTAAAAGCATCTCTTCAGAATCTGCTTGTTTATGCTCTAAGTTTGTTTAAGATTCCTTCCAAGATTGTCAAAATTATTGAAAAGATCCAAAAATGCTTCCTTTGGTCTAGAGCTAAGGAGAAGAAGAGGATTCCATTGGTTTCTTGGGAGAATGTGTGCAAACCCAAAAAGTATGAGGGTCTTGGGTTGAGAAGCATAATATATTTTAATAAAGCTCTTCTGGCTAAACAGGTCTGGAGAACCTTTGCTGATACTCGTGAATGGAATGCAATTTGGCATAGTAAATATTTGTGGGGTGTTGACTCCATCATGGATTTTATTAGTTCTTAGAATCTCCCTATAGGCTTAGCCCTTTGGAATAATGTCATTAAGGTTAGGGATCTTGCTGGTAAAGGTGTGTTTTGGAAACTTGGAGATGGTAAAAAATCTTTTTTTGGGAAGACCATTGGATTGGAAATGAATGTCTATGCAATATTCCTATCTTTAGGAATCATATGGATGTATGTAAAGCTGATTATGACACCTTGGTTGGGGACTATTGGGGGAACAATTAGTGGGTTGGTATCTCTACTATTTGTTTGGATCTTTGACCCCTGCAGTCTCTCCTTAACTCTGTAGTGCTTAGTTCATAGGGCCAGGAGGAATCTTTGGTTTGGAAGTTGTTTTCTTTAGGGATCTATTATGTTTCTTAGGTGGTGGCCTCTTGTTATCAGTCCTCCCCTTCCCCTATGTGGGCGAAGGCTTGGGTGTACAACCTTATTCCTAAAGTAAACATCTTTGAGTGGATCCTTCTTTAGAATAAACTGCTTACTAATAAGAATCTCTACAAGACTGGATTCTCTTTTCCCAATAGATGCTACCTTTGTTATGCGGAGGCTAAAGATGGTTCACATATTTTTCTCGTCTGTCCTTTTTTCTATGAAATATGATGCAGGATTTTGCAATTGTGGGATCTCAGTTGGGTTTTTCCTAAAACCATCTTGGATTTTAATAGCCAATGGAAGGATCCTTCAAGCAACCAAGTGATGAATCTACTTTGGAGATACAGATTCCCCAACCTCGCTAGGGGTATTTGGAAAGAGAAAAACAATATAATCTTCTAGGATTTGGCTATTTCAAAGGAAATTGTCTTTGGTAAAATTATTAGGGCTATGAGAGAGAATTTTAATATGCTCAATAGTAAATTCAAGTCTAAGGGAAAGGTCAACTGCCAAGATTATGAGCTCAAAGTTATTGAGGCTTGGAAGATTAATGTTGATACTTCTTCTACTCCTAATCCCACTAAGGTGCCTAGAGATGGTATCCATTGGAACCTACCTCCTCCTAATTGTGTCAAAATCAACTTCGATGGGACGACCAAGGGTAATCCTGGGCTTGTCGAGTGTGGAGGAGTGATAAGGGATGAGAATGGGTGTTTTATTGTTGTAATTTCTCTCCCCTTGGGCACCCAAACTAACCATATTACCGAAGCCATAGAGGTATTTCAAGTTTTGAATCTCGCTCGTGAATTGAATCTTAAAAACATGTGGCTTGAAGGTGATTTGAATAATATTATTCAATGTATAAAGGTCCTTCAAAAACTTTCATGGACTATAGAGAATTGGATTAATCTCTCCAAGGGGATTATTAGTAACTTTGAGCATTGTTATATTTCCCATGCCTATAGGGATGTTAACATGGTGGCATACTTTTTTGCCAACAAAGGAGTTTATGTGATGGACAAGGTGATGTGGCAGAGGAGTGATGAGTTGGAGGTTGATGTCACTGCCTTAATTATGTATGACCGAACTCATGGGAAGGTGCAAATTCTCACTACCAATGAATGATTGTGGAGTGTTATGTCTTGCAGTCTCAGGACTATTGTTCAATTATTTTTCATTACTGGTCAAAGCTCAACATAAGTATTTTCTACTTTGATATTTGGTGCTTCACACGCTTTTTGGGTATTTCATCGACAAACTTATCTGGTGTTCCAAAACTTTCCAAACTGGTCTACAATTCTACCAACATGGGTGGTGAGAGTCGGAAGGTGGAGCTTACAGATTGTGAGCAGCTAAGAAATGACACAAAGGTTTGGGAGATGTTGTAGAAGGGTGGGATAACCATCTTCATTGAAAAAATCTATGGTTGGGATTAGAATATCACTAGGTTTTTTGCCAAAGAATGGAAGGATGGCAAGATTAATTTATTTGGGAGAAAGGTTTTCATTGATGAGCAGTTAATTGCAGAGGTTACGAGGCTTTCCATTGAGGGCATCAAGTTTTATAGGGACAAGAAGCTCTTGGACTAGGCTATGTAGAAATTTCCAAAGACTGAGAAGGAAAAGGAGGACCTGTGAAGGACTACCAAAAGATATTATGATTCTATGAGGATTGTCTCACATTGGAGGAAGGTGTTGATTGTGCTCATGGAGTACATTACCCTGGATGGTCATTACAATAGGGTTTTTGGGTACCACTTTGTGCTCCTCAACCATTTTTGACATCAGGTTAGGGTTTCTTTCCCTTTCTATCTTACTTCTGGGTATGTGGAGGATCATCATGGAAAAAACAGGCCCTTAAGTGGCAAAAAATTCAAAAAAATCAGAGTTAGGAAACTTGATGTAAAAATTTGAGTAAGTTATCTATATTATTTCAAAAATATGTAAGAATAGAATCTGTAGAAAATTGAATGTAGTTTCTAAACTACTAGGTTTATTTAAAAAGAAAAAAAAAACTATTTTGTGAAAATTTGAAATTTCAATGCAGTAGCACTTAAATTTCAAGGAAAAAATAAGAAGTAGTTGTCTGTTTGACCACCCTAACCATAATAAAAAGATAATATTTTTTTATAAGATTTTAGATATAAGTAAAGGACTCATGTCTTGATGTGATGCATATTTTTTTGTAATTTTTTTCCAAGTAAATAATTAATTATGAATTTTTTATTACAAATTTAAAAAAATATAAAAAATCATATGTCTGACCACCTTAACTTGGTCAAAACTTCATGAAATTCATTTTTTTTTTAATCCTATATTATACAAAGCATAGAATGTGATGCATGTTTCAAATTCAAAAAATGTGATACCGTTTGAAAGCTATAGATTTTTTTTAATTAGCCTATCGATCATGACTTTAGTCGTAATTTAAATAGAAAATTAATAATAATTATTTACTAAATTCAAAGTACAACATAATCTATATTGGTGGAAAGCTGAGAATATCATTTAAAAAACCTTTTCATTTCATCAATTTTCGGTAAAAAAAAAAGTCGTTGGCCACATACCCTACACATACCCATCATATTGCCACTTTTTGGTCCATCATGATCCTGCACATACCCTTCTTCTTTGAATTCTAGTCTGCAAAACTATAGTGAGAACCCGATTAGGCATTCTATTCTCCATGAGGATCTACTTGTTTTAATCCATGATCACTTTAAGGCTATGCCGGCTCTGTCCCACCAGACTCCTTATTCCAAGGGAAAGGTAGCTATTGAGAGGAAATGCAATTCTAGTTATTCTCCCAAGAAGAAGGGAAAAAGGAAGGTCTTAGAGGATCCTTCTTATGATGTTAATGAGTAGGATTCATAGACGACCCCTTCGTCTGAGTATTCCAATTACCCTGCTATTGATAAAGAGGATAGGTCTTGTTTTCCCAGTGATCTCAAGGTGGAGGACCATTACTTTAAAGCTGAACATGAATTTCCTACTAACATTCTTGCTATTGCTTGTAATGCGTCTGTTGATTTCTTCTAGGTAATCAGATGGGTGTTTTTTGAGATTAAGGAACTTAAGCTGAATTAGAGGGCTATGAACAGCAAAATGTATAAGGTTGATAAGAATTACAATAATAAAAGAGAAAGTGTTAACACCAATGATTTGTGGACTATTGAAGAAAAGAAATACATGGTGGAGTTCCTTAAGAAAAATGTTGAGGATTTATAACATTTTAAAAGTAACCATGATGCTAAGCTTTTTGATATGGAGGAAAAATGAGGAACATTAAAGATTCTATCCATAAGGTGTTGGAGATGAGGCAAAAAATTCAAAAATCAATGACAAAGACCATGAATACAAAGGTTGAAAATTTGGAAAATGCCTATCAGGTCAGAACAATGGTGTATGTAGATGTTGAGAAAGAGGAAAGCCATGTGCAAGGAGGCAGTTCGAGTAATAGAACCAGAGCAAACCTAAAGAGGAAAGCTAACCAAGCTCTCGTGAATATTCAAAAAATTAAGAAGGTTGCTATAAACATGAACAAACTTGAGCAAGAGGCAGTAGAGATCCTTAGGCATTTGGCCTAGTAGCTAGACTTCTAGTGGTTTTTTGTTGGCTTTTTGTTGTGTTTCCCTGGGTTGTTTATTGTTTTCATCTTTGTTGGAAACTACCTTTTAATGCTATATCTTTATCTTGTTGACTATTAAGGGTTTCAGGGTCCCTTTAAAACCTATTTTTTCCTTAATAAAAAACTGACAAGTATGTGATTTAAATATAACAATAACCTATTACAATTGACTAGTTTTCTGGGGTTTCCCTTCAAAGAAGATTTACCTATACTGATTTCCAAAATATTGATAGACCTTAGAAGTAGATGAATATATTTTAAGTGTTATTATGTTATGTGATAATGGTTCATTTAGAAACAGTGATGAGTTTCTTATTGATATTTGTGACTATTTGTAATTTCAATAAAGGAGTCTCAAATCTCTTTTAATTGGTTGTATTCATTATATTTAAAATTAGTAGGGAAGGAAAATTAATTTACAAAATCAATAATATAAGTTGAGTATTTAAGTTTGTATCAATGTTATGCATATATGAAAACTCATGTAAGACATATCAAATGATAGGTGTGGTAAGCACATAGGCTGAAGATAAGCATGAAAGAATATAATCTTTTCTTAATATAAAAAAATGAAAAATGGTGATACAACTCTTCATGGTCAAAGACACTTGTGTAAGTATATATAAAACTAGGAAAGGTATATGCCTTCAATGGGGCTCTAGGAGCATGAGCACATAATTTTCTATGTAAGGTGAAAGGTCCTTGATCATGAGATTGATCTTTGTGTATGACATATTAGGCATTTTCATGCAACAAATTATGTGGGGAAGGTTATGGTCTCACTTTTATCACTATAGCTTAGTATGAACACACAATAAAGTGGGGAATGCATGATATCCCCTAGTGTGATTTGATAGTGAGATAAGGCCCAACGAATGGTATGGGTATGAGAAAGATCATACCAATGTGTAACCACCCTTATAATGTAAATATGGATTGCAATGACTAGATTATGTCATGTGATAATAAAAAATTAGGTACTTGAATCAATAGATAAGTATATAAATAAGTAGAGGTAAGATGTGATCATATAATCTAAGCATGTAAAATTGATTTCTCCTAGTATGGGAAATATGAAACAATAAAGCTAAAAAAATAGAGGGGTAATAGGTCACCCAAGGGATGCATCAAAATTACTCTTACCTGTGAGCCAATCAATCATCTAGAACCATCAATTAACTAAATCCAAGTGGAAAATGATTCAATGTGTAATGTATGCTCATCATGAAATGATGTATTAATAGGTGCATAAATAGGGCATGATGTTGAAACTATAAAAATAATGGTAACTTATCCTTGATTAATTTTTTGGTACAAACTTACTTGGTACATCTTAAGGACTAACATAACCCATCTTCTGGCATGTCTTGAAATGTTAGTTTTAAACAACAATTATTAAAGGGGATCTTCTTTTATTATGACATTTACATCAATATGAATCATATAATGTTATATCATTTTTGCTAAGAAATCATAGTTAAGCATGATTTTTCCATCATTATATTTGTGTCTCCTAATTTAGGAGGGTGTGACTTATGCAAAACTCGACATGCTCTTTACCACTTTATCATTGTATGTCAAGAGACCTCCAATGGTAAACATGGTGGCCAATATATATGAAAAGGATTTTCTATGAATTTTAGGCATGAGTATTGATGGATTTATCAAATATTATTCCACATTATCAGAATCCTTAAATTAAAAATTAACACTCCATTCAAATTTGATAACTTTCTTTGAGATTTTAACAAATGGTAAATTGTAGTCTACTTATTTTGCAATGAACTACTTAATAGTTTGTCTTTAATATTCTATTGTAGGCTACAAAATTATGAAATATTATTTGATAGAGATGACCTAACAATAGTGTCAATATTTTATCATCAATCTTGATTCGTTACGAGATACAATAAAATATAGTAGACAACCACTATGAACTAGACATATTCCTTGCAATTTAATATAGAATTGTTGTACCAAATAAATTGATATTATTTCTTAAATCTTAGATGTGATAATATTTTCTTATATTTTCCTAAATTTTCTTTGAAATATTCTTCACAAATTGTGTGCATGAGATCATGTAGGATTAGTTTCATATCCCTTTAATACATAACTCTAGTGTTTTACAATCCAAAGGGTGGGTATGTGTAGGATCATGATGGGCCAAAAAGTGGAAATATGATGGGTATGTGGCTGACAACTTTCTTTTTACCCAAAATTGATGAAATGAAAAGGGTTTTGAAAGGAGATTCTTAGCTTTCCACCAATATAAATCATGTTTTATTTTCAATTTAATAAGTAATTATTATTGATTTTCTATTCAAATTACAACTAAAGTCCTGATTGATAGATTGATTGAAAAACATCTATAGCTTTCAAACAGTATCACATTTTTTGAATCCAAAACATGCATCACATTCTATGCTCTGCATATTATAGGATAAGAAAAAAAGAAAAACTGAATTTCATGAAGTTTTGACCAAGTTAAGGTGGTCAGACATACGAGGTTTTTTTTTTTTTAAAATTTGTAATAAAAATTCATAATTAATTATTTACTTGGAAAAAAATCACAAACAAATATGCATCACATCGGCACATGAGTCCTCTACTTATATCTAAAATATTATAAAAAAATATTATCATTTTATTGTGGTTAGGGTGGTCAGACAAACACCTACTTCTTATTTTTTCCCTGAAATTTAATTACTATTGCATTAAAATTTTAAATTTTCACCAAATAGATTTTTTTTTTTTAAACAAACCTAGTAGTTTAGAAACTAAATTCAATTTTCTATAGATTCTATTGATACATATTTTAAAAATAATATAGATAACTAATTCAAATTTTTACATCAAGTTGCCTAACTCTAATTTTTTTGATTCTTTTGCCACTTAAGGGCCTATTTTTTCCATGATGATCCTGCCCATACCCAGGTGTGAAAACATAACAAAAACATTCTCCATGGCATAATAAATATATTTATATGTTGGCCTTGGGGGTTTACAAGGATTTTGTTATACCCTAAGAATCAATCCATAAAAGATAACATTCCATGCCCAATAGTAGAATCTACAACCATATCAATATTAGGTAATAGCAAAGTGTCCTTGAGCATAAAGTTATTAAGGTCTCTAAAATTTGTACAAATGCATATATGACCATTAGGTTTTTTAATATCTACTGGTGATAACAACCCCAACTTGACCTGTGATACTACTCTAGTGTAGAAAATTGTACTCCTTTATAAGTGAAAGTATAATTTCACACTTCGTTTGGACCTATTTTAGTGATCTTGCATTTATGCATTTTTAAACCTCATTAATAGGCCTGCAATACCCTTTATTATGCATCCCAATGCATATTTTAATTATTTATCGATAATATTACCCACAATGAATAAATGCAATTAATTGAATTAATGCCTCGACATAATCTATGTCTTCGAACTTTAGGTCAAGACCCACTCGCCCATGGGAAAGTGGGTCCAATTTGAGTTCCTAAAAATAAATTTAAAATATGTTTTTGGTGGCATTTCATAGTCTCAAATTCAAACTTTTCATGTCAGCCATTAGGATTTAATAAACAGGATATTAGAAAGGAAGCCTGTAAAACCAAGTCTTTAAATCATTTTACACTAGAAAGAAAAGAGAGACAAAGATATTTTTAGAGATTCAAATGAGATCACAAGTATTTACACTCAAGAGCAAGGAGAAATTATTCAAGAATTTGAAGTTGCAGTCTTGGAGTAGCATTCTATTTATTTTTGCAGGTCTTCAATCTCACTTTGTCAACAAGATCAAGCATTGTCAAAGATTGATGATAGATGTCTATGGAGGATCATGATGTATTCTATGTTTTGGGAGATAAAAAAGGCCATCCAACCAAGCCTAATGACTTTTCCTAGGTGGTTTCATCTTCTATTATCATTCTAATTTCTTTCTAAAGGACTTGGTATAATCAATTTATGATCTATTAGGGTGATTTGACAGATTTCCCAAAGTAGGTTTTCACCATTGTTCATGTTTCATTCAGGGATGTTATTCTAATACACTTGAATAGGGTTTCTTTACATTATATCTCTTAATAATCTTAGATATGTTGTAGTGTCAAAAAAAGGAACCCTTTTTCATGCTTAGATTGGGAATTAATAATTAATGATAAAATGGACTTAATTGTCCCTTATTTCAGGTGTTGTAAAGTGTTTACTTACACTTTCAAACTAATCTAAGGATATATTAATTAATTGATTTTAATTAGAGCTTAATTGGACCCTTAAATTCAAATCCAAGCCTTATTAATTTCATTTTTTGAAGGATATATCTCGACACTCATTAATAATGTTGTATAAAACTTAATTTGGAAAGGTTTGAGTCCTAGGATAGTGACCTGGGACCCATTCACCAACTGGTGAATGGGTCCTCACTATGTCCTAGGACCCCCTTTATGCACAATATTTCATAATTCTCAAAGTTGGTCCTAGTTAACTGTGTTAGGACCCATTCGCCCAAGGTGGTGAATGGGTCATCCTTAACTTAGGAAACCCCTTTTAGGGTGAATTTCAATAGGATTTCAACAATTTCAAACCTTAGATCTGATGTCGACTTGTTTTATTTCAATTTCAAGATTAAATCTTAAGTTTAGTATAAATATAAGGCTAATTCACCTAGTTTCACCTAAAAATATTTACGTTACTTTATGAGATCAAGAGAAAGAGTATTATAGAGCATTTTAAGAGAATTATAAAGGAATTCAAAGGTAGATTATCAATATTTTATTGCAGCAATTAAAGATCATATTATCATGTCAAAGATGTAGTGCATCATGCATGTAGTTGAGCTTATGTGTTGATGTAGCATTGAAGATCCAAATCAAGCATTGTTTCACATCCTCATTGAAGATAAATATATACATTATTCATGGCCACTTCATGCTATATTTTTTTATTTATATTACAAGATTTCATCCAAGGTATCATTGTTTCATATTTCATGTTTCATTATTTCATCATAAGGTTTAATTACCTAAACGGAGTTTGACCAAGACAAACCCCTATTCCCTAAATATATATATTTTTTATTCTATCTTGATGTGTGATTGTAGGTTTTAGATTGAATATATTTGAAGAGAAAGATTGGAGAAAAGTTTCTGAGATTGAAAAGTTGCAAAAGTTATCATCTATCTTGTAAGATCATAGAAACAAAGCTACAAATTTAATTTTTGACTTTTAGGAGTTGATCACCTAGGATTTGAGAGTGAAAAAATCAAGGAACATGACCCTAAAATTGATTTTACATAACCCTAATAGGGACCCATTCACCATTGGGTGAATGAGTCCTTAGTGACCCCCGATACAACACTTTTTCAACAAGGTAGACATTGTTTTAGCATCATGAAACCTTCCTCATTGTTGTTATAATATATAGTTTTGTTTTTTGATGTTATTTTATGCATAATTGAATTAAATAAGAAGTAAAAAGGTGTGGTTTATCATCTTTTTAATTCACTTTGATAGACCCTCTTTTGCTATGTTTCATTTTGGTGAACCCAGCCTTTTGAACATCCTAATTTCTAATTTGGAGTGCTTTAAAACCCTAGATCTTAATGTACATTATATTTTCATTACTTGCATTCCATTTAGGCTTATTTCATTTTCTATTAATGAACATTGCATTTAGGGTAAATTTACAATTTTGTATTGCTTATATTCACTAAAAAAATTAGAAAAATTACATTAGGTTTGAGTTTGTTTTCCATAGTGTTAACATTGACACCATCATTCCATCATTTAAATTCACATTGCATATTTAATTTACTCACATTGTTCATCATTCAACCTTAGTCAACAATGAATTTAGAATCCTAAAATCTAGAAACTATGTTATAGAATTGACTATTACAGACCTAAAATAATGAATACATATAATCAGTCAAAAATTGCACCTTCCAGTCTTCAAAACCCCTGTGCGAGGACCTGTTCACCCTAGGGAGAATGAGTCCATGTTAGGGCTACATAGGAAAATAAGTTTCACATTTAGTAAGATTTAATATTAGATTCAGAGTCTCTTGGAAAAGCATACGAGGACCCATTCGCCATTGGGTGAATGAGTCCCTAGAGGCCTCAAAAAACAAATTTTTTGAGCCATTTTGTGATTTTATGTCCTTCCTAGGCCTGTTGGTAACCTATAATATAAGTCTAGATACTTTCAAGAATTTATCTTTTATGCATATAGGGAAAATTATCCATTTAAAGTGGTCAATTTTAAAGCATTTCAAAAATTCATTTTAGTATTAAAAATATTTAGATCTATAGGACAAGTTTTTACATATTGAACAATTACATAAGTTGGATAGATTACTTTTCACAAATGTTAGTATCTTTCTTTTCCAAGTTTGCAAATAAAAAATGCATTAGCAAGCACATTAGTCATGAGAATATTTTAATGAAAGAGATTGAGCTTGCTGGCATATTCCATGCTACCACATTACCCATCATCCCCTCATTCCCTAATATCTCTCCTATTTGTGAGAAGGTTTTAGTGAAAGAGGATGTAAGCATAGGAAATCATGATAATCATAGTTGTTCTTCTCCTGATACCTCTCCTATTTGTGATAAAGGTATCTTGGTGAAATAAGATACAATCGGTGGGAATAATGAAAGTCTTGTTTGTCCCTATCCTTTTTTCTCTTGAGAAGATATTATGATACAAGAATATGAGATCATTGAATCTACTTTACCTATTCTCCATTCATCTCCCAACACCTCCCCTATTTGTGAGAATACTTTAGTAAAAGAGGATACAAACATGAATGATCACGAAAATCATATTTGTGAGGAGGATATGCTGGTCTTAAGAGATTCAATGATTCAGAGCTATGAAAATCCTACCTATCCTACTTGGGAAGAAATTATAGGAAATGGGGATTTAGTTATAAATAACCATGAAAATCAACTTTGTTGGTCTCCTAATATCCCTCCTAGGTGCAAAGAAGATAGTTTAGTGTTAGAAGATACACTTATTGAGAGTCATGAGAATCTTGTTCCTCCCTTCCCTAATGCTCCTTCCATTTGGAAATTTTATTTGAACAAAAAATTCCAATCATTAGTAAGAATGAAACTCATAGTTGTTATTCTATTGATACCTCCCCTCCTTGTGATGAAGCTACTTTACAAAATCTAACTGTGGAATGTGATGACCATCTTAAAATTTCCCTACTGCCTAGTAGATATTATGTCACAAGAGAATGAGACCTTAGAGGAAAAGGATGAAATCATGGAAAATCATAACAATAAAATTGGGCCTTCTCCTAATATCTCTACTATTTTTAAAGAAGATATTTTGATGTTAGTGAACCATATATTTTTGGCACCCTAATCCTTTATAGCACTTCTAAGGTTTTTCACCTAAAAGAACAAAGTAGAGCCAAAAGTCTAGGTAGGTTCACTCAAATTATGCAATGTATGATGTTATTTGGACTAAATGGAATGAAATAAGTAAAATTAGATGATGTATGTGACTGATTATGTATGCAAAACCTAAGATCTATGTAGTGTTTGAAAACAAAATGTTGTTTGAAAAAGCCTTAAAAGAATGAACAAGAATGCAAATTAAATCAAACAAAAAGTTTTTTTTTAGAATGTGTGCACCTGACAAGCTGAAGAAGATTGAAAAGCAATTTGGAAATTTGACGAGACCTGATTTTGAGTTGACTAGGACTCATTCACCACCCTAGGCGAATCAGTCCCAAATCAGGGTTTTTCTGCATATAAGTTGGTTTCTATCAATCAGTCCTTCAAATTTTTGTGATTTCAAATCTCAATTCTAGGGTAAGTGCACCAAGATGGCTCCCAAAAAAGGGGCTTAAGTGGCCACTTTTTTTTCTGAAATCAGGAAATACTGACCTTGGACGTGAAATTGAGGATAGCTACACTCAAAATTTCTTGATGGAACAAAAACAAGGACCGCAATGCTCCAAGTCTACTTTCTAAACTACTAATTTATTTTGAAAATGGTTGAGATTAAGGGGTTCAAAAGAGGGACACACACAAATTGTTATTGTTTCTGTCAGAAAAACATAACATAGCAACTCTTGTGTGACTTAGAAACCGCGGTGGACATTTTTTGTAGTATTTTTTAAATCCTTTCAGGTCAAGTTAGATAATGAGTATGCTTAGTAGGTTGGATATTTTATGATAATTTTTTTTAATGAATATTTGATTTTTATTAATTTTTCTAAGTGGGCACTTCTGAAAAGAAAAATTTGGCAGATGCTCACTAATTTTTTTGAAACTAATAGATTT
>VDFB02086081.1:182638101-182653504 GCA_007258455.2 Sequoia sempervirens
GAGGACTGATTTTCCACCTATGGCGAATGAGTCCCACCTTAGGATTGAAAATCTAAATTTTTGTCAGATTCTCAATCTTGATAGATGTGAACTTGTGCCATGCCACAAGAGGAGGACTAATTGGCCACCTTGGGAAAATGTGTCCCACTGTGAAAAATTAGTGATTTTATCTAGCATCCACAACATTCCAGATTCATCATACTTCACCCAGGTGCACTCAGATTCATCCATTTTCTTTATGTTCTACATATTTTCTTCATTTAGTTCATTGTTATGTTACACAATGTGTTTTCAAACATAGCTTTAATTTCACCTTTGCATTCATTTTCATTCATTTAGATCAATCAATTTTATTTAGTTAACTTCATTTAGGTTAGACAACATTGCACATAACATAATTTGAATGAACCATTAGCATTTTTGCTCCTATCTCTCCTTTTAGGTGAAAAACCCTAGAAGAGCAAGAGTTGTCCATAGGAGCCAAAAAAATTAACGATTCAAAATATTATTTTAATATTTATTATTTAATACTTGTAGGAATATTCCAAAAGAATATCTACAAGCCTTTTGTCTTATTTTACTATCTTTATATAATTAATTTTTTGAGGCATATTAAATCTTAGGTTAGCTTCCTCCTTATAAGGATCTTGACACCTTGAATACACATAGATGAAAGGTGGCATTCATAGCAATGGGAGTTACTTATGCAAATCCTTTCTCACCTCTATTTATTGAGGTTCTTCTCCCATTGTTCACTAAGAAGAATTATATGTTTAAGCTCTCTATCACACACTCTCTCATTGTAATATTTTTTATGCCAAGATAATATTGGGGGTTTTTCCTTTTATTTTTCTCCCTTACAAATTCATTTGTCTCCTTTTGGACGTTGGAGCCCTTTCTCTTGGTTTTCATCTTGATGGAAATTTTTTCCTTGAAAAAAATGCTCTTGGATTAGTACTTTCTTTTCCTCATTTTATTATTTCCAAGTTCAAAAAAATTACCCCATTTATTTTCTATGCTTTATTTATTTCATCTTTCCCATATTATGGGAAATTAACTTTGCATATTATTTTAAAGTCACACTTTAACTCTATTTCTTTTACACTTATCTATTAATTTAAGTACCTATTTCTAATGCCTCACACAACACCATACAATACCCCATTTATTTTCTATGCTTTATTTATTTCCCATCTTTCCCATATTATGGGAAATTAACTTTGCATATTATTTTAAAGTCACACTTTAACCTCTATTTTCTTTTACACTTATCTATTAATTTAAGTACCTATTTCTAATGCTCACAATAACACCATACAATACCCTATTTATTTTCTATGCTTTATTTATTTCATCTTTCCCATATTATGGGAAATTAACTTTGCATATTATTTTAAAGTCACACTTTAACTCTATTTTCTTTTACACTTATCTATTAATTTAAGTACCTATTTATAATGCTCACACAACACCATACAATAAGCTATCTTTAAATTTTCAATTAAAAAAACATTGTTATGATAGATTCTTTGTACATGCACCTTTCGTTATATGATCATATCATGCTAGGGGCATCATGGCTTCCCCAATTTACTAGGTGCTCATATTTTTGGAGTCATATTAGTGACATCATAACCTTTTTCACACAATTGGCTGCATAGAAATGTCTAATATCTCATGCACCTAGATCTATCTCATCACTAGGAACCTCCTACCTTACCTAGATAATTGTGTGCTTGTGTTGTTGAAGCCACATTGGTTATATATGCATTTCCTATATGGTTACCATTCTTGTCAACTTACTTTACATGATTTTAATTCTTATTTCTTAGATTGCATTTATATTGCTTGTACTAGTTTTCCCTCTCATCCAATTATTTATATTGGATGGATGAACGAATTAAAGGGTATTTCCTATCACTATCACTCCTTTGTTGAGCTTGTTGATACCCACATGTATTGTTACATAGACTCCTCAATATGTACAAATGGATGATTATCATATATTATTCTAGGAAATAATATGTTGTACTACTTCCCATATACAAAAAAAATCCAACCCTACTCTATCCTCCTTGTCATGATTATTGATAGTAAATTTAGTTAAGATCTATTTTTAAATCTTTACTTGCATGAAAAAATATACTCGTTGAATATCTTCCTCTATTTTTAAGGTTTTCATGGAGCATGCATGGAAAGTGATAAATACACATGATTAGATCTACTAAGGTCCATTAATATAAAAAGACCTTGATATCCTTTTTTATTTGAATATTTACTTTGCATGCATGGCTTGGAGTACTCATAAATTTTCAAATGCATGCTCATAAGTGACAATACAATAGTGTGTCCCTTATTGGCCTTAGTGCGCAGTGGAAATTAATATTTAAAATATGGATTTTCTCTTAATTAAAAAAATATAAATTATTAAGAATTTGAAAATAATGTAAACCAATGATTTGTGGAAATTTTTATGTAATTTTTTTTTTTTAAATAGAAAATAATTTCTTGTTTTAATTTTTTTAAGAAACGTTTCTTAAATTTTGTACTACTTTTAATAAGAAATATTTATTTATAATACATAACTTAAGATAGAAAAATTATTTTCATAATTTGTTAAACATATATCATTAACATAATTTATATTTGCACAATACACCTTTTTGTCACTTTTCATAGTATATTTTATTTATCATTATTATTAAAATGAGAATAAATTTAATTTAGAAACATATTTTTCCCTAACATAAAATTCATTTCATATCCATCCAATCTATTTTTTTTTTTTTTTATTGAAAAAAATGCATCAATATAGACGAACCTCTTAGTTCTCTTTAGACACAAATATGTTCCCTGTTTTTCCATGTGTGTAGAGTAGAGGTCTTTATTTATTATAATGAAACATGTTGTTTAGACAATAGAAAACCAATATAATAATCAAATAAAATCTATATATTTGTAAGAAACTTGTTGTAAGGGTTACTTTTGTATCAAATTTCATATTATAATGCCTTCTTTTGATCATAAAAAATGTGATCTAAATTAGTAGCTTATGTCCAATGAAATCCTTTCATGTTATTTGGAGGGAAAAGTGTACCATATAGATTGTTTAAGAGACACATACATGTTGAGAATGCCATCTACAATGAACAATATTTAATTTTCCTTGTGTCTAAAGATTGGGGCATATATTTTGGAATTTAATATTTTTCAAAAATTGTTAATTCAGTATGTGGCCCTCTAGCGATAAATTTATGCTTCCATCTCTTTTTAGGATTCGCATGTATCTCAAAGTGAGGTCAAAAAATAATAGTGAAAGTTGCATATACCCAAGTCATTCTCATTTAATTTTGGGTTCATTTCGACAGAATGACTTGATATAATTTTAGAGCAACAAAAGGAACATTCTTTGTGCAAAGATGGATCATTCCTCAAAATCTGTCACCCCTCTTTGTTTACATTCATTTCCATACATTTGACCATATATTGTCTATATCTACACATGTTGCTATACATTTATCATTTATTACATATCCTTGCACCTATTCTCAAGCATTCATTTTCCTCATTCATTTATTAGCATTCTCTTATCCTAAGTCAATCTCATGCTATATAAAAGCAATCTCATGTCATGCAAAATTGATACAATTTTTAAAAATTCAAATTTCAAACATTTATGTTGTTATATCAAAATTCAATTAAGTAGTTTTTGAAACAAACTCATTGATCCATATGTTTGTGAGTAGTTACTCAAACCCACCCATCTCTCAAGAGCATGAATGGTTCCCTTAGCTCTCATTTCTTTTAGGTGATGTTCACAAAGCATCAAGAATTCAAGGAACTCACCCGTCCTAAAACTAATTAATGCCAAGTGTACTTAATCATGGAGTTTTCCCAAGATAAAGCCGAATTATCTTGCTATCAAATTTGCCAAAGCCTACATATCATAATAGACACTATGGACTAACTTGATACACGTTTGTATGATTATTGTGTCTAAATTGTATTTAAAGACATTCAACGTGCATTCATTCATTATCTAAAAATAATTAAAAATCTTTAACATTTTAAAGAAAAATCCTTCTATGAACACTTTCCTTTAAAGCACTAAAGAAACCTAATTATGTATATCAAATCATTCTAAAATATCTATGTAACTTAAGAGTGTCATATTTGACCAATTGCATGACTATAAAGTTAGTCTAAGAAGTAAGTCAACAAAAGGGTACATAAACCTATAATTTTCCCCAAGTATATTTAAATGGTGTCAATCCTTCGTAAATACTTAGCAAGATGCAAAGAATTCAGCGACTTGAATAGCAAAAAGTGTATATTATGCCAAATCAATACTACATGTTGGAGGTTAGATTTATGCAAATATAAAATTGATCCAAAGCTTTCAATTTAAAGTTCAGGTCTACATAGAGTTTCAACAGCAAGCTACACAACAAGACTATTTATTTTTCCAAATTGCAACAAAAATTCATAAGCAAAACATATTAATTCCTCATAATTAATTTCAAATTTCAATATAATCAACTATGCATTCATTGTTAATATCAATCAACTAGCCTATTTTCCCTTACAATGGTCAAGATTAACTAGAATTATGCAAATTATGACAAGTACTTGAAAACACATTTGTAACCTTTCATTGAAATTGATTTATGTATAAAAACAATTTGTCCACGCTCTTATATTACAATGTTTTGCAAGATAATTATAAATTAGAGAAAAATTTATTAATATACTCTAGGTTAGGATCCTATGGAGGGGGCTTCGTAAAAAAAATTAATGAATGTTGATGAATTTTTAAAGATTTTTTTAATGCAAGTGGTTTTCATTAATTTTGTATTCTAGTTTAAACTTAAAACTTTAAGCTCTTATATTTATGAAAACACATGGTCTCATGAATTTTATTATTTTGCATATCGAATTCAGCAGAATAAATAAATATAAAACAATAAAAATATTAATTGGTGAGAATTTTAAAACTTCATATAATTGAACAAGTCGCAGAGAAAAGACTAAACTGGTGTGACAATTTCTAGCCCCACCCATTTTCCATCTGCTTAAATAAATTTTTAAACTGAAAAATAGAAACTGCTATTGTTAAAAAATATTTAATTAATCTTGTATTTTTTAAAAAACTTGAGGAGACCCTCTGCTCTTTGAAAATAGATATCGAAACCCCCCACCATAGGAAACCCCAACCCAAGAGGATAAGCTGTAATAAATAGAATAGTGTCACAATGTTTTAGCGGCTATACTTAAGCTAACAAACTTTCTTAGTTTAAGAGAGCCTACTGTTATCGTAGGATAGTTCGCAGAAATTATTCTAGAGCACCTCTCCAAAGAATCAATGGAAATAGCGTTTAAATTTTAACAAAACCTTAAACTTATTTAACAAAGGAAGAACAGCCACATATGTAACATGGCACAGAAGGATTGTCCAGAAGTAGAAAATTGATCTTAATCTCACAACTCATTAAACTAATGGTTGAAGATGCAGATCCTATCTTACGATTTTCAACTTTTACAACACAATTATTGAACAATGAAGATTATATGATACATAATTGAAAATTACAGCCAAATTTGTTATCACCATAGTATCAGGCAGCGACAAATAGAAGAAAAAAAGCAAGTCAACTTCTCTGTGATCAAAACCCATTAAGCATGTTAGATAGTTTGTGAACTTTCCGAGTTCACAAACTAGCATAGCTAACACTGTTTGTAATCTATGACTGAACATCCGAGCCCAAACATCTACAAACGAAAACGAAAGTAAAACTCAAAAAATTATTTAAGATTAAAGAAAACACAGTATATGCTGCAAGTAATCTCCAAAAGGAAATAAAAAGCTCTGTTCTGATAACTGATGCAAACTTATTTCTTGAATCTGCAGAATAACCTTCCCTATTCCGTCTCTAACTCATGAAGATGAAGCAAAAACAAAGATTCAAAGAATTAAAAGAGCAGGATAGCCACCATTTAGTCAATGTACCATCTTATACAATAAGAATTTCTATAATGTTAATACTCAGAAAATATTACATGAAACACAGAGATGGCGTTTTCATACAAATTCAGACCATCTCCATACAGTTCTCTGTGTTCCTTTTCTTAATCTCCAAAAAAGAAACTTAAAGAAATATACTGACTTACTAATTATCTATCCGACTAAAGGTTTGATAGCATCAAAACTACTACTGAACGGTTAGTAAAAGTATAGAGAAAATAACCTCAAAAAACTGAGCAAACTTAACTGACAAGTGAATCAGAAGGTTAAGGAAGACGCTCCGCATCAGTATGCTACTGCTTTCATGTCGATTGGTAATAGGCATCGTGCAAATCTTTAAACAAAGTAAATGGAGTTTTGATATCGATGTCATAATTGTTGTAAACCTCCGCCCATACAAAGCAAATACGTTTCTTCTCCACCAGAGGGAGGCTCTCAACAATGTTAAGCGCTGCTTTCTCAAACTCCGCAAATTTGCAGAGTTCTCCAAAACATAGTTTTGTCATAATGGGCAACCAGGTTGTGAGAAATGAAATTCGAGAAGCTCTTGAAATCAAGATCTTTCCGTCTCCTGTGGCCTTCATAAACCAGATCATAGTGCAGAACGCATCTTCTCCACATTGTCCGTATGTGCCCAAGGAAAGCTCCTTTACATGCTCTGTAAATTCTGCATCCTCAACAAAAGCTTTGAATGCAGCTTCGAGTATCTCTCCCTCACAATGCTCGATGAATCTAGAGAGCGACCTTATAGATGAGAAATTACGAGAACTGATGCATGACGTGAACTCTCGCAAAAGAGCTCGCCCGCACACTTCCACAACTTCCATACATGAATTTCCCTCGAAGATGCCCGTAATATATTTCTCAGCCATTTGACGGTTACCCGTGACCCGATGGTGACCTTGAATGAGAGAGACCATCTGATTGATAATCCCTTCCACAAAATGTATATGGTCGTCGTCCTCTTTATCTAGCCTGGCAGCTAGATCTGGTAAAGGTTCCAATCCCAGAGAAGAGAGCATATCTCGAATTTGGGATTCTTGATCAGCACTCCAACGAACTGCTTCCAAGTATTGCATACATTTGTGAATGCAGTCATCAACCAACAACTCACAGGAAACTGAAAAAATCGCGAGGCATTCCTCAACATTGGAGAAATAGACCCGCTCGCCATACATGAGTTCAATGCATTTTAGATAGTGATGAAAGTTATGGGACGTAATTACCCTTATTGGGGTTGGTTTACCCGATGAGCAGCGCTCAGAAATTTTGCCTTGGAAGAACTGTGATCTTTTGAGAATCACAGAATGAAGATAGACTGGATTTCTTTCATAAGTTTTCATCGTTGGGCTCGTTAACCATAATATGACATCTGCAGAGGCTTGGGCTCCGAATCGAAGCTGAGTTTCTTCCATTGCATGAATAGATACAACAACAGAGACCTCGACAACCCTTACCTATACAATATATTTTATATAGTGTAATATATAATATAATATAGGGTCTCATGCAAACTCTGCCCGTATAAAACCGGCGACAGCCAAAAACGGCAGGGAAAAACAGCCGTAAAAGATGAAAAAACGAGGAATGATAGAATGGGAGGCATCCATGCTTCGGCGCATTTACCTGACCGGATAGCCGCTACCCTCTTCTGTAATGGTAGCGCTCCGTTTCATGAAATCTTTATGCGCGTGACAGGGGATTGAAGTGACAGCCATTTATTTCAATTCGTGTGTGAGGAAGCTGAAATGACAGGCATTTATTTTAATTCGAAGAGTTGATATCGGTTTGGGACATCATTCACGTAAAAAGATTTTGTTTTATTCGAGAAATAGGTAATATATTGAAGGAGAATAAATTTGACGGTAATTTTTTAAGATGACCGTACCCCTTGATTGTCTGTCAGTGCTGCCGTGTTTGTGAGACCTGCAGGTTGCCTGACGCGCTTTGATTTTCGTATGATGTGATATTAATTAACCGCTGCGTACTCATTTATCAAATATTGAACTGCATCTCGCTCTCGTTTGTTGTGCACCGTGTGGCGAATATTAGTCATTTTTTTCCCGAGGCAAGATCAGATAGTAAAATAAACAGGGTCCTCTGGTCAGGTGCTGCACTAAGCAGAGATAAGCGATAGGCGAAGACTGCCTCCTCACCGTTACAACAAAGTATTCCATAATATGCCCAATAGAACTGTACTTCACCCACTCAAAATTGTGGAGTCTGGAGATAGGGGAGAGGACCCAGTAGTTGTGCACCTAACTTCGCGTTCCTCAAAATCCTACTTGGAAATTTCAAATCACTCCAATTTTTTTACAGCAGCTTACTTGGCAAGTCCCCTGCTTATAACAAAAGTTTCGGGGCCACATCATCAAATATGATGCCACATCAGCATGCTTTTTGTCAAGGTGTCCAAAAAGGCACCGTCTAAACCCCTTACCAATACTTGTGCATTCACATCACCAGTAGTTGAGCGCTGATGTGGCATCACATGATTGGTTGCTTTTTAGATCAAAAGAATACATTTTGTTTAATTATGGGTAGTAAAGTCACAACTATTGGCATTATATAAACAACTATTGACATTATATAAACAACTATTGGGCATTATATTAACAAAAACATTCTCAACTATTGAAACATGCTCAACTACTGGGTCCTCTCCCTAGTCCAGTAGTTATTCCTCTGACTAACAGGTGCATTACTGTTTCCGTTCATGTAATTTTTTATTTATTTTTGCCCCATTCAAAATAAAAAAGATAGTAAAATAAAATGATAAGAGAGCTTTATAGAAATATTTTAGGATATTGAAAAAGAAGTTAAAATGAAAGATTTTAGATTTAATCTTTGTATATTTTTATAAATGGAGGAAAATATATATATATATATAACAATTTTAAACATATTTTTACAGATTAGCACTTGCACTCATAGGAATATGTCAATAGGAATGTAAAAGTAAAACAATAATGAATTTGAACATTACATAATTGATTATATTTAAATATAAATATGTATATAATTACATTATATAATTCTTGTGAACGTTTTCGTCTTTAGAAAAAAGTAAATTCATGTGACCAAGTAAGCTGATTTGCGTCTATTAGAATGAAAGTAGACTATCATTTTTTTGTGTATCTCAATTGAATTTACCATCAAAACCTTCTTTGTCGAGCCTTATTTTGAGATCATATTCAAGTTCGTCTTCCAAGAAAAGTTTTTAAAATTACTGAAATTTATCACAAAAATTTCTAATTTAAATCAAGTTCTTTATTTTTCTTAGTAAAATATAAGTAAACCAACAATATCCAAAGGAATAGTAATAGAAGTATGGAAGAAAGAATAAATAAAATAAATAAATTCATAAAACTGACACATGGGAAATATTACAACTTGGTATGGAATCAATAAATTCTTAAAAAAATACCATGGAGATGGTTGTGAAATGGAATAAAGGTAGAATCATTTTTCAGGGGAATTACTCAAATGTATGGAGTAGGTTATTCAAATATATTCACACCAGTGGTAAGATGTAAGACTACTAGAATTTTATTTGTATTGGTTACTCATACTAAGTGTAATATTTTTCAAATTGATATACAATCAAGTTGTAATATTTTTCATACTAATTTCTTACCAAGTTGTAATATTTTCCATGGTTATTACAACTTGGTAAGAAATTAGTAGATTCTTAAAAAAATACCATGGAGATGGTTGTGGAATGGAATAAAGGTAGAATTTTTTTTCAAGAGAATTACTCAAATGTATGGAGTAGGTTATTTAAATATATTCACACCAGTGGTAAGATGTAACACTACTAGAATCTGGTGAAAGGAATATTTTATCTGTATCTAGATCAAAAATGGTCAACAGACATATTTGGGATGTAGAGGGGGTGTATCTAGCAATTTAGTATGCTTCTGGCTATTTTAGTCAAAAAATTTGTAGACTTTATATTGTTGTCCACATAGCAATGCAGGATTTGACATTATGAACTTTGTTTGGCAGGTGCTTTCAGAAAACTGGTATGACAAAATGGCTTTCCAATTGGTGTGAGTAAAAACTAGTAAATTTCTTCCAAAAATACACTAAGATAGAAATAATAAATTTGGTTTACTCTACAAATGTGTGACAAAATAAACATTATGCTAAAGGGATTCATACATCTATGTAATTATTGAATTACACTCTATTGAAAGTATTGTGATGTAAAATAAGTATCATGTTGAATGCAACTACAAATTCTCTCTGCATCTTGTGTAAGAGAATGTACCATAACAAAGTAGAGTCAGAACTTACAAAGTGTGTTAATTTGTATCTAAAAGCATTCTATTGCTTAGTAAGAAAAATGGCAATTGAATTGAGAAATATGCTATAGAAAAAGGTTTTTGACATGCTAAAGTGAAAATATGATGACCCATATCAATTCAATAGTTCAAAACGATCTGAAAAATCTAGCTTTGTTCATTCACATATTATAACATTTTTGCCAGGCCATGCATACTCACTAGAGAGAAAAGAAAGTTCAAACTTTGAATTGCATTCTACCCATGATGGTGAAATTTCTTCTCCCAAAGCCTCAGTACCTCATGACAGATAGAATTTTGCTTGGGTTCTAGGGTTTTGAACCTAGAATAACAAAACTCCACACTCATTCAAGGATGACCCTAGATATCTCTATCCAATGGAGAAAGGGAAAAGAGATCTGGCAATAGGGCTATCCTAGGGGTTGATTATAAACTAATGAGGGGTTCACCACCAAGCTAGGGCTTGGAAAGACGAGCAAGATGAATTTTTTTATCCTAATATGATGCAATCTTTCACTAAATGACCTAGAAATGCAAATAAAACAAAATAGAATGTTGCAAGATGAAATGTGTGCACCTAAAAATCTAAAGGTGACTAGATGGAGCTCTGAAATGCTGAAAATAGTTACTTTAATGTTGATTAGGACTCATACGCCAGGCTAGGAAAATCAGTCCCAAATCTGGGTTTCTGTGTAGAAACAGGAATCTAGCAAATTGGTATTTGAATATGTAAAAACCTAAAAAATGACCTAAACTGGGACTCATACGCCAGAACTCGCGTATCAATCCAGTTAGGGTTGTCTATAGCTTAAAAGTTTGAATCTTGTCTTCAAGGTCTGTTATGCACTTCCTAATTGATTTTCGGACCCAAAACCTTGATTTGCAACCTATAGAAGTCATCCAAGTATCTCCTATGCAAGGTGACAACTTTGACAACTTTGAACACTTTGACAACTTTCTCTTCAATGTGTCTTCAGTCTAAACCTACAAATCACACACTAAAGAGAGGGAAAAATGTCGTTTTGTTAGTGGAAAGGAGTTTTCCTTGGTCAAACCTTGTTTTGGTAATCAAACCTTAAAAGAAATGAAATAGGAATGAAGGATGATAAATGAACAAAATATGATGGAGCAACTCACCAAACCATAGCAATAAGAGGTTGCAAATAGGTATGAGATGGCTCCAATGGATGTAGATCTTGACTCTTGCTTGAATAGGATAGATCTTGAATTGAATGCTAGCTTGAATCATGAAACTCTACATCACAATTGTTATCTAAAAAAAAAACATGATGCCTGAAGACTTTGACATGATGCTTGATGCTTGAATAATGCTCTAAAATGATTGATAATCTGCTCTTGAAGACTCTTGAATTCTCTTGTAAAAACTTGAAAGCTCTTGTGAACTCAAATTTTCTATAAGGATGCTCATTCAACTTGCTAGGTGTAAAATTGGTGAAAGAAACTTGTATTTATACTTAATTATGCAAGAATTCCTAAAATTACAACACTACAAGCCGACATTAAATCTAGGTGGATAAAATCTCACCAATAATTTGAATTAATTTTAATTTTAGGCCACACGAAACTCATATGCCCAAGGTGGTGTATGAGTCCCATTAGGTACAATTTATGGGACCAAATTCAAAAATAAAATCAGGATCAGGACCTAAAACCCTAGGTGGGACTCATAAACTCAAGGTGGCATATGAGTCTCAAACCACCAAATCTGGGCCACACAACCTAAAAACACCTAAATTATGATTGGATGTTGGTTTGTGTCAGGATTATTCTTGAAAAGATGCAATAATGGAGGCTTGTGGATGCAAAATAAGGCCAATTAAAGCATAAAGAAGTCTGATTATTTATGAAAACACTAGAAAAGTGTGAAAATGTGTTACAACACTTTACAACACTCTAAATAAGGTGTGATTAAGTTTATTTAGCTCACAAGGGTCCAAGACCTAATGCGATTGTGTTAATCACATTACAACACTAAGTCAAGGCATCATTAAGCTCAATTTTACAAGGAGGGTCCAAACAAGTGTGAAAATGTCACCGACAACATTTTTCAACACTACATTTAGCCCCCACTTTAGTGAGAGGATGAACTTACTTCAAACTCACACTAAAGTAGACGAATCTGCTTTAAGAGGGCTCCAATCACACCAATGCCAGTAAGATGGGATGACAACGATCAAGAGGGGTGATCAAGATCCCATGACAAACCATCATAGGTACAAAAGAACACACATGAAAAATGATGTAAAGTGCATTGTAAAGGCACAAGCATACACTGCCAAAGATGAAGAGAAGAAAAATAAAACGGGTGGATGAAGCTTCGACCGTTTGTCCATCATGATGTGGATCAAATCTAGGTTGTTTGTCTAAAAAATGCACACTCACTTTGAGGCAATGAAACTCTACGATGTCTATTGGATGAGGATCCGAAAGAGGTGAGACACATAGACACACAATCGACATGCACTCACACTCACACGTGAGTGGTTATGGGAAAGTCATGCCTCGATCGGGCTTCCCATCAAACCATACCAAAGTTATACCTCCTGATAACTTTGATAAGGCACCACACAAAAATGGGCTTTAAGCTTCATGAGGCAAGAAAAACTTTGTATGCTTGGAGCTCATGAATAATGAACTTCAAGCTTCATGAGGCAAGAAAAAATTTGTATGCTTGGAACTCATGAACAAACAAGATGGCTCCACAAACATGCAAGATGTATTATGCAAGGTGGCCATATAACTAAAAATGCAAATGCAAAAAATAGGGAACGTTCAAAGGATTATTGCTTAGTTCGTATGGGGTCTTAACTTAGGGAACATTGTGCCTAATGTCTACAAGAGAGGACCAATCACAAAATAAAATATTCAAAACTTAGGGGATGCAGTGTGTCGCATTAGCCACTAAGAGGAATGTAATACGCTAAGAAAGATCACGCTCTTGAAGTACATCACACCCAATGTCATCCACGAAGCAAAAGACACATCGCATGAAGTAAGAAGACTACACCATGAACCATGAAAAAGAAAAATGCAAAAGAATAATGCCAATGTATGGCCCCACTTTAAAGGAATTGCTAAACACCATGTTGCGAGAAATTAATTTAAAGTAGCAAATGATAAATGCTAACCATAAAGAAGACATGAGAGCTAACATGGAAATCCCTATGCCAAGTCATATATTTCCAAGTATAGCTACATCATGCAAAAGAAAAGAAAAGAGAGGGGTTGCCCCCAAAATGAAAAAACAAAACACATGAGGGATCTCTAGATTTTGGGTCAATATGTTCTTGCTACAATGTTTTTAAGAGAGCTCAAAATTGTCATCATTCCCCAAATACACATAGAATTGGAAGAATGACACAAAGAGAGCGAAAACAAAGAAAATCCTTTTGGGTCAACATAAAAGGAAAACACAAGACAAAGAAAAGATAAAGGAAAAGAAAAAGCTTTTGGGGTCAACATGGAAGAGACATGAATGTCTCGACGCCTTGTGTCATCCCCAAAAATAAAACACAAGACAAAGAAAAGATAAAGAAAAAGAAAAATCTTTTGGAAAAATTTACGACATATAGAAGAGTGAAGGTACAAATAGAGGAATGTCACAAAGAGAGATAGATACATCAAACAAAATATTATGTGGGGATCACATTATGCACATGAAATCACACAAAAGAAAATGAAAAAAAAATAATGTAAGAGACTAGTAAGGCACATGCAAGTCAACCTATGAGCAGGTCATTCGCATCCCAATCGTGTCCATCGTATATAGAAGGTGGGAAACTACCCAAAGGGACAATAGCAAGTGTCGAACTAGGGCCATCACCAGGTTCAACACTCTTCTTAGGAGAATTATCATTTAAGCTCATGGAAGAGGAAAGCAATGTACTCAATTCATTATGCACCTCTTTGTCAATTTTAGCAACTTCCTCATCGTCATCTAAGTTAATCACAACAGGAGGTTGAATGATAATGTCTAAAGAAGGGTTCAACTCTTGTTGTGGTTGCATTATAGAATCTTTTTATGTCAGCGAAGGGAGAGATTCATCATTCATTGCTTCAGTCAAGTTTGGATTTTTATTTTCTTTGTTGTTTTCTTCATTTAACTTTCAAGCAAGGGCACGACGTCTAGGCCTATGCTCTCTAGCGTGCTTTTGTTTCTTTTAGTTTTTTTTTTTCAAGTTGTGTTTTTGTAGGAGTGGGTTCATCAACCATAGGTTTATTATCTTCCCCAAGGGGAGGAACGAAAGGAACCACGAGAGATTGTTCAACCGATTTCTATTTGACTTTGTAAACTTGTTTTATTCTAGGGGGTGTGATGGGATTGTTTTTGTTATTTGGAGTTTCTTTAGGTTCAATCATGGTTTCATCAAGGATAGTAGGCACGGTGGTGGCCGAAGGAATGTTTCAGAGAGATAATTTTTCTATTTTCTTTGCCTTGAACTTTTGATATGATTTGAAAAAGAAGTCTTCTCGTGGTTTGATAGGTTATATAGGCTCAGGCCAAAAGAAATCTAAGGAAATTTTTCCACAAGAAAACAAAGGGTTAAAGCCACTATGATGGACGGTAAAAATTTCATTGTCAAAGGGAAACTTTAAGCATTTATGCATGACTGAGGGGACTCCATTCATGGAGCGAAGCCATGGATAGCCTAGCTTCACATGAAATTAGTTCGACTACAGGATGATGGAGAATGAGACATCTAATGTTTTTGGTCCTATTTGTAAAGGCAAGGTGATTGATCCCATTGTAGGGCAAGCGAAACCGTTATGCGTCTTGATCCATGATTTTAGTTTATCATTTATGTCTTGATAAAGTTCATGCAAGAGTAAGAATTCTTTAGTGATCACATTCTCTCCACAGATGGGATCTATTAATATACCATTAGTGAGCTTATCATAGATTCGGTTGGCTATGTAAAGAGGACCATCAGGTGCATGTTTAAATATATCTTGTGAGGAGAAAATAATCTTAAGAGGCTTTTTAGTTTGGCCCCTACGATGTTGAGTTTCAACCAATGCAACTAAACCATCAATAGGATTTTGTTGATCAATA
>VDFB02086081.1:182653604-182669522 GCA_007258455.2 Sequoia sempervirens
CAATTTGCCAAAGCCTATATATCATAATAGACACTATGGACTAACTTAATACACGTTTGTATGATTATTGTGTCTAAATTGTATTTAAAGACATTCAACGTACATTCATTCATTACCCAAAAATAATTAAAAATCCTTAACATTTTAAAGAAAAATCCTTCTATGAACACTTTCCTTTAAAGCACTAAAGAAACCTAATTATGTATATCAAATCATTCTAAAATATCTATGTAACTAAAGAGTGACATATTTGACCAATTGCATGACTATAGAGTTAGTCTAAAAAATAAGTCAACAAAATGGTACATGAACCTATAATTTTCCCCAAGTATTTTTAAATGGTGTCAATCCTTCGTAAATACTTAGCAAGATGCAAAGAATTCAATGACTTGAATAGCAAAAAATGTATATCATGCCAAATCAATACTACATGTTGGTGGTTAGATTTATGCAAATATAAAATTGATCCAAAGCTTTCAATTTAAAGTTCTGGTCTACATAGAGTTTCAACAGCAAGCTACACAAAAAGACTATTTATTTTTCCATATTGTAACAAAAATTCATAAGCAATACATATTAATTCATCAGATTTAATTTCAAATTTCAATATAATCAACTATGCATTCATTGTTAATATCAATTAATTAGAATTATGCAAATTATGAGAAGCATTTGAAAACACATTTTTAACCTTTCATTGAAGTTGATTTATGCATAACAACAATTTGTCCACACTCTTATATTAAAATGTTATGTAAGATATTTATAAATTAGAGAAAAAATTATTAATATACTCTAAGGTTAGGTCCTATGGAGGGGGGCTTCCTAAAAAAATTAATGAATGTTGCTGAATTTTTAAATATTTTTTTAATGCAAGTGGTTCCATTAATTTTGTATTATAGTTTAAACTTAAAACTTTAAGCTCTTATATTTATGAAAACTCATGGTCTCATGAATTTTATTATTTTGCATATTGAATTCAGCAGAGTAAATAAATATAAAATAATAAAAATATTAATTGGTGAGAATTTTAAAACTTCATATAATTGAACAAGTTGTAGAAAAAAGCCTAAACTGGTGTGACAATTTCTAGCTCCACCCATTTTCCATCTGCTTAAATAAATTTTTAAACTGCAAAATAGAAACTGCTATTGTTAAAAAAATATTTAATTAATATTGTAATTTTTTTAAAACTTGAGGAGACCCTCTGCTCTTTGGAAATAGATATCGAAACCCCAACCCAAGAGGATAAGCTGTAATAAATAGAATAGTGTCACAATGTTTTAGCGGTTATACTTAAGCTAACAAACTTTCTTAGTTTAAGAGAGCCTACTGTTATCGTAGGATAATTCGCAGAAATTATTCTAGAGCACCTCTCCAAAGAATCAATGGAAATAGAGTTTAAATTTTAACAAAACCTTAAAGTTCTTTAACGACGGAAGAACAGCCACGTATGTAACATGGCACATATGTAACTTGGCACAGAAGGATTTTCCAGAAGTAGAAAATTGATGTGTTAATCTCACAACTCATTAAACTGATGGTTGAAGATGCAGATCCTATCTGACGATTTTCAACTTTTACAACACAATTATTGAACAATGAAGATTATATGATACATAATTGAAAATTACAGCCAAATTTGTTATCACCATAGTATCAGGCAGCGACAAATAGAAGAAAAAAAGTACGTCAACTTCTCTGTGACCAAAACCCATTAAGCATGTTAGATAGTTTGTGAACTTTCCGAGTTCACAAACTAGCATAGCTAACACTGTTTGTAATCTATGACTGAACATCGGAGCCCAAACATCTACAAACGAAAACGAAAGTAAAACTCAAAAAGATTATTTAAGATTAAAGAAAACACAGTATATGATGCAAGTAATCTCCAAAAGGAAATAAAAAGCTCTGTTCTGATAACTGAAGCAAACTTATTTCTTGAATCTGCAGATTAACCTTCACTATTCTGTCTTTAACTCATGAAGATGAAGCAAAAACAAAGATTCAAAGAATTAAAAGAGCAGGATAGCCACCATTTAGTCAATGTACCATCTTATACAATAAGAATTTCTATAATGTTAATACTCAGAAAATATTACATGAAACACAGAGATGGCGTTTTCATAAAAATTCAGACCATCTCCCTACAGTTCTCTGTGTTCCTTTTCTTAATCTCCCAAAAAGAAACTTAATGACTTACTAATTATCTATCCGACTAAAGGTTTGATAGCATCAAAACTACTACTGAACGGTTAGTAGAAGTATAGAGACAAAGACCTCAAAAAACTGAGCAAACTTTACTGACAAGTGAATCAGAAGGTTAAGGAAGATGTTCCGCATCAGTATGCTACTGCTTTCATGTCGATTGGTAATGGGCATCTTGAAAATCTTTAAACAAAGTAAATGGAGTTTTGATATCGATGACATAATTGTTGTAAACCTCCGCCCATACAACGCAAATACGTTTCTTCTCCACCAGAGGGAGGCTCTCAACAATGTTAAGCACTGCTTTCTCAAACTCCGCAAATTTGCGGAGATCTCCAAAACATAGTTTTGTCATAATGGGCAACCAGGTTGTGAGAAATGAAATTCGAGAAGCTCTTGAAATCAAGATCTTTCGGTCTCCTGTGGCCTTCATAAACCAGATCATAGTGCAGAACGCATTTTCTCCACATTGTCCGTATGTGCCCAAGGAAAGCTCCTTTACATGCTCTGTAAATTCTGCATCCTCAACAAAAGCTTTGAATGCAGCTTCGAGTATCTCTCCCTCACAATGCTCGATGAATCTAGAGAGCGACCTTATAGATGAGAAATTACGAGAACTGATGCATGACGTGAACTCTCGCAAAAGAGCTCGCCCGCACACTTCCACAACTTCCATACATGAATTTCCCTCGAAGATGCCCGTAATATATTTCTCAGCCATTTGACGGTTACCCGTGACCCGATGGTGACCTTGAATGAGAGAGACCATCTGATTGATAATCCCTTCCACAAAATGTATATGGTCGTCGTCCTCTTTATCTAGCCTGGCAGCTAGATCTGGTAAAGGTTCCAATCCCAGAGAAGAGAGCATATCTCGAATTTGGGATTCTTGATCAGCACTCCAACGAACTGCTTCCAAGTATTGCATACATTTGTGAATGCAGTCATCAACCAACAACTCAGAGGAAACTGAAAAAATCGCGAGGCATTCCTCAACATTGGAGAAATAGACCCGCTCGCCATACATGAGTTCAATGCATTTTAGATAGTGATGAAAGTTATGGGACGTAATTACCCTTATTGGGGTTGGTTTACCCGATGAGCAGCGCTCAGAAATTTTGACTTGGAAGAACCGTGATCTTTTGAGAATCACAGAATGAAGATAGAGTGGATTTCTTTCATAATTTTTCATTGTTGGGCTCGTTAACCATAATATGACATCTGCAGAGGCTCGGGCTCCGAATCGAAGCTGAGTTTCTTCCATTGCATGAATGGATACAACAACAGAGACCTCGACAACCCTTACATATACAATATGATTTATATAGTGTAATATATAATATAATATAGGGTCTCGTGCATACTCTGCCCGTATAAAACCGGCGACAGCCAAAAACGGCAGGGAAAAACAGCCGAAAAACGAGGAATGATAGAATGGGAGGCATCCCTGCTTCGGCGCATTTACCTGACTGGATAGCCGCTACCCTCTTCTGTAAGGCAATGGCTATAGCGGCGACAATTTGCACGGCAATGGCTATAGCAGCGACAATTTGCACCGGCCCATGGATGTCTATGTCATGCCCTCCCCCTGCATACCCCTCTGACCGTCCGTGTGCTGCAGCAGGCCGTGTTGCATGGATTTTTTGGTTTAGGGTGCCCAAAAAATATCTTTTACCTCTTTTTATTTTTTTGCTGCTTTGCCTGGGCATTATGAAATATAAAAATTAAAAATAAAAACTTATTTTTTATTAAAATTTATAGTATTAATTTATATTGAAAATATCAAAATTTAATATTTAAATTAATTTAATTTTTTTTTTTGAAAATTTAAATACTTTTTATACTATGTATTTATATATATTTTACTTTAAAATAAAATTTATTAATATTTTAAATATTTTTTATAATTTTAAAATTATAGTTAAATATTGAAAGTTTTGAATGAAAAACATAAAATAAATATAAAAATATTTAATAAAAAATAAGATAGAAAGTAAAAATATTTAAATTTAACATAAAATATTAAAATCTTGTATATAGTATTTCTATTAATTTAATTTAAATATCCAGATGTTAATGTGTTTAATATAATTTGATATTTTAAATTTTGATTTAAAAAAATTAATTTCTAAATTTTTAATTTGAAAGACAATAAATATAACAAAGAATGTATTTAACAATGTCATAATTAATTAACTCATTGCAATAATATTAATAATATAAACACTTGAATAAATATAATAGTTTAATATTGTCATCTCTTTAGATGGATGTGTTTAAGATAGCCATAATATTAAATTTTGAGATGTTGATGTATTTAAAATAACTATAATATATTATTAAGAGCTTGTGAAATAAACTAGCATACATATATTAATTAATAATATATATAAAATACACCGAGAGTTATCACAAATTATTTCTTTTTATTTTTTTTATGTTAGAATGTTATTAAAATTAGTACATGTATAGATATATGTTATAAAATAATTCCTTATTTCAATTATTTTCAAATTTATAACCCAAAACCTAACTGAACCCTAAAGCTTCACCTTAATTCTAATCACAAGTTCTATCTTAGAATCCTAACTCTAACCCTTACCTTAGTTGAGTTGTAACCCTAACCTTAATTTAATTCTAACCCCAAGATTTATCTAAGAATCGTAACCCTTTGGGGTTTTAGGACTTAGAGTTGCTAGATGAAATTATTATTTCATCTAAATAATAATAAGTTATAAATTTATTAACTCCAAAATTTGTAAATAATATGTTAATTTTATTTTCAATAAATAAATTTAAATGAATTTGATTAATATATAAAATAAAGATATTATTTTAATTTTACTAATATAAGAAGATTTCATCATGTTAATTTTATTTGTATTAGATATATGTTTCATTTAAATAAATTAAACAAACTTTTATTTATGTAAAATATGATGTGTGTGGCATGTTTACCTATGTGTAATTTATTGTTTATCTATGCGTAATTTAATATTTGTGCATCGTAGTGACCATTTAGGAAGTAGGTGTTGGGAGTGACTAAGTCAAAGTGGTATTTTTTTATTTGTAATATTGATAGAACAAGAAGATATTCTAAAGATTTTTCTTGAGGCTACCTGTCAATTGGAATTATCTTCTACTATTGTTAAAAAAATTAGAGTGACTAAGTCAAAGTAATTTTTGGGTGACTAAGTTTTATGTCCAATTAGGGTTAGGGTTCAATTAGGGACAACTATAGTTAGGGTTAGGCTTATGGTGTTCAAATATAGGGTTAAGGTTATAATTATGATTAGAGTTTGAAATAGTGTTATAGTTAGGGTTAGATTTCAATTATGATTGGGGTTAGGGTGTTCAACTAAGGTTAGGATTATAATTATGATTAGTGTTAAAATTAGTATTATAGTTAGGATTGAACTTTTAATTAGGATTAGGGTTAGGGTTTACTTAGGTTTAGGGTTAGAGTTAGAGTTAGAATTCTAGGACAAAGTTTCGGGTTAGAATTAAATTCAGGTTAGGGTTATCTCAGATAAAGCTTGGGGTTAGAATAAGGGTTCCAATTAGGGTTAGAGTTCAATTAGGGTTTGGTGTTAATTAGTTTACGATTCAATTAGAGTTGCAATGAGTTAATTAATTATGACATTCTTAAATACATTCTTTGTTGATTTTTAAAATATCAAATTATAGTAAACACATTAACATCTAATATTTAAAATAAATTAATAGAAACAATATAAACAAGATTATAATATTTAATATTAAATTTAAATATTTTTACTTTCTATCTTATTTTATCTTAAATATTTCATAATAAAATTTAAAAATTAAAAATTAAAACTTATTTTTTATTAAAATTTATAGTATTAGTTTATATTAAAAATATCAAAATTTAATATTTAAATTAATTTAATAATTTTTTTAAAAAAAATTAAATACTTTTTATACTATATATTTATATATATTTTACTTTAAAATAAAATTTTATTAATATTTTGAATATTTTTTATAATTTTAAAATTATAGTTAAATATTGAAAGTTTTGAATGAAAACAATAAAATAAATATAAAAATATTTAATAAAAAAATTAAAGATAAAGTATTATGTTATGGCTATCTTAAACACATCCATTTAAAGAGATGACAATATTAAACTATTATATTTACTCAAGTGTTTACATTATTAATATTATTGCAATGAGTTAATTAATTATGACATTGTTAAATACATTCTTTGTTGATTTATTGTCTTTCAAATTAAAAATTTAGAAATTAATTTTTTTAAATCAAAATTTAAATATCAAATTATATTAAACACATTAACATCTGGATATTTAAATTAAATTAATAGAAATAGTATATACAATATTTTAATATTTTATGTTAAATTTAAATATTTTTACTTTCTATCTTATTTTTTATTAAATATTTTTATATTTATTTTATGTTTTTCATTCAAAACTTTCAATATTTAACTATAATTTTAAATATTAATAAAATTTTATTTTAAAGAAAAATATATATAAATACATGAAAGTATAAAAAGTATTTAAATTTTAAAAAAATTATTAAATTAATTTTGTCGTAGAATTTTTGATATTTTTAATATAAATGAATACTATAAATTTTAATAAAAAATAAGTTTTTATTTTTAATTTTTATATTTCATAATGCACAGGTAAAGCAGCAAAAAAATAAAAAAGGAGGTAAAAGATATGTTTTGTACCTTTGTAAGCCAAAATGCATTGCAAATGCGATGACTCTTTAGGCACCGGACGTCGAGGAGAGGGTATGTAGGAGAGGAGCATGGCATAGACATCCATGGGCGATTGCAAATTGGGCAATGACTATAGCGTGACAATTTGCGGCCGGATCTTGCTCTTACCTGCTGGCGTGATAGCGGCCCATACATGGATACAGTTCGACCCTTTATTTTCGCACTACTGCTCGATATAAATATAAAATAAAAAATAAAACTCCACTCATTCAGGATGACCCTAGATATACATCCAATGGAGAAAGGAAAGAGATTTGGCAATAGGGCTATCGTGGACAATTAAACAGATGAAGTGGTTACAACATATCAGAATAAAGTAAGAAAATAGTTACTTTAATTTTGATTAGGACTCATACGCCAGGCTAGGAAAATCAATCTCAGATTTGGGTTTCTGTGTAAAAACAGGAATCTAGCAAATTGGTATTTGAATCTGTAAAAATCTAAAAAATGACCTAAACTAGGACTCATACGCCAAAACTAGTGTATCAATCTAGTTAGGGTTGTCTATAGCTTAAAAGTTTGAATCTTGTCTTCAAGGTCTGTTATGCACTTCCTAATTATTTTCGGACCCAAAACCTTGATTTGCAACCTATAGAAGTCATCCAAGTATCTCCAATGCAAGGTGACAACTTTGACAACTTTGAACACTTTGACAACTTTCTCTTCAATGTGTCTTCAGTCTAAACCTACAAATCACACACTAAAGAGAGGGAAAAATGTCGTTTTGTTAGTGGAAAGGAGTTTTCCTTGGTCAAACCTTGTTTTGGTAATCAAACCTTAAAAGAAATGAAATAGGAATGAAGGATGATAAATGAACAAAATATGATGGAGCAACTCACCAAACCATAGCAATAAGAGGTTGCAAATAGGTATGAGATGGCTCCAATGGATGTAGATCTTGACTCTTGCTTGAATAGGATAGATCTTGAATTGAATGCTAGCTTGAATCATGAAACTCTACATCACAATTGTTATCTAAAAAAAAAACATGATGCACGAAGACTTTGACATGATGCTTGATGCTTGAAGAATGCTCTAAAATTCTTGATAATATTCTCTTGAACACTCTTGAATTCTCTTGTAAATGATTGAATGCTCTTGTGAACTCCAATTTGATATAAGAATGCTCATTCAACTTGCTAGATTAATAAATTAGTTGAAACTGTATTTATACTTTCCATTGCCGGAATTCCCCTAAAATTACAACGCACAGGCGAGCGAACAGAAATCCTGGGTGGGACAGAAATCTCACCGTAATTTTAAGATGGTATTTTTAATTTCCCAAGCCACCGCGAAACTCTCAACATTTTGAATTTGGTGGCAGCTGAGTCCAGCCAAAGTACCACAATTTATGGGACCAAATTAAAGAAACCAAATCGGAGGATCCCAGGACCACAAAACCCTAGGTGGGACTCCTGCAACTCAAGATTTGCATGATTAGCAAACCATAAATCGGAGCCACACAACCCTAAAACACTAATTATGATTGGATGTTGGTTTTGTGTCGGGATTATTCTTGAAAGATACAATGAGCTTGTGGATGCAAATAAGGCCAATTAAAGCATAAAAGAAGTCGTTATTATGAAAACACTAGAAAAGTCAATGTGACAACACTTTACAACACTCTAATAAGGTGTGTTAGAGTTTATTTGGCTGCGAGGGGTTGAAGACCTAATCGTTGGTGATACATTACAACACTAAGTCGAGGCATCATTGGCTCGAGGGCACACACGGGAGGTTAGCTCCAGAGTGTGAAAATATCACCCGAACAACATTTTTTTCAACACTACGATTTACATTACTTTAGTGAGAGGATGAACTTGCTTCAAACTCACACTAAATTAGATGAATATGCTTTAAGAGGGGTCCAATCACACCAATGCCAGTAAGATGGGATGACAACGATCAAGAGGGGTGATCAAGATCCCATGACAAACCATCATAGGTACAAAAGACCGCACATGAAAAATGATGTAAAGTGCATTGTAAAGGCACAAGAATACACTGCCAAAGATGAAGAGAAAAATAAAAGCGAGATTCGAGCTGGTAGTTTGTCCATCATGATGTGGATCAAAATCTAGGTTGTTTGTCTAAAAAATGCACACACTCAAGGGCAATGAAACTCTCAGTGTCTATTGGATGAGGGATAGAAAGAGGTGGGAACTGGAAATAGGCATGCTCCGCTTCATTGAGTGGTTATGAAGATCATGAGGGCTTCCCATCAAGAGCGCACCAAAGTTATACCTCCTGATAACTTTGATAAGGCACCACACAAAAATGGGCTTTAAGCTTCATGAGGCAAGAAAAACTTTGTATGCTTGGAGCTCATGAATAATGAACTTCAAGCTTCATGAGGCAAGAAAAAATTTGTATGCTTGGAACTCATGAACAAACAAGATGGCTCCACAAACATGCAAGATGTATTATGCAAGGTGGCCATATAACTAAAAATGCAAATGCAAAAAATAGGGAACGTTCAAAGGATTATTGCTTAGTTCGTATGGGGTCTTAACTTAGGGAACATTGTGCCTAATGTCTACAAGAGAGGACCAATCACAAAATAAAATATTCAAAACTTAGGGGATGCAGTGTGTCGCATTAGCCACTAAGAGGAATGTAATACGCTAAGAAAGATCACGCTCTTGAAGTACATCACACCCAATGTCATCCACGAAGCAAAAGACACATCGCATGAAGTAAGAAGACTACACCATGAACCATGAAAAAGAAAAATGCAAAAGAATAATGCCAATGTATGGCCCCACTTTAAAGGAATTGCTAAACACCATGTTGCGAGAAATTAATTTAAAGTAGCAAATGATAAATGCTAACCATAAAGAAGACATGAGAGCTAACATGGAAATCCCTATGCCAAGTCATATATTTCCAAGTATAGCTACATCATGCAAAAGAAAAGAAAAGAGAGGGGTTGCCCCCAAAATGAAAAAACAAAACACATGAGGGATCTCTAGATTTTGGGTCAATATGTTCTTGCTACAATGTTTTTAAGAGAGCTCAAAATTGTCATCATTCCCCAAATACACATAGAATTGGAAGAATGACACAAAGAGAGCGAAAACAAAGAAAATCCTTTTGGGTCAACATAAAAGGAAAACACAAGACAAAGAAAAGATAAAGGAAAAGAAAAAGCTTTTGGGGTCAACATGGAAGAGACATGAATGTCTCGACGCCTTGTGTCATCCCCAAAAATAAAACACAAGACAAAGAAAAGATAAAGAAAAAGAAAAATCTTTTGGAAAAATTTACGACATATAGAAGAGTGAAGGTACAAATAGAGGAATGTCACAAAGAGAGATAGATACATCAAACAAAATATTATGTGGGGATCACATTATGCACATGAAATCACACAAAAGAAAATGAAAAAAAAATAATGTAAGAGACTAGTAAGGCACATGCAAGTCAACCTATGAGCAGGTCATTCGCATCCCAATCGTGTCCATCGTATATAGAAGGTGGGAAACTACCCAAAGGGACAATAGCAAGTGTCGAACTAGGGCCATCACCAGGTTCAACACTCTTCTTAGGAGAATTATCATTTAAGCTCATGGAAGAGGAAAGCAATGTACTCAATTCATTATGCACCTCTTTGTCAATTTTAGCAACTTCCTCATCGTCATCTAAGTTAATCACAACAGGAGGTTGAATGATAATGTCTAAAGAAGGGTTCAACTCTTGTTGTGGTTGCATTATAGAATCTTTTTATGTCAGCGAAGGGAGAGATTCATCATTCATTGCTTCAGTCAAGTTTGGATTTTTATTTTCTTTGTTGTTTTCTTCATTTAACTTTCAAGCAAGGGCACGACGTCTAGGCCTATGCTCTCTAGCGTGCTTTTGTTTCTTTTAGTTTTTTTTTTTCAAGTTGTGTTTTTGTAGGAGTGGGTTCATCAACCATAGGTTTATTATCTTCCCCAAGGGGAGGAACGAAAGGAACCACGAGAGATTGTTCAACCGATTTCTATTTGACTTTGTAAACTTGTTTTATTCTAGGGGGTGTGATGGGATTGTTTTTGTTATTTGGAGTTTCTTTAGGTTCAATCATGGTTTCATCAAGGATAGTAGGCACGGTGGTGGCCGAAGGAATGTTTCAGAGAGATAATTTTTCTATTTTCTTTGCCTTGAACTTTTGATATGATTTGAAAAAGAAGTCTTCTCGTGGTTTGATAGGTTATATAGGCTCAGGCCAAAAGAAATCTAAGGAAATTTTTCCACAAGAAAACAAAGGGTTAAAGCCACTATGATGGACGGTAAAAATTTCATTGTCAAAGGGAAACTTTAAGCATTTATGCATGACTGAGGGGACTCCATTCATGGAGCGAAGCCATGGATAGCCTAGCTTCACATGAAATTAGTTCGACTACAGGATGATGGAGAATGAGACATCTAATGTTTTTGGTCCTATTTGTAAAGGCAAGGTGATTGATCCCATTGTAGGGCAAGCGAAACCGTTATGCGTCTTGATCCATGATTTTAGTTTATCATTTATGTCTTGATAAAGTTCATGCAAGAGTAAGAATTCTTTAGTGATCACATTCTCTCCACAGATGGGATCTATTAATATACCATTAGTGAGCTTATCATAGATTCGGTTGGCTATGTAAAGAGGACCATCAGGTGCATGTTTAAATATATCTTGTGAGGAGAAAATAATCTTAAGAGGCTTTTTAGTTTGGCCCCTACGATGTTGAGTTTCAACCAATGCAACTAAACCATCAATAGGATTTTGTTGATCAATATCCATAAGACTTTGTTGAATTGTATCTATGTTCTCATCATCAGTATCAACATTCATCACATCATTCTTTGTAGTTTCACTTTCTTTGACTAATGAAATATTATGTTTTGGCATGGGGTTGGTAAAAATTTGCAAGTTTTTATTAGGAGGGGCAATATACTTATTTCCTTGGTCATTAACACCTCAAACAAAAAGTTGACCGGAATCAATGAGGTCTTGCACAACACGTTTAAGACGCTTACAATGTTCTATATTGTGTCCATTTTGTCGGTGGTAATGATAATAAGCATTTGATCTAAAGTTTGGAGGTAAAGGCTTATTGGGATCGGGTGTTTTAATAGGAGGTGAGGTAATCATTTGTTGTTCTAAAAGTTGGGACATTGTGTTATGAAGGGTATCAAGTAGGGGAGTGAATTATCTTTTTGGGTCCCCATAGCTAAAGGGTAACGTGGCTTTAATAATAGTGACTTGGTTATTAGCATTTTGAGTTGATTGTTGAGGGGGATTGAATTGAAGGAAAATTTTATTCTATTTTCTAAAAGGTTGAGAATTTTTTGTCTTGTGGGCTCAGATTTCTCAGTTCGGCTAGAAGTGGACTTTGCATCACGACTACTAATCAAATTTTGATAATCATGAAGGGTAGTACACAAGTGCATGAAGGAGAGGAATTTCATTATGGTTAGCTTGTCTTGTATCTTACTTTGAAAATTTCCTATGAACATCTTTTGAAGGTGAGGATCGGGAACCTTGACATCAATTTGGGAATAAAGCGATTAATATCATGATATAAAGTTAGTAATATTTTCTTCTTCTTTTTGCTTATATCTCATCAAATCAACTGAGGTCATCTTAGGAGTCATATGCACTTGGAAATGATTGACAAATGCCTCAAAAATTTCATTGAATGAATGAATTGAGTTGTTTAGCAATAAATAAAACCATTCTTAGACAATATCCTTCAAAGATCTAGGGAAAAGCTTGGCCAAGAGTTTATCATCAAGGAAAAAGTCACTACATAAGGCAGTATAAGCATTAACATGGTTAGAAGGATCTCCCTTTCCCCCATATTTCTCCAATCTAGGCACCTCTACACCTTGTGGCATCGGTGTTCATAATATCTCCAAGGACAATGGATTGCTTTTGACATAATATGTAGGTGGGCCATTTTTTATTTTTGTTGATGGTGGAAATTTGTTTTGAAGGGATGAAATGGTTTGGAAGAGTTGATTTATGAGAGGGTCACCGTTTGTGTTATGAGATGGAGATCAAAAGAAGTGGAGTGTATGTGTTCGAGGGACAAGTGAATGGAGTGCTTATAGGTGGTAAGGTGGTAGGAGATATGACATGTGATGCCACAAAGGTACTAGGGATGCTACCGGGAATACCCAAGGAAGGAATCACATTACTAGTCAATTGCATTGTTGTTGTGACTTGAGGGTTGGTATAGGTAGGAATAGAGGCAATTGTTGTGGGAGGAGGAATTTGAATTCCTCCTTGACTTATAAAATTTTTTGAAGGTAAAGGAAAACTAGTATTTGAGGGAAAGTGTTTTCCGAATATTTGAACTATGCCTCTCACAAGGTCAAGTCCATCTTCACTTTCAAGCATGTGATGAATGCTATCTATACTAGGGATGGTGGTAGTTGAAATGTTGTCATTTTGCACTTAATGTTGTAGGTTTTCTAAGTCTTCATGGATTTGAATTAAGTTTCCTTGTGAAACACTAGCAACCATAGTTTCAACATATGTCATACTACTTGAAGGCATGGAATTGTTAAGGGTATGGTCCATACCTAGTGTACTCGTGTCAATACTAGGAGTAAAAGAGCTAGAAAACCCAAGATCCACTACGATTATGCTATTTTGGGATGACACGAGCCTCGAACTTGGTCTCACTACAGTATTATCATTAGGACACAAAATGCTCATGCAAGGGATACTAAATGTGAAATGAATGAAAATGCAATTTAAGCTAAGAACAATGAAATGACTATAACAAAAAAAATTGTAAACTAAAACAAAAGGGTATCAACAACAAACAAAAGCTTAGAAACAATGCTTTAAATGCTAGAAAATGCAGTACAAAATCTGCATTGGGACTGATTCGCCCAGAGGGGTGTATGAGTCCCAATGAGGATTTTTTCCAAATTTTCAAAAAAAATCAATTGATTTTGATGCTTTTTATGTTGTATGATCTATAAACTAAGTGAAAATGCAGATTTTATATGAATTTCAATGATTTGAGATGCAAAAAATGCAAGCTATGTGCACTTTCACTAATGCAAAATTAGAAACCCTAGAATGTCAATTAACTAATGCAAACCCTAATGCAATGTTAATGCAAGCAATATCTAGGATGATGATGCACTTTGAATCAAAATTATGATGTTCTAAATGCAAGTTCACCAAAATGAAGGATAGGATTTTGCTTGGGTTCTAGGGTTTTGAACCTAGAATAATAAAACTCCACACTCTAATTCAAGGATGACCCTAGAGATCTCTATCCAATGGAGAAAGGGGAAAGAGATCTAGCAATAGGGTTGTCCTAGGGGCTGATTATAAACTAATGAGGGGTTCACCACCAAGCTAGGGCTTGGAAAGACAAATGCAATGCAAGATGAAATGTTTAACCATAATATGATGCAATCTTTCACTAAATGACCTAGAAATACAAATGAAACAAAAAAAAATGTTGCAAGATGAAATGTGTGTACCTGGAAATATAAAGATGACTGGATGGAGCTGTGAAATGCTGAAAATAGTGACTTTAATGCTGACTGGGACTCATACGTTAGGCTGGGTGAATCAGTCCCAGATCTGGGTTTCTGTGCAGAAACAAGAATCTAGCAAATGGGTATTTAAATATGTAAAAACATGAAAATTGACCTAAATTGGGACTCATATGCTAGAATTGGAATATTAGTCTAGTTAGGGTTTTCTGAAGCTTCAAAGTTTGAATCTAGTCTTTAAGGTCTGCTTTGCACTTCTTGATTTTGAATAATCTATGAATCACTTGTGTACTCTGCATGGCTTTGACTTCCATGAGATTTTGATGAGAGAACTAGAAAAATGGGGCCTCAAGTTCCTCTCCTTGTATGCAATGATTGGATACAATTTATTTCCTTGTAATGAAACTAAGTTGGAGGGTATTTTTGGTGATCTTTGTTGTAATGATTACATATGTTTGTGCAAGAAGTGATGGGGACTTTTCATCTTTTGTATGATGTAAGGACATTGAGCTGAATTAGTTTTTTAGATTCTAAGTCATTTTGTTTGCATACACACATATTAGGATAAGAGCCATATAGAATTTTTTGTAGTGATAACTAACACATGCTAGAATTTCAAGGTTTAATAGGGAACTTGAATTTGTTTAAAGGTTAAGGTTCTTATTTTTAGTTTGCATGGGAATATTAGCACTAGCCGCTAACACAATTGTAGATTAATGCTATTACTTTTGTTTTTATTTTGGTCTAGTGTGGAGATATTTTACATCAGGAAGTCTAGTTTGTCAAAAGCTAGTTTTGTTGAAAACATCAATTGAACATATACTACTAAAAAACCCAAGCATTGAGTCTAGGGTGCCAAATAAATGAAAGAGAGTAGTTTCATTTGGCATACCAAAATTAGTAAACTTAATTTTAATGCACATCAACATGCATGGGTTATCATTTATTTAAACCCCATTACAAGATGGAGAGCACTTAACTTCAATTGTTTGTAATAATTAATCGCGGTGTAAGATCAATAGAGGACCTACAAAGGACTACAAGTAGTAAAATTATTTTATGTGATTGGATTTATATGGGAAGTCTATTTCTATGCAACGATAGAAGGATTGTGATGTTACTCTCAAAGTGTTGCCTTATTGATAAAATAGTCAACTCTTTATCTCTACCGTTATTTATAAACTTTGGTTAATAATGAATTCTTCACTATGTTTTCCTTCAATCACATAATCCTATCAATCAATTAATCTATGGGGTATGTGCAGGATCATCATGGAAAAAATAGGCCCTTAAGTGGCAATGAAAATTTAGAAATATCAAAGTTAGGAAACTTGACGTAAAAAATTGAATAAGTTATCTATATTATTTCAAAAATATGTAAGAATAGAATATGTGGAAAATTGAATGTAGTTTCTAAAATACTAGGTTTATTTTTCTAAAATCTATTCAGT
>VDFB02086081.1:182669622-182883330 GCA_007258455.2 Sequoia sempervirens
TCTTTCCAATTGATTCAAATAAATATTTTATTCTCAATTAGAGGATATTTCTTTATTTTTATAAATAATTAATTTGCAATTAAATGATATTTACTTATTGCTTATAAAGGGTAAATATTTATTTGCAATTTAAATATGGCACTCCTCACTAATCACTTCACTGTGGACAATCACGTAGTTGCAACTAAAGCAAAATTTCTTTATTATTTATCAAAAGAAAATAGCGTGCATATAAATAAATTTTATATTTATTTATTCTTTTCAAGATTAGGTTTTTCTGGGGAAAACTAAAAGAAGAGAAGGGAATAACAGAAACAGGGGTTTTTTCATAATCTTTCAGGAGGGCTTTGCAAAAAAAAGATAACTGAAAATGGATGTCGGGTAGGGGTTTAGAAGGAGAGGGGGAATACAGGGAAGCAAGAAGAAGTCTTCAGAAAATGAAGTCTAGAAGATCAAGAATCAGAAGGAGAAGAAATAAGAATAGGACACTCAAGCTGGAAGCGAATTCCAGGTTTTCTTAAAATCCTCTCCAATGTATTTAAATTTTGAAATGTGTGAATTATTGTTTATATTGTGAAAAAACTGAAGTTTCTCCTTGAAACCCAATTGTATGCTAATGTTTAAGTAATCTACTTCATGTAGGATTTTTATCATCATACCTATACAAGTTGACAATTTTCTCAATCTTTTTATAATGAATACATACATACACATATTTATATACATATCTATATATACAAAGTTCTGTATATATGTAAATACATGTATATATATATGTGTATAATTTATTATGTTATTAATGCATACTGTATTTTGTACAACAACGCAATTGTATTTTCGATTTACCAATAAAATGTTGCATTACCAGTAAATGATATTATAATATTGTATATCTGAGTATCTTATATACTACACTGTATTGCATATACAAACATATATAAGATTATATATATATAAAAAGAGAATCAAATTTTGTTTAATGTTGGTAAAAGGAAGGCTTAATGAGGTGAGCGGTGGCTTGTAAAGCCATGCCTTCCCTTAGGGAAGGCTGCCTGTGGAGGCAGTTGCCCCTCCACAGGCCACGACCTATGGAGAGGGCGTTGCCCTCCACAGGCAGCACTCCCTCTTGGGAGGGTCGTAGGCTCTTAAGCCTCCCCTCTCAACACACAGATATAAACAAACTTTTGTTCTCTTTTTATTATGCCTTTACATATTACAAGTGGAACTTGGGCTGCATTGTATTTGTGTCTGCTATAAATTCTCAAATTTATTAACTAAAGAAGTATACACAAGATGTAAAAGCTTAATGTGCAAGATGTACTTCATCAGGTTTGGTGCCTCTAACTAGCATTGAAAATCTGAAGGATGGATTTTATTTTATGTGCTATCTATTATTTGAAATCTGTAGCTGTAAATATCCAGTTTAACCTCCTCTTAGATAATTTCGGTTGGGGTCAAATATGTAAACTGTGCTAGAAGAATTCCCTAGGAGCTGAATTTTTCTAAAGTGTAGGATCTAGTGTATTTGCTTTTGCAACTACTGCCTCTTCTGCTGTTATGTCTAGTTTTTGAGTAATGCTCTCTTTTGAGTCTACTTCATAGTCTAATCCGAGATCATTGGATTGTGAGCCCCTTTGTTTGTCTAGTTTGGATCAATGATAGTGCCGAATTTCTAGGTGTTTGTTGTTTAGGTGATCATACTTCTTCTGAAAACCATCTGAGTCATAATCATTGTTGTAGTGTTTGCACTAGTCTGTTCTTGTGCATGAATGTGGCTAGAATAAATTGTATAAGTTGAAAACAAAATATTGGATGCTTTGTGAGCAGGCGAGTATTTAATGCATTTTTATTCGTTGGAGTGTAGTAGTTTGATTGAATTCCTTGTGAAATATAAAACTAGATGTAGTATTTATTTATGTGAATGATTTTCTTATGTAGTCAAATAGCGAACTTGGGAATATAAGATGTTTTCCTCATGAAAACAAAACAAATGCTTGAATGTGTAAATGATTGAACTTGTGCTACTAGATAGAACTATGCATAGTCTACTCTTTTATCTACTCCTTTCATTTATTGATCATAATGGTATGTTAAGTATATTCTTTGTGTCGCTTTGGAAATTCTCAGTATAGTACGATTTAAGGCTTCTTCTTGACATAAACTAGCATTCTTTTAAATAATATAATCCTTGCCTAATATTTAACTCAAATTTTATATTTGGATACTAATTACCTACTTCTCCTTATATCTTAATAATTACGTTCCACCCGTTATTTGAATCTTGGAAGTTTATCTATGTCAATCTTACCAACAAAGATTGACAATAGATGTATCCTACAATATTAGTATCTATCATATAAATGACAATATTAAATGGGTAAATGTTGATATATATATATATACACATATACACATATACATATCAATATGAAGTGGATGCAACTTACATTTTTTTCCTTGGAGATAAAGGTTGGCTCATCTAAGTGAGAGTCATATAACTTTGAGATCAATGTTTTTCTTTTCTTTCTTTCCATTTACTTAATGTATCCATTTGATAAACTTCTTAATTAAAGTTCAGAATGTGACGAAGGCAAGATGTCAATAACCTATAGTAGTATCTTGTTTTCATCTATTTGTAACTTGTGTCATTATTATGTGTAGGGACTAATTGTACTCTTAAGAATAAATACTCTTATATTTTCACTAGCTTATATATGTATTCTCATACATGCATGAGTTATACCTTCTAACTCATTTATAGTTTTATTCCCTTATTGTTAAACTCTCATTGAATCAATGAGTTTAAAGGTAAATATTCTTGTTGTAATTACATAAGCATGTGTGCATTTGGCAATGCTAGGATTACTTTCATAAAGCTTTATGCGATGGATTCTTTTGGTTTTTCAGTGTACTTGTGTGATATTTGAGGGGGCATTGGAGGTAAAATTGTCTTACTGGCATATACTCGAGAGCGATTCATGATAGTGTTGACATTACCAAGGATGATGCATCGGTGAAACTTGAAAATAATGCTTGAAGATTTATGTGACTTGTATAAGAACTTCAAAATGTCCTTTGTTAAGTACGATACATGATATCCATATTTGTGTAATGAATGGTCATGCCAGTGTGGCAGTATGATCAATGCCTGTGAGGCATCTTGTAACCACTGAATTGTAGCCAGTAAGGCTCTACCAGTGAGGCAATTCATTAAGCCAGTAAGGCACTTTTACGAGTGGTTTTTCATCCCTATGAGGGTTTTCTACTCATGAAAATCTCGGTGTTATGGTTTCTACATGGATGCATTTATATTCTTGCTATTTCTTTAATTTGCATTACAGTTTTCAAATTTTGATGAGATGATAATTCATGTGTAAGCCTGAATGGATAAATCTAATGAGAGCACCGTTTTATTTCAATATACTTTGATTCATTGATGTATGTTATTTCATTTGATTTTAATGATGAAAGTAATTTCGGGAACTTAAGAATATGAATAGAATATGTGTATTTCCGGTCGTTCAAATAGTCTCCATAATCCAACAAATTCAAAATGAAGATTTTTCTAGAATAAAAACAAATACAAAATTACAAAATTTCAAAAAAACTTGTAAAATTAGGTACCCCAACTTGGCGGGGTCTTAACTTATTGCTTGTTGGTTGGATTGACGACTTCTTTACCTCATCAGAAAGGTCTCCAAGAGGACTAATTTTAGTCCCTTAAATCTAATGCTTCGCTATTTAATTTAAGAGACCGATGAAAGTTTCAAACCCAAATTTTGCTTCGAAGACCTTAAAAAATGTGATTTACTAGAACCTTGAAAATACCAAAAAAATCCAAAAAATTAGATTTTCAATTTTTCATAGTTTTGTCACCTCTGGACTGCCCTGGAACATCCTCAGAATGCTCTGGATCAAGGTTTGAGATTTGTTTGAGAAAGAAGGGGGGATGTGAAAGTTGATATCTTGGATTTTTAGTGAAGAAGGAATGCTCCACATTAAAAGAAAGTAGAGGTTTATAATATCATTCATATACTAATCTATGAGATGATCGTGCAAAAATTAAAGTAATCACACAATTACAAGGAAATAAACATAAAATAAATGACTTTCTTGGGGAAAATCCTTTCAAGAGAGAAACTCCGCTGTCTTAAGCAACTCATTGTATTATTCAATAATCAAAGGTTACAACACACTTGTAAATTCTAAGTTTGGATAATATTAATTTAAATCAATGAATCTTACTCACTACCTTTGAAGTATTTTATTCAAATTATTTTAATTATTTAGGATTCAAATGAATTAAAACTCAAAGTAAATTGAATATAAATATAAATTATAATTAATTAATATAAATCACCCAACATGTCATAATAAGAAACTTATATAACTAAACCATTAATAATTGGAGATGATGTGAACTAGTAACTTATAGTAACATGTCATAAAGTGTTAATTACGTTCATAATAAGTAGTAGAAAGTGATTGAAATCTTGGAAATTGAATTTGAAGTTTAAAATTTGTGGTTCATTCTCATATATTCTTAGATTTGAGACAAGATTAATGTACTCTTTTGAAGGAAAAAATAGTGAACAAAGATAATTTGTTTTGAGGTGTGAGATGTTTCTAATTGTGATGAATTATTTTTCCCAAGGTAAACAACTTTCTGACAAACACATGGTGCATTCTGATGGCTGGATAACCGATGCCAAAAATAAACATAGGTAGTAAAATGATAATTTTGAGGTACATAGTGAATGCATTGAAGATAGTATGCAAATGAGAGGTAAACGCCAAATATATGGAAATTGGAGTAAATAAAAATGAATAAAGATCATGAGCAAAATATAACACAAGAATGTGTTATTTTATGCAATATTTTATCGAGATTCAACTATATAGTCTTTGAGTTAATCTTCATTGACCCTTTTTTTTTTATAAATTATATTTCATATAACCCATTTCTCATGAAGAATCCACTTAATGCTTATTATATTTAGATGATATTAAGATCTATTCAAAATCACAACTTTCCAAGAGATTACCCATCCCAATACTATTCCAACCTAAACACAACCATAAAATTTTCCGGATCAAACCTATATATAGTTACATTGTTTAATGGAAATGGGCCCCAAAACCAAGTGGGAATTTAGCTTATTCCCCCACCATTATAGGTAGACACTTTGAAAAACAGGAGGAATAAGAGAGTTAGTAAGCAAGCTATAACAATAGCCCATGTCCCTAAGTTTCGAATCTTCCATTGCCATTTCCCACTCCGCTCCCTATATATATTTATTCCATTGCCATTTCCCACTCCGATCCATATATATATTTAAAGGGGGAAAAATGCAGTGTTATACCACCCTGCGGAGAAGAATTTGCATACGCATGGAGGAGGGCAATTTGGCGAGGGCCAAAACCAAGAAGGTCGACAAACATCGCTACAAGATGCTCTGCTGCTTTACTCGCCACTTCAGAAGCGGCCCTCGGGAGCCTCCCCAGGACGTGCGTACCCTCTACGAGACCTACTGTGGCAATGATGGCGTGATGACCGTAGAGATACTGCAGAGGTTTCTCAGCGACCACCGCGCCGCTGACACAGACGCCAGTCGGCTGATGGAGACGCTGCGGGAGCGGGGGCAGCTCGCCATCTACCACCGCCACCACCTGCCCTTAGACGCATTCTTTGCCTACCTCTTTAGTGACGATCTCAATCCACCTCTTGATAAGAAGGTTAGGTCTTCTGGATTTTGTGTTTCGCTTTCTGCACAGTAATTATTTCAGTTTGCTTGAATTTGTCTCCCTGCATTCATATCTTGAACGAAATGCCTGTCAACCAAATGCGTCTAGGGAGGCATAGGATTTTTGTTGTCATTGGGCATCTTATCGAACAAAAGTAGGGCCAGGGAAAACGGTTGAAAGTTCGAAGAGGCAGAAATTCCTACTGATGTGGAATTTGAACAAAAGTAGGGTCCAGGGAAATCGATCAGAAAGATCGAAGAGGCACAAATTCCTACTGACGTGGAATTTGATGTTGAATTATCAGGCATCTAACAAATTGAAAAAGTTTACAGTTTTAGATCTTTAAGTAGAAAAAAGGTAAAATAGATAAGTAACACATCTTTATGACTTATTAAACTAATGCAGTTTTGATTTGAAAGGTCGCCTATTTTGAATCACTCTTCAGTCACTTCTGCCACAGTAAGACTGGGCAATGGCTATAGCGGCGACAATTTGCACCGGCCCATGGATGTCTATGCCATGCCCTCCTCCTGCATACCCCTCTGACCGTCCATGTGCAAATACGGTATTTGCATAGAGTTTTTGGTTTACAGTGCCCAAAAAATATCTTTTACCTCCTTTTGGCTTTTTGTTGCTTTGCCAGGGCATTATGAAATATAAAAAATTAAAAATAAAAATTTTTTTATTAAAATTTATAGTATTAGTTTATATTAAAATTATCAAAATTTAATATTTAAATTAATTTAATAATTTTCTTTAAAAAAATTAAATACTTTTTATACTATATATTTATATATATTTTACTTTAAAATAAAATTTTATTAATATTTTAAATATTTTTTATAATTTTAAAATTATAGTTAAATATTGAAAGTTTTGAATGAAAAACATAAAATAAATATAAAAATATTTAATAAAAAATAAGATAGAAAGTAAAAATATTTAAATTTAACATAAAATATTAAAATCTTGTATATACTATTTCTATTAATTTAATTTAAATATCCAGATGTTAATGTGTTTAATATAATTTGATATTTTAAATTTTGATTTAAAAAAATTAATTTCTAAATTTTTAATTTGAAAGACAATAAATCAACAAAGAATATATTTAACAATGTCATAATTAATTAACTCATTGCAATAATATTAATAATATAAACACTTGAATAAATATAATAGTTTAATATTGTCATCTCTTTAGATGGATGTGTTTAAGATAGCCTTAATATTAAATTTTGAGATGTTGATGTATTTAAAATAACTATAATATATTATTAAGAGCTTGTGAAATAAACTAGCATACATATATTAATTAATAATATATATAAAATATATGGAGAGTTATCACAAATTATTTATTTTTATTTTTTTATGTTAGAATGTTATTTAAATTAAGCATTATTACATGTATGAATGCTATAAAACTAGCATACATATATTAATAGTTTATCATTGCAATAGCGGCGACACTTGCACTTCTATGCATGTCTTTTATGCCATGCCCTCCCTCCCCGCGATACCCTCTCGACGGGTTTAAAGAGTCAGATTTACACATAGTTTTGGTTTACTTCGCGCTCCAAAATATCTTTTACCTCTTTTTTTATTTTGTTTTTCTGCTTTGTCTGGGCATTATGAAATATAAAAATTAAAAATAAAAACTTATTTTTTATTAAAATTTATAGTATTAATTTATATTAAAAATATCAAAATTTAATATTTAAATTAATTTAATAAAAAAAATTTGAAAATTTAAATACTTTTTATACTATGTATTTATATATATTTTACTTTAAAATAAAATTTTATTAATATTTTAAATATTTTCTATAATTTTAAAATTATAGTTAAATATTGAAAGTTTTGAATGAAAAACATAAAATAAATATAAAAATATTTAATAAAAAATAAAATAGAAAGTAAAAATATTTAAATCTAACATAAAATATTAAAATCTTGTATATACTATTTCTATTAATTTAATTTAAATATCTAGATGTTAATGTGTTTAATATAATTTGATATTTTAAATTTTGATTTAAAAAAATTAATTTCTAAATTTTTAATTTGAAAGACAATAAACCAACAAAGAATGTATTTAACAATGTCATAAATAATTAACTCATTGCAATAATATTAATAATGTAAACACTTGAGTAAATATAATAGTTTAATATTGTCATCTCTTTAGATGGATGTGTTTAAGATAGCCATAACATAATACTTTATCTTTAATTTTTTTATTAAATATTTTTATATTTATTTTATTGTTTTCATTCAAAACTTTCAATATTTAACTATAATTTTAAAATTATAAAAAATTATAAAATATTAATAAAAATTCCGATTTTGGCAATATATATATAAATATATAAGATAAAAAAAAAGTATTTAATTTTTTTTAAAAAAATTATTAAATTAATTTAAATATTAAATTTTGATATTTTTAATATAAATTAATACTATAAATTTTAATATAAAATAAGTTTTAATTTTTAATTTTTAAATTTTATTATGAAATATTTAAGATAAAATAAGATAGAAAGTAAAAATATTTAAATTTAATATTAAATATTATAATCTTGTTTATATTGTTTCTATTAATTTATTTTAAATATTAGATGTTAATGTGTTTACTATAATTTGATATTTTAAAAATCAACAAAGAATGTATTTAAGAATGTCATAATTAATTAACTCATTGCAACTCTAATTGAATCGTAAACTAATTAACACCAAACCCTAATTGAACTCTAACCCTAATTGGAACCCTTATTCTAACCCCAAGCTTTATCTGAGATAACCCTAACCTTAATTTAATTCTAACCTGAAACTTTGTCCTAGAATTCTAACTCTAACTCTAACCCTAAACCTAAGTAAACCCTAACCCTAATCCTAATTAAAAGTTCAATCCTAACTATAATACTAATTTTAACACTAATCATAATTATAATCCTAACCTTAGTTGAACACCCTAACCCCAATCCTAATTGAAATCTAACCCTAACTGTAACACTATTTCAAACTCTAATCATAATTATAACCTTAACCCTATATTTGAACACCATAAGCCTAACCCTAACTATAGTTGTCCCTAATTGAACCCTAACCCTAATTGGACATAAAACTTAGTCGCCCAAAAATCACTTTGACTTAGTCACTCTGATTTTTTTAACAATAGTAGAAGATAATTCCAATTGACAAGTAGCCTCAAGAAAGATCTTTAGAATATCTTCTTGTTCTATCAATATTACCAATAAAAAAATACCACTTTGACTTAGTCACTCCCAACACCTACTTCCTAAATGGTCACTACGATGCACAAATATTAAATTACGCATAGATAAACAATAAATTACACATAGGTAAACATGCCACACACATCATATTTTACATAAATAAAAGTTTGTTTAATTTATTTAAATGAAACATATATCTAATACAAATAAAATTAACATGATGAAATCTTCTTGTATTAGTAAAATTAAAATAACATCTTTATTTTATATATTAATCAAATTCATTTAAATTTATTTATTGAAAATAAAATTAACATGTTATTATTTACAAATTTTGGAGTTAATAAATTTATAACTTATTATTATTTAGATGAAATAATAATTTCATCTAGCAACTCTAAGTCCTAAAACCCCAAAGGGTTACGATTCTTAGATAAAGCTTGGGGTTAGAATTAAATTAAGGTTAGGGTTACAACTCAACTAGGGTAAGGGTTAGAGTTAGGATTCTAAAATAGAACTTGTGATTAGAATTAAGGTGAAGCTTTAGGGTTCAATTAGGTTTTGGGTTATAAATTTGAAAATAATTGAAATAAGGAATTATTTTATAACATATATCTATACATGTACTAATTTAAATAGCATTCTAACATAAAAAAATAAAAAGAAATAATTTGTGATAACTCTTCGTGTATTTTATATATATTATTAATTAATATATGTATGCTAGTTTATTTCACAAGCTCTTAATAATATATTATAGTTATTTTAAATATCTCAAAATTTAACATTATGGCTATCTTAAACACATCCATCTAAAGAGATGACAATATTAAACTATTATATTTATTCAAGTGTTTATATTATTAATATTATTGCAATGAGTTAATTAATTATGACATTGTTAAATACATTCTTTGTTATATTTATTGTCTTTCAAATTAAAAATTTAGAAATTAATTTTTTTAAATCAAAATTTAAAATATCAAATTGAGATAACTGACATTAAATATCCTCCTGGATATTTAAATTAAATTAATAGAAATATATATATTAAAGGATTTATTTCATGCTAAATTTAAATATTTTCTACTTATCCATTTTATTAAATATTTCATATATTTATTTTATGTTTTTCATTCCGAAACTCTAAATATTTAATCCATAATTTTAAAATTATAAAAAATATTTAAAATATTAATGCAACTCTATTTTAAAGAAATACATGCATAAAAAAATTTAAATTTCAAATTTTTTATTAAATTGACTAAACATAAATTCGACATTTTTAATTTATAAATACATGCAGAATTTGAATAAAAATAAGTTTTATTTTGAATTTTATGATTTCATAATGCCCAGGAAAGTGCCAGCTTCAAAAAAAAAAAGGGGAAAAGATATGTTTTGGGCACCGTAAACCAAAGAATCCGTGCAAATACGGCCTGCTGCAGCACACGGATGGTCAGAGGTGTATGCAGGAGGAGGGCATTGCATAGACATCCATGGGCCGGTGCAAATTGTCGCTGCTATAGCCATTGCCGTGCAAATTGTCGCCGCTATAGCCATTGCCTTACAGAAGAGGGTAGCGGCTATCCAGTCAGGTAAATGCGCCGAAGCAGGGATGCCTCCCATTCTATCATTCCTCGTTTTTCGGCTGTTTTTCCCTGCCGTTTTTGGCTGTCGCCGGTTTTATACGGGCAGAGTATGCACGAGACCCTATATTATATTATATATTACACTATATAAATCATATTGTATATGTAAGGGTTGTCGAGGTCTCTGTTGTTGTATCCATTCATGCAATGGAAGAAACTCAGCTTCGATTCGGAGCCCGAGCCTCTGCAGATGTCATATTATGGTTAACGAGCCCAACAATGAAAAATTATGAAAGAAATCCACTCTATCTTCATTCTGTGATTCTCAAAAGATCACGGTTCTTCCAAGTCAAAATTTCTGAGCGCTGCTCATCGGGTAAACCAACCCCAATAAGGGTAATTACGTCCCATAACTTTCATCACTATCTAAAATGCATTGAACTCATGTATGGCGAGCGGGTCTATTTCTCCAATGTTGAGGAATGCCTCGCGATTTTTTCAGTTTCCTCTGAGTTGTTGGTTGATGACTGCATTCACAAATGTATGCAATACTTGGAAGCAGTTCGTTGGAGTGCTGATCAAGAATCCCAAATTCGAGATATGCTCTCTTCTCTGGGATTGGAACCTTTACCAGATCTAGCTGCCAGGCTAGATAAAGAGGACGACGACCATATACATTTTGTGGAAGGGATTATCAATCAGATGGTCTCTCTCATTCAAGGTCACCATCGGGTCACGGGTAACCGTCAAATGGCTGAGAAATATATTACGGGCATCTTCGAGGGAAATTCATGTATGGAAGTTGTGGAAGTGTGCGGGCGAGCTCTTTTGCGAGAGTTCACGTCATGCATCAGTTCTCGTAATTTCTCATCTATAAGGTCGCTCTCTAGATTCATCGAGCATTGTGAGGGAGAGATACTCGAAGCTGCATTCAAAGCTTTTGTTGAGGATGCAGAATTTACAGAGCATGTAAAGGAGCTTTCCTTGGGCACATACGGACAATGTGGAGAAAATGCGTTCTGCACTATGATCTGGTTTATGAAGGCCACAGGAGACCGAAAGATCTTGATTTCAAGAGCTTCTCGAATTTCATTTCTCACAACCTGGTTGCCCATTATGACAAAACTATGTTTTGGAGATCTCCGCAAATTTGCGGAGTTTGAGAAAGCAGTGCTTAACATTGTTGAGAGCCTCCCTCTGGTGGAGAAGAAACGTATTTGCGTTGTATGGGCGGAGGTTTACAACAATTATGTCATCGATATCAAAACTCCATTTACTTTGTTTAAAGATTTTCAAGATGCCCATTACCAATCGACATGAAAGCAGTAGCATACTGATGCGGAACATCTTCCTTAACCTTCTGATTCACTTGTCAGTAAAGTTTGCTCAGTTTTTTGAGGTCTTTGTCTCTATACTTCTACTAACCGTTCAGTAGTAGTTTTGATGCTATCAAACCTTTAGTCGGATAGATAATTAGTAAGTCATTAAGTTTCTTTTTGGGAGATTAAGAAAAGGAACACAGAGAACTGTAGGGAGATGGTCTGAATTTTTATGAAAACGCCATCTCTGTGTTTCATGTAATATTTTCTGAGTATTAACATTATAGAAATTCTTATTGTATAAGATGGTACATTGACTAAATGGTGGCTATCCTGCTCTTTTAATTCTTTGAATCTTTGTTTTTGCTTCATCTTCATGAGTTAAAGACAGAATAGTGAAGGTTAATCTGCAGATTCAAGAAATAAGTTTGCTTCAGTTATCAGAACAGAGCTTTTTATTTCCTTTTGGAGATTACTTGCATCATATACTGTGTTTTCTTTAATCTTAAATAATCTTTTTGAGTTTTACTTTCGTTTTCGTTTGTAGATGTTTGGGCTCCGATGTTCAGTCATAGATTACAAACAGTGTTAGCTATGCTAGTTTGTGAACTCGGAAAGTTCACAAACTATCTAACATGCTTAATGGGTTTTGGTCACAGAGAAGTTGACGTACTTTTTTTCTTCTATTTGTCGCTGCCTGATACTATGGTGATAACAAATTTGGCTGTAATTTTCAATTATGTATCATATAATCTTCATTGTTCAATAATTGTGTTGTAAAAGTTGAAAATCGTCAGATAGGATCTGCATCTTCAACCATCAGTTTAATGAGTTGTGAGATTAACACATCAATTTTCTACTTCTGGAAAATCCTTCTGTGCCAAGTTACATATGTGCCATGTTACATACGTGGCTGTTCTTCCGTCGTTAAAGAACTTTAAGGTTTTGTTAAAATTTAAACTCTATTTCCATTGATTCTTTGGAGAGGTGCTCTAGAATAATTTCTGCGAATTATCCTACGATAACAGTAGGCTCTCTTAAACTAAGAAAGTTTGTTAGCTTAAGTATAACCGCTAAAACATTGTGACACTATTCTATTTATTACAGCTTATCCTCTTGGGTTGGGGTTTCGATATCTATTTCCAAAGAGCAGAGGGTCTCCTCAAGTTTTAAAAAAATTACAATATTAATTAAATATTTTTTTAACAATAGCAGTTTCTATTTTGCAGTTTAAAAATTTATTTAAGCAGATGGAAAATGGGTGGAGCTAGAAATTGTCACACCAGTTTAGGCTTTTTTCTACAACTTGTTCAATTATATGAAGTTTTAAAATTCTCACCAATTAATATTTTTATTATTTTATATTTATTTACTCTGCTGAATTCAATATGCAAAATAATAAAATTCATGAGACCATGAGTTTTCATAAATATAAGAGCTTAAAGTTTTAAGTTTAAACTATAATACAAAATTAATGGAACCACTTGCATTAAAAAAATATTTAAAAATTCAGCAACATTCATTAATTTTTTTAGGAAGCCCCCCTCCATAGGACCTAACCTTAGAGTATATTAATAATTTTTTCTCTAATTTATAAATATCTTACATAACATTTTAATATAAGAGTGTGGACAAATTGTTGTTATGCATAAATCAACTTCAATGAAAGGTTAAAAATGTGTTTTCAAATGCTTCTCATAATTTGCATAATTCTAATTAATTGATATTAACAATGAATGCATAGTTGATTATATTGAAATTTGAAATTAAATCTGATGAATTAATATGTATTGCTTATGAATTTTTGTTACAATATGGAAAAATAAATAGTCTTTTTGTGTAGCTTGCTGTTGAAACTCTATGTAGACCAGAACTTTAAATTGAAAGCTTTGGATCAATTTTATATTTGCATAAATCTAACCACCAACATGTAGTATTGATTTGGCATGATATACATTTTTTGCTATTCAAGTCATTGAATTCTTTGCATCTTGCTAAGTATTTACGAAGGATTGACACCATTTAAAAATACTTGGGGAAAATTATAGGTTCATGTACCATTTTGTTGACTTATTTTTTAGACTAACTCTATAGTCATGCAATTGGTCAAATATGTCACTCTTTAGTTACATAGATATTTTAGAATGATTTGATATACATAATTAGGTTTCTTTAGTGCTTTAAAGGAAAGTGTTCATAGAAGGATTTTTCTTTAAAATGTTAAGGATTTTTAATTATTTTTGGGTAATGAATGAATGTACGTTGAATGTCTTTAAATACAATTTAGACACAATAATCATACAAACGTGTATTAAGTTAGTCCATAGTGTCTATTATGATATATAGGCTTTGGCAAATTGGATAGCAAGATAATTCGGCTTCATCTTGGGAAAACTCCATGATTAAGTACACTTGGCATTAATTAGTTTTAGGATGGGTGAGTTCTTGAATCTTTGATGCTTTGTGAGCATCACCTAAAAGAAATGAGAGGTAAGGGGACCATTCATGCTCTTGAGAGATGGGTGGGTTTGAATAACTACTCATAAACATATGGATCAGTGAGTTTGTTTCAAAAACTACTCAATTGAATTTTGATATAACAACATAAATTTTTGAAGTTTGAATTTTTAAAAATTGGATCAATTTTACATGACATGAGATTGCTCTCATATAGCATGAGATTGACTTAGGATAAGAGAATGCTGATATTGAATGAGGAAAATGAATGCTTGAGAATAGGTGCAAGGATATGTAATAAATGCTAAATGTATAGCAACATGTGTAGATATAGACAATATATTGTCAAATGTATGGGAATGAATGTAAACAAAGAGGGGTGAAATTTTTTGAGGAATGATCCATCTTTGCACAAAGAATGTTCCTTTTGTTGCTTTAAAATTATATCAAGTCATTTTGTTGAAATGAACCCAAAATTAAATGAGAATGACTTGGGTATATGCAATTTTAACTATTATTTTTTAACCTCACTTTGAGATACATGCGAATCCTAAAAAGAGATGGAAGCATAAACTTGTCGCCGGAGGGCCACATATTGAATTAACAATTTTTGAAAAATATTAAATTCCAAAATATATGACTATGAAAAGTGACAAAAAGGTGTATTGTGCAAATATAAATTATGTTAATAATATATGTTTAACAAATTATGAAAAATAATTTTTCTATCTTAAGTTATGTATTATAAATAAAAATTTCTTATTAAAAGTAGTACAAAATTTAAGAAATGTTTTCTTAAAAAAAATTAAAACAAGAAATTATTTTCTATTTAAAAAAAGAAATTACATAAAAATTTCCACAAACCATTGGTTTACATTATTTTCAAATTCTTAATAATTTATATTTTTTTAATTAAGAGAAAATCCATATTTTAAATATTAATTTCCATTGCTCACTAAGGCCAATAAGGGACACACTATTGTATTGTCACTTATGAGCATGCATTTGAAAATTTATGAGTACTCCAAGCCATGCATGCAAAGTAAATATTCAAATAAAAAAGGATATCAAGGTCTATTTATATTAATAGACCTTAGTAGATCTAATCATGTGTATTTATCAATTTCCATGCATGCTCCATGGAAATCTTAAAAATAGAGGAAGATATTCAACGAGTAGATTTTTTCATGCAAGTAAAGATTTAAAAATATATCTTAACTAAATTTACTATCTGTAGACATCCAAATTTGACCACTTCCATATGGTTAAAGTCATCTTCTTAATCATCCCTCCGCTCTTTTAAAATCATCCTCTTTGCCGGTATTAATTAAATAATGTATTTAATTAATATTGTGTTTCTTGCATAAGGTTTCCCAAAGTATTTAATTTAATAAATACTTTTCCCCTCTTTCCTCTCTAAATTAAATAAATGCATCACTTTATTTAATTTAGTCATATTATCTTTTGGAGTTTTAAATTTATTTTTAATTCTCTATTTTCTCTCTCTTTGTCACATTCTCCAACTTTTGCAAGTTGGCCTCTAATCCCTCTTAGCAATCTAACCCTCTTTCTTAGTCATAATTAATTTATGATTAAGATGTGCACATCCCTAATCATCATTAGGGTCCCATCCTCCATAATTTCCCACTTGCCTCTAATGAGTCCTTAATTAGTCTAAGCAAGTACTTGCACAACCTTAATCACATAATTAGGTCATCTCTAATCCCCATATCATTTATAGAATGTGTCCTTAGTCAACTTCATTAAATGCTTTCTCCTTTTGGACAAGGCATCTCCATTTCCATGTGAATTTTTAATTCACATTTAATCCCCCAATGCATTTAAAGGAATTTTAAATTCCTTTTCTCATCCCCATGAGAATATTTGAGAAATTTTTAATTCCCCACTTGTCCTCTCACCCACATGGGGACAAGTACCTCATTTATGAGGAGATTTTGTCCCAATCCCAAGGTACTATGTACCCTCTCCATGTCATGTACTATCCTTCCACCTCATGTACACATCACCCATTTTGAGCCACTTCACATGCCACATGTCAAGATGTGAGGGCTTGTGAGTTCTCAACTCACTTTAGCCCTACATTTTGATCTTGGTGGCTCAATCTTGATCGTCCATTTCCCTAGAGATTTCCAAAATCTCTATAAATACCCCCTCTTTTCTCTCATTTTGGAGAGATCATGCATTGTAGCCAAACTCTTGCAATTTTTTTCTAAAATCCATACTTAGCCATTTTTACACTTGCATCCACTTTCATCCATTATCATATCATCATCTAGTTTGCATCTTGTGCCATCCAAGGAGCATACAACACTGAAGATCGAAGGGCCAACCAAATGATCGATTCAACACAAGGTAAAAAGTTTCATTTGTTGCCTTTATTTTGTGTTGAATCCAACTAGGGTAATCTTGAGGTGTAGGTTGTTTTTAGTGTTATTTGCATTTTTTTGTTTGCTGCTCATTTTCTAGCACATAGATTCGACCTATCACACTATCAATAATCATGACAAGGAGGATAGAGTAGGATTGGATTTTTTTTGTATATGGAAAGTGGTACAACATATTATTTCCTAGCATAATATATGATAATAATCCATTTGTACATATTGAGGATTCTATGTAACAATACATGTGGGTATCAACAAGCTCAACAAAGGAGTGGTAGTGATAGGACATACCCTTTAATTCATTTCATCCATCCAATATAAATAATTGGATGAGAGGGAAAACTAGTACACGAAATATAAATGCAATCTAAGAAATAAGAATTAAAATCATGTAAAGTAAGTTGACAAGAATGGTAACCATATAGGAAATGCATATATAACCAATGTGGCTTCAACAACACAAGCACACAATTATCTAGGTAAGGTAGGAGGTTCCTAGTGATGAGATATATCTAGGTGCATGAGATATTAGACATTTCTATGCAGCCAATTTTGCGACAAAGGTTATGATGTCACTAATGTGACTCCAACAATATGAGCACCTAGTAAAATGGGGAAGCCATGATGCCCCTAGCATGATATGATCATATAACGAAAGGTGCATGTACAAAGAATCTATCATAACAATGTATTTTTAATTGAAAATTTAAAGATGGCTTATTGTATGGTGTTGTGTGAGCATTAGAAATAGGTACACTTAAATTAATAGATAAGTGTAAAATAAAATAGAGTTAAAGTGTGACTTTAAAATAATATGCAAAGTTAATTTCCCATAATATGGGAAAGATGAAATAAATAAAGCATAGAAAATAAATGGGGTAATTTTTTTGAACTTGGAAATAATAAAATGAGGAAAAGAAAGTACTAATCCAAGAGCATTTTTTTCAAGGAAAAAATTTCCATCAAGATGAAAACCAAGAGAAAGGGCTCCAACGTCCAAAAGGAGACAAATGAATTTGTAAGGGAGAAAAATAAAAGGAAAAACCCCCAATATTATCTTGGCATAAAAAATATTACAATGAGAGAGTGTGTGATAGAGAGCTTAAACATATAATTCTTCTTAGTGAACAATGGGAGAAGAACCTCAATAAATAGAGGTGAGAAAGGATTTGCATAAGTAACTCCCATTGCTATGAATGCCACCTTTCATCTATGTGTATTCAAGGTGTCAAGATCCTTATAAGGAGGAAGCTAACCTAAGATTTAATATGCCTCAAAAAATTAATTATATAAAGATAGTAAAATAAGACAAAAGGCTTGTAGATATTCTTTTGGAATATTCCTACAAGTATTAAATAATAAATATTAAAATAATATTTTGAATCGTTAATTTTTTTGGCTCCTATGGACAACTCTTGCTCTTCTAGGGTTTTTCACCTAAAAGGAGAGATAGGAGCAAAAATGCTAATGGTTCATTCAAATTATGTTATGTGCAATGTTGTCTAACCTAAATGAAGTTAACTAAATAAAATTGATTGATCTAAATGAATGAAAATGAATGCAAAGGTGAAATTAAAGCTATGTTTGAAAACACATTGTGTAACATAACAATGAACTAAATGAAGAAAATATGTAGAACATAAAGAAAATGGATGAATCTGAGTGCACCTGGGTGAAGTATGATGAATCTGGAATGTTGTGGATGCTAGATAAAATCACTAATTTTTCACAGTGGGACACATTTTCCCAAGGTGGCCAATTAGTCCTCCTCTTGGTGAAAAACTATTAGAAGCAAGTTTCTGTCTGTCAGGATTCAGAATCTAAAAAAAATTAGATTTTCAATCCTAAGGTGGGACTCATTCACCATAGGTGGCGAATCACTCTTCTCCAAAATTTCTAAAAAAATAGGAGATAACTCCGCAACACTAGGTCTGGAAATCACTGCTTGTCGAGTTGCCAAAGTCAACTCTATAGGAAACAGACAAAAAAACTTCTCCAACCTTGAATAGACTTAAGTTGACTTGAAGCACCTAGTTGAATTTTAAACCAATCTTCAACACCAAAAAGCTTGTCAAATATGCACATAAAAGGTTGCAAACAAACATGCAATAGGGGAAAAATGGTTTAAGGTTAGTGAATAGGGGTTTTCCTTAGTCAAACCATACTTTTGGTAATCAAACCCTTAATAAAATAATGAAATGCAAAGGAATGATAAACTAACAACATACAAATGCCATCAAATTACCAAACCCTTGATGATGCAAGTCTAAAGTAATGTCAATGGTTGCTTCAAAGTGCTTGAATAGTGCTTGAAAAGATGTAAAATGATTGAATGCTTGAATATGATGAGAATTGTAGGAGGATGTAAAATGAGGTGAAAATCACTTATTTATACACACTTGTGCCTTATTTACCTATTCATACCTCATCACAGGTTGACATTAAGTCTTTTTGAACAAAATACTGAAAGGACATTTAAAATATTTTGAATTTGGGGCCAAAGGGGACTCATTCACCACCCATTGCGAATGGGTCCCAGCTAGGACCTAACAATGTGTCAGGAATTAAGTTGTATTTAATGTTGTTTGTTGGGATAATACTCAAAAATACACTTAATTAACTATATGAGAGCATAAAGGGGTCAAATAAAGCATGAAAAAGTGATAAATAGTGAAGATGCACCTAGAAAAGCGTGAAAGCTTGTTACAAGACTTTAAAACACTTCAAAATAAGACTTGTTGATGAATAAAAAGGTGATTTTTATGTGACTTATAATAAATAGAGTCTAGAAGAATGTATAAATGTCTTACAACAATTCACAACACCTTCACAAGACATCATTCTTTGAATTTTAGTACCTAAATAAGCATGTTCAAGCCATGTTGCAACATAAAATAGAAGAAAAATAGTTCCAACACCATGAAACAAGACCTAAAATGCCATGAAAATGATAAGGGGCCATTTTTCTAAGCACGTTTATCCCCCACTTTAGTGAGAGGATGAATCTACTTCAAACTCACACTAAAGTAGCCATGAACATTGAGGGAAGGGTTCAAATGCACTTACGCTAGCAAGATGGAATGATAATGATCAAGAGGAGTGATCAAGCCCCCAGGATGAAGATCCCATGACAAACTAAGCATAAGAACAAAGGAACACACAACTGTTGAGATGAATTGGATGAAGCTTCAATCATCAATCCAACTAGTTGTGGAGGAGATCTAGGCTAATTGTTTGAAAAAGAGAATGTGTACTCACTCTGGGGCCATGGAACTTCAGGCTATCCACAGGGTGAAAAAACCCAAATGTACTCACTTTGGGGCCACAAAACTAGTTGTCCTTGTGGTGATAAGGCCCAAAAAGGTAAGATACATACGTTAGTTGGTATGCACTCACAAACACAAAGGTGGCTATGGGGAAAAGTCATGCCACTAGGTGGGTTTCCCACTCAACCATATTAAAGTTATACCTGTTTATAACTTTAACAAGGTGCCACAAGGAAAATGTTTATAAACAAAAAGACAAAGGTACCAAAGTCATGCAAGCTGCATTATGCAAGGTGGAAAAAGGGTAAAAAATGTAAAATGCATTAAAAGGAGTCTTGTTCAGTTCATGCAAGGTCAGTCACTTAGGGAACATTGTGTCTAATGTCTCTAAGAAAGGACCAATCAAAGAACAATATATTCACAACTTAGGGGATGCAGTGCGTCGCATCAGGCCACCAAGAGGAATGCAATATGCTTAGAAAGATCACACTTATGAAGGACATCACACCCAATTGATGTCATCCACAAAGTGACAAACACATCATATAAATGACAAGGCTGCACTAGGAATCAAGAATACAAATGAATTGATGGTAATGTATGCCCCCCACTTTAAAGAAATTGCTACACATTGATCTGTGAGCAATTACTTTAAAGTAGCCAAGGAAAGAGAAAGCAAAAGGAAAACAAGACATGAGAGCTAACTTGGAAAGCCCTCTGCCAAGTCATATGTTTTGAAGGTAGGCTGCATCATGTCAAGGAAAAATGAAAAGAAAAGAAAGGGAGTTGCCCCCATAGAAAAGAAAACACACCAAACACATATGGGATCTATGGATTTGGGGTCAATATGTTCATTGTTGCAATGTTTTTATGAAAGAGCGCATAACTATCATCATTCCCCAAAGCACATAGAACTGGAAGAATGACACAAGGAGAGTGAAAGCAAAGGAAAATGAAAGTTTGTTTTGGGTCAACATGGAAGAGACATTGCGGTCTCGATTCTTTGCATCATCCCCAAAAGGAAAAAACAAGCGAAGCGAAAATGAAAAGGCAAAAGAAAATGATTTTTTTTTTGGTTCAACATGAAGGAGACATTTCGGTCTCAATGCCTTTCATCATCCCCAAAAGGAAAACACAAGAAAAGACAAAGACCTTGTGGGTCAACATGGAAGAGACATAGGGAATCTCTATGCTTTGCGTCATCCCCAAAAGGAGAACAAAAAACAAAAGTGAAAAAGACAATGTACAACATATAGAAGAAGAGAGATATGAATAGAAGAAGTGTACGAAGAGAGGGAACATCGAACACAAGATACAGGGGAACACGATATACACATGAAAATGAAAAAAGGACAAAGGGACAAGTAATGCAAATGTAAGTCAACCATTAACTAAGTTATTGGTTTCTCAATCTTAAATAGATAAGCAGAAAATGAATAACATAGTTAAGAGACAAAGACAAGTGCATTAAAAGGACACGACTAACAACGTCTTGCCCTCCACAAAGTGTAAAGGAAATAATGAGCCGAGGTGGGTGATGTGAAAGGATCATACAATAGTGAGAATAGGGAATTCTACAACTATGGAATGATGATGGGATTTGGTTGCTTTAAGGTATGACGGGGAAACAATCAATATCATTGAAGTGATACTTATCCAGTATTTCCTTCAACGTTTGGAATTCTTCAGTGCGATGTCTAAGGATGGGATGATATTTGAAAAATGGGATGCTAGAGTCTTTCAGACGAATAACCAACCTATTCATAGGTGGTAAAAGTATAAGACCTTTATTTAAGAGCAATTGAAGTCTCCTTTCACATTCAGGTGGAGGATGTGTGAGAAACTTGATCTTTTTGAGTTTGTAAGGTTGTTTTCACTTGCTAGATTCACCTTGTTCATGAATAGGAGGAAGAGGACCCATAGGGATCCTAAAATCCTTGTCATTAGAAGGAGATAATGGTTTTTTATGTGGAAGGAGAATGTTTAAGTTAGGAGGAGCATTCAAGATCACTGTTCCAACATCCCGAAGTCCCCTAGGTTGAAGAGGATGTCTATCAGGATGAGGAGGATCTTGATATCCTAGTCATATTGTGTGTGCTTCAGTTGCTTTTTGTTCAAGAAGTTGATGGATGTCATGTTCATGTTTTGTGTCACAACCTTGTTTACTTAAGATAGTGAATCCTTTACCACATGTATTTTCAAGGTTAATAGGAGCGTTTGTGACTTTGTGATTGTAAAAGGGTTGTGAATGTGATTGGTGAGAGGAACTAGGTCCACCTGAGGGAGGGACCTGAGGTCCTATAGTGACTTCAGGATGTAAGTATACAAAGTGATCAAGAGTTGCAACAGTGGGAAGGTCTTGTGACCTCATGGAGGGCTAAAAGGCTGCAGTTGCTTCTAGGTTATCAAGGAAATCATTGTAGAACTTTTTTAGGCTAGCATCATCTTCTCCAATGATGTCTACTTCACGTGGAGGACAATCATGAGGAGTTAAAGGAGCATGAGGTTGTTCAAGGTCATTAGGGTCACAACCAAAGGCACAATTGGACATGTCTACCAATGATTTTAATGAGTTCCAAAACTTATTGAAAGAAAATTCCATGATGCAAATAAACAAAGATGCAATAAATGATGAAAAACAAAGATTATGGAAAGTAAAATAGAATACAAAAATAGGAAACAGTAATGTAGAAAAATACTAAAAAGGTGCCAAAAATGCTATGTAAAAAGTGCAGAGGGACAAATTCACCTAGGTGGCGAATGAGTCCCAGTATGATGTTTTTGTGTGTTTTTCAAAAAATTTAAGATGATTTTAATGTTCTATAGAATGCAATCAAGGATGCAGAATGCAAATTTTTAGTTTTTTCAATGAGATACAATGCAAAAATGAAATCTAAATGAAGTTTTCACTAATGCAAGATAAAATGTCCTAAAATACAAAAAAAAAAAAATGTATTAATTGAATGTTAATGAAAATTTAAACTAGGATGAAATATGTAAATGAAATCAGAAATGAAAAGTGCTCAAAAGTTGGGTTCACCAAAATGAACCATTGATTTTTCGGCTCCTATGGACAACTCTTGCTCTTCTAGGGTTTTCACCTAAAAGGAGAGAGATAGGAGCAAAAATTCTAATGTTTCATTCAAATTATGTTATGTGAAATGTTTTCTAACCTAAATAAAGTTAAATAAATGAAATTGATTGATCTAAATGGATGAAAATGAATGCAAAGGTGAAATTAAAGCTATGTTTGAAAACACATTATGTAATGTAACAATGAACTAAATGAAGAAAATATGCAAAACAAAAAGAAAAGGGATGAATTTGAGTGCACCTGGGTGAAGTATGATGAATTTGGAATGTTGTCGATGCTGGTTGAAATCACTAATTTTTCATAGTGGAACTCATTCACCTAGAGTGGTGAATTAGTCCTCCTCTTGGTGAAAATTTGTCTGAAGCAAATTTTTGTTTGTTGGGATCTGAAATCTGAAAAAAATTAGATTTTTAGTCCTATGGTGGGACTCATTCACCACAGGTGGTGAATTATTCCTCTCCAGAATTTCTAAGAAATTAGGAGACAACTCCACAACACTAGATCTGGAAATTATTGCTTATCAGGTTGCTAAAGTCAATTCTGCAGGAAACAGACAAAAAAAATTCTCCAAGCTTGAAATAGACTTAAGTTGACTTGAAGTACCTAGTTGACTTGTAAACCAATCTTCAACACCAAAATTCTTGTCAAATCTACACACAAAAGGATGCAAACAAACATGCAATAGGGGGAAAATGGTTTAAGGTTAGTGAATAGGGGTTTGCCTTGGTCAAACCCCACTTTTGGTAATCAAACCCTTAATAAAATAATGAAATACAAAGGAATGATAAACTAACAACATACAAATGCTATCAACTTACCAAACCCTTGATGATGCAAGTTTGAAGTAATGCCAATGACTGCTTCACAGTTCTTGAATAGTGCTTGAAAAGATGTAAAATGCTTGAATATGATAAGACTTGTAGGAAGATGTAAAATGAGGTGAAAATAACTTATTTATACACACTTGTGCCTTAGTTACCCGTTCATACCTCATCACAGGCCGACATCAAGTGTTTTTGTATAAAATCCTAAAAGGAAATTTAAAATACTTTGAATTTGGGGCCAAGGGGGACTCATTTGCCACCCATGGAGAATGGGTCCCACCTAGGATCTAAAAATGTGTGTCAGGAATTAAGTTGTATTTAATGTTGTTTGTCAGGATAATGCTCAAAAATACATTTAATTAAGCATATGCTTGAGCATAAATGGGTCAAATAAATCATGAAAAAGGGATAAATAGTGAAGATGTGCCTAGAAAAGTGTGAAATCTTGTTACAAGACTTCACAACACTTCAAAATAGGACTTTTTGATGAATAAAAAGGTATTTTTAGATGAACTGTAATAAATAGACTCTATAAGAATGTAGAAATGTCTTACAACACTTCTCAACACCTTCACAAGATGTCATTCTTTGAATTTTAGAACCTAAATAAGCATGTTCAAGCCATGTTGCAACACAAAATCAAAGAAAAATAGTTCTAGCTCCATGAAACAAGACCTAAAAGGCCATGAAAATGACACGGGGCCATTTTTCTACAACACATATTTGTGCTAAGTAAAGATTAATTCGTAACAATAATAATAAGTGAGGAATATCATCCAAATAGTGTGTCCAATGGTAGTATCATCGTAGATGCATTATGGTAATAATGTCTTCCACTGCTTTTTTTGTCAACAATGGATAAGCCAAAGATACATGTTAAATCAATAGTAATGAATATTTATCCAACTAGGTAAAAAATTCCCTCAAATTTGCTTCTTATCATTTGTATTATTAGAATATTCTCAAACTATTAAATCACCTAATTAGAATTCTCTTTTTACTATTCCTTAGTTATGCATCTTTACTTATCCTCGATATACTTGTAGGTTGTCCAATGAATTCACAATTCATTCATCTAAGTGTTTCAAGCTTATCTAAATTATGCTCCTAATGTGTATTTAATCATTATTGGTATCATGAAGAGAGATAAAAATGAAATATCAAGCTTGAGTGGAACAATGGCCTTTATAGCATGTACCACTTAGAGTAAGGTGTAAATCTTGTAGGAGGATGAAAGCTAGTAAAGTATGCCCATAATGTAGGACACATTATTTATGCAAATAATCCCATGTTTGTTAGTCATTTTTCATAATATCTGTTGAATTATTTTATTTTTTACCTTAGCCTATCCATTTCCTTGTGGATAATATGGGTTGAAGAACCTCTACTGGATATGAAAATTTTCTAAGAATTTGTCTACCTCCACATTTTTCAATGATGTGTTGTCAATGATAATGGTAGATGGAGGCTTAAGTAATATATAATTACAAATGTTGGATAATTTGGTGGATATGAGAGATATAACTTCAACCCATTTTGTAAATTAAGTAGTTGCAATAATTATGGTATGCTATTTGAATGAGGCTTGTACAATGTTACTAACTAGTTTTCATCCCCAAGTAGAAAAATCCATGGTGAAGTATAGGGATGAATTTCATAGGCAAGTGGATGTTTAAATTTACCATGTTTTGTTATAAATTTTACACATTCACATGAAATCAAGAGAGTTATTTTCTATTTTGGTTTAGTAAAATTACCCCATGCATAATATTTTATAAACAAGTAACTTTGGGGTAATGTTACCTTCACATATTCCCCCTACCTCTTGAAGAGCGATGAAATTCTCTTGATAATTTAGGTATCTAATAAATAGAACACTAAATCATCTTCAATAAATAACACTTTTAATTATTAGAAACTTAGTAACTAATTCATAATATGAATGCATGCATTCTTAGATAACTAAGGTGAGAATTCATTCAAATCCAAATAATAAGTGTAGCATAAACCATGAAAGATGTTCCTTATATAGTAGGTTATTTTAATCTATAAATGACCAATGCAAATCAAGGATATTTTTCATCCATCCTTATTAGCAAGCTAACAATAGTGATGGGATGGAAATGCTAATCATGCTTTCATGAGATTAGATTAACAATAAATAAATCAAGTGATTTAAGCATTTTTAGTTCTAATTCACAATATTCTATTAATTTTGATTATTTCATAATATATTTACCCATTATATATTTGGCCACAAGTTTTAAATCACCATGGATGTCCAAATATTTAACTTTTAAGGAAAACATGGAATGAAACATACAACCAATGCCTTGTATTCAACCACATCATTGGTACAAGGAAAATCAAGCCAAAATAAGTGGGGTATTATGTCATGTAAGGGAGGTATCAAAATGCAACCTACCCTCAAACCAATCATGCATCTAGAACCATCAAAGAAATTATTCCAAGGGAAACAAAAAACCAATGCATAATTGTGTTGATTGGAAACTAATCAATATATTGATAAGTGCAAGAGCAAGGAAGGGTTTTATAAATAATTGAATAATGATTAAAATTATCCTTTTTTTGTGATACAAACATAAGTAAATTAAGAGAGTGACATAAGCCATATTGTGTTACAACATGAAATGTTAGCTTTAAACATATATTTGAGAGGATCTTCCTTTATTATGAAATGTGTCTCTACATGAATCATATAATGTCACATCTTTTGGAGTAGGAAAATAATAGTTAAGAATAAATTTTCTATCAATATATTTCATGTATCATAACATAGTAAGGTGTGTTCCATGTAATCCATTGCATGTTTTTTACCATTTTCATCATTTCCTACCAAGATACCCCCCAATAATAGACATAGTGATCAACAAACATAACACCAAATATTTTCCAAGTATGGTATACTTGAGAAATTGATGGATTTAGAAATTTAGAAATATTCTTTCACGTTCTAATCTCAATTCAATGAGAAATCTAAGAAACAATTATCAAAAATTAGTAATATTTATTCATGAACTTAACTATGAGAAAATCATAAACTTAAAATTGGGTTATGACAATAAATATGGCTAATTACATCCCACAATACCTATTAGAACCAATTAGTAGATACTACTCTCTCCCTTCACCCCAATTCCATATCTAGTCAGGGAAATAAAGCAATTCATTCAATTAGGTATGTAATTGGAGCTAATGAAGCTCCATGAATTTTATTTGAATAAATTAATTTATTTTGTATTAGATATAGTTTAATAATGGTTATAGATATCTTCCATTGCATCTTTTTGACCATTAAGAGCAACATACAGTGGAGCATAAAAAAACTAGCCCAATGCATGAGTTAGTAGATGAGCTGTACATAATTACATATATCTATCTGATCAGAAGAAATATAATAATTGTTAAGATATGATATCTCCCTAGTGTTTATACATAGCCATATATACAACAAAAAAACTAGCTGGAGTTTTTGATCTTATGGCTCATTATGACCTCTGCTATTGGGTTCCTTGTCACCCTAGATGCCTTCTCCTTGAAGCTGCTACAAATTGGACATGAATTCCTTTGTGTCTACATTCACCATATCAAAACCTTGGGGGTTCACTTGTTGTTGTACCCTTTGGAGCTCTTCCATAACCCTTAGGAATACCTCAGTTTCATCACTATTTCAAGGCCAAGCATGACTGCATCTCACTTTGTCCCTATTGATTGTTGTAGTGCCTTCTATGATAAGTCTCATTAGTTTCACCATTGTGATCTCTATGTGAAGTGATACCTACATAGCAACATTGGAAAAGTGAGTCTTTTTGCTGACTTAGTAAGTGTCCTCCTCTTACCCTTAAATTTATCTTCATTTCCCACTTTCCAAATGTGCCACATGATTTTAGTAGATAAGTAGTTCCAAAAAAATTTACATTCATTTTTTTATGTCTAGATCAATAGATAGGACATCTATCTAATTGATTTTACCATTTTTATCCCAATTTTTTAAAGTTATGACAAAATAATCTCCAAACTTTTTGAGCATACAAATAGTCAAATAGAATATGTTTTACAGATTTAGGTATCCTATACATAGTGCAAATATCAACATCTGAATGATTAGTTTTAAATTGTAATAAAAAAAGTCACGTAAAACAAGATTTCTTAGGATCCATAGAATTATTCTAGAGAAAAGAGAAAGTATTATGTCATTCTTTATCAGTTCTAGATAGACCCTAGAGCAGTTATTTACATGTTAAAAAATAGAAGCATTACAAGTAAGATCTTTGTAAATGGTTTTAGATTTAATGTCAGGCAAAGAACTACCATCTTTCCACACAATGTCACTGGAGAGATCTAACTCCTCCACACTCATCAAGAAGATAGCATCTTGGCAAGCTTCCAACAATGTAGAGTAGATTCTAAGATTAGATTCAGAAAGGTCAAACTGACCACGAAGGTTGACCTAGTTTTTTAGCCTCCCATGGGTTAACACATCCCCAAAACTTTGATGCCTCTTTAATACCATTTTTTAGTTGAGTAACCTTGTAGCAAGGCAAGTTTCTTGTTATTATGATCAAGGTTCCACCAAATGGAACTATATTTTTGATATTTTCCATTAGTTTTGAGAGTTATGTTATTAGATTTGAACTACACATTGTGCTTTGTTAGTTCCCACACCTTCTAAAGGCTTCTGAAAACCAAGGATCTGACTAGGATCATAGAGTGCTTATTGAGGAGGATGTCACTAAGGGGTAGTAATTTCCAAGCCTTTTCCTACCTAGGGACCACCATTTGAATATTGTTTCTCACCAACACCTTCCACAGTTCATTTCCAACCAAAGCCTTTAGAACCCATTTAGTATCTAGAGCTATCCCCTACAACCTTAGGTCTTTAAGGCCAATGCCACCATTTAGCTTATCCACACAACACCCCTCCCACTTCACCACATTCCTTTTCATTTTTCCTTTCCCATCTGAACATAAAAAATACTTATCCCCTTTTGTATATCATTGACTTGGTAGCTACAAAGAAACTAGAATGAGGTGAAGTATGTAATGCCCACTCTAATACTAGCTAATAAAATCACTAGCAAAAATTAACAATATGTTTTTATTTAAAATGAATGTTGTAATAAAAACAAATATTTCTTATTGCTCTCTACCCAACCACCCCTAAGCATAAATCTAGCTCACACATAACATCAATAACCATAAGCTCACATAGAGCAAGTTTTATCTTTGGCTCACACAACACATTTTCACTTGGCTCACATAGAGCGAACTTTGTGTTTGGCTCACACAGAGCAGTCAATGGCTCACATAGAGAAACAAGTCAATATCCACATTAAATCAAAATTAATTTCTTGTTAATCTTGAAGACAAAAACATTAACAAGAACAACATTTTTTTTAACTTACCTCTTCCTTTCTCTCCATTTGAATCCCTCCTCCCTCCTCTTTTTTCCCTCTCCCTATTTCTTGGAAACAAAAACAAAAAAAGGGGTTATACCATTTCCCCATACCAACCATTAAAAATACAATTATTTACGTTACTTCCCTTATTTCTCTAATTACCCGACTACTTTATAATTCAAACAAACCTTATTACTTAATCAATATTTCATGTTTATTAACACTCCTTAAGAAAAAAATAATAATAATCATGTTAATGTTCATCATTTAATCATCATATCTTATTATCAAATAAATATTCTAATAAATAGAATTAGCTACGCCCCACATTCTCCCCCTCTAGTCTCAAGCTTCCTCTTGGAAGCTATCAAAAAGATATAGAATTTAAGATCTCATCTAGGATGTAACCTCCCATGAACATATAACCTTAAAATTTCACTAATACTAATTTACCTGATAACCAACATGGAACTCAAGGTGTAGTGACATCAAAAATATATTCTCCTCCTAAAAGAATTGATCATCTAAAGATAACATTTCACACTTACCATCTTTCCAATACGTCCTTGTTAGAAGCCAATTATCTTGAAGATATACGCATGTGTTACATGAATTCTTTAAATTTTTCTTGTCTAACCATTATTACTTTATGATCCTATCTCAAGATCACATAATTAAATCAATATTCGATTTTACTAGAACTATTTTGATACAATAACTTCATATGGGAATGTAAATAAATACACTAAGATCTATGAATGTTAAATGACATCAAATCTCTACTATTTTATCAAATTGAAAGATTTAGGAAAATTTAATATTATAATACCATAAATAAGAGATACACTTATATTTAAAATGACATAAATTATGATGTCTAGACTATTACAGTTGAACAGTAATTAGTTCACATTTTAATTATCCCAACACAAAATAATTCGTTAAATAAAATTTAGTAAGAAATTGTGAATCTATAATGTTAATGTTCCCAACCCTATGGTAACAACAAATTTCTTTTAACATTTAATGAAAATTAATGATTTAATACTCTATATTTATTTATTTTTATTATTATTATTATTTTCATTATATATATATATTCACTAGTATGAACACTAACAGTTAATGACATTTACTATAGGAAGACAAACGTAAAGAAAAAACTATGTAGGTTCAAAAATTGAAAATGCAAGAGCTTCACAGGCAGGTTGTGGGGAATTGCAAGGGAGTATTGACTATGACTTCAGTTTGACTTATCCAGAACACACATGAACCTAAATTACAACACATTATGAGGAAATGATAGAGTAGCTAATTAGAGTGTAATAGGATAGATAGGAATAAGAGGCTGATACAAAAGATAATATCATCGATGGTAGAAAACACAAAGAAACAACTTTGGGATAAAATATTAGAGCCTATCATGGACTTAGAGCAGAGTGGTTGGAACCGATACCATACGTTGAGCATAGTAAATACAAGCATTTCACTTTATTTCATCCAACCTACAATCGATTTGAAATTTCTTTTGGAAAAGAGATAAAATGCCTTGAACCCATAAAAAAATTTAGAAGAACACACCTCACTAGACACTAGTTGCTTGAACCACATTATCTAGAATACAACATTTCTTCATAAAAGTTCAAATAGCCTAAAATTTTAATAACCTTGCACTCATTAAAAGAGAGGTAGTAAATCAACGAGTACCAATTTATAACTAGTGTGAAAGGAGAAATCTTGTATGTTCGAGTTAGCAACATTAGATCTTTAATTTACACTAATCTATCTTATATAACAATGAAGACCAGGTGTAAATGCTTCATGCATTTTGTAACACAACGAAATCATTAAGAGGAATAAACAATAATTATTACATATCCTTGAACCGTAAATGGGTAGAAAAGAGATGAGGACAGACAAAAACTTTCTAATGCATGCAACATGAAATAAGAGCTACATTGTATAATTTTTAATGACAAAGAAAATATGATGGCATCGAGCATTTAAACCCAAACACGATAGTCAATTATATGGGACTTATGGTCAATCATTTAAGAACAGATAAAATCGCCTAGGATGCAAAACATAATGGAATAATTACTTCTGTAGCTACACCGCACCTTCCCAAGATCAATAAACATATGCATTGGATGTTAAAGTGCACAACAAGAACTTGGGCACAACACAAGAAACATGTAACAGATCTAAGAAGTGCTTACTTTGAAGGGAAATAAACATGTCATGGTCTTTGGTCAACCAGACCATTACTGAGCATGTCAATATAGAGAAATCAAGAAGGCAAATAAAAAACCAATTAAATTATGAAATGGTAATAAATGAGCTTTTCAAGGTCCACGGTTCTAGGTCCAAAGAAAACATCAATACACCAGTCAAGCTGCTAATTTACAGGGAAGAAAAGTGGAATGTTCATATCTTAGATCTCTGAATATCGATTATTATTGGACTAAATAAAAAAGATAGCATTATAACAAAGACGGATGTGCCCAGACTATTTCAGCAAAAATTACTGGATAAAATTCTAGTACACCATAGTACAATAGATGGACAATGTTTTACAGTCGAATATTAGTGATATAGTCGAGTTTTGTTTGACAGATTTCAAATTGCATTATAGGAAGAGTTAACGATGGAGTGAATATATGAAGGGTGAGTGCTGCACATTGAGTGATAAGCATTTCAAATAAGAGATATTAACTAGAGACATGTTTCATCCAACATTGAGTTTTGTACTGCCTTGCCACAACATAGAACATTCCTGAGGCTAAGGGCTCGTTATATAAGCACCAATCATGATCATTAGAAGTCAATTATTTAGAGATCAATAATTTAAGCTTTGTATTGCAATATCATTAGAGAATTCTCTAATTCACACATATTGGCACCCATGTATCATTGTAAGCCCATTGCGGTAGATTGTAACACATTTCATGACTATGATCCAATAAAGATAAATTATGTTATTTGGAATTTTCTATTTCACTGAGACTTGTTGTATGTGTGTGTGTATTTGGATGTGTGGTTGGAAAATCCTTGATTGGACCCTCCAACCATGACTATATCAAGAAAGTTTTGAGATTTGGGAGGCTATGTGATTTTTGCAAGTAAATGTCCATTTCGTTTTGTTTATTTTCACAGACGAATTCAACACTACATTTTTTTTTATCTTACCTCTTCGTTTCTCTCCATTCAAATCCATCCTCCCTCCTATTTTTTCCATCTCCCTAATTCTTGGAAACAAAACCAAAAAAATAGGGGTTGTACCATTTCCATATACCAACCACTAAAACTGCAATTATTTACGTTACTTCCCTTATTTCTGTAATTACTTGACTACTTTATAATTCAAACAAACCTTATTACATAATTGATATTTCATGTTTATTAAAACTCCTTGAGAAAACAATAATATTATTCATGTTAATGTTCATCATTTAATCATCATACCATATTATCAAATAAATATTCTAATAAACAGAATTATCTACATGTTGGCAATACAAGGGCATACAACTGAGAGGGGGGGCTAAATCAGTTGTCACATAAATTCAAAACTTATTCAACTTATTAACCTTATTCTCAGATCTGATAACTAACCATGAAAACATAAATCATCAACACATTAGAAACACACATAACACTAAGAATTTTTTACGTGGACTCCCCTATTAGGGGAAAAACCACGGTGGAGGTCAATCCACAAGATTATACCCTATTAAAAGTATAATGAAAATGAAATATTGGGAATGCACATGCATTCAGGCACACTTCCTAGAGCTCACTACTCAATTAAATAGGAAGACACACTGTCTTATGAAGAGATTCAGATTACAACCATCCAGATTTTGAACTAAGAAAATAGCATCTGCTAATGCCTGATTACAACTCCAATTAAGCACATGAACACTTCTCCACTCTTCTTCACTCTTCTTCACACTCTGCTCCGCCTTTGAATGATTTAGAAAATTATTCATGCACACACACATTCAAAATACATCAAATGAAATGAACAATCACTTTTATATAGCTGCAACAAGAAATTTCATCGCTACAAGTCAGCCATAAAGAAATAATAAAATTAATATAAACTGTCGGCCCAAAACATTAAATATTATCAATGTGAATCAACCAAGGTTGGCCAGAACTTAGTGAGGACCCAAAACAACATCTCCAACATGAAAAAACTTCAATTAATTTCTCCTCAAAGATCCACAACACACTACAAACACTATGTCGACCAAGAACAAGAAACACATGAACACGCAAGAGAAAATTTCCAACCACGAGCACAACGATCAATGCAGACGTGAAAAAAAGATAGATCATGATCTAGAAACATCCACAAGAATCAAGAATCACAAGATAAGAATCTACCACAATTGAACTAACTGAAATAGCATCATCTTCAATCAAGAACACCAACTGAAGAAACAAAAAAACTGTTAGAATGAAAATCTTCATAACTTGATCAAATCTTCATGTGGATCTCTGAAACTTGATGTGGATAAGCTAGATACATTGAACAAAAAACCCTTTAGTCTACAACATCTAATCAACAATGTACAAAAATAATCGGCATACTTCACTTCACTTCACCACTGACAACCTACAACTCATTTATTACAATTTTCTCAATATCCTTGACATGTACAGCTTCAAATACATTAATGCTAAGTGTTGACATCAATGAAAACCACATATCAGTAACACAACCACAACATCCAACAATCTCCCCCTTTAGCATTGATGGCAACACATGATGTGAAAAACACCATCAACGCAACTAACTCTTGACACTTACTCCCCCTTAGATTCTGACTCATCTTCTCCTCAATACTTTCACATAATCTTTCTTCCCATAAGTCTCTTCTCCATAGATAATCACAAGTTTTTCACATGACTCTTCTCCCCCTTTGACATCAATGACAAAAATCTCTAAGCTCTGAACCACATATCTGAACCATCTGACTACTCCCCCTGAGTAACAACCACCACAACATCAATCTGAAATAAGATATGATTATGAAATGCACAGACTAATGCAATGCAATGCATCCTTAGTTATGATTAGGAGGGGTAATCACCCCTAACTTCTCTCTGAGATACTCAAAAGTATCCTTAGGCAACGACTTGGTAAAGATGTCTGCAATCTGTTCCTTAGTAGGCACATACTCCAGTCTGACTTCCTTTTCACTTACCTTCTCCCTCAAAAAGTGAAACTTGATAGATATATGCTTTGTTCTTGAATGCAACACCAGATTCTTAAAAATGTTAATAGCACTTGAGTTATATCAGAATATAGCAATAGGCCCATCATATACAAATATGATATCCTTTAACATCTGTTTCATCCACAATACTTGAGTACAATTATTAGCATCAACAATGTATTCGACCTCTATAGTAGACAAGGAAATTGCATTCTGCTTCTTGCTTAACGATGAAATTAGATTCTTACCCAAGAAAAATGCTCCACCACTAGTACTTTTTCTATCATTCACATCTCCTGCCTAGTCAGCATCAGTAAAGGCACTCAAAGTAAGATCATCATCTTTAGGATACCATAGGCCAAGATCATTAGTTCCCTTCAAGTATCTGAAAATTCTCTTCACAATAGTCACATGAGATTCCTTCGGATTAGCTTGAAATCTTGCAATAATACATACAACATTCATGATATCATGCCTAGTTTGAGTTAAATACAATAATCCACCAATCATTGATTTGTATCTTTTCTGATTTGCTTTCAGATAATCATCTTCTGTTGTCAACTTGCATCTGGTCACCATAGGTGTACCAAATGGATTTGAATCTTCCATACTGAGCTTCTTTAGTAATTCCTTCACATACTTGGACTAAGATATAAAAATCCCTTTATCTAACTGAGTAATTTGTAATCCCAAAAATAATTTCAGCTCACCAATCATAGAAATCTCAAATTCATTCTGCATCTCATTAGCAAACTTCATGCACAAACCATCATCTCCTCCAAAAATAATATCATCAAAGAAGACTTCACTAATCAAATCTTTATTATGATCAATCTTGAAATACAAATTGCTATCAGTAGCACCTTTTTTAAATCAAAGCTTCAACAAATACTTATCCAATCTTGCATACCATGCTCTGGGGGCTTGCTTGAGTCCATACAATGCTTTCTTCAATAGACACACCATATATTCCTTATTAGTCAACTAGAATCCATCAGGTTCCTCAACATACACTTCTACCAATTCACCATTTAGAAAATATAATTTTACATCCATCTAATAGACTTTGTAGTTCTTGCGAGAAACATAGGAAAGAAATAATCTTATAGCTTCAATTCTAGCAACAAGGGAAAAAATCTCTTCAATATCAATTCCTTCCATATGTGAATATCCTTTACATACCGGTCTTGCTTCGTTTCTAACCACTTCACCTTGCTCATTTAGTTTGTTTCTAAAGACCCATTTGGTTCCAATTACATTCTTGTCCTTAGGTCTAGGAACAAGAATCCATGTATCATATTTCTCAATGTGTTTTAACTCTTCTTTCATTGCTTCAAATTTACATGCTTCATTCACACTAGTAGGCTCAATCTTTGATATCAAGCAATACTCTTCTACAATCTTTCTCCTAGTTTGGACACCTTTTTTCCTATCACCTATAATATAATCTTCTGAATGATTCAATCTTACATACCTCAGTGTCTTCTTAGGATGTTCTTCAACTTTAGGTTTTTTTGATCTCTCTTCTGCTCTTTCACTAGTTTCTCCTTCTTCTTCATTTTCTTGATTTACCAGATTGATTTGCACTTGATTTGTAGTCTAAAATTTATTTCCTTGGTTTGTACTATCATCTTGATCATCAGAGTCATATCCACATGTTCTGGATAGTGTACCCGAGTCTTTATCAACCTTAACATTTGCACTTTCAACCATTTTCTTCAATCTTTTATTATAACACTAGTAGGCCTTACTTTTAGTAGAATAACCCAGAAAGATACCTTCATCACTCCTAGCATCAAAATTTCCTATGTCTTCATCTCTCTTAATATAACATCCGCTTCCAAATATCTTTAAGTATTTAAGAGTAGGCTTTTGACCAGTCCATAGCTCAAAAGGGGTCTTACCAGTATCACCTTTGATTTAAACCTGGTTGAGTGTGTACACAACAATACTCACAACTTCTCTCCAATAGATATGAGGAACATTTCCTTCCAACATTATAGTTCTAGCAACATCTTCAATTGTTTTGTTCTTCCTTTCCACAACTCCATTTTGCTAAGGGGTTCGCAATGCAGATAATTGTCTCTTTATTCCATGTTCTTCACAAAAAGAATTAAATTCACTAGAAGTGAATTCACCACCTCTATCCGATCTCAGACATTTAATCTTCAAACCTGTCTCTATCTCAACCATAATTTTAAAGATTTCAAACTTTTCAAGTGCTTTATATTTCTACCTTAAGAAAGTAACCCATACCATTCTAGAATAATCATCAATGAGTAACATGAAATACCTACAACCTTGTAAAATTATGACCTTAGAGGGACCACACAGATCAATATGCACAAGCTCTAACAATTCATTTGAACAATGCTTTTTACTCCGAAATGAAATCCTGGTTTACTTTCGCAATTGACATTCCTTGCATATTGCATTAGTAGGTTTCACCAACTTAGGTAGATCTCTCACAACCTTAGTGGAAATTATCTTTAAAATATTATCAAAGTTAACATGACACAACCCCCTTTGCCATAACCAACTTTCATCAACTTGAGCAATCAAACAACTTTTACTAGCAACACTCAAGTGAAAGATATTACCTTTTTTGTACCTAATGCAATTTCATTTCCAGAACTCAATATTTTGCACTTTCCTTCCTTGAACTGAAGATTGTATCCCTTATCAACCATTTGACCAACACTCAAAATATTATGCTTCAAGCCTTCCACATATAGAACATCATCAATATTATGCTTACCATCAAGAGAAATGCAGCCTCTTCCATGGATCACACCAACTGTATTATCACCAAATATCACAACACCACCATCATACTTTTCCAAGCTTACAAACTTACTTTTGTCTCCTATCATATGATGTGAACATCCACTGCCAATTACCCATTCAACTTTCTCTTCAAATCAAGCAACTAGGGATTTCTCCACATTTGTACAACCAACAAATTCAATAGATACACGATTATTTTCTTTGATAGAAATAAATACCCATTCATCATCACTTCTATTTCCTTTATTAGATTCATCATTTGTCACACCTTAATCAGCAACATAGTAACACTTATTTTAAAATCTAGGCTTGTTATGTCTTGGTTTAGTAGCTCTTTCTAGACACCTTGATGCAAAATGACCTATCTTATTGCAAGAAAAACATTTATGTGGCAATTTTCCTTTTTACTTACATTTTCCTCTCGGTACTCTTTTGAAAATAAGTGCTTTCAGCTCTTCTAGCTCTCTTTCTTCTTCTTCAATTTGTTTGATTTCATCCTCATACTTGAATGTCTTCCTAGATGAACTTTCACTCGGATCATATCTCTGTCTATATCTTTCGGAAGTAGTATCCTTAAATGCAGATTCAACCTTAGGAAGGGCATCACCAAATTTGCTCAACTCAAAAGCAGTCAGCTTATCAACCAATGTATCTCTGGTTATGTTTGTTACAGTTTGAAGCTATTCAATAGCACTAGCTTTGACTTTGTAAGAATCGGGCAGGGATCTAAGCACTTTAGCAACAATCTCATATTCATCTATCTTTCCACTAGCACATCTAATACCACACACAAGTTCATTCATTCTTTGCATGAAAGTATTAATGTTCTCATCATCACCCAATCTCAACCTTTCATATTTCCCTTTCAAACTCTGCAACTTAGCAATCTTCACATTAGCATCACCTTCATACAAGGTTTCCAACTTTTTCCAGATCTCATGAGTAGTCTTCAAATCCATAACATTTGTCATCTCAGAATCAGTCAAAGCACTCAACAAAGCTTCCTTAGCCCGAATATTATACTTAGCATCTTTGATCTCAATAGAAGTAGTAGGACCATTCTGTGGAATAATATACATGTTATTTGTAATGCTCCCGTAGGGTTCACCAATACATTTCAGATGGTACTCTATTTGAGTCTTCCACAAAGAATAATTTATTCGATCAAATCTTAGACTATCCTTCTTGTAACTTTCCATTGTAGATGACCTTTTAAGTTGATAAAATTCTTCCAAGGAACCTGCTCAGATACCAATTGTTGGCAATACAAGGGCAGGCAACTGAGAGGGGGGTTGGTGAATCAGTTGTCATAGAAATTCAAAACTTATTCAACTTATTAACCTTATTCTCAGATCTGATAATTAACCATGAAAACATAAATCATCAACACATCAGAAACACACATAACACCAATAATTTTTTACATGGAAACCATGTTAGGGGAAAAACTACGGTGGAGGTCAGTCCACAAGATTATACCCTGTTAAAAGTATAATGAAAATGAAATATGGGGAATGCACATGCATTCAGGCACATTGCCTAGAGCTCACTACTCAATTACATAGGAAGACACATTGTCTTACAAAGAGATTCAAATTACAGCCATCCAGATTTTGAACTGAGAAAATAACATCTGCTAATGCCTGATTACAATTCCAATTAAGCACATGAACACTTCTCCACTCTTCTTCACTCTTCTTCACACTCTGCTCTACCTTTGAACGATTTAGAACATTATTCGATCATAAACACATTCAACATACATCAAATGAAATGAACAATCACTTTTATATATCTGCAACAAGAAATTTCATCGCTACAAGTCGGCCATACAGAAATAATAAAATGAATATAAATTGTCGGCCCAAAACATTAAATATCATCAATGTGAATGAACCAAGGTCAGCCACAACTTAGTGAGGACCCAAAACAACATCTCCAACATGAAAAATTTTCAATTAATTTCTCCTCGAAGATCCACAACATGCTACAAACACTATGTCAGCCAAGAATAAGAAAAACATGAACACCCAAGAGAAAATCGCCAACCACGAGCATAAGGATCAATGCAGACATGCAACAAAGATAGAGAACGATCTAGAAACATCCATAAGCATTTTGAATCACAAGAGAAGCATCCACAACAACTGAACTAACTAAAATATCATCATCTTCAATTAAGAACACCAACTAAAGAAACAAAAAGATTGTTAGAATGAAAATCTTCATAACTTGATCAAATCTTCATGTGGATCTCTAAAAATTGACGTGGATAAACTAGATACACTAAAAAAAGAACCCTTTAGTCCACAACCTCTGATCAACAACGTACTGAAATAACCAACATACTGAACTTTACCATTGACAACCTGCAACTCATTTATTATAATTTTCTCAATAACCTCGACATATACAACTTCAAATACATTAATTCTAATATTGTTGACATCAATGACAACCACATATCAGCAACACAACCACAACATCCAATACTACGCCTAAAATTCTTCCCCTCTAGTCTCAAGCTTCCTATTGGAAGCTATAAAAAAGATATGAAACTTAAGACCTCATCTAGGTTATAACCTCCCATGAACAGATAACCTCAAAATTTCACTATTACTAATTTACTTGATAATTGACATAGAACTCAAGGTGTAGCAAAATAAAATATATATTCTCCTCTTGAAAGAATTGATCGTCTAAAGATAACATTTTACACTTACCATCTTTCCTATATGTCCTTGTTGGAAGCCAATTATCTTGAAGATATACACATGTGTTACATGAATTCTTTAAATTTTTCTTGTCAAACCATTATTACTTTATGCTCCTATCTCAAGATCACATAATTAAATCAATATTTGATTTTACTATAACTGTTTTGATACAATAACTTCATATAAAATGCAAATAAATACACTCAAATCTATGAATGTTAAATGGCATCGAATCTCTACTATTTTATCAAATCGAAAGATTCAAGAAAATTAATATTATAATACCATAAATAAGAGATGCACTTGTATTTAAAATGACATAAATTATGATGTCTAGACTATTACTATTGAATAGTAATTAATTCACATTTTAATTAGATCCCAACACAGAACAATCCGTTAAATAAACTTTACTAAGAAATTACAAATCTATAATGTTAATGTTTTCAACCCTATGGTAACAACAAATTGCTTTTAGCATTTAATGAAAATTAATGATTTAATACTCTATATTTTTTTATTTATTTATTTTATTATTATTTTTTCAAATATGAACATCAATATATATATTCACTAGCACGAACACTAGTAGTTAATGACATTTACCACATGAATACAAATGTAAAGAAAAGACTATATAGGTTCAAAAATTGAAAACACAAGGGATTCATAGCCAGGTTGTGTGGAATTGCAAGGGAGTATTGACTAGGAATTAGTATTGACTTATCTAGAACACACATGAACCTAAATTACAACACATTAAGAGGAAACAATAGAGTAGCTAATTGGAGTGTAATAAGACAGATAGGAATAAGAGGCTGATACAAAGGATAATGTCATCGGTGGTAGAAAACACAAAGAAACAACTTTGGGATAAAATATTATAGACTATCATAGACTTAGAGCAGAGTGGTTGGAACCCATACCATAGGATGAGCATAGTAAATACAAGAATTTCATTTTATTTCATCCAACCTACAATCGATTTGAAATTGCTATTCAAAAAGAGATAAAATGCTTTGAACCCATAAAAAAAACTAGAACAACATGCCTCGCTAGACACTAGTTGCTTGAACCACATAATCTAGAATACAACATTTCTTCATAAAAGCTCAAATAGCCTAAAATTTTAATAACCTTGTACTCATTAAAAGGGAGACAGTAAATCAACAAGTACCAATTTATAACCGGCGTGAAAGGAGAAATCTTGTATGTTCCAATTCGCAGCATTAGGTCTTTAGTTTATGCTAATCTATCTTATATAACAATGAAGATTAGGTGTAAATGCTTCATACATTTTGTAACACAATGGAATCATTAAGAGGAATAAACAATAATTTTTACATATCCTTGAACTGTAAATGGATCGAAAAGAGATGAGGGTAGACAAAAAATTTCTAATGCATGTAACATGAAATAAGAGCTACATTGTATAATTTTTAATGACAAAGAAAATATGATGGAACTGAGCATTTAAACCCAAGCATAGTAGTCAATTATATGGGACTGATGGTCAATCATTTAAGAACAAATAAAATTTCCTAGGCTACAAAACATAATGGAATAATTACTTCTGTAGCTATACCTCACCTTCCCAAGATCAATAAACATATGCATTAGATGTTAAAGCGAATAACAAGAACTTGGGAACAACACAAGAAACATGTAACATATCTAAGAAGTGCTTGCTTTGAAGGGCAATAAACATGTCATGGTCTTCGGTCAACCAGACCATTACTGAGTATGTCTATAAAGAGAAATCAAGAAGGAAAATCAAAAACTAATTAAATTATGAAATGGTAATAAATGAGCTTTTCAAGGGCCATGGTTCTAGGAAAGAAAATGACAAGGCACCAATCAAGCTACTAATTTAAAGGGAAGAAAAGTGGAATGTTCATATCTTAGATCTCCCAATATCAATTATTATTGGAATAAACTAGAAATATAGCATTATAACAAAGACAGATCATGTGCCCATCTGGACTCTTTTAGCAAAAAATACTGGATAAAAATTCTATGATGCCATGGTACAATAGATGGAAAATGTTTTACAGTCCAGAATTAGTGATACGGCTGAGTTTTGTTTGACAGATTCCAAATTGCATCATAGTAAGAGTTAACAATGGAGTGGATATATGAAGGGTGAGCATTGCACATTGAGTGATAAGCATTTTATATAAGAGATATTAACCAGAGACATGTTTCATCCAACATTGAGTTTTGTGTCATGTTGCCACAACATAGATCATTCTTGAGGCTAAGGGTTCATTGTATAAGCACCACTCATGATCATTAGAAGTCAATTAATTAGAGATGGAGAAGGGTGATCCCACAATAGTGGTTTATAATTTTTGGCCAAACTAGACACTGAAATTATTATTTTTAACTAAATCTTCACATTCAAGCACCTATAGCAGCTAAACCGTGAAGGATTTGAAGATGATGCAAGCTAGAGTCTTGTCACATTTTATCAGTAGATTCTAAAAATATTTTTTTCAAATTTTTTGGAATTAGTTTGCACTTCTTTTTCCATCTCCCACGAAAACTAGTTTTTTCTAGAAACAACATTTTTAAAAAGTGATGCACACCATATAACGCATAACTTTTTTTTCCATGAAGGATAAAATTCTAATTCTATCAAATTTAGATTTGTAACTTTGATATCTAGTGATTCCACTTGGTTAGACAATTTTTTTATTGAATAATTTTTCTTTAATCAAGTTTCAAAGTCAAACCAATTACAATTCAGACATAGCACGACTGTATAATGCATAAATTTTGTTGTATATATCAAAATTCAAATTTTTTTTTGATAATCTGCTATTTTCCACATGTGCAGAACATAGACCTTCGTTTTTGATGAAATCCCTATGTTTAATAAAACTAAAAAAACAAATACATAATAAAACCAAAACATATTAAAATTATATTCATTGGATAGCTCGTTCTGTGGACTACCTGATTCCAATTGGGTTTGTGGGGATTCCTCCATTTTCATCCTCAACTCGAACTTTGAAGTGCCAAAATTTAGGTTTTTTGTGTGTCTCAGGGAGGGGATGAGGAATTTAGGGGGGTTTGTACGAACCCTAGTTCGACCGAACCTCTTCAAGGGAGTTCGCTTGAACCCCTTTCATATGCATTTTCTTTTTGTTTTTGGTGGAAAAAAGTTTAAGGGGTTCGCTCGAACCCAAGTTTGGTCGAACCCCTTTTTGGTTCAGTCGAACTTCTAGGTTTGTACGAACCCCCAATATCACTTTTTTTTCCACGGGGTTGTTTTTTCTTAGTTTTCCTTCCTCCATCAAATTGTAAACCACTATTGTGGCTTCACCCAGAATTTAAGCTTTGTATTGCAATATCATTAGAGAATTCTCTAATTCACACATATTGGTACCCATGTATCATTGTAATCCCATTGTAGTAGACTATAATGCATTTTATGACTATGATCCAATAAAGATCAATTAAGTTATTTGGCATTTGCTATTTCACCGATTTCTATTGTATGTGTGTGTATTTGGCTATGTAGTTGGAAAATCCTTGATTGAACCCTCCAACCATGAATATAACAAGAAAGTTTTGAGATTTGGGAGGCTATATGATTTTTGCAAGTAGTGTTCCATTTCTTTTAGTTTATCTTAACAAATGAATTCAACACTACAAGCAAGGAAAAATATACACCTTTTCCTAGGAAGTGGATTGAATATACCTCCACTAGCCTCCCATGTCATTTTAGGAGTGCTACAAGTCACAGAAGAGAACTTTGTTTAAGGCAACAAAGTAGCTTAGGCGATATTGTATTTAATGAGATTTTTATTTATTTATTTGATACTTGTACTACCTAGGTATGTAAACCACGAGAATGCTAAAAAGAACCTTATGTTCTTCAATATCTAGTATTTGAGACATTACGAGCGAGTAGCTGTAGCTATTCTAAGAAAAAATATTGTATATCTACCAAGATACAACTATTATGTAGATAAATGTGTATTCAAAAAGAGGTGTGCTACACATAAACCACAATATGTAGCTTCCTACCTATTCACCATTTGTTACCATAAGTAATAATCAAACAAAAGGAAGTGACAATCATTGGATCTAAAGTTAGGTGTGCTTTGGGTGCTTTGTTGTGAATTAGTGAGGATGATTTTTCATCAGCTAGACCCAAAAATTTGAAATAGTAGTTCAACTAGTTTTGCAAACTATTGAGACTATTGAAAATCATTGTTCTCATTTTAGAAACATATTTTTTAAACAATAGTGGCAATAGATAGAGAGCATCATTAGATACATCCTCTATTTCTTGAGTAATAATATTTGTTGAAAAGAATGCTTGGTCCAAAGTTAATCAAATTAGTCCTCTTTCACTCCAGTTCTTACAAAAATGTCATCGGTAATTCCTAAAATATAGAAATAGGTTGAGGAAGAACAAAAGAAGTACCTTTACTCCAATTCAAATTTTGGTGTACTCAATAATTCTAAAATGTAGAAGTATGTTGTGGAAGAATACAATATAATAGCTTACTCACAAGTATAGGCTGAACACACTCATGATTTAAATAAAACAAGTATATATATACTTTAAATCCAACGACCTCCAAAATTTGAAGTGATTTCTTTTATAAATATAAATAATGTTTCAAAATGAAGCTACAAACACAAGACAAAGTCTCCACTGTACGGTAAGAAAAGGAGGTATGAATTTATTCAGATTTCAAGGAAAAACATAGCATTGATTTCTCACATCAAAAAGAAATAACCAAGATGATAGTCATGGTTGAAGACGCGGGTTGGAAAATAATATCTTCCTAGCCAAAACTCATGCATTGTTCATGGCTCAGAGGAATCCGAGGAAAAGGAAAATGTCCCAAATGGAATAAAGTAACCATAGCATGTGTGGATATTTAAACCAAAAAGGAACTTTAATACACAACATACTTCATATCATCACTTACATGTTGCTCAGTAGAGATTTAACTATTCATCACACGGTGGAACACTGGTCTCAAGGAAGATAGTTACAAAACTAATTTTTTCAATCACTGGTAACTAAAGTTTCAATTTCAACTTACAAGGAATACAAATAACCAATTTCTACTAAATATCATGTTATACTCAAGAAGGAGTCAAGTTGCCAAAACAAATGATGGAATGATGAACTGGAATTGTCACCATTACTGGATTTTTGCCGAAATGATAGAAATATTATTGAATGCACATTGGCTAAGGAATCTCAATGATCATTAAGAAATACAAAGACGTTATTTCATAGCAGAGTATGTGCAGGATCATCATGGAAAAAATAGGCCCTTAAGTGGTAAAAAATTCAAAAAACTCAGAATTAGGCAACTTGACGTAAAAATTTGAATAAGTTATCTATATTATTTAAAAAATCTGTAAGAATAGAATTTGTAGCAAATTGAATGTAGTTTCTAAACTACTAGGTTTATTTTTATTTTTTAAATCTATTTGGTGAAAATTTGAAATTTCAATGCAATAGTACTTAAATTTTAGGGAAAAAATAAGAAGTAGATGTCTGTCTGACCACCCTAACCATAATAAAATGATAATAATGTTTTATAAGATTTTAGATATAAGTAGAGGACTCATGTACCAATGTGATGCATATCTTTTTGTAATTTTTTTCCTTGAGTAAATAATTAATTATGATTTTTTTGTTACAAATTTTAAAAAATATAAAAACTCGTATGTCTAACCACCTTAACTTGGTCAAAAATTTATGAAATTCATTTTGTCTTTTTTTAATCTTATAGTATGCGAAGCATAGAATGTGACACATGTTTTGGATTAAAAAAATGTGACACCGTTTTCTATAGATGTTTTTCAATCAACCTATGAATTAGAGCTTTAGTCGTAATTCAAATAGAAAATGAATAATAATTATTTATTAAATTCAAAGTAAAGCATGATTTATATTGGTGGAAAGCTGGGAATATCCTTTAAAAACCCTTTTCATTTCATCAATTTTGGGTAAAAAAAAATTCATCAGCCACATACCCTTCACATACCCATCACATCGCCACTTTTTGGCCCATCTTGATCCTGCACATACCCAACAGTGCTAGACTAAAAGTATAGCAACTGACTGGATTCAGCGGAGGCAACCAAATATAGAAGGTGGTATAAACATTTCAAGTCGAAGTTCACAATACAAAAATAGAAAATCCATATGTTTCTAATAAACACATAGTGGAACAACCAATTACCCATGGGTTAAACCATTCAATGTCTCTAAGGATTAAAACAATATCTTACTAAATAAATGAAAACAAAACATAACTTAATGAAAGGTCATAAATTTCAAACAGAAACATAACTCAAATGATAAAGAAAATGTAATGCCTAGGCTTTTGCATGTTTCCAACCCACTCAATAGCAGTTAGCATTTTTACAAAGAGAAGGTGAAACGATAGAATGACAAGCAAAATGAAGTTCGTCATCAACAACTAACATTGCTAAATTTTAGATGTAAATTTTTGGTTTTATTACTTGCAACTTGCAATTATAACAAAGATGATGGCACATCCTTTAATATCTATTTAGAATATTAGTGTGCATTCCTCCAAAACACAATCCTTGATAAATATTGCATGGAACTTCTATTATGAAATTTGAACAATCTTTGATTAAATTTTATAACTAAAATAGTGATCTATATAATGGACACCAAGCACCCAACAATGCATACCATGCATTCTTACGGTGAAACTTTTAAGCATGGATGGACATTTTCTACCTACTACATTGCAAGAATTGTGGTATTTTTTTCCCCAAATCTCCCAAAGTGTCGCAACTTAGTGCTGTGATACCAGCTAATAAAATCAATAGCAAAAATTAAAAGTATGTTTCTATTTAAAATGAATGTTGTAATAAAAACAAATATTTCTTACTGCTCTCCACCCAACCACCCTCGAGCATAAATCTAGATCACACAGAGTAGTAATAACCATAAGCTCACATAGAGCAAGTTTTATCTTTGGCTCACACAGAGTAAATTTGCACTTGGCTCACATAGAGCGAACCTTGTGTTTAGCTCACACAAAGCAAGAAGTCAGTATCCACATTAAATCAAAATTAATTCCTTGTTAATCTCAAACAAAAACATTAACAAGAACAAAAATTTGTTTATCTTACCTCTTCCTTTCTTTCCATTCAAATCCCTCCTCCCTCCTATTTTTTCCCTCTTCCTATTTCTTGGAAACAAAACCAAAAAAATAGGGGTTGTACCATTTCCCCATACCAACCACTAAAAACACAATTATTTACGTTACTTCCCTTATTTCTCTGATTACCTGACTACTTTATAATTCAAACAAACCTTATTACATAATCGATATTTCATGTTTATTAAAATTCCTTAAGAAAAAATAAAAATTATGTTAATGTTCTTCATTTAATCATCATACCATATTATCAAATAAATATTCTAATAAACAAAATTAGCTACACCTCACAAAGTAGATACTGTAGGAGGATAATACCTTTTGGCATATTTGAATTCTACCAACCAATGAAGGATACTATTTGTTCCACCCTCCTAGTTTCTTTTATATCTTAGTTCTAACCCAATTCCACATCTATTTGAGATTAGGGCTAACAACAAAAGGAATCCCCAAATACCTTGTTTATTGGGTCCACCCCATTGGAACCTATAGTGTTTCAACCATTCTAGAGGGGATTCCTCCCAACCAAGGACAATAGATTTGTCTTTGGATAATATTGCACCTAAATCTTGATAAAAAAGGTTGAGTTTCTTCATCAAAGGTTCCACATTATTTTGCTCAAGGTACAAAAGAATAGTAGTATCATCTGCGAGTTGCACATTAACTAACTCATTATTATTAGGAAGCCTAATCCCTTTGATTCTAATAAAGACAATGTTCTCCCTCAGTAGGTAGAACAACACATCTAAAGCTATGAAAAATAGAGTAGACACTAAGGGGCAACCCTTTCGAGATCGAGTCATTGACATCAATTAGAGCAAAAGCATCTTTCAACAGAGTGTCAACCATCTTGCAAAACTGAGTAGGAAAACCAAATGCTTGCAGAACTGTTCTCAGGAATGCCGATTCCACCCGATCATAAGATTTTTTGAAATCAAGTAGGAACATTGATGAATTATGATTGGATTGTTTGGCTCACTCTAGTGCTTCCCAACTTGTGATCAAGTTTTCCAATATATCAACCTTTTATAAAGCCGATTTGAGTGTTTTTGATGAATTTTGGAAGGATGGTAACCAATATTAAAGCTATTACTTTTTCCAAAATCTAATAGGAGATGTTTAATAACATTATTGGCCTCCAGTTCTTGACTAGCGTCTTGTCTCCACCTTTTGGGAGGAGTTTGATAAACCCTCTATTGATAATTTTACCCAATGAACCTTTATCTAGGGCTTCTTTGTAGACCTGTACTAGGTCATCAAACACCCATTCTGAAAAGACATTGTAAACTTCTATAGATAATCCATCACATCTGAGGTAATTGCTATTGCTCATAGAAAGTATGGCATTCATTATTTCTTCTGTAGTAATATCTGTTTCAGGTTTAAGTGAGTCTTCCTTAGTGATTTTCTTGGGGATGAGTATTTGGATGCTAGATTTGGCCCTTATGACCTCCTCATTACCACCCTACAAGATGAATAGGGTTTTTTAAAAGGAATGAAACTAGTATAGAATTTCTTCCCTAGATGTGAGCTTCTTTTCCCCATCCTAGATTTGATCTATCTTCTCTTTTATGCTCTTCTCCTTTATATACTTAAAGAAAAATTTAGAGCCAGTCCCCATGGGTGAGCTAGTTTAGTTTAGCTATAATATTTTTCCCCTTCACCCTATGGGCCTAGATTTTCCTTAGAATTTTCTTGGCCAACATCAACACTTCACACAGGTCTTCGTCATTTGACTTTTTTTGCAACCTTACTTTTGTTGTAAATAAGAGGTCCTGTAGATCCCTCTCCTCCTTCTTGGTATCCATGGCTTTTTTCTTGCCAAAATTTTGGAAGAGAACCCTCTAACCTTCCACATTTTCATTCTACCTCTCAATGGTGGTTGCATCCTTCAACATCTATATTTTCTTATTTCCCTGAGGGATGCAATAGCATCTAGACAATCACTATCTTTTAACAGATGGGTGTTAAGGATGAACCTAGTTTTTAACCTTTTTTCCTTGGGCCTGCTTTGGCAGGAGATGAGATTTGGTTTGATAGGGTGGTGATCCCAGAGAGTGTAAGGATACACCTACACTTTGACACCCTCGCCATTTGGATAGAAATTGAAGAAATCTTTATTTGCATAGATTCTATCTAGTCTACAATAGATCTTGTTTCCTCCTTTTTAAGCATTGCACCAAGTAAACCATATCCCCTTGCACTCTCTTTTATTTCCTTCCATAGGATCAATGAACCTAATCTTACTCTTTAGTCTGAGCCAAAAAATGTTTCTCATTGCCTTTCCAATACATGTCTATCCCCCCACTTATCCTCTAGATGCTCCACCATGTTGAAGTCCCCACCTAATACCTCAAAGACATCAAGGAGGCTGGCCAGCCACTACCAAAGTTCTATTCCCTATGATCATTGGGGGAATAGATAGATCATACCCCAAATTCTTTTCCATCTTTTTCCAAAGTGGCCCACACCACTCTATTATAAGGAGAAGTTCCATTACCAGTTACAAATTGAGCCCATTGATTATACATAAGGATAGCAACCCCCACTTCATTTTTTATGCACTATGGAGAAATAGGTGGAGCCATTCCAAATGAATTTTAGATTTTTTTCCAAGGTAAAACCAATGGCTTTTATTTCTTGAAAGAGCATAAAGTCCTTATGCTTTTCGAGGTTAAGGAACCCTCTTATGATATATTTCTTGTTAGGCAATTCAAGACCCCTGACACCAAGATGTGAAGTTAAGATTCATTGTCTATGGTCATGGGGGTATTATCCTATTCATTTTTTAACTACTCAAAACACTTGGGAAACTTATCATTGACCTCTAGTTTCTTTGCAATAGGTGTCTATATTACTGTACTGGTTTTTTTCCTCTTGTTTTTGGAAGGAAACACCATCCTACCACTTTTGAGAGGGTTGCTATATTTTCTTGGCCTCCTTAGCCTTGCTCTTGGTTTGGATATTTGAGCATAGTACACCTTAACAATATCCTCCTCCTCACTACATCCTATGATTACACCTAGGTCCTCAAGGTCTTTTGGTTTACTTTTACATTTTTATTAATTTTCTTATTAATCAACTTTTCCACATTAGGTTTCTCCTTGGCCTCGGGATGGAAGGAAACAAAATTTTCACCCAAACCGAGGTGTATGGTTTTTGTGTAGGGGACTAGACCATGGTTAACAAGTTGATCGAGGAAGTTTGGGGTACCTCTTCTGCCGAGGTAGGTCCAACAACCATGTTGAGAGCCCCAATTGTGCAAACATCTCTAGACCAAAGCTCCTTCGTGTTAATGGAGAGAGTCTCATTTTCATTACATAATACAACACTAGGCTTAGTATTCACGAGCTCTTTCTCCTCTATTGAGTCCTTTATAGCCTCTAGAGAAGTGCCCCAGGTCTGTCTATGGTCAATTTACCAACCACAATCTCCTCCCTCTCATTAGTGGCCTTTTCAAGGAAAAACTAATTGGAGGATCTAGTAAAATTATATTGCAAGACATTTTGAGTATTAAATAAATATCCTCATATATGTTTACCATATTCAATTTTATTCTTTTCCTTATCTCCCTCATAGCAATCTATTGAGCATTCAATTTTTCAACTAGCCCAAAATTCCTAAAAAGGTCTTGGGCAATTTGGGGGGCATCTGGAAATGCCTCCTTCACAGGAACAAGGCTAGCAAATTTTCCACCGTTCATGCCTCTTTACAATCCTTCTATGTGAGGATGGAGAACTAGTTAGTAACTAGCACATTAGAGGGCTAGCCACTTGAGGCTAGGATGAAGATTTGAATATTTGTTGATAGCTGCATTTCCTCATCCCTCTCATGGTTGGTCAGAGGGAGAACAAAATTTTCCTCCATTAAGGGCTAAGACTCCCTTAAACCAGAGAAACAATGGTTTATTTCCATGTCTCTTGTGTGATCTAGTGGATCCTAGAAAACGTAAAAATTTCACAATCTCAGAATCTCATGAAACTAGCATCATCATGTAGAGCTTACTAACACGGTCCTGACGCAACTTGAACGGGCTCGAAAGGAGTCCGTATGTAGAAGTTATGCGCAGTCAAAGGTCTGGTCAAACATGCAAATTAGGGGTTCAAAAAGGTAGAAAATTGATCATCTCAAAATGAGACAAAAATGACACCAAAATGTAGAGCTTGTCGCACTGATTATGAAACTATATTTGGTTTCGAAAACGGAGTCCGTATGAGCAAAATAGAGCCGGTCAAAGTTTGTAGACAAAAGGAGTTGACTAGTCAAAATGATGATGTCATCATGATGTCAGCATGATGACGTGACATGGTGACAAGGCAACGGATGATGTGGACCAATCATAGGTTGACACGTGTCATCCAATCAACAGTCTGTACAATGATGAGGCATCAACGTGGTTCGATGGCAGGCTGACACATGGCAGTTTTCGATCAATCAACAATTGACAGGTGGCATCACCTAGGCTTGACATGTGGCATTGGCGGCTAAGTCAAAAATGATTTAATGAGGCAGTGGGGTTTGAACTCGCGACCTCTTTCATGCTATTTTCAATCCCCACCACTAGGCCACATATCTTCTTTTTGAATTATTGTGGGAGTAGTTTTATTTCAATAGTCAATAAAGCTATTTTTGGGAATATACAAGATTCGAACCCCTTCCCTCCTACAAATCCGCCCAACTACCATATATTGTTTGGCAAGATTTTAGGGAAGTCTCCGTTGTCTTTAGGGTAAAAACTTAAAATGAGGAGAGGATGGTGGGATCACCACCGACCATTTTTTCTATAAGATTTAATTGCTTTTTCAAAGCCTTAGAATAAGGCTAAATCCCTTTCCTAGAGGCCTAAATTATCCCATATTTTTAGAGGCCTAGAATATTTTCCTTTACACAGAAATATTAGGAATAGTATTCCTAAATTAAGGGGTCAAATAAAACCTTACATAAAATATTCCCTAAATAATAGAGAATAAATCTATTCGTAACCATTCAAATAGAAAGAGAATTATTTTGAGGGGATATTATCCTTCCAAAAATTATTAAAGGAGGATATTATTGAATTTTTTTCTTGTAATAGGAGATATGGGTATATTTGCAAATAATATGGTTTTAGCCCATATTAGCAAATAAATTTGTATAAAAGGGGGAGAGTTTTGGCTTGAAAATAGGCTTGGAGAAATAATTCCTTTGTGAGAGTTGAATTCTTTTTGAGAGGAAGAATTGCAAGGTGTTGTTATACACCAAAATTGTAAAAGTGAGAGAGATTGTGAGGAATTTTGTGCAAGTTTTTGAAGCTTGAATATTGTAAGAAGGCATCTTCAGGTGCTTGGCGATATTAATAAAAGTGGTCCAACATTGAGAAGCAGACCCAGAGACGTAGTCCTGATTGGACGAACTTCGTTATCAACTTGCGTCCAATTCTTCTATCTTCTGTCTTATTATTCTTCTATCTCCTATCTTACATTCTCTCTTATTTTCTTTCCAGTATTTTCAATTTGGAATTTAATTTCTAATTACAAAATTTTAGTAATTAGTTAATTTCATTGAGTTTTGTAAAGGATTAAGTGAACTTAGTCTGTAATTTCAATGGTTAAACAACATAATCACACAATTATGTCTGGATCGGGGAAAAATTGTAATTAGGATTAATTTGCAAGTTATTTTGTAAACCTCTAATTACATATCATTGTGAGTCCCTCAAGGTTAGGGCTTATGCTCTCAGGGTGACCAGGGAAACCTGACTATTATTCACAACTGACACTAGCTTGTGGGCACTACCCTTTGCACCTTTTTTTTGGATAACATGACAATTTCTCCTTATATGCCCCTCTATATGACATAGGTAGTAAGCATTCACCCCACAGGAATTTCAACGGGAAAAAATGTTGTGTTTTGTCCTTTTTAATTATAATGTTTTTAGGGAGGTCAATACTAGGGCTTAGCAACACTAGGATGTGCACATTTAAGTGCAGGAGGGTAGCCTTGGACTCATCAATGCTAACCACCACACCTAATGGAGCTAAAATTTGGAGTACGCTCTTCCAAAATTTTAGAGGGAGGTTTTTGATAACCACCCACCTAGGGCATGACAACACAAGTATTTCCTTGAAAATGGCTGCTAGGGACTAGGTTAGAGTGTGGAAGTGCATCCCTCTACATTCTAGTAGGGTTTTTCCAGAATTTTCTCTTGCATGACACTATTGCTCAAGAAAATGATGATTAGACCCCACTGAACCATCCTATAAAAAATTATATGAATTCCAAACTTAATACCCAAAACCTTTGTGAATTAGGTATCAAGAAATTTCTTGGCACAAATCCTTTTCGTATCCACTACTGTGAAGAAAATTGTAGACTCTTTAAGCCTAGATCTTTCTTTAGTTAAGACATTTTTTAATTCAAAATTTGGAAAAATGAACAAATATTTTAGGATTTTAGAGGACAACTTAGCTTCTATTGATCCATCTTTGCCAAACCCTTCTCCTATGAGAAATTTATCACCACCAGAAATCGCCTCCCCAGTGCTAGTAAGAATCTCCTTGAAAGTTTTTTGAACATTGTTTTGGGTAGAGTGGTTTTGATTAAATCCATCTCCTGGGAAATTGGGATCGGGGGGTTCCGTACCCCCTCCATAAATGAGTAGAGGGGCAAGAAAATATACAAGTCCAAGAACCAAAGATTAAACCAAAACACACAAAATACACATATTTTAGGAGAACAAAACAAACAAAATTCAACTCAAGGGCACATAGGAAGCAAAGAAAAGAAGTAGATGCTAAGGGTGGGGAAAGCAATAGAATGAAAAACCTGAGTGGGGGAGCACAAGTCTCCCCCACGGCCGCCTACCACGGCTGTTTCAGCTTGCTATCGATAACCCTTCACCTAAAACCTTAATCTTCGTGCAAAGCTATAAAAATAGGATTTCCCTTCTTTGAATAAATTAATTATATATTAGGGTTCAAGTATTTGTTCTAATTAAACACTTGATTAAATCAATTTGATAGTTTTTCTAATATGTGTAAAAATAAAATCAAGTGAACTAGATAACCCAATTGAATTGAATTGATCTCTACTGAAAATTTGCTTAATTTCAATACAATGAAGTTTTATTAACTAGATAAAAAATAATTAAAAAGCAACAAACATAAGTCAAATCTAACCTAGTCTATAAACTTCACTACAAACCGAAAAACTATTGATGTTGATTCATCTTGGAGGTATGTGGATGTAATATCTACAAAATAACACCTACGAAATGACTAGTTGATGGATTTTATTTTGAAATAATGTACATGTTTAGACATGATTGAAATTATTCAAATGATGAATAAAATGACCAAAATTTATAGATTTCTGAGTGATATAAGGATGAGGATGAAGATGATAACCTAAGTTAATTGAAGAGGTTAAGTATTCAACTCAACTAAAAATTATAAATTTTCCATTTTAAATCACAAAGAGATAATAATGAATTATTTAATTTTATTTATGTCTAATTATGCACATAAAATTTTCATTTGTAGACTAAGTAGATTATTGAAGACTGAGGAAGTTTCTAAAATAGAATTGAGTTAATTGATGAGAGAAGATGAAGTTTCCTAAATGGAGACTGAGTTAACTAATGGAAAAAGAAAGGGTTTCTAAATGAAGACTAAGTTAATTGATCAGTGGGCATGGAGTTGACTAATGAAGATTGAAGAGTTAGGAAAAAAATTGAAAATGGGAACTAGCTCACATTTAATTAAATAATAAAATATTGTTGAATTAAATGGATAAGTATCAGACTTATTAAATTATTATCAATTAATAAATGATAATATTAGAAAAATGACAATAAATTAATAATTACAAATGAATAATTAATGTAATTAATTGATAGGTGGATTATATGATGATGATTAGGGTTAGGTGGAATAATTTAAGTGTCTATATTTTCCCCTCTTTGAAGCAATGTTAAAAACAACATTGTTTCAAAGAAAATAAAAGTAGTTGAGAAGAAAAGATAGAGAAAATGAAGATGATGACATGGCCTAAATGGATAATATAGATAGAAAATTAAAGAAGATGAGAAGATTGATTCCCCTTCAAGAGATTATTTTTTCTTAAAATGAATGGAACTAATATCTCAAAAAAAGAGAAGAATAATGTGAGATAAAAAATGAAAAATGATTGAAGAAAAGAATGAAAGATGGACGCAAGAAAAGTGATTATGGATGAAATGATGATGATGTGCTATACTAACTTTGAGATTATAAAACTTTATTAATAGCAATGCATGTTATGCTACAAGGTATATAAGATCAAGATGAAAATGTATCCAATGCATGGACAGTCTCAAAAAAGCAATAGATAGTAGGATGTATCAACACTCAAAAGACATTGTCACTCTTATTAGATCTGTGATGAGAGAACCATCAAATGTATAACACACATAAACAATAGACGTTCCCCCAATATATGTCATATCAAAGCAGAACATGACATGAAATGATCATGGCAACCTTGAGTAGGCATAATATGGGCAATAGATAAAATAATATAAATATTATACTATTATAAATATAAACCAAAAGAAAAATACAAGAAATGATCAATAGACACACAACAATGATATCTTATGCCAAGGTGTGTAGAGTACTAAAGGATGGATGTGGATCATGTTTGGTTTTGAGAAGGAAGCATCTCATCTAAGAGATGCATATGGTTTAGGGAATGAAACATCCCATATAAGATAACTAATGGGTGATAAAAAAAAAATGTTCACAATGACAAAAGATGGTTTTGACTACATGTTTATCAAATTTTATGTTGATTTTTAAGGTTTTACATTAAATGCTCATGTTTCAAGTTTGATGTTTGAAGGTTTGGAAGCATATGTTTATGTTTGTGCATATTTACTTTTATTTATGGATTTATGAAAAAAATTATGCAACTTGTCAATTGTGGAAGGTATCGTAGTCACTAAGTGATACATAAGACAGATTAATATTTATCCAAGAAATAAGATGTACTAAACTTCCCCCTATGTATAACAAGGTGAAAATGGGATGAATGGTAGAATTGACTAAATAACATGAATGTAGGATGGGGAATTTGATGAGGATGAGGAAATACAAGATGGAAAGGTTTTCTTTATTACACATGAAACCTATGGGAACATTTTCACCATGGTACTTGTCCAAGGCGACACCAAAGGTAGTTTTCACTAGTGGATGATTTTTATCTTTAACTATTTTTATTTTTGTATTTTTACATTTTTTCAATTCTCTTGGATTTCAAACATAACACTTGTTTTCTAGCCTTTCATCATGATGCTTTCCCCAAGGGTCCATAGAAATGGTTGTCACTAGAGGGCAAATTTTCTATTTGTTATTTTCTAACTTTTTGAAACTTTCTTCCCTTTTTAGTATTTTTTAATTGGGATATTCATGAAACTAAGCATAGAATAATTTGAGATGAACTATATTTAGAAATAAAAATACATGTGGGTCGAAAGCTCAGTGTTTCCTTTACTATCTCTATTTTGGAGATTTTTTTGATTTTCCATAAGGACAAGATCAACAATCTAAAATTTTGAGCTCTAATCATTTTATTACAACTATGATGAGGATAATTTTGATATTATTGAAGGATATTAAGGCCATTGAGATATAATTAATCCATAAGCTCTAACTCATACAAGTGCGCAAATCAATACTCTTCATCATGAACAAGGTGTTGTAAGGAGAAAAAAATATGGAAGTTCAACCTCAATTGGTAAGATGGCTTCAAAGAGAGATTAATTTGAAAATACCTTGATAATGACCAACAATCTATATGATATTAATATGAAAATACCAATAATGAGTCACAAATATGGAGTCACACTAGTTGGTGTATGAATTCTAGTGTGGTATGCCTAAAGAGTGAGATTAATCTAAAATACCAATAATGATCAATAATCTATTTGAGATTAATTTGAAAATACCAATAATGAGTCACAAATATGGAGTCACACTAGTTTGTGTATGAATTTTAGTGTGATATGCCTAAAGAGTGAGATCAATCTTAAAATACCAATAATGACCAACATCATTGACTGTCTTTGTAAGGATTTTTAAGAGGGTTTTATTAGATTCCTTTGCTTGACCATTACCTTGTTCTAGTAATTTGGATTGGACCAATGATGTTGGATATAGAAGCAATTGCAAAGAGTGTGGAATATTAGGAAATAATGCATTCAACTCAAAATCTTAATCTATTTCCTACATAACCCCATGAGAGATAAACATGTATACAAACAAGCATAATGCATAGATAAAATATATAAGCCACAAGATAACACAAGATATACCCTAGGAAACCCTCAAGAGTAAAAACACCAACCTCCAAAAGCATCCATACTCCATCTATTGTTGAACAACAAAGAAATACAAGAGTTACAATAAATACCTCTGAAGCATCAAGCCTTCCAATGCATCCTCATGTGTCCAAGCATGAATCCACACATCCCATGCCATGCTTCACATACTCACTCCTCAAAAAGACTCAATAATGATAGTCCACTCACCCATCCAACCTTAACCACTGAACATGTGCATGCTTTTATAGATTCTAGCTCACACAAATAAAACCAAGTGATAAGATAAAACCATGTGCCACAAAACTATGTGAACATAAAACCACTAATCCATAATTTAATACAGTTGGGTACTAAGTTTTCACTTTATTAAATATTTTCTGAATATTAAATTATTATCCCATGACTCCACACATTAAATAATAATATAATGTTATAATACAATATAAAGTGGTCCCCAAATAATTACCTATTGTGATTAAGCACACCACCTAGGTGCATCATAACTAAATAATTGAAAGGTTGGATTTTTGTTGCTTCTATTCTTGGGAGATAGAATAACAATCTTCACACTCTCTCATTCAAGGAAACCCTAGAGATCTCAATCCAAGGATGAAGTAGGGGAAAGAGATATTGCAATAGGGTTTTCCTAGGGTATGATTAATGGATAAAGAGGGGCTCACCACCAAGCTAGGGCTTGGAAATACTAATGAAATGCAAGATCTAATGTTTAAGACTAGTGATGCATGAAACTTGAATAAATGACCTAGAAATACATATAAATCAGAACAAAAGACTATAAAATCTGAAGTGTGCACCTGGAAATCTATAGAGGCTTGAATGAAGTCCTGAAATGTTGAATATGCTATTTTTAATGCTTAGTGGGACTCATATACCATTCTGGGTATTTTAGTCCCAGACTGGGTTTTCTGTGCCAAAACTAGAATTTGACAGTGCTTAAAATCTAAATATATTGAAACCCTAAAAATTGGCTGTACTGGGACTCATACGCCCAATGTGGCATATCAATCCTAGTGGGATTTTTCAGAGGATTAAGATTTGATTTTTCTCTCCAATTCCTTCTCTTTCTACCACACTTTGTTTTCGGGTCTAAAAACTTGATTTTGGATCTGTAGAAGACTTTTTGTGTCCTTGCAAGTGAGGAGACAACTCCAACAACTTCCTTCAAGCTTGTAACCTAATCTTCAAAGATCCTTCATGCTCTAAGACACCTAGATCTGCAATCACACATGTAAAGAGGAGAAAAACTTATTGATTGTTAGTGAATAGGGGTTTGCCATGGTCAAACCCCTTTTAGGTACAATTAAACCAAATGATGAGATAATGAAAAAAGGACATGAAACATGAAACATGAAACAAGGAACATGAATCATGAACAATGATACCTTGAATGATGTCTTGTAAATCTGCAAATTAACATGAAGTGGCCAAGAAGGATGTAGATCTAGAACTTGAAATAAGTGTAGAACAATGATTAATCTTGTATCTTCAATGCTACATGATAACACTAGCTCAACAACATGCTTGGTGCTTGATAATTTTGACATGAGGATGGATCTTGAATTTATGCAACAATTGATGAAGAATTATGCCTTTGAATGCCTTAGAAATGCTCTTGAATGCTCTCTTGATGCTCTTGTGAAGCATTGGAATACTTAACTCTTGAGTGCTTGACTTGATATCATGAAGGATTAATGAAATAATGATTTCAAACCTTGTTTATATAGGCAATCCATCCAAGTTATCGTTGATTAGTTCCCAAAGATTGACATTCATAAAATTTGAATTTGAAACCTTGACTTTTTGTTCAAAACCCTAAAAAGGGCCAAATGGGACTCTTACACCATCTATAGTGTATTGGTCACACTTGGGTGGGACTCATATGCCTAAGGTGGCGTATGGGTCCCATAGGCCCTTTCTAGAGAGAGAAATTTTCAAGGAGTTGATAAATTAAGTATATTTGTTGATCTTGTCAAGATTTTGGTTGAAACAAGCCTCAAGATACATAATATATGGTCTTAGGGGCATATTAATGATGATATAAAGGTTCATAAATGAAAGGGGGCCCAAAAATTAATGTGAAAGTGTAAATAAATATACTTTACAACATCAAATTAAGGAAAAATTAGGTCTATTTAGCTTAAAAGGGTCCTAAATCCAATGTGAATGTGTAAAACACATTACAAGACTAGATTAAGGCACCATTAGGCCCAAGGGCCCTAAATTTAATGTGAAGGTGTAGATGAATACAATTTACAATATTAAATCAAGGAAAAGTTAGGTTTATTTGGCTTAAAAAGGGACCAAGACCTAGTGTGAATGTGTTAAACACATTACAACACTAGATCAAGGTGACATTAATTTCATTTTAAGATTAATCATCCAAAAATTAAGTGTGAAAATGTGAACAACAACATTTTTTGACACTACATTTAGCCCCCAATTTAGTGAGAGGATGAACTTGCTTCAAACCCACACTAAAGTAGACCTTCAAGAGGGGTCCAATTGTACTAGTGCGGATGGTATAGGATAAAAAAGATCAAGGAGGTGGTCAAGCCCCTAGGATACAAGATCCTATGTCAAACTGACATAAGCACAAAGGGACACACATAAGGTGTACATTATGCAACATCAAGATACACACACATGTAATGTCAATAACTAAAAAAAAGACCAAAAAAACAAAAAACAAAAAGAGGTGGATCAAGCCTTGACCGCTTGTCCAACATGATGTGGATCATATCTAAGTTGTTTGTCCAAAAATGCATGCTCACTCTCATGCAACGAAACTTTGTGTTGTCCACTAGGTGAGTAATCCAAGAGGGTGAGACAATACACACATGACTGGTATGCACTCACACACACACGAGAGTGGCTAAGGGAAAGTCATGCCTCGTGTTAGGCCTCAAAAATGCATGTTGAAAATCCTAATAGGATGCTAGGCTCTAGAGTCAGACTTACAACATTTTTGAACTAATGAATAGAGTTAACCTATATGGTTGATGACCCTATGCACTTCAGGCTCTACTAAAACTAGGTGGGTGGACCTTAACAATTGAAGAAAATTTAAGCAAGATGTGTGAATTAATTAGGTTTTGAGTATCTACCCATAATGGCATGAAGTGGGGAATAGATGAATGCTTGTTTACTACTACTCCAAATGCTGAAATTTAAATGTGAAGATATAAATAAGATTTTATGGGATTTTAAAATGAGACGGGTAAGACCAGTTCCTACTACTATTGGGCTAAGGGAGTCAAGAGGTGAATTATGTGTGACCTACTTACTAGATACATTTCATATTGTTTAGCACTTGTGACTGTTTGCTCCTTGTGTAAACGTACATGAATGTAGTTATCAGAATCTTCTTATCAATCCAAGTGGTTCTTATTAGGTTACTATGATTAATCGATAGGGAATTTTAATCCTTTAGAGGAAACATTTAATTAAATCACACAAAAACAACAAATTTTATTTGACAAATCAAAATAGATTTATGATTTGAATAACAAGACACAACCAAGTTGGAGATAGTATGATAATTTTAGTGACTATATGACTCTTCTTATCAATCCAAATAGCACTTCCAAATTACTGTGATCTTATTAAAAGGATATTTAATTCTTTGAAAGAAACCAATTAATGAAACCAATCAAGAACAACAAATGTGTTCTGATAAATTGAGTTCTGACACATCAACTTAAATAATAAGGAAGCAGTAAGTTGGAGACACTATGATGTGTTGTTTTGGTGCTTTGTTTTGGGTTTGGGCTAAGCATTTTAACCCCACACCCCCGCTTGAGCTATGCCCCTAATTTTATGGATTTTTACCTGTCAGACCAATATATGTTTCCAAAATTGATCCAACACCATAGAATAGGAGGGGCTAGGAAAAACTCCACCATCTTATTTTCCTTAGGAATCATAGGGTAAGGAAAATAGGGTGGTCTTGGGCACTAACCCCACTACCCTATGATCTTTTGACCAACCACCTCTATCTATTCAGTTTGATTCATACATCATTCATGCCCTACCATCCTTTTCTATATCAAGTGTTGCTTTCATGAAATAAGAGGACTTAGAAAGGGAAGGGCCAATCGAGCAAAATTTTTTAAGGAAGAAAGGCTAGCAAAGGTTGGGTCGAGCCTCACTAAAAAATTATTTCAAAGGAAAGTCAAAACTATTGTAATATATGGTGAGGTGGCTAAAAATTCTTGAACTACCTTACTCCCAGGCATAGGCTGATAGAATCAATAGGGCTTTACTAGAGAAACACTATAGTTTTGGAGCCACTATAGGGTTTTAGCTGGCACCTTACAATCTACAAGGCTGGTAGTTGAGGGGGTCAACCCCCTACTACTATATAAAGTTGGAAGAGCTTCACACTCGAGGGGGGCAGGAGGCTATAGTTGGAAAATAGGTTGGTCAGTCCTTAGGATGGATCTACCTATTCTGTCATGATAAAATGTAGTATACACACTGGTCGATGCACTTGAAGCTCAAACCATGGTATAATTCTACCAAGTGTACCAAGAAAGATCTTCTATAAAGCCTATAACCCTCCTCGCGGTTTAACAATCCTATCTTTCTTAATCTTTTCTCTTGAGATTTCATTCCTCCATGATAGTAAAATGAGGAGGAAGGGATAGTCGATTAAGTCGACCTGGGGTTGAATCAACGTGGGATGGAGCAAGAAAGAAACCAATTCCTTGTTGGATTCTTTCTAGTTTTGTTGAGTCTTCGGATAGTGCCAATCTCCCCTATAGTTGTTAGTCCATGCTTTCCTAGGGGGTGAAAAAGGATGGCCCGATGGAGAATACTTTATTGAACTCATTAATTCTTGAGTTGCACTTCCCAACTGACCTAGCACTTATGCAATCGTCAGGGCTACGCCCACTTCCCTACGCTTCACTATCGGGAACTATGATTCCCTCCCACACTAAGGTGAATGGGACGGTCCCAACCCCACCGCCTATATATTCCTTTGGTACCAACCTAAGGCAAACATGTTGGTCTTGAAGGGCGGGTGGGAGGATATATAGTTTTCCTTAGTTTGGTTGTGAAGTTGGGGCAGACCCCATCGAAAAAAGCCCCAACCCCACCGACCATACCTGCCTAATGGAAAATATGGTTAGTGGGGTTGGGATTGGGGGGTGGGGCTTTGGTTGGTGGGGTTGGTGCCTTTAGTGGGGTCCACCTTTTGGATGGTGGGATCAGTCATTGCGGGTGGTGGGGTCCGCCGAACCCCACTAACCATATATCTATCTAGTGCATCCTTTTTTCCCATCCATAGTAGGATAGAATACCCTTATTTATTATACAACCCAAGGAATTCAACTAGTGGGACTCAGCGAATCCCTAGGTGGCCCCCACCACTTCAGTATATTAGTTTCTAGTTGGGCCCATGGTGAATAGTTTCTTTTTTCATTGAGAAGGTGGTGACCCATACTATCTATATGTCGATCCCAATATTGCGATGTTTTCCCAACAATAGTAGGAAGGTCGAACTACAATAGTTGGCTAAAAATGCCTCCCACCCATTGATGAACTATAAGATTTGGTCAATCGAGTAGTCCACCTAGTATTGAAAGGGATCAAGACAGTATAACCAAAGCAATGAGATAGAAACAATAGAACTATAGGGTCTTGAAAGGGAAGTGAATCGCGAAGGGGAGGGGAATGGGATTTTGTAGATAGACTGATTGCGACTATTAGTGAGAAAAGAACACTATACCTACTCTCCATTTAGCTCTAGTATAGAGTTATATCTCTCCTTCAATCCATGTAATCTAGATCTATCCACCTGAGGAAAATATGGCAGTCGCAGGGCCCCCGCCTATCTCTTAGCCTTCAATCCCAACCCCACCACTCAAGCTCCACCCATCCTACTATAGATTGCTGAGGCGAGCGAATTTTAGGCTAGTTTCTAGTTATGGGTCCATTTATTTTCTTTGTAGTGCCTACACCTAATGGCTTAAGCCATTGTCCCCTCTCCCTCTCCCTCTATATTTAGATAGATAGGTAGAGCATTTCTATAGCTATAATTCCCACCCAAGATGTGCCCCATCATTTGAGGCTCCACCACCACCCTAAGCTTCTAACTGACCTAAGGAATATCTCCACTAACCTATTCACCTGTAATAATGCCCCTGAACTATTCAATGTTATATATCCCACAATTAATGTAACCTCCAAGCAGGGGGGCTGATGGGTTAGCCATCCATAGGGCAATTCAGAACCCATGGAGTTGTTACTAGGGAGTGTAGGTAGGCATTCATTGGATTGCTCCTCTTCCAGTAGTTTATTATCTCCTCTGATAAGGGTGGGGTTGATGCCCTTGTGATCAGTAATATGAGATGTGGAACAAATGCTTGGAATTGATAAGACTAGGAAGAGGTGGTGGTTCCAACATCGAGTAGACTGAGAATCAACAAGAGAGGCCAATTTGTGAAGGAAGGGGCATGCATGCTGGACTCAAGGTCCTTTCTAGTTCCAATCACATTACACCCATCTACTCCATCCAAAACCCAGTTGGTCAAGGTTGCCAATCCAATCCCACTCTCTCACCAATATCTCAACTCTTGACTAGTGGGGTACACAATAGCAATGGGCTTACCGCTTTGAGCTGTCCATCAACCTTGACTACATGTTCTCCAATGCTAGCATCCATCTCATTCCTTCATTGTCCCTCGATGGAGAAAGAGTGACACTATGGGGAGCCAACTTGCTAGATCAAGATCCATATTCAGTGGATTGAGTTGCATCCCAACCAATTGAGGGATGAGACTCAATTGAAAAATAAAGGTCCCCCCAACCCCCCACCCCCCACTCCAATAGTAGATTGATTAGATATAGGGCAGTCTTCTGAGAGAACCTCCTATTGCATATTCAATTCTCAAAAGAAAACATACATGCAGAACTACCTTTCCCTAGGAAAATTATGATTCCCTCCCACCTGGCTATAGATTTCACTAGCGATTGGCTATGCCCAAGATTTCTCTCAGCTTTCCTCATTGCTATCGAATCACCTTGATTCATCCCCTGCATCGGGACCCCCCTACCCTATTTTCCTAGGGTGGGGGGATATAGTGATTCAAAAACCCATCACCCTAGAGGCCACCAACCCCACTATCCTAGGCCCCAACCCCACCACTAGGTCCCTAAAATATATGCTCCCTAAAATAGAATCATCAGCCTCCCAAATTTTATAGTTGTTCCATCTTGACTTATATAGTCCTCTCGACTTCTATAGTTGTTCCCTCTTGGCCTAACCCCATAACCTAGAATTACCTTGAGGGTAGAACCCCACTGACCTAAGGGAAAAATCCTTTGATGCCATCTATTAATGAGAGGAGTAGATTCGGGTTAAATGTGTGGTACGAAATTCAATTGAAGGTTCAAACCTGAGATATAAGCAGTCTCCTTGATTGCATCCGACCCACTGTGGAAGCATTTTAGGGAAGGGTCGGGTGGGAACAAGAAGTGACATTCAAACATTGAAGGCATTGGCTCGGCCCCGCCACCAATTTATCAACTAGAATTGCCTTAACTAGTTCTTATTCCCACCATTTTATTGGGATCAACTTAGCTTGAGTCTTAAAATCAACCAATGGCTCCTAGACACAAAGATCTTGGTTGATTGCGACATGCACACTCAAATATATCCACCCACCCACCACTACCTTAGAATAGTAGGGTCCCAACCTAAGCTAAATAAGGTTGGAGGGGTTGTGGGTAGGAGGTCCTTCCTTTATAATTGTTGAGGTTGGCACTTCGTTCAATTTGTGTAGAACTATACTATTCCCTCCCGATTGGGGAGATTATAGGGTGGTCTCCCCACCCTTAATGTGGGTTGGGTGAGGATTATAGTTGATAGAAAAATGCTTTGGAAATCGTTAGGGGGGCCTTCAAAAAATTGATAGGCTTCTTCCCCCACCCAGTGCTTGGCAACTATCTCAACTAGAATTCTCTTGTAGTTCATCCTTCACTTCCATATAAGGTAGTAACCTAATTGCAGTTAGGGGGATGAGGAACACATAGCCACAAACATGGGTCTCATTGAAGAAGAACCCTTGTTGAGAGAAAAAATGAAGCAAGGTGGGTCTCACGCTCACAAGAATGTTGGGGGTTGTGTTCAACCCTACCCTACCGTTAATACCATCCAAGGAAATAGGATGGTCCCAAGGGCGAACATGGGTGGTCCCTATCGGCAAGAAAATGACAGACAACTGAGAGGGTGGGTGAATTAGTTGTCCCAAAAATTTAAAATTATCAAACTTATTAGCATTATTCTTAGATTTGATCAATAACCATGAAAGCATAAATCAACAACATATCAGAAATACACATAACACCAATATTTTTTTACGTGGAAACCTTGTTAGGGGAAAAAACATGGTGGAGGTTAGTCCACAAGATTATACCCTATTAAAAGTATAAAGAAATGTGAATGGGGAATGCACATGCATTCAAGCGCACTACCTAGAGCTCACCACTCAATTACAAAAAGGAAGACTCACTGCCTTACAAAAAGATTTGGATTACATCCAGAAGATTTTGAACTAAGAAAATAACATCTGCTAATGCCTGATTATAGTTTCAGTTAAGCACATGAACACTTCTTCACACTCTGCTCATTCTTCTTCAATCTCTGCTTCTTCCTTCGAATGATTAGGAAATTATTCACACATCTCGCACACAAGCACCTCACACAAACACCTTCAAATGGAATAAACAATCATTTATAGATATCCGCAACAAGAAATTACATCACTACAAGTCGGCCTCAATAAAATAATAAAATGAATACAAACTGTCGGCCCAAAGCATTAAAGATTATTAATGCGAATCAACCAAGGTCAGCTAAAATATAGTGAAGACCCAAAATAAAATACTCAAACATGAAAAAAATTCAAATGATTAATCCTCAAAGATCCACAACACACTATAACACCTTGTTGGCCAAGAACATGAAAATCATGAACACGCAAGAGAAAATCTCCAATTGTGAGCACAATGATCAATGTGGACGTGCAACATAGATAGAGCACGATCTAGAAACATCAAAAAACATCATGAATCAGTAGATAAGCATCTGCAACAACTGAACTTACTAGAATCACATCTTCATTTAGGAATACCAACTGAAGTAACATAATGACTTTTAGAACACAACAACTCATAACTCGATCAAATCTTCATGTGGATCTCTAAAAATTAACATGGATAAACTAGATATACTTGAAAATAAACCCTTTAATCCACAACCACTGATCATCAACATATTGATCTCGCCAACATACTGAACTTCACTTCACCACTGACAACCTGCAACTTATTTCATTACAATTTTCTCAATATCCTCGACATATACAGCTTCTAAGACAGTAATGCCAATAGTGTTGACATCAATTACAACCACATATCAGCAAAAAAAATACAAAATCCAAAAATCCCAAGGGTGCACATGGATGGTGGGGTTGGGATTGACCATATATTCCTTTGGTTACAAATGTCTCTTGTTTGTGTTCATCCCTACCGGGAGGGGGAGGGGTCGTTGATTCCACAAAAGCAAGGGTTGAAGAACTGAGCTAGAGGCATCCTTTATAATTATCATCTCACACCTCACCCAACAACATTCCTTCTGGATTAAGAGAAAATCTCAATGCTAGCTTCTCTTTAACCTAAGGTTTAGGGTTTTCATGCGTGTAAAATTGTCCGATTCAAAGGCGAATGGAGCTTCGTGTGTCAACAACTTGATGTAACCTCTTGGAAATGAATTTCTTCTAGATGAAATTGTCTACTCATAAATGGGTAAAAAGGGGAGAAAGATTTCAGATTGAAGACCTGGTTGATCCTTATCCAATTGATTTTTTTCTAATCTTAGTCTCAAGTCTAGTTGAGGGTTTGTGAGAAGCCTCTCTAGTGAAGGGCCTATCTAAACTATGTGATTCTCTCGTCCTTTAGCAAGGAAGGGGTTGTTGACCTTTCTCCTAACTAGCCTCTTTAGGCCTTCCGGCTTGCCCGGGGTGGGGTGTAGAGAATTATGTCACATTGAACACCTACATGAGGAAGAAAGATAATATGAGGAACTACATGATGGTAGCCAAAATGGTACTCCCACAGAGTACTGTCAGTCCCCCCACCCGTAATCCATGTGTTGGGAAGGGGTGGGTGGGTGGAAATAGGGTTGGCCTCCCACCCACCCTGCATGTAGGGGGCTAAATTTTAGGTGGGAGGGAGTCATAGTGTTAATTAATTAATAAATTAACCCACTTTCTAGAATACACTAGCATAAGGTGGAAACTATAATTTAGAACTATAACTCCCCCACCCAAACTAGAGTTATGGGAATTATAGTTGGTATATAGTTGTAGGTGTGGGTAGGAGTTCTATAGTATAGTTCCGACGAACCAATGGTTCCATTTCCTATAGTGGGGGGGTGGGAATAGTAAAGTTCCAAATTATAGTTGGCAATAGTTTCATTCTAGGAAGCCCCTCCAACTATCTCCCCCTGGGGTTCTAGCCATTTCTTTGTAAGGGGTCTAGCTGAACCCCAGAGAAATCTAGTTTCGGAGGAGAGGTATAGGGCTTGATCGGTCATGGGGTTGGACCCAGTAACATGCAAGGGAAACTATGAAAAATAAAGGACCAAGGGAAGGAAGATGCAAAGAGTGCACAATTATGGGTTGTGGGGTGAAGCACACTTGAGATATTGCGGGTGGTTGATTCCAAAGAAAAGATATACTAAAATTATGAAGCTTTTCCCCATTTTGTTCCTTTCTTTCTTTCCTCTAATCTAGCTTCGAGGGTGAGGATAGGTAATGGTTCTCATGGGGGTCCAACTTCTCTTGATAGGCTGCTATTACCTTATTGGAGCATGATTTCATTTGTCTTTCCTCCACTTCTGAACCAGAGGTGACCAAGAAGCAATTGCATTTTGAAGCATATATGGATCCAATCTCACGACTAACTTTTGGGTCATAGGTAGTAGTGGGGGTAGTACTAGCCTTTTGAGATTGACCTATTCACCTTATATTCGATGGGGTTGGGCTTGGGGTTGGGAGATAGGCGGGGCCCTTGGTATTGACCTATATTCCTTTAGGATTGAACATTCCCTTTGAGAACAACCTATTCGCCTCTAAGGGATATTACATATGAATTTGAGACCTTTGTCTAGTTTTAACCCCATCGACTAGCCCTTTGGGACTGACCTATTCACCTAACCCCACCACCCATTAACAAATTCTCTTTCCCTTGTTTGAATCCCACTGCCCAATTTGTTATGTAGATCAAGATTCTTGAAAGGAAGAGTTAGATGATGTTCCATATGTTACAAATGTTCCAGATTGAGATCTAGGCCTTCGTAAGTGAGCCAAAGATTTGGATAAAGATAAAGATCTAGTACCAAGATAAGATCCATCATTGCAGAGAAACATCGTTATAGCTTTTAACCCCCACTAGGATGAAGCCTACCACAAACCCCACCAACTTTCCCTTTGAGACCAACCTAGCCCTTCAAGACCATCCTATTCGCCTTATGGTCGGAAGCAAAGCTCAGTCGGTTGTGAAGTGCTGAAAACTTAGGAGGATATAGATACATTGTGGCTCAGATGATTGATAAGTGGGTGGGTAGGAGGGAGTACTATTGCAGTCACATGAATAATCACCTCCCCTATAAATTCTTTAACTAACTAGGGCCCCTATTCCCTATGAATTTATGGGAAAGGTCTATCACCATCTATTTATACATGCCCCCATAGGCCCTAGGGGGTGGGTTGGTTTCTAACTAGTAGTTTGGAGCTCTTTCTCACTACTCAATTTTGGATTCTCCCTACTATGGATAGGTTGAGAACTGTATCACTTTTGAATTCTATTATAAGGTGTAGACATGCAAAATTAACATTGTGTATTCAATCAGGTTCATTCATTAACTAAACTAGATTTCACATTAGGTCCATTCATCAATTAATCAAGTTCACCTTCATTCATTCATCTCCTAAGGTCATTCATTCAAAATTAAATAAATTTCATCATCAACCTTTTAATCAAATAAATCAAACATCATCCCTTTAATTAAATAAACCAAAACTTTATTTAATTAAATCTCCAAATCCATATTTCATCCTTTTCTGATTTAAATAAATCAAATATTTAAGTCATCAAAGTCAAACTAACCTAATCATCATTAATTTAATCTAACCACGATTAAATGCTAATCTTACCCACTTGCATTTTCTAGATTATGCCACTTGCACAAATAAATCAATTTATTGATTTATTAAAACCCTCATTTTCACTCAACATGGCATTTATGGGGAATATTCCCTCAAGTTTGAAAAACATGACAAGTTGATTTGTGCCTCCAACATTGCATTTATTGCTCATTTTCTTGTCCCCCACTCAGCATTTACTCTCAAATTTGAATTTGAAATTTCCCCCTCTTGGGCACATTTCCCAAATCTTGCACATGCATCAACCACTCACATGATGACAAGTGGCCTCTATTCATTGGCCTGTTTCTTAGTCCCACATTGGTCCCTCTTCAACACTCAACATTTGAAAATCTACAAATAGAGGCTTCATCCTCAAGCAAATCCTCCACAATCTGATACAAAGTTAATCTCTTCAATGGGGAGCTAATCTTGTCCACACCATCTTCATATCATATTCAAATCATTTTTATCATGGAGCTTAAGCAAGGATTGGGAAAGGGATTCTTTCCATAGAAGCACCAATCCAATATGAGATAGAATTGACATCACGTTTTATGTGCTTTTGTTTTAATCATCTTGTTATTTATTTGCATTTCAAAACATGATTGGATTATCTCATATGGATGTGAAGATTTGCTTTGTTGCTAATGTTGTGTGTTAAAATTTTAGTCAAATGTAGATTTAGCATCCTACAATTGGTGCTAGAGGGAGGACAGAACCATATTTCTAATTCATTAGGAATTTTGTTTGAGCCCTAGCATCCGGGTTTTATTTCTCATTACACATTCATATCTACTTCACTGCTAAATCTACTTCATCGCTACTGTGGAAATTTCATCATGCTTTATTTGATATTGAAGATAGGAATTGATTTATTGTCTCATACCAATGGTTTCTGAAAGGAATAATACCTGTAGCATTTTCACGTCACAGGAATTGCTTTATTATTTTATATTCACTGTTTCCAAAGTAGAAATGTCAGGGAGGCGTATATTTCAGTCATTCATTGTTCCTATTTTAAAAATATTCAGATCTGGAAAGGTGTGGGCCATTTGTTGAAAAAAATAGCTCCTGTAGTCTTGTTGCTCTTGCTCCTGCAGTCTTGTTGCTTCTGCCTGCATCTCTTCAGAATTGTTATGATACCAAATAGCATTTTCAAGCATCAACTATACATCTACCACAAAGTCTAAAATATTAACATACTCATAGCGATCAAGCCGTTGCATGATCATTTGAGCAATAATAAGGTTGGCATTGACCCTGGAGTAGCCCAAATTCTCGTCCCACTTAGAAAGCTCCAGGATGTCTCACCAGTCTGTTTGCGATTGCCAATCTATCCAAATATTGTGTTGCATTCCTTAGCTCAGTTATCGAAAGTGAAATGTCCAACCTCAAGAAGCCATCATCCAAATGCTTTGCTTTATCCATAAATGCTTCTGCTATTTGCAAAGGCTTTCCTTTGAACTTTGTATGTTTCTGAAGCTGCCTTAAGGCCAAGATCTCATTTTCAACATCCTTTCCCAGGTCTGTCCTCCAAGTGGAAACTAGCTTACATGCATCACCCAATACTGTTTTAGCAAGAGTGTAAATTGCATTCTCATGTTCAACACTTGCTTTTCCATGAATTACTACAGTTGGTAGAGGTTGAATAAGTTGTTGCATTAGCTACGTTGTCAGCTTCAATCTTCTTTTTACAGGCATCGTGTTTTGAGCAGTTGGTGGCGGGTCTTGTTGATGTAGATGGGGAACATGTGAAAGGTAATAAAGGTAGAATTCTGCATTGGCGCCACATATTCTACATTCAACGAGCTCGGTTAGATGCAAGACCCAAGGAGTTAGATAATATTATGTTGTCTCCTTTTTGGATGCCCCAAACAGTTGCTTCGAATAAAGGTACTCGGTATTTTGTAAAGAAAATCCTTCATAAAGATATTATGGCGAATCATTTAAAGTTGATTGAATGCATTGTGGGAAATGGAAAGCATAAATAAGAAGTCATTGTGACTATTACGACAAGTTATGTTATCCTCATTAATACTAGCGAGAGTATTGGCGTGGAGGAGGCTTAGGAAAGCGACTGTCAGTTGCTTCGAATAAAGGTACATTTAATATCGGTTAGAAGCATCTAACAGTGATCAGAAGCATTTAACAACGATTTGAAAGCATTAAAATTTTGTCAAATTCAAACTTAGTGCCCTGTCTTGTCCATCTTTTGAAAAGTATAAAATATAGCTGGCTATTATTTTTAAATGATTTTGCAGACTTTGAATGATAAATGATCACTGTCTCGAAGTTTGAATCTATGAGTTGTTGCATCACTTTTTATCAATATTGGATATAACTTAAAGTATTATGAGAAAAAATTTCTCTTTACAGTAGTAGGTGGGACTTTAAATAGATTTTTTTTGAGAGTCATCTAAAATCATGGGTACTGCTATTCCATCTTAGAAATCTTGCAGTCAGGTGGGTCTTTATTTAGCGATGGGCAGAATGGGAATATGGAGATAAGAAAAAAGCGATGATCAATCAAGTCATGGATCTTTCTTTTTAAGGTCTTATTGTCTGGAGCTACCACGTGTTACGATCTGTTTAAGTGATGGACTTGGTTTCCTTTGCTATTCTTCCTTCTATAGGCAGATTAGAGAAAAAGTTCTAGTAACCAAAAGACTATCATAAATGAAAAAGAAATCTAGAAGAGGTCGTTGTATTTGATACAAAGCAAAATTTTGAAATGTTTAAAACACTGACTTGCTGTACTCTGTCACCTTCATTACTCCTTGTTACAACTTTAAATCCCTTGAGGTGTTTGTCAAACAATTTAAGTGCCTTTTCTAATCATCTATAGTGCTACACCTCGACCAAGATGCAAGTGGAAAATAGATTGCACAGTAGGCTGGTACACCTTATTGAATGCTCATGGATTGGTGCACAACAACTCACTTGAAGTGGGCAATTGTTTTGTTACATTTGATTATTGCATTCAAGTGCATTAAAAAGAAAGGGGAAGGTAAGAAATTTATTTATGTGGTCTTTGTTTCTATCAACATCTTTGTTTTTATCAAGGTCATCATGAAGCATTTCTTCCTTGCATGGTTGTCATGGAGTGGTTAGGTAAGAATCAATAGCGTGAATAATGGGATAAGTATAGCATGATTTGGTGGAATAATGTTTGGGGGAATAATGACAGGTGTAATCTTTGATAGTGCTATATGCTTCTTTGATTCCTTCCAATAAGTCTCTTCTCTAAGATGTTACTTTGTTTGTAGGGGTTTACATCACGTAACAATGGTCGTCCTTTTCACATAAAGATCAAATAACTAGCATATTTGAGCTTGAAATGTGGGCATTGGACATTGAACTTGAAAGAGCATTTTTTAATGCTTCTTCTGATAATCTAGAGCTTCCATTTCACGCTTTAATTTTTGTTTTAAATCAACTCCTACCTTTTTGGGACTCTAAATTTTCATGACAAAAAGCTAAAATGAACTTTAGGATCACAACTTACTAGATTTTGTTTGGGATTAACAAATTGAACAAGGCAATTTCTCACACTTCATTTGGTGCTCTAAAAAATGAATCAAATCATTGCTTTGAAGGATAAAATGAATGTGTGCCTTTGTTGTTTTGTAATTATTTACACAAAGTAATATCATCAAAAGATGTATACGCCTCTCTCACGCCTCACGACGATTTTGAGAATCAAAAGGCTTTTGATGACATTAAGTTGCGTAAATAATTTCCCATGCACATTTCGATTTGGGTTTAAAATTGAACAATATCTTGTGTGAGTGTGAGTAGGGGTATTTTCGTGTATATTCTCTTTCTTTGTGCTGTCAAAGATTGATCGAGTTATGAATTTTGTCTTTGCTTGCTTTTGTTTATCCTAGAGGGCCTACCTTGGGGAAAAAGTACTCACCCAAGGGAATGAATCAACCGGTAACACTCTAAAGCCAAGAGTATTTCCAGCCGAGATATAAATGTGGATATTAGAAGAAACACCAATATCACGCAGTTGACTCCGACAAGATGGATCCGAAAGGGGACTCTTGCCACGTTGGGTCAACTCCTACGAACGAAAAGTCTGAACTAGAACCCTTGTTTTGTAGTGGCCTATTGATCCATTGAGCAAGTTTATCGAAGTGGTGCATTAGAACTTAGCTTCCAAGAAGTTACTTGCCATATCTAATCTTGGTTGAAATATAGAGGTTAAGACTTCATTCTTAACATACCTTTATATTTTTTCCTTGGTTTCATGTAAAATAATCTCTTCTACGAAGGGCATGAGGCAAGCCCACTAAGAAAAACATACCAATTGAGCTAGGATGTCATATTGCTTGTGGTTTGAAAACACAGTGCTTTTATCGAAAACATTTGAAAACCAACATTCAACATGAGCATAAAATATCAAACCCTTTAGGAGAAGCAAATATCCTTGAACAAATTCACATGTTATTGCTTGCCCTTGGGATTTGTATCCTTAGAGGCATCTAAACATTTGGATTTCATCTCAATTGGCTTCTACTAAAGTCAACTTTAGGTAACTCTTGCCTCAAATTTCCTTGGTTTCTGCATAATACACTTTGTGGGATAAGGGGACAGTTGAGACATTAGACATCTAGATTCAAAATCTAATCAAGAGTGTTTTTGCAGTAAAAATAACCCATTAAGCAAAGATTGAATCAATTGGACCCCACACATGTGCTTGGCATCTTTTGGTCATATGGTTTTCATGCAAACATTGGTCTTTTGATTTTGAATTACTCTTAGAGAAAGGAATGTTCTTCACTATCTTGGCCTAGTAAACAAGTCCTTCCTAGGTTCATTTAGGATCAAATCAAACACTTCATCCATCCAAACATTTATCATCTTCATCCCACAAACAACTTTAGATCTTTGGAAACATCATTTTAGACTTGGGTAAATCATCATCAGAATCACCTTGTTTAGTTAGGTGTATGGGAATGCATCCTTTCTCATACATTTAAATTAGCACATCCTTTGAGAAAATTCATCCTAAGATCACACCCAACATCTTAGGGTTTACAAGTTCATTATCCAAATTAAACCAATCAAAATCAAACCCTAAGTCTAGCATTGATCCAAGGTCCCTAAACATTCAACACTCATATCATTTCCCCTTTTCAAACTTCATCTCATCATTGGTCCTAAGAACCCTAGAGGTCACTTTTTCAACAAGGGAAAAACACAAGAGGAACATGGAATACAAAATTGATCCATACATCATGAGTAATCCAAATCAATTGAACTTTCAAAGCCTTACTATGTCGATTGATTATCAACACTCACATCTATACAAACTGTACATGGGATCATTACCTTTGACAAATGTCAATGGCACAACAAGTGTGAGTATTCCCAAATCAAAGATTGGAACACATTTCTCGATGATAGATTTAAATCCAAGTCCAAACCTACAAGTTTGTCAACCAAATAATCAAAGCATGAGCCTTCAAACGAACAACACCATCCCACCAAATCCCTACAAGCCAAATGAGAATGTACCAAACACAAGTTTTTGAAACATGAATCCAGAAAACTTTGGGATGGATACATTTGAAAATCATACGAATATTCCAAACATCAACAATGGTCAATTTCAACCTATCATGCCAAATCTAAGTGTCATCCCAAATCAGAACATTGTCCAAAATTAAACACAAGTACACACTCCAAATCTACTTAAACACAAGCCAAATCAACTATATCAAGGGAGTCAAGATCGAAATCAAGAACAAATTTGGCTAGATCAAATTGCTACACTTACCAAAATAGTTGAGTCATTGCGCCAAGGGAAATCTCCACCACCATTACCCATATCAACATCATTCCTTGGTTTAGGGCTTCCCCCTTTACCTAGCACCAATCACTCCATCCAAATCAATCCACCTAACACCAATCAAGCCATCACATCAAATACTTTGAATATAACATCGACATCGCACCAACAGATGGTATCTAATCAAATGACAACATCAATAAGGACAAATCAAAACATGGTCTCACAAGGACCTATCACCTTGGTCATTCCGACCATTCCTATCACCTTGATCACTCCATCCACCACCACTATCATTCCCATCACATCTCAAACCCTCATGATCACTCCAAGCATATCTCAACCACTTGTCACTGCATCCAACATGATTCTGAACACACCACCACTGCCACCAAAACCAAGTGCAATAAGTCAATATCATATCATCGCACTAAAAGCACACCAAGCCTACCAACAAGCTCTTCAACAATATCAGGTGGCTCCACAAGTTGACCAAGCTACCCAAGTGCAACAAGCCTCTCAAGCTTCCCAAAAAATGCAAGCACAAACACAAAAAATGAAAACTATTGAGAACAAGGATCAAGATCAATCCATCAATGAACACCTTGAAGATGTTTCCACCTCATTGAATGATCAAATTAACATACATCAAGAATCATTTTTCAATCGTGATCAAAATCCGCCAATGATATCCAACAATGATCCAATTCAAGAAATGTTAAGATCATTTGACCCTATGGTTCAAGACATTGGAAATCCCTCCACCACAATTATTGAAAACAATGATCAAGATCCCTCCATCGAGGAGCACATTGAAGATGTTTCCACCCCATCTGATGATCAACTCACCATACATCAAGAGCCACTCTTTAGTGATCTATTTCAAGGAGTGTTAGGACTATTTGATCCTATCGACATAATGCATGAACCATCGACCAATGATCATATTAAAAATTTCTCTACATTGCCTTATGAGTTAGAGGACATATCTCAAGAATTTATTCCAAAGCATGATCAAAATATTTCTCCAAGGTCTAGCAATTGTCCTTTCCAAGACATGTTGACATCCTTCGACCTCATGGCTATAGATATTGAAGGAACCCTGAACTCGACACTTGAGGATATTGAACCACTTACCATGTCTAATGACGACATCCAAGAACCCTTTGCAAGCAATCCATCCTTTGAAACTGATCCATGTCAAGAACTTGATCCAAAGCATGTTGAAAGCAACCTTGAAATCATTCAAGATCAAGAATTTGTATCTTCAAGATACTACAATAATCTAATGGAAACTCTCCTATCTATGCAAGATGATCATATCCACATAGCACATACTCCTCCATCTACCCATGAGATGCTTTCTATGGATGGACACATAGATGATCTTCATTTAGAACATGATCCCTTTATTCCTGACATTGTACACAAAAAGAGTGGGTTATTGATTCGTACAATCAAATAGAGTTATCAACATCAGGATCAGAGGTATCCCAAATTCAGACCAAGGACATCAGGTATGTGAATATCCAACATTATCTGCTCAAGGAAATAAGTCAAACAAAATAGTATAATCTAGAGTTAGTAGAGCAAAAAATTGAAACAATGTCATCTACAGTGGTCATTTATCAGAGAATGCACTCTAAATAGGAGCTCTTGGAATAGGCAGTATCAAAGCATGAAGGTACTACTTCCACAATACTGGGGGCAACTTCGTCTCAAGCAAACGTCAACATAGAGAGCATGAAGAATCTTTATGATGAAACTAGTGTCAATACTACAACCAGCCACATCACAAGTCTTCATCCACCCATCACCCCATCCATGAATTGGGACCAACGTCAAAAGAAAGAATTGGATCAAAGTACAAAGAACGTTATCAAAGAAAAAGAAGCTAAGAAGCATAATGGACAAATCAAATACAAATGGATACTAAAGAATACAAAGAAAGATCATCCCTATCAAACTCCGTCAGTCAAAGAAACTATGGGGAAAAATAAAAAAGCAAAAAGTATCCATCAAAAATGTCCACAAAAGCAAAGGCAGACTTTTCAAGCGACGTACAAAGTGTATCAAGCAGTTGGTCCTAATTCCACCACACTTTCATATCCACCCATCATTGCTCATCTTCCCAAGTTTGGAGAGTCAAAGATTCCAAGTTGTCAACCAATCCATCTTTTATCCCTAAACACACTCCATCCACGCCTCCACGCATGATATCCAATTCTCACATTGACTATGTATTGGCAACGACCCTTCATCATAAGGATTCAGAAGGCACTCTATCGTGATGTGTGCACAAAGACAAAGTCAACTCCGGTATCGACAAAGCAGATTAGGAATTTAAAAAGCTGCATTCAAGTGCACGTATCTTAGCAAAGCAACTTCTTCAGGGAGGATATCGATGGCACATTATGACAGGGGCATTTACATCAGCAACACCTCGTGATTCAACATGAGCTTAAAATATTTTAGAAAAAACCAAAAAAACCAAAAAAATATGAAAATCCAAAAAAAATCAAAAAAAGGATTGAAAATAGTACAGAAAAAAATTGTCCTCTAGTGAAAACCGCATGGGCGGCGCTTTGGGCAAGACCATGATGAAAACTTGGAAAATAGGCGTCATGTGTAGAATCGAGCATCTACGTGTGCCAGTTCAAGAGAAATCACCTCATCCCATCCGTAATAAAGCCAACATTCCATCCTTCTCAGCCATAATAAATCCAGTCACCATGAACCATTGATCCAATCCATTCGCATATATCTGCATCCATAGTCTGAGTCATCTTGATCTTGACAAAGTTTGGGGCACACTTTACGGTTGCTTATGGTACACATCTTGACATGGTTCATTTTCATTGGTCCTATCCTATTCAGCATTATCCTAGCCATGAAGCATTATCCAATGGGAATTCTTTTGAACATCGTAGATCTTATCACAAGATAATCCTTGGCATACTTTGCGTACTTACCATATCCATCCATCCATACACCTATCCAAGCATCCACCCACAACATTACATACATTGCTAGACACTGGGGGCAGATATGTACATCTTGCTTCGAGAATAGATCTTGATATATATCCTCCAACTTATGTGGCGATCTGAACATTGGAAAATGTGAAACCAAATTGGTCAAGAATCTGTAATCCAAAGTCCAAATCACTAGCCCATGGCATATTTTGATGAGAACATGTTCTTTATCAAAGCTTCATCTTTCATTAAACATCAATCAAAACAATCAATATCAGTCGCATCTAACGCACCCTTCAAACATCACATCAAATCATTCAAACAAATTTTGTTCCAAATCAAGCTTCATCAATCACAGAGATCAATCAAATTCAATCAAAAATCATCATCTCAGGATATCCTTGTGTTGCTTAACACTATCCTTGCATTGTTGTGCATCCTCAACAATGTTATCATCATCAATCTAGATCAAACAAATCCTTGCATTGTTGTGCATCCTCAACAATGTTATCATCATCAATCTTGATCAATCAATCCTTACATTGTTGTCTATCCTCAACAATGTTATCATCATCATCAATCCATCGATTCAATCAATCAACCTTAGCTTGATTTTCAAAAAAATTCCAAACAGAGCACTGATATTGTCACACATGTCCATATCCAAATCATCAAAATCATGCAAAAATCCAAAAACATCAGAAAATCAGAAAATCCAAAAAACATCCAAAACATCAAAAAATCCAAAACATCCAAAACATATCAAAATCCAAAAATAATTCATAAAAATAGAAAACATCAAAAACATTGGAATCTGAACTATGTCGTCTCGCTTAAATGTAGGCAAGGCTCATCTTTGATCAACCCAGACATCAAAATCCAAAACATCCAAAACATCAAAAATCAAAAAACACTCAAAAATCAAAAAAGTCAAAAACATTGGAATCCGAACTACGTTGTCTCTGAGCTTAAACGTGGGCAAGGCTAATCTTTGATCAGCCCCCAAGACATCAAAATCCTAAAACATTCAAAAAACATCAAAATCCAAAAACATTCGAAAACACACAAAATCCAAAAACATTCAAAAAAATGAAAAAATCCAAAAACATTCATAAAATCTTAGAAATCCCAAAAACATTTGAAAAATCAAAAATCAAAACATTTGTAAAACCTCAAAAAATACCAAAAACAACCTCAAAAACATTCCAAAAAAATGTCAAAAACATCCAAATATTTGAAAAAATCCATCCACCTCATCTCGCTTTCACCCGCAATAATCAATCATCCATAATAAACTGATCATCACCTTCATTCTTTGGCAACACAAATAGAAACAATCATAGCAAATCAGCAAAAGCAAGCTTCAATCGTAAAATCAAAATCGAAACAACAAACCTTTAAAACAAAATCAAACTCTTGATCATTTTCAGACATGTCAATCAAGCTTTATATCAACAGCGTATCAATCAACTTATCAAACCATCATCATCCTATACAATGCATGTCCTAGGATATATCATTCCGACAATGGGCATCATTTTGGATATCACTTGGATTCTTATCTTATCAAAACACATCCCTCTTGCTGAAGGTATGAAGAACATTGGCTTGTTTGCGTACTTGATCTTTTCTTTTGATTTATCTTATTGTGCTCATTCCAAGGACCTCTCGATGATATATGAATGAAGGATTTAGAGAGATAGGAATGGGGCAATGATCATTATCTTTTGTCTGCTGTGCTTGTTGGATGTTCTTGTAAAATAACTTGGCAAATACTTGCTTTGTTAGGTACGTCCTAGCAAGGTTTCTGTATGTCAAGTGTGAACAAGAATACTCCTATCTGTTTGTCGAGTCAAAGTCCATCGCACTAGGTACAACGCCATCCTAGTTCTTTATACCTTGATGCATCGTATCTATGTGTGTAATCAAACATAAGGTAAGTAGCCCTTTTAAAATCCCAATCCTTGATAAGCAAATCATCATCATTTATCATCATTATCATCATCTATCATCATCATCATCTCTAATAAAGTCTCGATCAATCATGGACTTGTTGGATCCTCTTGTCATCATCTCACTTCCACACTAACATCACATCATGAATAGTCAATCATCATCACCAATGTATCCATCATGCATCCATCTTGCATCCACAAAACTGTCAACATGCCACATATCATTCATATCATACATAATAGGAAACAATGATCATTTCACATGCATTGCATAATCATCATCATAATATAGATCTGTTAGTCTAAGCATCTGCATAAATCATCCATTGCATAATCATAGCATATCACATCATCCATCATCACATCATATCATCATTTAAGTTGTTTAGGATAATATAGATTTGTTATTCTAAGCATATTAAAATCATCCCATTTGCATCATCGTCCATAACCATCCATTTTGAACCTCTTTATCGTGAGATCAACCCTCAAATTGAATCTTTTCACTCGATCTCTCGAGGGGGAAATGTACCAGTGTACTTCTTTCCACTGGGGCATCCGAAAAATTAGAAATTTTTTGAATTTTGATTGCGGTAAGATTATTCTTTGAACCAATGCAACAAGTACATTGCTTCAAAGAGGGGCAAAATGTAGACATGCAAAATTAACATTGTGCATTCAATCAGGTTCATTCATTAACTAAACTAGATTTCACATTAGGTCCATTCATCAATTAATTAGGTTCACCTTCATTCATTCATCTCCTAAGGTCATTCATTCAAAATTAAATAAATTTCATCATCAACCTTTTAATCAAATAAATCAAACATCATCCCTTTAATTAAATAAACCAAAACTTTATTTAATTAAATCTCCAAATCATATTTCATCCTTTTCTGATTTAAATAAATCAAATATTTAAGTCATCAAAGTCAAACTAACCTAATCATCATTAATTTAATCTAACCACAATTAAATGCTAATCTTACCCACTTGCATTCTCTAGATTATGCCACTTGCACAAATAAATCAATTTATTGATTTATTAAAACCCTCATTTTCACTCAACATGGCATTTATGGGGAATATTCCTCAAGTTTGAAAAACATGACAAGTTGATTTGTCCCTCCAACATTGCATTTATTGCTCATTTTCTTGTCCCCCACTTAGCATTTACTCTCAAATTTGAATTTGAAATTTTCCCCTCTTGGGCACATTTCCCAAATCTTGCACATGCATCAACCACTCACATGATGACAAGTGGCCTCTTTTCATTGGCCTGTTTCTTAGTCCCACATTGGTCCCTCTTCAACACTCAACATTTGAAAATCTACAAATAAAGGCTTCATCCTCAAGCGAATCCTCCACAATCTGATACAAGGTTAATCTCTTCAATGGGGAGCTAATCTTGTCCACACCATCTTCATATCATATTCAAATCATTTTTATCATGGAGCTTAAGCAAGGATTGGGAAAGGGATTCTTTCCATAGAAGCACCAATCCAATATGAGATAGAATTGACATCATGTTTTATGTGCTTTTGTTTTAATCATCTTATTATTTATTTGCATTTCAAAACATGATTGGATTATCTCATATGGATGTGAAGATTTGCTTTGTTGCTAATGTTGTGTGTTAAAATTTTAGTCAAATGTAGATTTAGCATCCTACATAAGGGCCCAGAAGGTAGGGCTCTGAGTGGAGGGAAGTGGTTCACCGCTCCCCCACCTGGGGTTGGTTATTGGACTAGACCAAAGATGGAGTGAAGGTAGGGCCTGTGTCGCCAATAAATGTATAGTTGACATTTTTTATGCTCACTCGAGTCTCTCTTATGGAATTTGGCTTGATTTTTCCTAGATTTAATATTGTAATGTGGTCAACACATTCACATTAGGTCTTGGACCCTTGTGAATCATTAAGAATTCTAGGATGTCTTGTAAAGGTGTTGTGAAGTGTTGTAACCCAATTTCACACATTTCTAGGACCCTTTCATCGTAATTCACTTAAATAACCCCTTTTTATCACTTACCAAGTCTTATTTCAAAGTGTTGCAAAGAGTTGTAACAAACTCTCACACTTTTCTAGAATTGTCATCACTAATTCAACCCTTTCTCATGTTTAACTGTCCCCTTAATGCACTTTCCAATCATTCTTATGTGTGTTTTGGAGGATATTCTCATTAAACAACATTTAATGCCCCTTAATTCTCGACACCCACTTAAATTTCTTAAGTGGGACTAAGTCAACAATAGGGGCGACTTAGTCCTATTTGGCACAAAAATCAAAATTATTTCAATTTTCTGGCAGGATTTTATTCTCTAACCCTTGAGGTTGACCTGTGATGTGTTATTTTTGGGAAATTTAGGAAAATCAAGTATAAATAAAGGTTTTTCCTCTCATTTTAACCCCCCCATTCATTCAATCATTCACTCAAGCAATTAACTCAATAATTTTCAATTATTCAAGCACTCTAAGCATAATCAAGTCATCCATTGGAGCACTTCATTGCATATCTTCAGATTTCTACATCAAGGGTTTGGTAATTTTATGACATTGCATTTTATCTATTTATCATTCTCCTCTTATTTCATTTCATTTTATAGGGCTTGATTACCAAAGTGGGGTTTGACCAAGGTAAACCCCTATACTCTAACCCTTAAACCTTTTCCCCCTCTTTGCATGTGTGTTTGTAGACTTTTTATTTGGATTTATCAAAGAGTTTGGTGTCAAAAAGTGGTAAAAAACCCCTCAAATTCAACATAACCCTAGTTGAATCTTGGAGACTGTTTATCCCATTTTCTATAGAATCAAGATCAGACACCTGTTAGAAAAGCAAGTGCAATCCTAAAGCTAGAGGATCCTATCTCGAAATTCCAAAAATCTACAGGTGGAGTAAGTCACCATATGTGGTGAATTAGTCCTACTGCTAGGCCTAAAAAGTGGTTTCTACAATTTTGGATACCCATTTGGCATATTCCTGTTTCGACAAGTTTTCCCCAAAATTGGACTAAGTTGCCAAACTTGGTGTAAGTGTCCCAGTCAACATTTTCAGTCAACTCTGTAGGATGCCAAAGCCTCCCCACATTAGATTTTAGTTTCTAGGTGTACCTTTCTAGTTTTGTCCAGTTATTTCATCATTTACTTGCATTTTTAGGTGTTTTTGCATATCACAATGTGTTTTCCAACCCTTTACATTTCTTAGGTTTAACATTATTAAATAATCTTTCTTTCAATTTATTGAATTAGAACATCACATTTAGGTACATTTCATTGCCTTTACATTAATCTTGAGTGTAGAAATTTGCATTTTGGCCCTAATTCCTCTCCTTTTAGGTGAAAAACCTAGAAGAGTTAGAGGCAACCTTGGGAAATCCAAAATCATTATCCATGGGGCCTATGAATGTTGTTATTGAGCCCTTCTTGACTATATTCAGGGTTCATTTCATCTATGATTTGGAATAATTAAGCCGTGAGGATGTTTACATTTTTTTAGAATTCGGTTCAATGGTTGTTCTCTACTAACCACAAGGATATAGGGACTCTCCATTCAATCTTTGGTGTCCTTGTTGGAGTGATGGGAACATTATTTTCAATATCAATTCATATGGAATTAGCACAACCCGACGATCAAATTCTTGGTGGAAATCATCAACTCCATAATTTTTTCATAACAACTCACACTTTTTCCATGACCTCTTTTATGGAGGGTGGGAGGATATAGGAGGCCAGCCTAGGTCAGTGGGGTTGGGGTAGACCCCATTGGGTGGGGATGGGAGGATATAGGAGGCCGGCCTTAGGTCGGTGGGGTCGACCTTAGGTTATCCTTTCTCTCACCTATAGAAGAGTAGGGGGAAGGGTCGAGGATTGCTTTCTTGCTTTTCTAGTTGTTTACTTCCTATGGATGGTAGGGCTCAAAGCCCTATCCACAACCCCTATAAAAGAGTAGGGGAATGGGGGTGGGGATTTCTTTCCCAAGTAGCGGAAGTTAGTTTCCTCCTAGGCCAAATATAGGATAGAAAGTTTTGTTTGACAGGGGAGGTTTACAGGAGATCCCAAAGGCTCACTTGGAAAGGTTGCTTGCTATAGCAGTCCAACTGCTCTTGCCAAAATTATTACTATCCATTATATCCCCTGTGCTTTGGGACCAAATACAATCAATGATTACATATAGAATTTCCTATGACGACTATGTGTGTGCGAGACCCAAGGGGGGTGGGAGGCTATAGAGTTGTGTGAGCTATGGCATGGCCTATCCATAGATGGAATGACATCACTATGGCAAGGAATTCACACATCACAACTATGGAATGATCCCGACATCCCATCACTTCTTCTGAATAGTTCTCTCTAGACTGCTTCAATATCCTCCTGCAGGGTAGGGGGAATTCTAGTGGATCAAGGGTTGCTAATTCCCAATCGCTCCCTACTATAGAAGATAGGTGATTCAACATCCTCATTTCCAGATCAATCCATTCAAATCCCTATCTATATGTGTCCACAACATCACTATTCGATCTAGAAATGCTCAGAGGAAGGTGGTTCACCAAAAGGCCAATATGGTTGATGGATAAGGCATATATGGTTGGTCAGTGAGGTTGGGACTAAGGGATTGGGATGATATAGAGATGGGATTTAGGGTGGGTGAATTGGGGAAGCTGGCTTGTGGTCAAACCCCCTATATCTGTGTGCATGTGTGAACGAATCAATGCATCACTCTAGAATATATTAATATGGGAGGGTAGGGGGAAGGCGAATCCTAAATTTGTCTATGATTTGTCTACTTGCTCCAGGTCTCGATATAGCTCTTGATCCTCAAGCTCTAACTTTTATACCTTCACTTTTGTTGCCCCTAGCTATCCCCATAGCCTCCACTACTAATGTTGTTGGTGGTGCTATTGGCCATGGTCCTTGAGTGGGATGAAGAGAAATATCGATATATATATCATTGAAGGTCCCCAAGAATAGAAGTACCCCATTAGTAGTTGATGGATAGAGGTAGTAGGCTATTCTCCTCCCGCCATTACCAATCGATAGAGAAAGGTAGTAGGAAGTTATCTCATCACCACTAGGCCAGTAGATAAAATTTCCTTCCCTCCCAAGACAATATTTCAAGCCTATCCCATCTAGAGAAAAACATTTCAGATAATCCTAGCTCCTTGAAACAACAAACCCACCAAAGGAAGGTATGGTCGGTCCCAACCCAACCAACGTAAGGAATATAGGGTAGTCATGAAGTGCTGGCGAATATGGTAGGTGGGAAAGGGTTTGGTCCAATGAAGGAAGGAATCCGCAACCCCACCGACCATGCACTTTTCCATTCTTGACTTGTGCTTCTATCTAACCTGTGCTTCACTACCACTAAGGGCCTCACCTATCTTCCACCCCCCGGTACCAACTCCACCGACCTATTTTCCCTTGGCATTCATGACCTATGCTTCACACCATCAACATGCCCTTCTGGACTGACCTATATTCCTTAGGTTGGTCACAAAGTGATGGGTGGGAGGATATAGATATGCCTCAAGTTGGTAGAAAATCTTGGGTGGTGGGTGGAGCCTTGGGTAGTCGCAACAGGTGATACGATGGTAACAATGATGAGAGAAACCAAGGCAATGAGAACAATAGGAAAAGGAAAAATACCTTCCTATCTAAGGCCATACATTATCATCACACTCATATCTCATGCCGAAGAAAGCACCTGGGAGGGACTTACCATCTCAGAATTGGCCAACTAGTTCCATCCCTCCAATCATTATCAATCAACTACCTCTCTCACCCTAGGGTGGGAAGGAGTAATTAATCAATAAATTAATTCTCTTGCTAGAATACACTAGGATAAGGTTGGGAATTATAGTTGGTAGATGGGAAGAGGGAGGAGCCATTACTAGGTGGTGGTATCAAGAGGGAAGAACCATTGATGATAGTAATAACACACCCCTGCCCAACAGTAGCTAGGATCGATTGAACCAATAACTTTGGAACATAATCAGTTGTATTAGGGTCCCTCTGGGGGCAAAGGGGTGAACCTATGATTGGTTGAATAAAAGCCATAGTTGGATGCAAAAGGATGAGTTATTTATGAGCAGGGAAGAGAATGGATGAAATCCAATCGATTGGCTGCTCCAAAAGAAACACTGTTCAATGCAGGTGGGTGGGAACTACTATAGTTGTGGTTGCTAATACACAATTAAGATAGAATTCCTGATATTGTTGATTGAAGGCCTTTGGCTATAATCCCATCCCCACCCGCTTCCTTCCTTTTGGTACATAGTTCCTTCCCTCCCAGTAAAAAATGTATGTGATCATGAAGTTGCAGACAAGGCCAATAAGGGAGGGATCACAAATATACTATTCTAGGGCTTCAATCATCCTAGCATGTGGAATTTTGTTGAAGTAACTAACAATATATTCCAAAATAGCTGCTTTGATACACTCCCAACTCTCCACAACACTAAAAAAGGTATGCACATTGTACCCTTTTCTGAACCCATGTGAGCAATCTAAAAAGACCTCTATGAACACATCATTTAGAACTGAGAAGATAGCATCCATAACCACAATATCATTGGGGTGTGGCATAGTTATGGGTTTCATCTTTCTAGGTTTCCCTGGTTTGGGGATAAACACTTGGTGCATTGGTGAGAATTAGAAGGTGTTTGAAATGATGGCTACAATGAACTCCTCTCACAGGGTTGACAATTTATTTTGGGAATCATAGATGTGTTGGATGTTGCTGATATGTGGTTGTCATTGATGTCAACACTATTGGAATTAATGTCTTCAAGTCTGTATATGTCGAGGATATTGAGAAAATTGTAATAAAATAAGTTGCAAGTTGTTAATGGTGAAGTGAAGTTCAGTCTATTGGTTAGCTCAGTGCATTGATGATCAGAGGTTGTGGATTAAATGGTTTGTTTTTAAGTATATCTAGTTTATCCACGTTAAGTTTCAGAGACCCGCATGAAAATTTGATCGAGTTATGAATAGTTTTGTTCTAACTGTCATTTTGTTGCTTTAGTTGGTGTTCCTAAATGAAGATGATGTGATTCTAGTAAGTTTAGTTGTTGCGGATGCTTCTCTGGTGATTCATGATGTTTTTGGATGTTTTTAGATCATGCTCTATCTATGTTGCATGTCTGATTGATCATTGTGCTCGCGATTAGAGATTTTCTCTTGCGTGTTCATGTTTTTCATGTTCTTGGCCGATAGGGTGTTGTAGCGTGTTGTGGATCTTTGAGGAATAAGTTTTTAAGGTTTTCATGTTCGAGGATTTCATTTTGGGTCTTCATTATGTTGTGGCCGACATTGGTCGATTCTCATTGAAAATTATTTAAATTTTTGGGACGATAGTTTGCATATGTTTTATTATTTTGTTGAGGCTGACATGTAGCGATGTAATCTCTTGTTGCGGATATATAAGAAATTTTTTATTCCATTTGAAGGCATGTGTGTGTGAGATGTGTGAATAATGTCCTAATCATTCGAAGGAAAAAGCAGCTTGTGTGAAGAAGAGTGAGCAGAGTGTGAAGAAGTGTTCATTTGCTTAACCATAACTATAATTAGGCATTAGAAAATGCTATTTACTCAGTTCAAATTCCTGTGGATGTAATCCGAATATTTTTGTAAGACAGTGTGTCCTTTTTTGGGTAGTAAGCCTTTCTATATTTGAGCAATGAGCTCTAGGCAGTGTGCCTGAATGCAAGTGCATTTCCCATTTATTTTCTTTATACTTTTAATAGGGTATAAGGACACTAGGGCATAAGGACACTTTCTTAATTTGTATGGATGGTTCGCCTACTTCACTTTATTGGAGTTGGCTACAAAGCGTAGGTTGATCATGTAAGCATTGTGTGGGAGGAAGTTCTCACTTTGTTCAATGAGGAATACCTCATTTTTGAAAGGAATGCTAGTGTGCTACTATGGATAGGGGCCTTCCTTTTCCTTCTCAAACACTTTCTCCTTGAATTCTCACCAATACTCTATCTCCCCCACCCCTTTGTAGTTATAGTAGGTCCATTGTGGGAGGCAATATATACCCCCACTTGGGCCATATAATAATAGGGATGCCCCCACCCCTTGTATATAAATTGGGTGGGAGGAAAGAAAGCTGGGTTGGGTGGGAGATGAAGGCTCGAGGGTGAGCCCCTATCCATTGTAAGAGGGAATTGTTGTTGGGAGGAGCTTGTTTCACTTGGGCGGGTGGCCCCTCATACTAAATAAGTGATATGGTGCGAGGTAGGAAAAATCTATAATGTGCCTCACTCATTATTAGATTATCTTCATCTGTTTGGAAGGTTTCAAGAAAGACCGATCCTTCTTTATAGTTTGTATTGGAAGAAATTTTTGATGTTTGGCCCCCCTAACTAATCCTGATGAATCTCCCATGGGCCTAACCTTACCAAAAGCTTGTCCTCACCATCCATTTGATTTTATGTGAGAATTGTTAGCTCTCTATCCATCCACTTGAATTGATGGGGGGTGCCTCCCTCTGCTGGAGCCATCCAGGTTGATCTTGAGCAGGCATTATGTATCTGTCTCCCTCCCCCACCTCCCTTGATTCTTTACTCTCTAATATCTATGACCCTTCAAACATCTATCAGATGGGTGAAAAAAACTAATGTCCCTGGATGTCCCTTAACTATAGGAATGGGGACCTCGCCTTCTATTGAGTTTCCATCCTTCACGTAAACTTCCTATCTCCCAACTCCAACTAATTCAACTTCCCCCTCCAGCTACCAACTCCAACTAATAGACTAGCTAATTGAGTTGGGTTTTCCCCCCATCCATAGTGATGGACCCTACCAACCGTTGGGCCACCAAATGAATATATGGTTAGTGGGTTTGGGATCGACTAGGGTTTCATCCATCGAGGGGTGGGAGGATATAGAGATGTAGCAGACCCCACCAATGAAGGCTTCGCCCACCGATGAACCTGTGCTTCTAACTGCTCGGCGCTTTACCACCAATGAATTGGCGCTTCACCACTAGACGTAGTAAAATGGGAAGGCATGATTCCCCTAGTGTGATATGATCATAGGATAATGCACAATGAATAGTATGTGTGCATAGAAGATCATAACAATATCTAACTACCCTAATAAAAAGTTAAATATAGATAATTAATTGTGTCATTTGGTAATTTGAAATAGGTAGCTAAATCAACAAATAAGTGTATAAGCAAGAAGAGGTAAGATGTGACTATATAAAAGATCACTCTAAAATTTGTCCCAATATTTTATCATTTACTTTGATGTGCCTTGTTGAGATGTAATGAAACCCAATATGCAACCATTATTGAATCTAAATATGTGCTCCTTAGGATTTTATCTAACCATGTACTATCAAAGGCATTAAAAAATCTTTCTCAAATCTTGGACGTGATATATTTTTTTCTTAGATTTTCCTAAAATTTCCTACACATATCTTCTAAAATTCATGCACAGGATAATGGAATATTAACATCATGATCCTTTGGTATATAGATCCATTATTTTTCAATCCAAGGGGCATGATGACATAATTTTTTTTACCCATGGTGCATTAAATGCAGTTTTCTAATAGTCTTGGAGGTTTGTCAAGATTTAGTTATATCCTAAGAAGTCATGCATAAAAGATGTTGAACTATGATCATATTAATATTAGGTAATGAAAAGCCATCCTTGGGTAATATGTTGTTAAGGCAGGTCTAAATTATTTACAATTCTGTACATAAACATCAAGTTTTATAACATGCCTATGCATAATAGATAATTAGGTTGAGTAATCAAATGGCTAAGTAAAATTTTATTTTAGCATCTTCTCAAATGATTCTTTGACAATTAAAAAAAAATTGGATTTATATTTAGTGAAAAAGAATCCTATGATTTTAATTCAACAAGAAAATATAATATAAGCTTAGCAATATTCATGACTTTAATTATAAGTAAATCACAACCTTAAAGCGGGGTTGAAATAATTGTGGCTAATGATATCCTACAAAACATATCCAAACCAATTAGTGGGAAATGGGATTTACCAATTGCAATTGCATATCTTGTCAAGGAAAGAAATTATTCATTCAATTAAGTATATAGTTGGAGCTAATGAAGCCTCTTGAATTTGATTCGAATAAATTATCCTAAATTAGGATTCAAATATTTCTTCTCTTTCCACACTTGAATTGGTTTAATGTGGGCACAAGTGTGGTCAAGTGAATTGACCCAATTCAATTGATGTGTATTAAAGCTTGATTAGCTCCAATTTTAGATCCATTTTAATTAATTAGATAATTAATTTAGATGTTCGTTCTTTATAACAATCATTGACAACAATCTTTGTATTCTTTTTTTGTTATCTTGTTAAATTTCTTAATAAATTCTTGCAAAATACCTTAGGATCTATTATCCTTCTATTTACATCCTACACTTACTCACATTACCAAAAAAGAGAATGAACACATACAAAAGTAGAAACATTTAGGGGAAAGAACCCAATAGCCACCCACTCTAACTTCATGCACATTAAGCTTCTAAATGGTACATTTGATTTCGCTAATTTTTTTTTTGGTTTTTTCGTATGTGATTGAAGAGTTTAAAGCTATTGTTTCAGCGTTTGGATAGTTACGATGAATGTGTGAGGATTCATTACGTGCACAAAGGTCAAAAAGTGGTCATTTAGAAGTGATGCCTGATACCTATTCATAGATGCTCCAATAATTGTTCCCTACAACCACGAAAAATATTTGAACAATTGATCAAATACATATTCTTCAAACAAATGTTTTTACCAATAACTATGCACAAATTCTCTAGTAACCATGCATTATGGATACCAATAAAGTTGCACAACTCTTCCAATTAAATATTCAAATTTTAACTATTGGATGTATAAGTAAATGACTATTAGTACATGCAGAATATTTAAGTGAACTTTAAATTATAATATATTAAATTTTTTGAAGATAATAATTAAAAGATTAGGTGAACAAAAACATAACGATTATTGATATATGAACAACAACTAGATTCTATCCCCTACTCATGACAATCCTTTTCATGATAAGACTAACACCTAAAAACACTTATTTGGTAAGAAGGATGTATTGGAAAGGCCCTTTTATTTGTTTATTCATCAATTTTTTTTTTTTTGGGGTTTTATTATGATAATGTGAAGTCAGCTCTTTGTTGGTATTTGCAAAAATCAGCTCTCTTTTATATTTTTCTTATGAATGTAAGACGATGCAAATTATAAAATGCTTTAAACCACCTCTCGTCATATTAAGCCAAATCCCATTTTCTTTTACTAATCTGGTTTTTACCTTCAACTTGCTTAAGCCATATTTGGCATGTATTTTATAAAGAGGAGATCCTCGATAAGGGCAAAGGCTATAGAGGTGACAATTTGCACCGGGCATCGATGGCCATCCCATGGCTGCACCCGTGCAAACCCTGCAAACCTCTGCTATGATCAAACCTGCTCAGCCCATGCTTGTCTCTCCTAACGGTTTCCGTACTTCCTGCTGCAGCTGTCCCATCACCTCCAAGTCCGGCACTCTTCACTAAATTTATAGACAGCTGCAATGCAATAAAAAAAAAATTGACTTAGAAGTTTATTTATTTTTTACCATGTTTTAAACAATTAAAAAAGAATGGCATTTTGCTAAATTAAATTTAATAAGAACATGGTATAATTAAACACAGTAATTTTTTTGTAATTTAATTTAATTTAATTTAATTATTGTGTTTTAATAAATTATTTTGACTTAACAAAAAAATTATAAAAAATAATTGTGAAATTAAAATATTAGTTTTATAATATAAAGGATTAATTAAAAATCGTTAAAATAGTTTTATTTGACTTAAAGTAAAGAAATTTACTATGTTTTATATTATTTAGAAATGATTTAAATTTAATTTATATAATTTTTTAAAATTATTTTAGAGTCCAAATTAATTATAATTTGTTTATAATTTAACACATTTTATTATATAAATATTATTAAATATAAATTAAAAGAATTATAATTATAATTAAATATTTGAATATTAAACTATTAAATAAATTGGTTTAATTCTTATAAATTAAGTGTATCTTTTATAAACAAGTGAAATGTTATAAAAAGTTAGAAATGAAATTATTGATGACAAAAAGTTATAAAATATTTATGTTTTAAAAATTTAGAAATGAAATTATTGTGTAACAAGAACAAATGATTAAGCTAAGGATTGTATTTGTTGTCATAACTTTAGTTCTAGAGAATTCTTAATTACCAATTCTTATTTCTGCATATGAATCCAATTGAATGCCTTTCCATATCATTATGGAAAATTTTATTATTGCAACCCTAACTCTAACACTAATTAAGCCCTAACCCTAACCTAACTGAACTTGTATTATAACCCTAACTCTAACACTAATTGAATTGTAATCATAACCCTAGGTATCATTGAAACCTAACCCTAATTGTATCAAAACTTAGGGTTAGGGTTCAATTAGTATTCAATTTGGGTTAGGGATCAATTAGGGTTACAATTCAATAAGGGTTTAATTAAGGTTAGGGCCCGCACGTGAATTGGCTGCAAATCTAAGTTGTTAGTATGCTACTATAATAAGTACCATTATTTATTTTCAAAAAGCAATTCAAGATTTCATTTCGAATGGAAAATAATATATTAAAAATTAATATAATATAAAGTGGAGAATATAGTAGCAATTCTAATAATCAATAAAAATGTTAAATTTAAATGTTAATCAGGTTTTAAAAATATAATTAAATAATAATGTATTTATTGATTTTTCAATCTAAATTAAATAAAACAATTATGTTTAAAAAATTATTAGATAAATATATTAAGTGAAAGTAAAAAATAATTATGATAGAGTTCACATATACATTTAAAAATATATAAAATTAATAAAATAAATTTTCAAATAAATAGAATAAAATAACTTTAAACATGTAAAAATTAATATAATTCTTACAGAAATAAAAATAAAAATGTTTGACCCTTAACTATAACTTACATTAAATTTTTATATTAAATATACTAAAATATATAAAAAGGGTTAAGCTTAAAAATGTGTTTGGGATGAGCAATAGGGCTAGGGTTAGCTTTAGGATTATGTTTAAGATAAGCAGTGGGGTTAGGGTTGGAGTTAGCATGGAGTTAGTAGGGTTAGGGTTAGGGTTAGCTTTAGCTTTATTTATTATTAATTTTTAAATTGTTAATAAAAATGATTAATTATTATTTAACTATATATCATAAATAAAATATTCTAAAACATATATTTCTCATTATAAATAAATTAATTATTACAATTTTTTTTTATGCATTAGGGTGTCCCCGCGGCCCAACAACCCATACCTTAGATACCTAAGACGAAATGGAATACATTTCTATAAAGTTGGAATCATTTTTCCATCATGTTATTTGTTTCTATTTATACATTCTATTACACTTAGCTCCATGTTATCAATGTCCACACATATTATTGCATATCTAACTTTTATTATCCCCTTTATTATCACCTATATCTACAAATTCATTCTCTACCTAGATACTATTACTTCCATGTCCTAAACCAATCACATACGTACAAGATTGATCCTATACCTATGGATTTGACCCCTAAATTTTTAAAATTTAAATTCAAAATTTGGTTGAATCCTTACTATTTCTTTCTCACGTTGATCCAACTTGGTTCAAATTTGGAGTGATTTAGTACTATATACTTATATTCCAAGGAATTCAATTGTATTTATTTAATCATCCTCTTATATCCAATAAACATTCACAAAATCCTATGAAATGGATAAAAGAATCATTTGAGGAATTCTTTAACTATAGCATGAAACAAACTAATCCTACATTATCATTCTAGAACATATACATGTCTAAATATTATTGTTCTTAGAAATTTCCGCAAGTGTAAAGAATGGTATTTCTAGGAGGTTGACCTATTGGTTTTCTCCTTGCTTATCGTGGTTATACATTTCATTGGATAAACCCTTTTCATTTCAATATACCTTGTAGCTCAATTAGTTTAAAGCACACATCACTTAATCTAGCTTATCTTTTAACACATGGGATTTTCTTCTCTATCATTTGTAGGTAAGGAAAAACCATCATCTCACTCATCTTATGTATTTTTCCTTTATTAGCTCTTAATGTTCGTAGTAATCTTAAAGGGCTCCCTTAATGTGTAGGGATCCTTATCCCTTAACAAATAGTTTATCTTGGCACAATAAGTATTGCAATATAGGGCAAAGAACATAGAACCATTTGGTCTCATGTATGTAATCCACTTGTGTGCCTATTCCTCGGGGTTAGATTTCTAACTTTTAAAACCTTGAGATTTGTTTGTGCATTGTGTTTTAAGGATTTTTTTCCTTAATTTAATTCACTTTTTGGAACCCACTCTCTTATCTTTCTTTTATAAGGCATATGTGTGGAAATATACCCTTTTACCTTGTATAAAGGTATTTATAATATTAACACCAAATGAAGTTGAAAACAAGTTACCCACTAATTATCTTATTGAACTCAAATTTTAAAGGGGATAGTGGGTTTTATATAGTCAATATTAGAATTTCAAATATCACAAAAAAATGCATTCAATAATGTGGTTCCTTTTAAATCTATTTTATCACAGATTTGTTTTTAAAAACATACTATTGTGAAGTTTATAGGAAACACATAATAATAGTTTTTTTTAATAGAAAAAGCATAATAATAGGGTTTTTAAATATTGAAGTTCCAATTCCCACCTTTTAGAAAAATTAAATTAATTAGTTTTGTAAACTCTATCATAATTTTTTTTTACCTCACTTAATATTCTTATCTAATCATTTTTTAAACATAATTATTTTATTTATTTTAGATTGACAAATCAATAAATACATCATTATTTAATTATATTTTTTAAAATTTGATTAACATAGCTACCATTTTTTTTTTATCATTTTAGTTTATTTAATAATATTAAATTGGAAAGATAAAACTAAAATGGATTCCATTTTTTTAAATAAAGCAAAATATTCTCCTTTGGAAATAACTTAATGACCCCTATATTGACATCTCTTCTAAAAAGTCAACTCTAATTGCTAATGGATAAAGATACATTCTTCTTAATATTATTTCTTTTTTATCTAACTCTCTAATGTTTTATGTTACCTTACACTTTCCTTTTTTCCTTAAATGAACTGGATTTAACTTTATAATATATAATTGCATATCTTTGGTATTTCATTTCATGAACCATGCTTCAATTCTAAATGTAATTTAAATTAATTTAACTTATTTAAGAAACTTGACACAACATGACTCTTGTTTAAAATTTCTCATCTTTTACTTGCAAAAGTGTGTGTATATATATAACTACTTTTAAAAAAGTAATTTTTTTAATAATTTTAATTGCTACCTTTTTTACATTTCATAAAATTATTATTTATTTTTTATTTTGTTTGATTAATTATTTGTTTGTCAAATAATAAACAACAGTTATATCTCTTTCTAAGATTTTAACAATTTTTCTAATATAATCATATTTAATTTTTAAAATTTAAAATTGACATTTGAAGAATTATTAGTTAGTTTTTAAATTTGATATCTACTTACTCTTTTTTATTTTTAATTTGATTAAATATTTTTATACTCATCTAATGAAATAATCAATTCTAAAGTAAAACTAATAAATAATAAATAATAAATCTAAATTCACAAAAGTGACAAATAACTTAGTATAGATATCTAAAAGATTTCTTAAAATATAGTCTTTGGTTATTTTCTTTACTTAAGATTTATTCTAATTTTATTTTATATGTATTCTTGACTTTATTTTTATCTAAAATAACATTTTTATTTATTAAATAATATTTTATTTACATTTTTATTTTTATTTTTATTTATGGAAAATAATATATTAAAAATTAATATAATATTAAAGTGGAGAATATAGTAGCAATTCTAATAATCAATAAAAATGTTAAATTTAAATGTTAATCAAGTTTTAAAAATATAATTAAATAATAATGTATTTATTGATTTGTCAATCTAAATTTTAAATAAAACAATTATGTTTAAAAAATTATTAGATAAAGATATTAAGTGAAAGTAAAAAATAATTATGATAGAGTTCACATATATATTTAAAAATATATAAAATTAATAAAATAATTTTTCAAATTAATAGAATAAAAAATATATAAAATTAATAAAATAATTTTTCAAATAAATAGAATAAAATAACTTTAAACAAACATGTAAAAATACATGTTTTTAAAGTTATTTTATTCTATTTATTTAAAGATTTGAAAATTATTTTATTAATTTTATATATTTTTAAATATATATGTGAACTCTATCATAATTATTTTTTACTTTCACTTAATATCTTTATCTAATAATTTTTTAAACATAATTTTTTTTATTTAATTTAGATTGACAAATCAATAAATACATTATTATTTAATTATATTTTTAAAACCTGATTAACATTTAAATTTAACATTTTTATTGATTATTAGAATTGCTACTATTATCCACTTTAATATTATATTAATTTTTAATATATTATTTTCCATTCGAAATGAAATCTTGAATTGCTTTTTGAAAATAAATAATGGTACTTATTAGAGTAGCATATTGACAACTTAGATTTGCAGCCAATTCACGTGCGGGCCCTGACCTTAATTAAACCCTTATTGAATTGTAACCCTAATTGATCCCTAACCCAAATTGAATACTAATTGAACCCTAACCCTAAGTTTTGATACAATTAGGGTTAGGTTTCAACGATACCTAGGGTTATGATTACAATTCAATTAGTGTTAGAGTTAGGGTTATAATACAAGTTCAATTAGGTTAGGGTTAGGGCTTAATTAGTGTTAGAGTTAGGGTTGCAATAATAAAATTTTCCATAATGATATGGGAAGGCATTCAATTGGACTCATACGCAGAAATAAGAATTGGTAATTAAGAATTCTCTAGAACTAAAGTTATGACAACAAATACAATCCTTAGCTTAATCATTTGTTCTTCTTACACAATAATTTCATTTCTAAATTTTTAAAACATAAATATTTTATAACTTTTTGTCATCAATAATTTCATTTCTAACTTTTTGAAACATAACTATTTTATAACATTTTGGCAGAAACTTGGCTGCCGGCAACTCTTGTTTATAAAAAATACACTTAATTTATAAGAATTAAACCAATTTATTTAATAGTTTAATATTCAAATATTTAATTATAATTATAATTCTTTTAATTTATATTTAATAATATTTATATAATAAAATGTGTTAAATTATAAACAAATTATACTTAATTTGAACTCTAAAATAATTTTAAAAAATTATATAAATTAAATTTAAATCATTTCTAAATAATATAAAACATAGTAGATTTTTTTACTTTAAGTCAAATAAAACTATTTTAACAATTTTTAATTAATCCTTTATATTATAAAATTAATATTTTAATTTCACAATTATTTTTTATAATTTTTTTGTTAAGTCAAAATAATTTATTAAAACACAATAATTAAATTAAATTAAATTAAATTACAAAAAATTTACTGTGTTTAATTATACCATGTTCTTATTAAATTTAATTTAGTAAAATGCCATTCTTTTTTAATTGTTTAAAACATGATAAAAAAAATAAAAATTTGTATGTCAATTTTTTTTTTATTGCATTGCAGCTGTCTATAAATTTAGTGAAGAGTGCTGGACTTGGAGGTGATGGGGCAGCTGCAGCAAGAAGTGAAGAGTGCCGGACTTGGAGGTGATGGGACAGCTGCAGCAGGGAGTACAGAAACCGTTAGGAGAGACAAGCACGGGCACAGCAGGTTTGACCGTAGCAGAGGCTTGCAGGGTTTGCACGGGTACAACCATGGGATGGCCATCGATGCCCGGTGCAAATTGTCACCTCTATAGCCTTTGCCATTGAAAAGATACGGGAGAATTATTAAGGACAAAAGCAAGAAGTTTGACAAAGATACCGAGACACACTGAGACCGTCAATGCCTCGGCTACTGTTCAAATTTTTTCCCCTTCTATATATATTTCTCTAATTAAACAAAATCTCTTACGGAATGATGTCCCAAACCAACATCAACTCACTTCCTCGAAATAGACTAAATGCCTTGTCATTTCAACTTCCTCACACACGAATTAAAATGAATTTCTTTCACTTCAATCCCCTGTCACACACACCAAAATAATGATTTCATCAAACGGAGCGCTACCATTACGAGGGACCTCTCAGCTTACTCAACTTATATAGGAAAGAGTCGTCAAGGCCCTTGCTATTATATCCATTCATTCAATGGAAGAAACTCAGCTTCGATTCGGTGCCCGAGACTCTGCGAATGTCAAATTGTGGTTGACGGGCCCAAATGAGGAAAAATACGATAGAAATCCAGTTCATCTCCATTCGGTGATTCTGGAAAGATCGGAGTTTTTCGAAGTCAAAATGTCCGAGCGGTGGCCATCTGATAAACCAACAGAAATAAAGAGTAATTAATTCTCATGACTTCAATGACTATTTAAAATGCATTCAACTCATGTATGGGGAGCGGGTGTATTTCTCCAATGTTGAGGAATGCCTGGCTATTCTTTCAGTTGCTTCTGAATTGCTGGTTGATAACTGCATCAACAAATGCATGCAGTACTTGGAAGCAGTTCGCTGGAGTGCTGATCAAGAATCCCAAATTCGAGGTGTGCTATCTTCTCTGGGATTGAAACTTTTACCAGATTTATTTCAATGCTGTCTCCTTTTAACACAGCTCAAAAGAAACAAATATATATGATTTGGACAGATTTCCTAACCACTTGAAGTAAGATATCTGTATATAAAATATAAAAAACTGTTTATTCTGAGACCTCATTTAGGGAGATGCTCCAGAATAATTTTTGTGATCTATCCTACGAATAACTTAGCACGCTCTCAAATTAAGAATTTTTGCTAGTCTATCCTTAGTTGAGTAATCTTTTCTCTAACCCATATGCGTCTTGAATGGCAAAATAGAATGATGTAGAGTTAGCTTAACATTTGAATAATTCTTAACCCCTATATCTCTCCAAGAACATGGACACATTTTTGTTCTTAAATTAAACCGAATATTATTCCTTATATTTGCTACCATCTTTCAGTATTGAACAGATACTAACATTCGGTATGTACTTCCTCCTGCGAAGGGATCTTGAGGAGTAAGGTTTCTATGAGAGAGAAAAAAACTTGTTACAAAATAAATTGAATTTGTTCAAAATAAGTGAAGTTCATATTTTTTAGATTTAGAATTTGTTCAAAATAACAGTTCATATTTTTTTAGATTTCAAATTTATATGGGTTTTTTTTGGAATGGTTTTAAAAATCTCTTACCTACTTCAAATTTTGTTGATACATGTCATTCAACTATAATTTTTAAATTTTTTGTCAATAATTTTTCAGGTTTATCATTTTTTGTCGTAAAAATTAGACATGAGATCATCACTTTTCTAAAATTTTGAAGCTTAAAGTTTTAAGTTTGACCGTTATTAAAAATCCATTGCCCCATCTTTGCAAAAGTTTTTAAAAATTCTCAACAATACTTGCTAAGATATTTTAAGAAGCCCCCCTTATGAGACTACAACCATAAATATTCCACTAAATAGTATTAGAGTTAGTAAAATACATTAAAATGTTAATTTTCAACATTATCGAATTACAAGTTATATTTTCTCTTAGATTGCATGAGAAGACAAGGAGACCAAAACAATTTCTCAACCCATAGCAAACTTCAATTATTCTTTAATCTTAGATTGATGTGACCTGTGTAAATAACTTAACAAAAAGGTTACAAAGATAGTGTTCAGTAATATAATTTCCATAATTTCAGAAAATTATTGTAAGGTAAAGTAACTACTTAATAAGTCACTCAAGGCTATTAATTAAATATTAACAACAAACATGAATAAATTATAATAATTGAAATATTAAAATATTAGATTAGATGTAAGAAATTAAAGTATTTAGGTTTAACAAATACAATAAAAAAATTAGTTTGATGGAGGATATATTTTACTTGTTTAAGAATACAAAAATAAATGTTCTTGTTACATAGCTTGTTGTATAGAATTTTGTATACACCTAAACTTATTTGGTCTTATAGCTTTTGATCAATCATATACTATAAAAGATTAACCTATGACACATAATCATAATATGGTGCTTTGTGCAATTTTCCATCTAATTTTCCAAAATATTTACTCTTTCTTGATATTTTGGATTAATGGTATTTAAATATGCCTAGAGGAAATTTTTGGGTTGATGAAGTTGTGTGCTCTTAGGTCATCCCCGTTGACTAGTCTAGTATTACAATTGTGAAAATGATTAGATATAGCTCTTTAATAATACAAATGTCCTAGAATGACTTAATGCATAATTAGGTTCCTTTTAGTTCTTGAAAGAAAGGTGTTCCTAAAATTCTTCTTCTTTTAAATGCATACAATTTTAATGACTTTTAGGTGTTGAATGAATACAAATTGAATGAATTTAAATGTTGAGACATAGTCATTAATTATGTAAACATGTACCAAGTCAACTCATAATGACTAGGGAAATATGCAAACATTAACAAATGTGGTAGCAAGCTAAGTAGGATTGATCTTGGGGGGAGATCCATGGTTAAGCACACTTAAGCCAAAGTAATACTAGGATGGATGACCTCCTAGAATTCTTGATGACTCACCCTTGTGAACATCACAGGTAGATATAATGAGTGCTAAGTGGTCTATTCATGCTCATGAAATCGAATTTTGAGATTCATTGTTCAGAAATACAAATAAATGAATTTCACTAAAAAAATTATGTAGTTGAATTTCACTAAAATAAAATAAATATTTAAAATTTGAATTCTCAAAATTTAGATTAATTTTACATGATGTGAGATTGTTCCCACATGCCGCAAGATTGACATAGGGTAAGGGAATACCAATATAAATGTGGGGAATAAATGGGTGTAAGGATATGTGTAATAAATGACAAATGTGTACTTGAATATGTGTAGATATGCATACGATAAGGTCAAATGTATACGAATAAGTGTTGATAGAGAGGGATGATACATAAAGGAATGAACCCAAAATTTCACTAAGGGTGTCATTTTTCACTCTATAATTGTATTGGTTCATTCATCAAAATGAATCGAAAACTAATTAGGAATTGGCTTAGGCATGCAAATTTCACTATTATATTTTGAACCCACTTTGAGGTGCATGTGAATCCTAACATGAGGGTGGAAGCATAATTTTGTCTCTTTCTAAGGATGACATGCTTTAACTATTTATGTAAAACAACTAATTTTTGGATAAAAGAAAAACCAAATTATGTCCTTTATAGATGAAATTTTCAACATGTATGTGTGTGTCCCTTAAGCTTTCTATGTGGTACCATTTTCCCTTCAAAACACATAAAATAATTTCATTAGACATAAAATACTAATTTGGATCACATGTTTTTGGTTAAAGAAGTCTTTCTAACATAAAATTTTGTATAAAAGTGTTGGGATTAAGGTGTCTCAACCTTAGAGTCCTAGTGCAATTAGTTTAATGTATTATTGTATTTATTAATTCCTACATTGTCATGCCATCAATTGGGACCCACTGGTTGGGTAGCATCCCTGTTAGAGGTGACTAGATGACACATCACCATCCCAAGTCGAGGTAGGCGTACCACTTTGGAATCTTGGACCTATGGCAAGTTATGATAACTTATGACAAATTCTATGACATAACACAAGTCATCTTTTTGCATGGAGAAAGTTGGGTTATGACAGGCTATATGAGAATCAAATATTCTTGGTCAATTATGATAGATTCTCTTACAATTGCAAGTGATTTCAGTCATGAAAAATTCTATGATAGTTGTAAGATGTGTACGGCATCTGCCATAGCCTATTTTTAGCATATTCTAGGCACCCAAGTTTGAAAAGAGAATACTGAATGACCTATGACGGTTGTAAGGGGTGTAAGGGTATATTGTACAAGTGTCCAAATGCATGTGTATGGAATGGGAGATTGTGCCATGTGAATTTGGACACCCCTTTCCTTATTGATGCTTCTCTTAGCTTTCATCTCTTTGTATATTAGATTCCTTGCATTATAGAATGCATAGTTTGTTTGTAAGTAATGAAGTGCTGCTGAATTCACTCAAATGATAGGTGTTTGTTTTGAAACACTTGTTGAAGAAGCTTTGTACTTGGAGCTACATTGTATTCACTATTATCAATGTAATACATAAGTACTATGCTTTTGGAGGGTGGGGCTTTTTACTCGAAATGGTTTTCCCCACATATATCTAGTGTTATTTGTTTAAGTGTACTTGTTGTTCTATCTTCTTTCTCTCCGTGTTTCTATTTCTATAATTGAATAAGGTGTTAGAAGATTTTTTTTGTAACTCTCCCCTACTTGGATTGGTGTAGGAAGTTGTTCTTGCTCAATCAACTTCCTTTTTATTGGTATCAAAGCTTGGTTAGCCTTTATTCTTTTATTGGATTAAAGAAGGGTTTTTTGAGTTGATCTTTCTTTCAGTAGGAGTTTTGCAAAAGTGCATTTCATGGCCTTATTACAGGAACAAGTTGGAAAACACATTTGGGAGGATTGAGATGGAGAATTTTAATGATGATAACTTTGAGCTATGATAGCTCAAGATGGAAGACATGCTTTTAGATTGCAATTTATGGCTTCTTGCTTCTGGAACCAAACCAATGAGCATGAAACAAGAAGGTTGTGATCTCATGGATAAAAAATCCAAGGGTCTGATTAGAATCTGTTTGACTGATTTCATTCTCCTATATTTTCATGAAGAGAAGACCTTTGCTTCTTTGTGGAAGAAACTTAGAGAATCTTATTAGGCTAAATTCCTAGTAAACAAGTTATTTCTAAGAAAGAAGATGTATTCCCTAAAGATGAAATATGGAGTATCTGTGGTAGACCATCTAAATTATTTTAACATGTTGATTTCTCAACTGGGTTTCATTGGAGACAATATTGATGAACAATATTGTTGCATGCTCATGTTGTGTTCTTTGTCATACTCATGTGATCCCCTAGTGATGGCTATTGAAATCACAAAAACCACTTTCATGATGAATGAAGTGGTTGCTTTGTTGTTATCTGAAGAGATGCGAAGAAAGTCTTCCAAGATGACCAAGGAGGCCCTTGTTGTTCATGGAAAATCGAAGGAGAAAGGAAAGAAGAAAGACAAGAAATCTAAGTCAAAGTTTCCATGGAGATCTAAGTCTCCTGGTAAGAAGTCCAAGGGAAAATGTTGGAACTGCAACAAAATCGATCATTTTTGGAAAGATTGGAAGGAGGAGGAGAAGAAGAGAAACAAGTCTTTCTCTAATTTTGAATCTGACAAATCTTCTCAAGATGATTCAAAAGCATTTGTTGCAGCCTTGGCAACCCATGCATTGAAAGATGTGTGGTTGATAGATTTAGGTGCTTCCAATCACATGACCTCTCTATAACAACGAAAAAAGTATGCCTTTTCCTTGCTTGATTTGGGAATAATTAATGACAAATTGGACTTAATATCACCTTGATCTAGTGTTGTAATGTGTTTTACACATTCACATTAGGTCTTGGTCCCTTTTTAAGCTAAATAAACCTAACTTTTCTTTAATTTAGTGTTGTAAAGTGTACTTATTTACACCTTCACATTAAATTTAGGAGGATTGTAAACTAAATGAACCTAATATATTGTTGCAATGTGTTGTACACTTTCACATTGAATTTGGGGCCTTTTTTAGTTGAATAAACCCAATTTTTCCTTAATTTAATGTTATAAAGTGTATTTATTTACACTTTCACATTGAATTTTGAGCCCTCTTGCATTTATGACCTTAATATCATCATTAATAGGCCCTAACACCCTATATTATGCATCCCAGGGAATATTTTAATTGAAATCTTGGCATAGACCTTAAATAAACTTAATTTCTTCTTTCTAACATTTTCTCTCTCTAAAAAGGCCTTGTGGGACCCATATTCCACCTTGGGCGTATGAGTCCCATCCAGGTGGGACCCATATGCCATAGGTGGCATATGAGTCTCATTTGGCCCCTTTTTAGGGCTTTGAGCATGAAATCAAGGTTTTAACTTCAAATTTTATGAATGTCGACCTCTGGGATCTAATAAACAGTAACTTGGGTGCATTAATTATATAAACAAGGTCTCAAATCATTATTTCATTAATCATTCATGATATCAAGTGAAGCACTCAAGAGTTAAACATTCCAAGACTTTACAAGATCATTTTCTAAGGCATTCAAGGGAAGATTCTTCATCATTTGTTGCAGTAATTCAAGATCCACCATCATGTCAAGGATATCAAGCATCAATCATGTTATTGAACTAGTGTTGTGATGTTGCATTCAAGATCCAAGGTCAAGCATTGTTCTACACTTATCGCAAGAAAAAATAGGTATAAGCCTTTTTGGATCATTTTGTAGAAAGAGTGATGGATACTAAGTTTTTTATTCAAAAGATTCAGAATCTAGCCATCAAGGAATCTCCTTGATGGGGTTTTATTACAATCTATGGTTGCAAAAAAGATCACTACATTTTTTAACCTAGTTTATTGATTGTCTAATTTTTTTTCCATTTCTTCGTTTGAAATAAAGAAATATTCTTTATGACTTGTTGAAGGAATCTTACCTATTTCCCCATCTAAGAGCGGGCCACATTTTGGGTCCTCATTGTTGACTTCAATAAATTGGTTGCAAGCAGAATCACTTAGATCTTCTGTTCGATGTCACAATTTCTTTGAATGATTTCATGATATTGTTTTCCATTGTCCCTACATCACAATTACATATGGTTTTTGAACCGTTAGGGGGTTTATCTAGGGCTGGCCCACAGTCTCCCATTGATGGTCATCGAGTTTGAGGGCACCATGGAAGTGGGAGTAAAAGAAGATATTAATGCATAAGACGATGGGGTTGACACTGGCCTAGGATTACAAAAGATAGAGCACACACATAAACCTTTTCCCAAAGAGTATAATAAAATAGAAATAATTCTTGAAAACAAGTCTATAGAGGGTCTTACAAGGGGGAAGAGTACCCCCATGATGTAATCTAGCCATCTCGATGACATCCTACAGCATGTAGAGTCTCAAACTTCGTGTAGAACCTCCCTTTCACATAAAACCTTAACTCTTTTTTTACTTTCTCTCAAAAGATATAACTATTATAATTTACATTGTTTAGTTTAGGTTTTGTCTTAAATTTGGGAGGAAAGAAAAAACACCTTTCATGTGACCTTATCATTTCATTATCATAACATAGGATTAAGACACTTGTCACAATACTTTCTTGTACTATCTCCCAATTTTTTTATATATACAAGGCCACATATGTATATTATGTTGTATCTTTCATCCATTTGATCATAATTTATTTTGCACCATAATCAAGAAATATTTTCTCTTGCTACTATATTTGGAAAGGTAATATTTGGTGTTATATGTGATCTGAGGAGTTTGAGTCTATTGAAAAATCTTGTACAATTATTATGTATTTTAGAAAATGGAAATATATTCTATATAGAAGATCTCACAAATCATTAGTTTACATTATTTTCATATTATTACTAGTATACTTGCTATAATTTAGATAATATATATGTTAGGCACACAAAAAAACTAAGAGGGGGGTGAATCAATTGTACATTAAAACCTTAAATCCTCATTAACCACCAAACCCTTATTATCATTAGCAGAATGTAAACAAATGAAACATAAACACATTCAACACTATACACAAGAGAACACCAAATTTATGTGGAAAACCCTAATAAGGGAAAAACCACGGTGAGGATTAGCTCACATATATATGAATAGCAACATTGAATACAATAGGATCACTTTAAGAAGGGATCACTACTAAGGGCTCATTACTCAAAGGACTCATTGTCTAAGCAATATGAAAATCCGGTAGCCTTAGGTGTTTAAGGTTGCACTCAAATCGCCACACTTGATCAAATTCAAATCATTTCATACCACACCATGCATCACATGCTTCTTCAATAATTAACCTTGCTTATATATCCTTCACAACCTCAAAAAGTTTATCCATGTCAACCTCAATGAAAAGTATGCACCTCAAACATGCAACCACTAAATAGGTCGACACCAAACACTTTCATGGTGGAAATAAGTGAAGGAATATACCATACCAAGGGTTAACTAAAAACAAAATCTACACCAACATGCTCCCTTGGATAATAAATAACCTCTACAATTAGTGCTAGCATGACATGTCATCCAAACCTACACTAACATGAATAAGCAGCTACATACATGCCTTTCCAAATTTATAAATACCACAAAAAACACATAAAAATACTCCACAACATCTAAGAATATTCCAACACCATCAGAATATTTAGAAATACTATTGCAACCACATGAAACTAGAGAACACTTTCATTTTGTGCAACCAACCACACTGCCACAAACATACATCTCATTCACCAACCTTGCGAAATAATTGAACACTAGATACTTTAGAGAAAGGTGGATGTAAACAACCTCAACACGTTCTCAAATCCAGAAGACAAGAAACCTCAATGCAGAGAAATGTAGAGCAATCACTTTTCTTCTAGAAACCTTCTTCATAAGCAACACATTGTCAAACAAAACTTCCAATGCTGCATGATCCAAAGCCTAAAAAATCTAGATATAGCACCTTTGAACACCTATAATTATCACATCTAAACTACACAAGTGTAATGCCCCTCCGTATTGACCTCTTTGGGCGTTTAGATGAAGTTTGTTCGTTAATTGTTGATTTTGGGTCTGGGTAACTATCTCAACATTTGGTTTATTTAATTGATAAATTCTTTTGATTACTTTATGCATTAAAATGAATTTATTGTGTAAACGGGGTACTTTGATAAATGAATATCAATGGATTTATAAAATTATAAAGTTAAGCTGTAATAAATAAATAAATATAAGTTGTAAGTTGGAATATGCAATTATTGGGCTATGATGGTGGAGTCTATTTTAGGACTAGTTGTCTTGGATTTTGGCAGTTTAAATTAAGATATATATAAAAAAAAGTTATGGCATGTCGATTCGAGTGAGAGTTTTCTCCTTAATTTTTGTTACGGTTGCATTGCATGGGGGAAGGACTTTAATTTCATACCAATTGTAATTGGTTGTATGGCTGGTTGCATACGAGGATTGAGGAATAACTTTAGTTGTTTACCAATCATACTTGTTGCATGTTAATATGGATAAGGGAATCGTTATACTTTATCTTGGCCCGGGAGCACACTTTTAGGAGGCTCGGCTTGTTGTGACACATCTTCGCCTTGAATGTTGGTACCCACATGGGGGTCTCAGCCATTTGGTTCCTTGATATAATATCTTTTACTTCTGTGAGTATGGACACCACGGAAGCTCAGCCAGATCCTCCATAGAATTGTAAGGTTATTCGACATATACACAATAGCTAGGGGAAAAATAAAAAAAATTGGGGAGGAACGAACGCCTATCGAAGTCATTGATGGAGTCCTAGAGACAAAAGGAGATGGGCCAGACTTGGATCTGAGCCTATGAAGGAGCCAAATTTTTCCATGTCTTGATTTTCACAGGAGTTGACTACTGGAAGGGAGTAGCAAGCGCTAGATTTTGTATCTCAGAATTAAAAGAAAACGAGTTCTTGTGGTGTTTCCTAGACGCTCGCTCCATCGAATTTAGACTACTACATATCCCGTTAAATGAACTCACCTGTCAGGTAAGTGGTGCTCCTCATTTATCGATTCTTAAATGGATACTATTTACTTTCTTTTTGTATATTCTCTTCAAAGCCTAAATTTAGTGACTATTATGTTATTTTAAATCTAGTATGTGAGCCTTTGAGACCATTTCTATGAACCTCTCTCTTTAGGCCATTTTATGGGCCCTTAAGAAATCATCTCGCTGAGACAGGTGAAGTATTTGAAAACATATTTGTATAGGCAACTACTCACGCCACAGAGCTTTTGCGCCTCTTGTCAAGGCTTCTATATATATTCTTGCATAAACTTCATCATCACTTCCTCTCATATATATATCTTGGCCTCTCAAGCATCATCACACGAGAAATCCTTAGCCATGACTTCTGAATGTAAGTCGATTTGTTGGCCCTCTTGAACTTTTTTTTTCCAATTGTAGGAAATGCGTATGGTTTATTTTTGGCATAAGGGATATAACCACCAGCCACTGAGACTTTTGTGACTCAAATGATTATTGTACCATTCTGCAATTTTTCCTTGAGGAGTTTTGTCAAATAGTTCACGTACCATGACTTTTCTTATGCATTTTGCATGCATGTTTGCAACCAGTGCACAATATCATAGTGTAAGCCTATTTCTCAGTTTGTTTCATTTAGCATCGCCATTATTATCCATAATAATATCGAACCAGTTTAAATGATGGAAATGGTTCACATCTTTCTGAACAATGTCTCTTGCAACAAACTAGGAGATAAACAAGGATGCAACGCGGTTGTCAGAACATACCTGAAGGTTCTTAACAACTCTAATGGCTGTTTGAGGGCCATGATTAACAAGCCAAATCCAGTTGCTAACTTTTCATTATCGTGACAGAATAACGATTCTTCTATCTTCTCTTCCTCAGTATTAAGTAAAAGTCTTGAATTTGAAAATACCCTGTTGCCTTCAGTCGCCAAGCCAACTACTTCAACCTTGCATATATCTTTTGTGTTGGTGGATGTGATTTGTCTCCTACTCAAGAATCATGTACCATTATATGGCGATCAATCCAACTACATCAAGGTTCTTTCCCCAAATAATACCTTTACATTGAAACTGTAATGTGATGCCAAACGATTTAATTCAAAGTTATTAAATATTATGTACAAGATCCGATAGTTCGTACAATATAGGAAATTCGATGGCCTTTCTCTACCCTTTGTTACTAGTAGTAATACTGCCAGTGCATCGTATTGTAGTTAGTCATTATAGTCATTCAACTGTACCTCTTATCCTTCAAATTTTCTTTCTGGTTTTGGTAAATTGCGCCTCCTCAATTTGACTCTAGAGCTATCATTATTAGGTAGTATTCTTGTTATTCTGAGAAAAAGTATAATATGCTTATATATATATAAATACACAGCTTTCTCTATACAAAATCCAAGGGAATCTATATTGGTTCTTTTGTATGTACTTAAATAGTACATTATTGCATTCTATTTATTATATATATATGGGTACCTGTATATGAAGCAAAAAGGTTAAAGATGTTAGAAGAATAAGATTATCATGGAGTCAGCTTTTGATATTTAAAACTGATTATTTATTGGAATATAGAAGATGATAAGAGAAGTATTAATTAGGGGAAATCATTAAAAGGAAGTGTATTTAAAACAATAGGTAGGTGTTTTAAGATAAACCTTTCTTTTGCTTTCTTTCAGTGGCTCTATGTAGATAGATATATGTGAGAAAAATTAATTAGCTCTATTTATTCTTAGTTAAGTGAGTATTTCCAAAAGAATATATAAATGAAAATTTCTTATATAGATACCTATAGTTGTATGTTATTAATATTTTAGCGATTGCTAAAATATTTAGAAGTTTATAATGTAAATAGGATTATGTTGAAATTGGGAAATAGTTAATCTTTGGATAGCTAATTGAGGATATGAACTAATGATCAAACAAAATAGTTAAGTCAAGAGATTGTTGTGAATGTGAAGTATTTTTCTTTGTGGTTATTATGCCTGACTGATTGTGTTAGTTATGTGGTTGATTTTCTTATTGATTATGGTGGTTGAGTTGGTAATGAGTTCTTTTTGGGTTAATGCTTAATGGAGTGAGTCCTTTGTGCCAAATGGTTACTAAGAAGATTTTGAAATTTTCATTGATTTTGTATCGAGATGATTGTATCAATTTTGATTACCTTCTTATGATGTTATCACTCATTTCTACTTTGGTCAACTTGTAAAGAGTGGATTGAAATTAGTTTTTTTTGAGATCTTGCTATCGTTGTCATTCCTTGGATGGGAAAACCCTTGTGATAGAACTTTGAGAATCTTCCAGAGGTTAATGGGGATATGTATTTTTTACTTGCAAGGGTTGGTATGGGGGCTGGCGACCTAGGAGGATCCACCTTGGATAACCCATACCAAGCCTTAAGCATTTATTTGAGTTTTATGTTGATTCACTTGAAGGTGGGTGGTTTTATGTTTCTGTTACTTTGATGAAGGTTGATCTTACACTTGGATTGTTTTTGTGTGGCTTTGAGCCTTGCACTTGAATGTGGTTTTCGTTACTTTGAAGTTCTACTGTGAGATGGTGCATGCCTCACTTGGTGCAGTTATTTTATTGGATTAGGTTTCTTGTGCAAGTTAGCTTTCCTTTTTTTGTTTTTAAGATATGTTGTTAGTATGGGAGTGGCTCTTCATGGGGCCGGCTTTGGTAATTGCCTAGGTAACTCATGTGGGTTAATCTAGTAGCTCAATCAATACATTGGGTGATCCAACATTATTCGATCGTGTCTGGGACTCAAAATTATGGTTGGACAAGGATGAGTTGAGAAGGCTTGGAATGGAAAAATCGTTATCTTGTCTTTATGGAAGATAATCGATTCCACATTGGTTTGCATGTGGGGCAGAGTTTTGTAAGAGGTCACCAGGGTAACCCAAGTTGGGGGCCGGGGCCTAGGAAGATTCGCCAGGGTAACCCATGCAACATTGCGATGACACTCCACCCTTTAACAACCTTGTATGCTTTGTTTCCCTCTATGTTATTCTTGAGCCTCTGGAAGCTAATGTCGACATCTGTATGTTGATGCTTTATTGGTTATTTCTTATGTTGGGTATATCTTGTGTTGGTTATATCTTGTGTTGGTGGTTGCCTTATGTTATTGTGGATCTTGTTGTGAAGTCTTGAATCCTTGTTCCGTTTGATGGTTTTCGTTGAGGTCCTTCTTGTCATCTCCTAGCACGGCGGGTGGGCCTTCGGGTCCCGTAGTCGAGGTGGAATGTGCTATGCACCCATTGGGTCTCAACCATTGATCAAGAAGTGCAATTGTGTCTTTACAGCAATGACTCCACAGATTTGTGCTAGAGTTGGATTGACATTGCAGCTTTGTGTTACTACTTTACATTTGGTCTTGTTATTCCATGCTAGTGTACTCTTCCATTCATGATGGGAAGCAACATTATAATATTGTAAACCTTGTGTAATGTAACTTCCAAGTTTTAATGTAATATCCCATTTCATGTGATGTAATGATGTTGCAAAAGCATTAAGTGCACAGGAACACAATGATATGGTATAGTGTGTGCCTTCTTCATGAGAAATGCAGCCTCTTGGTTATCATTTGACAACACATCAAGTATATGATCATATGGAGGTTCAATGACATACACTTTTCATTGTGACAACACTAGCTCTAAAAAACAATCAATCAAGAAAAGCAACTTTGCAAGTTCTTCAACACTCAGATGATTCTCCCCCTTACTTTAATCTCTCCCCCTAATTGGGATATTCCTTACACTTCTACCACTTTCTTAAACTTCACTCTCTCTTTCACTTTCGTTTATTTTTCTCCCCCTTACTTTAGGAGTTTCCAAACTTCAATGTCTCTCCCCCTTGACATCAATGGCAAAGGGAAATAATCTGTCCCTTTGAAATCACTTGAAATAATCACTTTAGGCAACACCAACACACTACTTTCTCTCTACTTCTCTCTCTCCACTTACTCCTCCTTACCTATGGGTACAAGATATGCTCCCCCTGACTAAACCAATTAAAACACACTACTACCTACTCCCCTGAGAGTTAGCCTTCATCAATTAAAGACTAAGAATGTATCTTGAAATGCTCTTCTAGAAAGACACACACCCTTATGCATCTAATTGAAAGGAGAGGTAATAACTCCTCACTTCTACCAGAGATACTCAAATGTATCTTTTGGAAGATACTGTGAAAATATCTGCAACTTGATCCTTTGTAGGCCCATACTCCAAAGTTTCTCACCTCATTATCTATGACTTTATCTCTTAGAAAGTGATACCAGATAGATATATTCTTTTTCTTTGAATGCATTACCGAGCATTTTAAAATATTTATAGCACTTGTATTATAACACAAGATAGAAACAAATTCATCATATGACATTACAATATCCTTCAATATCTACTTCATCTATAACAGGTCTTTGTACAACATGATGCTATTGTAATATATTTTGCATCTATAGTAGATAATGACATTGAATAATGCTTCTTACTCAACCAAGAAACCAACCTGCTTCCAAGAAAGAAAGAACCTTCACTTGTACTTCTTTCTTTAATCTGCACAACCTTCCCAATCTACATATGTATAAGAACTTAAAGAGAAATCAATATATCCTTGGATACCATAGACAAAAATATGGATTACTTTTCAAGTATTTGAATATCCTTTTGACTATAGCCATATGCGACTCTCTAGGTTCTTTTTAAAATCTTGTCACAAGACAAATTGCATGCATGATATCTAGTCTAGTAGCAGTAAGATATAACAATCCATAAATCATTAATCTATACTTGCTATGATATCTCTTAGGAGATTCATAATTTTTGCTCAACTTTTAACCAGTAACAATGGGAGAACACATTGGTTTAGAATCCTACATTCCAAACTTCTTCAACATTTCCTTGACATACTTTGAATGTGAAATGAAAAAACCTTCTTTTGGTTGTGTAGACATCGAAAATATACAAATTGATATCGCACACTCGATCCTGATCTACTAACATCACTTCATCCTGAATTATCCCTCTATCTAACCATTTAATCAAATAGCCTTATTTGATTAAAGTCATCAATATTCTCCTTTTAATTAAATAAATCCCTCGATTTAATTAAATCATCATCTTTGTGTAATTAGCTAGGTCATTTCATCTTCCTATCTTTATTTAATTAAATAATCCATATTATTTGATTAAATTTCTAAAGTTCATCTAATTAAATTAAATAAATCAAGCATTTATCTAATTTAATCTAACATCACCCCCTTTGGTTAAATAAATAAAAAATATTTGTTTAACTAAGTCTTAATCATTATTCCTCTCTTTTTGATTTAAATTAATCTAAAAATCTAAATCAAATTGTCAAATCAGCTAAATATCCCCTTAAATTAATCAAATCCTGATTAATTTAATCCTAATCACTAAAATCCTCTAGATTTTGCAACTTGCACAATTAAATCATTTATTTGATTTAATAATTTCTTATTTTCATTCAAAAAAAGGCATCTAAGTGGGAATATTCCTCAAATTTGATACCCCAAAAGGACTTGTCCATCCAACAAAAGCATTTAAAAGCCACCCATTGTCTCTTGTATTACATGTTTTGCCTCATTTCATACACTAAACATGTCATCTCATCAATTCAATTTCAAGCGCATGGATCAAACTCCAACCATCCTCTCACATGTTGACAAGTGGCATCATATCATTGGTTGAATCTTTGTCCCACATTGATCAAATTTGGACATCTCTTCAACTTATCAGTCTATAAATAAAGAGCTTATATCCTTATTTTATCATCCACATCTCAAGCAAAGTTACCATGCTAAAATACTTAGCAATTCTCATCCATCATTTGAGTTCTTAGGTTTTCTTGCAGATTTTGGCTTGGAGCTCTCACATTCATCATCAAAGTGGATCAAAATTTCTCAACAATCATCAACTTGCATCATAGGAATTGGGAAAGGGCCAAATTTCCACATCAAATTGGCACCAATTCCCCCATGGGATTAAGAGTTTTTTTGCTTAATTAGGATTCAATCTTGTTTTTGTGATTTCATTGTATTTTTCATCATTTCCTTCCTAATTTGAGCTATGCTAATGAATCTCATGGGGAATCCATGTTTAGGCTTGCATTTCCTTGTTAACATTTAATCATGTTGTTTTGCAGGTACCTAGATTGAGGGTTCACATTTTGGCGCTAGAAGGAGGGCTGATCGACAGATTCTAACACGTTTTTTAAAAGTTTTGCAATTTTTTATAGTTTTGTTCATAAATCCCCATTTTAGCACCCGTAATCACTGTTATAGCGCCCACAATCACTATTATAGCGCCCATAATCACTGTTATAGAGCCCATAGTCATTGTTATAGCAGCCGTAATCACTGTTATAGTGCTCATAATCACTGTTATAGCGCCCGTAATCACTGTTATAGCACCCATGATCACTGTTATAGCACTCATGATCATTATTTTAGTGCCCATGATCATTCTTTTAGCACCCATGATCACTGTTATAGCACCCATGATCACTGTTTTAGCGCCCATGAGTCAGTTTTAAAATGACCATATCTTGGTCATACGAAGGTCTTTTTTTATGCTTTTATTTTTGAAATAGGGTAGAATTTTGTAAGCTATCCAATGGTGTAGTTTTTTCTTAACTATTAATGAGTTAAAATTTTCAAATTTGCATCTAAAGTAAAAACACATGATAACTTGGCTAAGTTTTAAGGTGTTTTGGTAAATGATTCATCTAACCCCTATATCCTTTTGTTTTTGATCTCATCTAACATTTTGATCACTTTTGTAGGTTGGGAATCGAAATCAAAAGAAAGAGGAGCATGGGGATGATATTTTGTCTAATCAAAGTGTTTTTTAACACTTAAGTGTTTGTTTAACACTTCTTCAAAGAATTTGTCATCCTTTTCTTTCTTTAGGACACTAGCTTTCATTTGGGTTTAAAAAGGATTCTTTTTGTTTATTTCTTGCAAAAGGATTAAAAAGAACCTTAGGATCAACAACTTACTAGATTTCGTTTATGGATTAAACAATTGAACAAATGTCTTTTCACTTGTGATTTGGTGCTCTAAAATGAACTCACACATTGCTTTGAGGGTTTAAAAAGAACAAGTGTAGCTTTGTTTGTTTGTGAGGGCTTACTTAGACTAAAGCCATTGGAAAAGGACATATGCGCTTCTATCGTGCTTTATAGCAATCTTGAGAATCAAAAGGTCTTTTCCATGACTTTGGGTTAAGACAAAGCAATCACCTCCACACTTCGATTTGGGCTTAAAATTGAACAAACTATTGTGCGAGTGTGAGTGGGGACTTTGTTGCTTACATTCTCTCTCTTTGTTGCCAACAAGGATTGATCAAGTTACTGAATATTGTCCTTCATTCGCTTTTGTTTATCCTAGAGGGCTTGCCTTGGGGAAAAAGTAATCACCCAATGGAGCGACTCAACCAGGTAACACTCTAAAGCCAAGAGTATTTCTAGCTGGGATATAAATGTGGATATTGGAAGAAACACCAATATCATCGCGGTTGACTCTGACAAGATGGATCTGAAAGGGGACTCTTGCCACGTTGGGTCAACTCCTACGAATGGAAAGTCCTTACTTAAACCCATGTGCTAGAATTTTCCAAAATCCTTAATCTATTTGTTGGTGCAAGAACGGTCATTCTGAAGCCACCCCACACTTTTATGGTCTTCTAGTAGAGATGGAAAGCATTCCATGGGAGTTTCATGGGTGTTGTTGCTTGGCTGCCCCGATTGACGTTAATGAGTCATGGAGGGGAGCTAGTGGGGTCAAGCATCTAACCATCTGCTAGAGATAAGCGTAGCTAGACTTGTCCAAGTGGGAATCCAACAAATATTGTCTTACACATCCATAGGATTGTGCTTATTCTTGGGTTACAAAATGCATTGCTTGATTGAAAACATCATGGAAACAAACACTTAATACTATCATTCAAATTTCAAACCCTTTTGAAGACAAATGCCATTGAATCAATCCATATGTTATTGCTTTCCCTTGGGATTCACATCCTTAGAGGTTTCTAAGCATTGGATTAAATCTCAATTTGTCTTCTTAAGTAAAAAATAGGAAAACCCCTTGCCTTAAGTTCATTAAATTTCCACATAAACATATCTTGTGGGGTTTGAAGAAGTTAGGACATTGGACATATAGTTTGAAAATCTAATCAAGAAAGTGTTTGTGGTAAAAGAAATTCACTAATCAAGATGAAATCAATTGAACCCAACACATGTGCTTGTGTGTCTTTTGTCTTATGGTCTTTTGAGCAAACATTGATCTTTTAGTTTGAAGGGAAAAGCATGTTCTTCAAAACCTTGGCCTTGTAAACAAAGTCCTTCTTAGGTTCATTTAGGATCAAAATCAAACACTTCATCCATCTCAAACATTTATCAAAACTCATTCCAAAAGCAACTTTAGAGCTTTGAAAACATCATTCTACACTTGGGTAAATCATCAAAATCAAAATCACCTTGTTTAGTTAGGAGTATGGGAATGCATCCTTTCTCATACCTCTAGTTAAATTAGCACCCCTTTGAACAAGTTTATCCTAAAGGTCACATCCAACAACTTAGGGTTTACAAATTCATTATCCAAATCAAAACAATCAAAATCAAACCCTAAGTCTAGCATTGATCTAAAGTTCCTAAACGTTCAACACTCATATCATTCATCCCTTTTTCATCCTCCATCTCATCATTGGTCCTAAAGACCTTAGAGGTCACTTTTGTAACATGGTCAAAACACAAGAAAAACATGGAATATAAACTTGATCCATACACGATGAGTGGTCTAAACCAACCAAACTATCAAAACCTTACAATTCCAATGGATTTTCAACACTCACATTTATAAATGGGATCATTATCTCCCACAAATCTCAAGGGTACAATAGATGTGAGGATGCCTAGTCAAAATATTGGAACATCTTTCCTAATGGTAGATCTAAATCAAAACCTGCAAGTTTTTCAACCGAACAATCAATGCATGAGCCTTCAAACGAACAATGTCATCCCACCAAATCCATACAAGTCAAATAATAATGTACCAAGCACAAGTTTTTGAAAGATGAATCTGAAAAACTTTGGGATGGATACATTTGCAAATCATGCGAATATTCCCAACATGAACAATGGTCAATTCCAACCTATCATGCCAAATCTGAGTGTCACCCCAAATCAGAACATTGTTCAAAATCAAACACAAGTACACACTCCAAATCTGCTTAAACACAAGCCAAACCAACTATATCAAGGGAGTCAAGATCAAAATCAAGTACAAGTTTGGCGAGATCAAATTGCTACACTTACCAAAATAGTTGAGTCATTGCGCCAAGAGACATCTCCACCACCATTACCCATATCAACATCAATCCTTGTTTTAGGGCTTCCCCCTTTACCTAGCACTAATAACTCCATCCAAATCAATCCGCCTAACACCAATCAAGCCATCACATCAAAACCTTTGAATATACCATCAACATCACACCAATGGATGGTATCTAATCAAACAACAATATTGATCCCAAATCAAAAAATGGTCTCCCAAGGGCCTATCACCTTGGTCATTTCGAACATTCCTATCACCTCGATCACTCCAACCACCCCCATCATGCCCATCACATCTCAAAATCTCACAATCACTCCAAGTGTATCTCAACCACTTGTCACCGCATCCAACACGATTCAAAATACACCACCACTACCACCAAAACCAAGTGCAATAAGTCAATATCGTAGCATTGCACTAAAAGCACATCAAGCCTACCAACAAGCGCTTCAACAATCTCAAGCTACCCAACCAACACAAGCACAAACACAAAAAATGACAACTATTGAGAACAAGGATCAAGATCAATGCATCAATGAACACCTTGAAGATGTTTCCACCTCATCGAATGATCAAATTAACATACATCAAGAATCATTTTTTAATTATGATCAAAATCTGCCAACGATATCCAACAATGATCCAATTGAAGAAATGTCAACATCACTTGACCTTATGGTTGAAGAAATTGACAATCTCTCCACCATAATTGTTGAAAACAATGATCAAGATCTCTCAATTAAGGAGCACATTGAGGATGTTTCTACCCAATCCGATGATCCACTCACCATACATCAAGAGCCACTTTTTAGTGATCTCTTTCAAGAAGTGTTAGGATTATTTGATCCTATTGACATAATGCACGATCCGTTGACCAATGATCATATCGAAAATGTCTCTAAATTTCCTTATGAGTTAGAAGACATATCTCAATAATTTATTCCAAAGCATGATCAAAATATTTCACCAAGGTCTAGCAATGGTCCTTTCCAAGACATATTGACCCCCTTCGACCTCATGGTTACAGATACTGAAGGAACCTTGAACTTGACACTTGAAGATATTGAAACACTTACCATGTCTAATGTCGACATCCAAGAATCCTTTGTAAGCAATCCATCCTTTGAAACTGACCCATGTCGGGAACTTGATCCAAAGAATGTCGAAAGCAACTCCAAAATCATTCAAGATCAAGAATTTGTATCTTCAAGATACTACAATGATCTAATGGAAACTCTCTTATCTATGCAAGATGATCATATCCATGTAGCACATACCCATCCATCTACCCATGAGATGCTTTCTATGGATGGACACATAGATGATCTTCATTTAGAACAGGATTCCTTTACTCCTGACATTACAACACAAAAGGAGAAGGTTATTGACAGTCAAATAGAGTTGTCAACATCAAGATCAAATATGGTCCAAAGTCAGACTGAGGACATCATGAATAAAGATATTGAACATTATCCACTCAAGGAAGCAAATCAAATAGAACAAGATATTTCAGAGTTAGTAGAGTATCCAATTGAAACAACATCATCCACATTGATCATTGATCAAAAAATGAATTCTAAATAGGAACCCTCATAACAGGCAGAATCAAAGCATAAGGGTACTACTACCACCATACTGGGGGCAACTTCGTCTCAAGCAAATGTCAACATAGGGAGCACGAAGAGTCCTTATGATGAAACTCGTGTCAATACTACTACCAGCCATGCCATGAATCTTCATCCACCCATCACCCCATCCAAAAATTGGGACCAACGTCGACAGAAATAATTGAATCGAAGTACAAAGAACGTTATGAAAGAAAAAGAAGCTGAGAAGCATAATGGACAAATCAAATACAAATGGATACCAAAGAATACAAAGAAAGATCATCCCTATCAAACTCCATCAGTCAAAAATGCTATGGGGAAAATAAAAAGGGAAAAGTATCCATCAAAGATGTCCACAAAAGCAAAAGCGGGCTTTTCAAGTGATGTACAAAGTGTATCATAGCGTTGGTCCTAATTCCATACACTTTGTATCCACCCATCATTGCTCATCTTCCCAAGTTTGGAGAGTCAAAGATTCCAAGCTGTCAGTAATCCATCTCCACCTAAACACTCCATCCGCGCCTCCGCATGATATCCAATTCTCACATTGACCATGTATTGTGACCCTTTCATCATAAAGGATTCAAGGGCACTCTATCTGCGCACAAGACAAAAGTTAACTCCGGTATCAACAAAGAGATCAAGTCCCAAAGGCTGCATTCAAGTCCTATCTTAGCAAAAAGCTCCTTCCGTGGATATCGATGGCACATATGTACATCTACATCAGCAACACCTTGTGATTTAGTATGAACTTAAAATCTTTCAAAAAAATACAAAAAATCAAAAAAATAAAAAAATCCAAAAAAAATAAATCAAAAAAAGGATTGAAAACAGTAAAGATAAAAATTGTCCTCTAGTGAAAACCACTACAGTGGCACTTTGGGAAAGATCATGATGAAAACCTGGCAAACAGGCGTCATGTGTAGAATCGAGCATCTACATGCCCCGCTTCAGGTGAAAGCATCTCATCCCATCTGTAATAAATCCACCATCCATCCATCTCAGCCATAATAAATCCATTCATCCTTGAATCATTGATCCAATCCATCTCTATCCGTCTGCATCCATCATCTGAGTTATCTTGATCTTGATGAACGTTTGGGGCACACTTTACGCTTGCTTACGATAAAATCTTGACATGGTTCATTTTCATTGGTCCTATCCTATGTAGCATTATCTGAGCCATGAAGCATTATACAAATGAGCATTCTTTATCTAAACACCTTATCTTATCGCAAGATAATCCTTGGCATCCTTTGTGTGCTTACAATATCCATCCATCCATACGCCTATCCAAGCATCCATCCATGATGTTCCATACATTGCTAGACACTGGGGGCAGATATGTACATCTTGCTTCGAGAATAAATCTTGATCTATATTCTCCAACTTACATGGTGATCCAAACATTGGCAAACGTGAAATCAAATTGGTCAAAGAATTTGTGATCTAGAATCCGAATCACTAGCCCATGGCATATTTTGACAAAAAGATGATCCTTATTAAGCTTCATCTTTCATCGAACATCAATCCAAACAATCACTATCAGTCGCATCTAAGTTGCACTTCAATGTCACATCAAATCATTCGAACAACTTTTTGTTCCAAATCAAGCTTCATGAATCATGATGATCAATCAAATCTAATCAAAAAATCATCACCTCAGGATATCCTTGTGTTTCCTAACACTATCCTTGCATTGTTGTGCATCCTCAACAATGTTATCATCATCAATCCTGATCAATCAAATCCTTGCATTTTTGTGCATCCTGAACAATGTTATCATCATCAATCCGATCAACATCTCAATCCTTGTGTTGCTTAAACACTATCTTTTCATTGTTGTGTATCCTCAACATTGTTATCATCATCATCAATCCATCGATTCAATCAATCAACCTTAGCTTGGTTTTCAACAAAATCCCAAACAGAGCACTGATATCATCACACACATCCATATCCAAATCGTCAAAGTCATACGAAAATCCAAAAACATCTAAATCATATCAAAATCCAAAAACAAGTCAAAAATAGAAAAACATCAAAAACATTGGAATCTGAACTACGTCGTCTCTGAGCTTAAATGTAGGCAAGGCTAGTCTTTGATCAGCCCCTGAGACATCAAAATCCAAAAACATTTGAAAAAACATCAAAATCCAAAAACATTTGAAAAACACAAAATCCAAAAACATTCATAAAATCTCAAAAAAAAATAAAATCCAAAAACATTTGAAAAATAAAAAATCAAAACATTTGAATTTTTTTGAAAATACCAAAAATAGCCTCAAAACATTTCAAAACATCAAAAACATCCAAATATTTGAAAAAATCCATCCATCCCATCTCACTTGCACTCACAATAATCAATCATCCATAATAAACTGATCATCCCCTTCATCCTTTGGCAACGCAAACAGAAACAAGCGCAACAATCAGCAAAAGAAAGCTTCAATTGTAAAATCAAAATCGAAACAACAAATCTTTAAAACAAAATCAAAGTCTTGATCATTTTCAAACATGTCAATCAACTTTATATCAAAATCCTATCAATCAACTTATCAACCTATCATCATCCTATATAATGCATGTCCTAGGATATATCGTTCCGACAATGGGCATCATTTTGGATATCACCTTGGATTCTTATCCTATCAAAACACATCCCTCTAGCTAAAGGTATGAAGAACATTGGCTTGTTTGCGTACTTGATCTTTTCTCTTTGATTTATCTTATTGTGCTCATTCCAAGGACCTCTCGATGATATCTGAACGAAGGATTTAGAGAGATGGGAATGGGGCAATGATCATTATCTTTTTGTCTGTTGTGCTTGTTGGACGTTCTTGTAAAATAACTTGGCGAATACTTGCTTTGTTAGGTATGTCCTAGCGAGGTTTTCGTATGTCAAGTGTGAACAAGAATACTCCTATCTGCTTGTTGAGTCAAAGTCCATCGCACTAGGTACAACGCCATCTTGGTTCTTTATACCCTGATGCATCGTGCCTACATGTGTTATCAAACATAAGGTAATTGGCCCTTTGAAAATCCCAACTCCTCAACAAGTAATCATCATCATCATCATCATCATCATCATCTCATGTCTATTGGAAACTCTTATTTTCTTCTATCTCTTGCTTTTCGCGCTAACATGGTACCATGATAGTTAATCAAAAATCATCACCATCGCATCCATCTTGCATCCACAAACTGTCAGCATATTGCATATTGCATATCACATCATATAGAAAGCATTAATCATACCACATGCATTCATCCCCATCATTGCATAATATATATTAGTTATTCTAAACATCTCATAAACCATACATTTATCATCTATTTGCATAATCATAAAATCATCATCATATCATATCATGTGCATCCATATCATCCATGCATCATCGTATCACCCAAACATCATAATCATCTCATTTATATCATAAATAATGTAACTGTCATACTACAAATCAGGATCAAGTGTGTGTAATATATCAAAATAGGCATGAGACTACCCATGGTTGATGACTGTCTACATCATCAAATCTGTCTACATCAAACACATGAGTTGATGATCTTGAACCTCTTTGTTGAGAGATCGACCCTCAAATCGAACCTCTTTGCCCGATCTCTTGAGGGGGCATTATACTAGCATAATTCTTCTTGCTGGGGCAACAGTGAGGCATCATAAAATCAAAGAATTTTGACTTTTGATCATGGCAAGGTTATTCTTTGAACCAATGCAACAAGTGCATCGCTTCAAAGAGGGAAAAAATGTAGACATCGAAAATATACAAATTGATATCACACACTCGATCCTGATCTACTAACATCGCTTCATCCTGAATTATCCCTCTATCTAACCATTTAATCAAATAGCCTTATTTGATTAAAGTCATCAATATTCTCCTTTTAATTAAATAAATCCCTCGATTTAATTAAATCATCATCTTTGTGTAATTAGCTAGGTCATTTCATCTTCCTATCTTTATTTAATTAAATAATCCATATTATTTGATTAAATTTCTAAAGTTCATCTAATTAAATTAAATAAATCAAGCATTTATCTAATTTAATCTAACATCACCCCCTTTGGTTAAATAAATAAAATATTTGTTTAACTAAGTCTTAATCATTATTCCTCTCTTTTTTATTTAAATTAATCTAAAAATCTAAATCAAATTGTCAAATAGCTAAATATCCCCTTAAATTAATCAAATCTTGATTAATTTAATCCTAATCACTAAAATCCTCTAGATTTTGCAACTTGCACAATTAAATCATTTATTTGATTTAATAATTTCCTATTTTCATTCAAAAAAGCATCTAAGTGGGAATATTCCTCAAATTTGAAATTTCCCCCAAAAGGACTTGTCCATCCAACAAAGCATTTAAAGCTCTTACATTGTCTCTTACATGTCTCCCACTTGGCATTTAACTCATTTTTCATCCCCCTAAACATGTCATCTCATCAAATTCAAATTTCAAACTTGCACATGGATCAAAACTTGCTTAACCTTCATCCTCTCACATGTTGACAAGCGGCATCATATCATTGGTTGAATCTTTATCCCACATTGCTCTATTTGGCTTTGTTTCAATTTCAACATTCTATAAATAGAATGCTTCACCATGCATTTGATCATCCACATCTCAAGCAAAGTTACCATGCTAAAATACTTAGCAATTCTCATCCATCATTTGAGTTCTTAGTTAGGTTTTCTTGCAGATTTTGGCTTGGAGCTCTCACATTCATCATCAAAGTGGATCAACATTCTCAACAATCATCAACTTGCATCATAGGAATTGGGAAAGGGCCAAATTTCCACATCAAATTGGCACCAATTCCCCCATGGGATTAAGAGTTTGCTTGCTTAATTAGGATTCAATCTTGTTTTTGTGATTTCATTGTATTTTTCATCATTTCCTTCCTAATTTGAGCTATGTTAATGAATCTCATGGGGAATCCATGTTTAGGCTTGCATTTCCTTGTTTAACTTGTTTAATCATGTTGTTTTGCAGGTACCTAGATTGAGGGTTCACATTTTGGTGCTGAAGGAGGGCTGATTGACAGATTCTAACACGTTTTTAAATTTTTGCCATTTTTTATAGTTTTGTTCATAAATCCCTCGTTTTAGCGCCCGTGATCACTGTTATAGCACCCGTGATCACTGTTATAGCACCCATAATCATTATAGCACCCAGTAATCAGCACTTATAATCCTGTCCGTATACTGCGTAATCATTGTTATAGCTCTCATAATCCTGTTATAGCATGTCATTATATGCCCATAATCAACTGTTATACATAATCACTGTTATAGCACCCATGATCATTCTTTTAGTGCCCATGATCATTCTTTTAGCGCCCTTGATCATTCTTGTAGCGCCCATGATCACTGTTTTAGCGCCCATGAGTCAGTTTTAAAATGACCATATCTTGGTCATACGAAGGTCTTTTTTTATGCTTTTTTTTTGAAATAGGGTAGAATTTTGTAAGCTATCCAATGGTGTAGTTGTTTCTTAACTATTAATGAGTTAAAATTTTCAAATTTGCATCTAAAGTAAAAACACATGATAACTTGGCTAAGTTTTAGGGTGTTTTGGTAAATGATTCATCTAACCCCTATATCCTTTTGTTTTTGATCTCATCTAACGTTTTGATCACTTTTGTAGGTTGGGAATCGAAATCAAAAGAAAGAGGAGCATGGGGATGATATTTTGTCTAATCAAAGTGTTTTTTAACACTTAAGTGTTTGTTTAACACTTCTTCAAGAATTTGTCATCCTTTTCTTTCTTTAGGACACTAGCTTTCATTTGGGTTTAAAAAGGATTCTTTTTGTTTATTTCTTGCAAAAGGATTAAAAAGAACCTTAGGATCAACAACTTACTAGATTTCATTTATGGATTAAACAATTGAACAAATGTCTTTTCACTTGTGATTTGGTGCTCTAAAATGAACTCACACATTGCTTTGAGGGTTTAAAAAGAACAAGTGTAGCTTTGTTTGTTTGTGAGGGCTTACTTAGACTAAAGCCATTGGAAAAGGACGTATGCGCTTCTCTCACGCTTTATAGCAATCTTGAGAATCAAAAGGTCTTTATTCCTTATGAGTTAGAAGACATATCTCAAGATTTTATTCCAAAGCATGATCAAAATATTTCACCAAGGTCTAGCAATGGTCCTTTCCAAGACATATTGACCCCCTTCGACCTCATGGTTACAGATACTGAAGGAACCTTGAACTTGACACTTGAAGATATTGAACCACTTACCATGTCTAATGTCGACATCCAAGAATCCTTTGTAAGCAATCCATCCTTTGAAACTGACCCATGTCGGGAACTTGATCCAAAGCATGTCGAAAGCAACTCCAAAATCATTCAAGATCAAGAATTTGTATCTTCAAGATACTACAATGATCTAATGGAAACTCTCTTATCTATGCAAGATGATCATATCCATGTAGCACATACCCCTCCATCTACCCATGAGATGTTTTCTATGGATGGACATGTAGATGATCTTCATTTAGAACAGGATTCCTTTACTCCTGACATTACAACACAAAAGGAGAAGGTTATTGACAGTCAAATAGAGTTTTCAACATCAAGATCAAATATGTCCCAAAGTCAAACTGAGGACATCATGAATAAATATATTGAACATTATCCACTCAAGGAAGCAAATCAAATAGAACAAGATATTTCAGAGTTAGCAGAGTATCCAATCGAAACAACATCATCCACAGTGATCATTGATCAGAAAATGAATTCTAAACAGGAACCCTCAGAACAGGCAGAATCAAAGCATAAAGGTACTACTACCACCATATTGGGGGCAACTTCATCTCAAGCAAACGTCAACATAGGGAGCACAAAGAGTCCTTATGATGAAACTAGTGTCAATACTACAACCAGCCATGCCATGAATCTTCATCCACCCATCACCCCATCCAAAAATTGGGACCAACGTCAAAAGAAAGAATTGAATCAAAGTACAAAGAAAATTATCAAAGAAAAAGAAGCTGAAAAGCATAATGGACAAATCAAATACAAATGGATACCAAAGAATACAAAGAAAGATCATCCCTATCAAACTCCATCAGTCAAAAATAGTATGGGGCAAAATAAAAAGGGAAAAGTATCCATCAAAGATGTCCACAAAAGCAAAAGTAGGCTTTTCAAGCGACGTACAAAGTGTATCAAGCAGTTGGTCCTAATTCCATGCACACTTTTGTATCCACCCATCATTGCTCATCTTCGCAAGTTTGGAGAGTCAAAGATTCCAAGCTGTCATCCAATCCATCTCCTATACCTAAACACACTCCATCCATGCCTCCACGCATGATATCCAATTCTCACATTGACCATGTAGTGGCAATGACCCTTCATCATAAGGATTCAAAGGGCACTCTATCGCGATGTGCGCACATTGACTGAAGTATGAATTTCTTCTCTCCAATAGAGGGTATGTGCAAGATCATGATGGGCCAAAAAGTCGCGATATGATGGGAATGTGTAGAATATGTGGCCGACGACTTTTTTTTACCCAAAATTGATGAAACAAAAAGGTTTTTTAAAGGAGATTCTTAGCTTTCCACAAGTATAAATTATGCTTTACTTTGAATTTAATAAATAATTATTATTCATTTTCTATTTGAATTATGACTAAAGTCCTGATTTATAGGTTGATTGATTCAAAACATCTATAACTTTCAAACTGTATCACATTTTTTAAATCCAAAACATGTGTCACATTCTATGCTTTACATACTATAGGATTAAAAATAAATAAATTGAAGTTCATGAAGTTTTGACCAAGTTAAGGTGGTTAAACATATGAGTTTTTATATTTTGTAAAAGTTGTAATAAAAAATTCATAATTAATTATTTACTTGGAAAAAAATTACAAAAAATATTCATCACATCTAGACATGAGTCCCCTACTTATATCTAAAATATTATAAAAAAATATAATCATTTTATTGTGGTTAGGGTGGTTAGACAGACACCTACTTCTTATTTTTTCCCTGAAATTTAAGTTCTATGACATTGAAATTTCAAATTTTCACCAAATAGATTTAAAAAAAAAAAAAAAAAACCGAGTAGTTTATAAACTAAATTCAATTTGCTACAGATTCCCCTCTTACATATTTTTGAAATAATATAGATAACTTATTCAAATTTTTACGTCAAGTTGCCTAACTCTTATTTTTCTAATTTTTTTGGCACTTAAGGGGGCCTGCTTTTTCCATGGTGATCCTACACATACCCTAGACATCTGGTAGATTTTCTTCCTTCATCATGGTTCTTCCTCTCCACAACTCCATTCTACTGAGGAGTCCTAAGAGTTGATAATTGTCTCTTTATTCCATGATCTTCGTAAAAGCTATTAAACTCATTGGAGGTGAACTCACTACCTCTGTCATGCCTCAAGCACTTGATTTTCAAATCCATTTCATTCTCATCCATAGGTTTAAAGGATTTAAACTTATCTACAACTTTTGATTTTTCTTTGAGAAATGTCACCCAAGTCATTAATCATCTAATAGTGACATGAAATACTGGTCAGTCACCTTAAGAGCTTCTTATTTTGGTGGGTCCACATAGGTTTGTATGCGCCAACTCCAAAGGTCATGTAGTAGAATATTCTTTATTTTTGAACCTCTTCTTTTTCTTTCCAAACTGGCACTCTTTGTAGATTGGATTGATAGGTTTTGTAATCCTTGGCAGATCTCTCACAACATCATTAGAATTGATCTTCACTGCACTATCAAAGTTAATGTGACCCATTCTTCTATGCCATTGTAGTAATGAAAAAGGTATCCCTTTTTCCTTAGTTTGGGAATAATTAATAATAAATGAGCTTAATGTTTCCTTGATTTAGTGTCGTAATGTGTTTTACACATTCACTTTAAGTTTATGGCCCCTTTTTAACTAAATGGACTTAATTGTGCCTTATTTAGGGTGTTGTAAAGTGTATCTTTACACTTTCACACTAATATAGGGTTTTATTAATTAATTAAGCTTAATTTTCTTTAATTGGCCCCTTTAATTCAAATCAAAGCCTAATTAATTATAGATTCTGAGGGATAAAAATGACATTCATAAATGATATTACCCAACATTTAATTTTAGAAGGTGTACAAGTGTGTTCATGAATATCGAGTTTTTTACATGCAACATGAAAGATGTTTAGAGTGAGTAAATGATTGGTGAAATAAAAATTTATTTTGTCATATTCTTGAATGCTTCTTTGACCATTAAAGAAAATTTTTGGTGTATCTTAAGTCAATAAACTTTCCTAGGTTTTAATTCAACAAGAAAAAATATATAAAAAATCTAACTTAACAATATTTATGACTTTAATTATGAGTAAATCACAACCTTAAATTAGGTTTGTGACACTAATTGTGGCTAGTTATATCCCATAAAATCTATTGGAAACAATATATGGACAACAACTCTATCAATTGAAATTACATATCTTACCAAGAAAGCATGTAATTCATTCAATTAAATATACATATAAGAATTCTTCATGGCTAGCCAATAAGTGGCACATAAGGATGTATAACTACTATATTTATTCCTCGTAGATTAGATGGGAAAGCATTTAAATGGATTTTACACTAATCTAAAGGGTCCATCATGTCATTTGGATACCTAGTATTAGTAGATTTTTATGGTAAATACAAAAAAACTTATATACATCTTTGTCACAAATCTTAGTATGGAATTGACATTTCATCTTCAAATACACTTGGAAACCCATTGATCTAAGTCACCAAACTTGAATGGATTTAATAGCTTCTTTCACATTTCCTTTTTACCTTTAATTAATCTCCTTATTTTTTTGCTTTGTTATTTTTCCCCTTTTTACCATTTTCAAAGATCCACTTTTGTTTTACCTTTTTCCTCTAATCAAACTACTTTCCTACTTTTTCCAAGACAAATCCTCCAAATATTATAGATGTTTAGATCAATGTGGAAAGGAAAAAGAAGAAAAGTCCTCAACTATCAATATGGTAACTATTCATTCTTATGTAAAAGGGGTTAGAATCTTAGGAATATTTTTACAAATAATTTATTATATAAATGGGAAGGCCTATTCTCATGGGATTGCACTTATTGATGAAGTTTTAGTAATAGAAAACACAAATTATTATTTAAACATTTTTTAAGTTTATAAATTTAAAATGGAAACATCTACAATGGACACCTTAAAATGACCATTCATCTTCTTCAAATGATGACATTGACAATAAAAGAATTGAGTTGTCACAAAAGATTTAATGAAAATGGTGATTTATAGATCCTAAATTTGATGGCCTTATGGTGATATTTAGTAATGTTGATTATAAAATATAATTTTTTTTTTAAGGATTGTATTATATAAAAAAATAAATTTTGAATAAATTATAAAATTATTATATAAGATTGTTAATAGTGGCATGGTATGATGGTTAAGTTGTTGTGGTGTTGTTCTTGCCATCAAGGTTCAAACCTCCCTAGGGGTGTAATTGTTGAATGTTTAAATTGGGGATGAGGCACCCCGTTTGTGACCTTTCCGGTTCATAGCTCTAGTTCAAAAGCACCTTCCATAAGAACGTTAGATGATATCACCCTTTAATCATAGAATGTGTGTGATCCATTTAACAATACAAATTAGAAGTGTGAAAACTATCAATAAAATTCAAAAATTATATTCAAACAATAAAATAAATTGTGGAAACTTGATATCTTTAATACAAAATAGAATTGATGATGAAATATACCTCTTTTTAATAAAAGAGTGCTCATTCCTTTAATCTCCTTCACTTTTCCTTTAATCCAAAATATTAAGAGAGTAGATATATAATTGGAGCTAGCCAAAAACCAAAATAAACAAACCTTTTCTCAAGTGTACATTTACTCATGACAATCCTTTTGATGATAAGGCTAGCAATGAAGGACATTAACTTCATAACCAATTTTGAAGGAGGACGATATATGACGATTGTATTGGAGATAGCCTATTATAAATTGCTTATTCATTATGTTTTTCTTCTAGTTTTATTATGTTCTTAATTGTTTTCTGAATAACACAAAGTAAACTCTTTGTTGATAATTACATCGAGAGGCGTCTATAGTGGCATCCATCAAAAATCAAAATTCAATGTGAGGAAAAAAATTTCAGCTTGAATTTGATGTTCAAGTGACACGCAGCTAGCATAACTACATTCATTCTATGCAGACATTTTTTCAAGCATATTTAAAAATGGTTTTAAATTAATTTTGATCTAACCAAAACTTGATGTGAATGGTAGATTCTCTCTGAATACAAATTTAAGGAAAGAAAAAATAAAATATTCTTATTCACTCTAAAATACTTTTTTTATATCATAATCAATTTTATAATGATTTTATTATTATTATTAATACCAAAATTTAATAGTAATAATTATAATTAATTTAATTATAGTAATTATTATAATAAATTATTATTTATATAACATTATTATTTATATAAAATACACTGAAAGTTATCCTTTTTCAACCATCTATTTTCATCATTTTTTCTTAGTGCAACCTCGATAATGATAAATCTCGACATATTATATATTAATATTTAATATATGTATGCTAGTCATATCCTCTCTTTTATATTTTTCTTGTGAATTTAAGACTGCAAATTATAAGGTGCTTTAAACAACCTCTCATCGTATCAAACCAAAACCTAATTTATTTTACTATTTTGGTTTATACCTTCGACATGCTCAAGCCATATTTGGTATGTCCTCTACTAGTGGCCATGAAATTTTGCCTTAAACGTGCTATAAAAGGAAATTGATTGTTGTTTGCTAATCTTTAAGCCATGGCCTTGCAGTACAACACATCAAATCTCTATCTAATATGTTTGTCAGTGTAAAAAATGTCATATCAAATTATAGGTTGTTTATAATGCCATAGTGGAGGTGGCATCACATCACAAACACTCCATATGCTATGATTGTACAAATGAATAATTTAAGTCTAGTTGGATTTTAAGCTTCTCAAGTCTTCTCTTATCTTGATGACGAGCTCAAATTATCCTAATATCATGTCAAGTCCTCAAATCTCATGCAGATGAATTTAATTCTTGATGAAGTGTGTGACTGTGGTACATGTCTTCCAAATATTGGTAAACTTACTATACAAGTTGATTGTCAGAAATGACTATGCAGCCCTTGAAATAAGCTGATTTGACAATTTGATTGTATTTATTAATTAATTAAAAGTAAAGATACAATGTATTCTTTATTTTTAATTAATTAATAAATAAGGTCAAATTTCCGTTTTGAAGGTTGCATAGCCATTTCCTTGATTGTCAGTGTAACAAATGCCATATTAAGTTATAGGGTATTTGTGATGTCATACCTAGTGGCGGTGGTATCCCATCGCTAGCACTCCATATAATCCAATTGTACAAATCTTAAGAATTTAATTCAAGTTGGATAAATAAGCTTGTCCAGTCTTGGAATCTCGATGAGTTAAAAATGCCAATCCTGTCGCGAGCGTTCCCCATTTTGAATATTGGTTAGGGTTTTCCCTTTATAATGAGTTTCACATGTATTATCTGCCACTTTTTTCATATGTTTTTGGCTGATTTTTGCTATTTTCCCTGCCACTATTGCTTTTCACTCCTCCAAACTCATCCTCGTTGGTATCGACCTTTCATTCCTGCAATTTCAGAGCTACTGAAAAATATGATTTCGGCGAGGGTTTTAGAGTATGTTTATTAAAATGAGAATTATGACCAAGATCCTAATGATGAGAATATTTGTGTTTTAACATTATGGCATCCTTTATCTTACGTAGTTAAAGTAGATTTAAATTATATTATTTATTATTATTATATATTATATTCTCTAACAAAACTATTAAATATATATAATATTTTTATAATTACTAATTAATAATTATTATATTCTTATTTAATACAAAATATAATTATATTTATAAATATATATAATAGTATATATAGGTTATATTATTATTATAGATTATATTCTAGAATACAAAATATTAAATTAGTATGAAATTATTATAATTAATAATTAATATATTTCTATATAGATCAAATTAAATTAATTTCTAAAAAACTCATATTTTAATTGATCTTTGGATAGGTTAGGAAAAAGAAAACTATATGTATGTTAATATAAACTAATAATAATAATAATAATAATAATAATAATAAGAATATACAATATCATTTTCAAAATGACCTACCAATTGAGCTCATGTACTACACAAATGTATGCAAAAAATAAACCACATTTTTCTCTAATTGACCTTCCACACCTCTTCCATGTACCCATTACACACCAAGGTGCAATTGCTAGTTTAATTGAGCTTAAAAATAATAACCTTGCTTGAACACTCCCTCTTATTAGCTCTACTAAATATGTACTTGTGTTAGAAACTCCATGAAATTTATTGAAAATTGTGTATGGAGTTTCATCTATCGGTGATAGTAGCTTTCCTTCTTCTAAAAATGTGATTGATCCAATCCAAAATATATGATGCAAACAATATTGATTTTCATTTTTTAAATTTCAAAAAGGAAATATAAGACCATGTACAACTTGTATCAAATTTCATCACAAGAAAACCTCATCTTAACGATCATAGCTAGGTCAACCATATCAAATTGAGTAATGAAAGAATTTGATAAATGGATTTTTTTTTAATACAGTTGGTGTTATTGATCGAATTTATAATAAAAGGGTTACTCATGATAACAATTGGTACACCTAGTCTAATTGCAGATTTGGAGATGAATGAAAGCTTAGTAGACTTGATAGATTCTATGTAGGATCTGTTTGTTGTTCAATATCCCTTTGTTCTTTATGTTAGAGTTGATTATTCTTCTACTCTTTTAGATCATTTCCCTATAATTTTTTTATTTTAAGGGTTGAAAACAATAGAGAGGATTCCTTTTTTACCAGGAAGTTACAAGCTTAATATTTCACATTTAGAAAACCCTTATGATGTGGGGGCTTTGGTTGGCCTTTCAAATTCCTTTCCCAAGCTGAATGAAGGAGACACATATATCAAGAATGGTGGCATTACTCTATTTCTCAATGTGTTGATTTCCTACAGGCCTTTGGTAAGGGGTGCTGCCACAATAGTAGTTTACAATTTTCGGGAGATCCTGATTTTTGCTGAAATCACATATTTTTTAAAAATATAATGATTTAAGCCTTGAAATGTTCCATTTAAAGGGTTCCAATTGAAGAGGGTTTTATCAAACCGCCTTACACCAAGCTTCCTTTGATAGAACCCCGCTAGTTTTAAACCATACCTCTAACAGAGTCTCCTTCACACCTATCAAAATGCTGATAAAAAAATACTTTTGATTTACCTTTTGGGGGATCAAATGAATTCATTTAAAAATGATTTTTTTTAAGTATGTAGTCCTTATTATAAGCTTCCAAAAAGTATAATTTTAAGAAAATTTAATTTGATTATTATATTTATTTTTTATTTCTTGTGAATGTAGGTTTTTAATCAAAAATCAAACTCTTTGTTCTACACATGTGGAAAAATAGAAGATTATCAATTTTTTTTTTTGAAAAATATGAGTGAACTAGATATTGAAGTCCTTGATCCAACAAGAAAAAAAAAATTGAATTTCAATACATACAAAATGAATTACGTGTTATACGGTCGCTCTATGTCCAAATTGTAATTAGTTTGACTTCAAAACTTTATTAAAGAAAAAATATTGAATAAAAAACTATCTAACCAAGTGGAAGCACTAGATATAGGAGTTACAAATCTAAATTTGAAAGAATTAGAATTTTATCCTTCATAGAAAAAAAGTTATGCGTTATACGGTGAGCGTCACTTTTTCAAAATGTTGTTTTCTAAAAAAACTAGTTTTCAAAGGAGATGGAAAAAGAAGTGTAATATGATTCCAAAAATTTTGAAAAAAAATATTTAGAATCTACAAAAAAAGTTTCATGAAACTCTAGTTTGCATCATCTTCAAATTCTTGACGATTTAGCCACTATAGCTATCCAAAAGTGAAGATTTAGTTAAGAAAAATTATTTCAGTGTCTAGTTTGGCCAAAAATTGTAAACCACTATTGTGGGATCACCCTAAGAGAATGATGTGGAAACGAAAACATAAACATAAATCCCTTCAAGGGAATCTTGAACATACTAGAAAATTACTAAATTCCAATCCAAAGAATATCATTTTATAAATTTTTGTGGTTTCCTTAGAATAAAAAATTCATACTACAATAGATAATTATAAGGTTCAAGGAGCTAAAATCAGGGTCAAATTACACTAGATTAAGGAGGGAAAGAGAGGTTGTAAGAATTATTCAAATATCTTAACTACAAACATGAGAAGGAATTTATCAAATCTATTCAAGATGACATTGGGTTTGTTTATACCAATCCAAAAGAGATCAAAGCTTTTTTTCAAAACCATTGTTAGGAACCTTTTAGATAAGCACCGCATTAGCAAGATGTTAAAACAAGTTTGGAAGAAATGATTAAATATTGTAGTCACCCTAAATATGACATTATTCCTCTTAATTAATTAAATAGATTTATTTAATTAATTAATTCATTCATCCCCTTAAATAATTAATTAAATATATTATTTAATTAATTAGTCCATTTTCTTCTTATAATTAACTAAATATTTTATTTATTTAATTATATCATCCCCTAAACTATATTTCTTCCAATCAGTTAAATAATTGATCCCATTAAAATACCCCATTCTTCTAAACCCAATTGTGTTAGTTAATCTTTGATTAATTAACCTACTAACCTTCATTATCCCTTTCTCCAACTTTTAACTCTACCTAAGTTAATAAACCCATGGTTTATTGACTCCACCTACCACATTAAGCGAATTAATCCTTGATTAATTATCCTAACCCCCATCATTACCATTATTTCTTAATTTAAAATCCAACCTCAGCCCCCTAATCTTGTCTCATTAATGTGACAAATCCCACCTACCTCCACTATTTTACACCTAGCCTCCAAAATCAAATGACTTGTCATCCCAAGGTGTGATCACACATGCGTGAGCACATGTCATCTCTTCTCTCACACTCAATTGTGACACTTGCTAATTGAAGTGAAGGAAAAGTGGGTATGAATTGCACTTTTGTTGAACAAGAAAACTAAGAGGGGGGTGAATCAGTTGTAGCAAATTTAACCTTTAAAACACTCATCAAAACTTAGATCAATCACAAATCCTTGACTCTGGTAAAATGAGTAAACATTAAGTGTAAGTGTAGAAACTGAAAACCATCACCTAAACATAGTAACACCAGATTTACATGGAAAACCCAATAAGGGAAAATCCATGGTGATGAATAGCTCTCACAATATAAAGAATATCAAAATTGAATACAAAGGCTCACTACCAAAACATGATTAACTATCTAGATTAGGACTCACTGTCCAACAAGGGTTAACCACCCGGAGGACTCACTAAAATAGAGATACAAGGAAGATAGAAGAGATGTTACATAGATAAGAAAATCTCAATGCAAAGGAGATTTCCACCACAATTCACTGAACCACTTGCAGACATGCATGGATGATAGAGTACACCTTTAGCTCACTACATTTAGAAACTCAACATTTAGAATTCACATTGATTTTCCACACTAGAATCACATACACATATTGATTCACATCTATTTCACATCTATTTTCTCTATTTATTTGCACTTATCTCTTTGCACATCTTTCACCACTAACTCATACTATATTTATACCATCTTCAACTTTGAAACATATCCAAAGTTGGATATCCAAAATTAAATTCAAATTAGGTCAACACCAAAAGATTCTAGGGTGGAATTAGAATGAGGGTGACCCAAAACCATGCTTGATAAGGACCCAAATAGGTCCCAACATGCTTTATCAACTTTGAAAGTAGTGTTCAACACAAGGTCAGCCAAACCAGTGTAAAACACATAGAACAATTAAGCACACAAAACCCTTAGAACGATCCAACCCTTCTAGACACCAAAATTATCTTCAACACAATTATGAAAACTTAACTTTAGAACCACAAGTCATAATACTTAACCAAAAATAAATTCGGAACAACAACATTTCTCTCGGACCTTAGCTAGATACATAGAAAATAACAATTGATGCAAATAGTGAACATAACTCATACTGTACAATGAATTAGAAGCCAAAAATTTGGATATAGAAGCTTCCAACAACCATGATCAACATATTTGAACCACATAAACATAGGAGAAAATATTGGAGCAAAACTTGGAGCAACCACTGAACACCTACAACCTTTCTACATTACAATTTTTTTAATATCCTCAACATATACAACCAATAACCTACATCCATGACATCAATGACAACAACAACTAGTTGATAACCAATTGACTAGTTGACATCAATGGTTTAACACCTTCATTCTTGCAACAATCTCCCGCTTTGTCATTAATGCCAACACATGATATGAAAAACCATGAAAGAGAACACACTAGCTTTGAACACACCTTTCATGAATGTACTTTCTCCCCCTTAGTAGATAAACTTTTTCACATGATACTCTTCTCCCCCTTTGACATCAATGGCATAGGAAAAGGATATTTTACATTTTTTTCCCCTTTGTCATTAAAAAAAAAATTCACATATAATGACAACACATGATACTACCTGCTCCCCCTAAGAGGTAGCCACCAAAACATCTATCTAGAAGAAAGATAGATACATAGACCCACCAGATTGATGCATTTGCATATGCATTTAGTTCAAGAAAGGAGGGGAAATGACCCCTAACTTCTCCCGAGGATACTCAAAAGTATCTTTAGGAAGAGCCTTCGTAAATATATCAACAATATGATCCTTCATAGGTAGATATTCAAGCTTTACTTCATTCTCCGCAACCTTCTCTCTCAAGAAGTGATAACTAATAGATACATGCTTTGTCCACAAGTACATCACTAGATTCTTTGAAATGTTAAATAAACTTGTACTATCATATAAGATAGAAATAGGATCATCATACACTAATTTGATGTCTTTCAATGTCTGTTTCATCCTTAAAACTTGTGTATAACAAGATGCAGCAAAAATATAATTAGCTTCAATAGTAGATAAGGAAACTGAATCTCTCTTTTCACTCAACCATGCCACTAATCTACAACCAAGAAAGAATGCACCACCACTTGTAATTTTTTTGTCATCTACACATCCAACCCAATCCACATCTGTATAAGCACTTAGTGTGAAGTCAGTATCCCTAGGATACCATAATTCATAATCTAGAGTGCCATTCAAATATCTAAATATTCTTTTAATAGCAACAAAATGTGTTTCCTTAGGATTTTCTTGAAATCTAGCCACAAGACAAGCATCATGAATAATATCTGGTCTAGTAGAAGTCAAACACAATAGTCCACAAATCATAGATCTATATTTGCTCCGATTAACCTTAGGTGAATCATCATCTTTACCTAATTTGCAACCAGTCACCAAAGGAGTGCATATCATTTTGGAACCATCCTATTGGCATATGGATTCTAGTGTTGTAATTTATGGCAAATAGAGTCATCCCCATGGTATATAGTTTAGTATCTAATCATACTAGAAAGTAAAGTAAAATACTGTGTATTACCTATAGAATACTTGAGGAACAGGGTATCCAGTCAGATAGCTTCACCGGATCATCGTTTTGTGTTTTGGATCCCTGGAATTGCTTGATGAGCAAGTGGATTATCTTATTATTGAGTTTTGTGGTGTTTCATTAGTTGCAGTATGTGTTTGGAGGTCTGGTAGGATACTTTTTGTCTATTTGTTTGTTGTAGCTGACTCAGTGAATGTGGTGCACTGTGGATGTGTTAAGTGAAATAATCTAAGATGTTTTCATGTTCAAATTTTAATTATGGCTCCTATATATGGAATAGCTAAATTTTTTGAATACACATCAAAATTATTAATGATTTGGGTTGACAAGTTGCACATATTTTAAGTTTTATTGAGCCGACTTGTAGCGATTAAATCCTTAGTCACAAATATATTTAGATGATTGATTACATAATTTGTGTTGGTGAAACAAGGACACACAATTGAGAGGGGGATGAATCAGTCGTGACATAAAATCAAACTTTTCTTACTTAGCATAATCTCAGACCTGATGAATAAGCAATTTATCATGAAAAATTAACATATCAGAGAGACAAATAACACCAAGATTTTTTGCGTGGAAACCTTGTTAGGGGAAAAACCATGGTGGATGTTAGTCCACAAGATTATATTCTGTTAGAAGTATAAGAAGAAATAATAAGGGGAATGCCCATGCATTCAAGCACACTGCCTAGAGCTCACTGCTCAGTTACAAAAGAGGGCCCACTATCCAACAATAGGGTCTAGATTAAAACCATCCAAGATGTGAACTGAGAAAATAGCTTCTTCAGAAGCCTGATTATAGTTCCAATTAAGCTCAACACTTCTTCACACTTCACATAATATTCTTCACACTCTACTCTGGAATCGAATGATATTCACAAATACACACATAGGAGCACATGAAGCATCTTCTTTATCAATGAACTAATCACCCTTATAAACCTGCTACATGAGATTTCATCACTACTTCGTCGGCCAAGAAAATAAAATATATTTGCAATGTTGGCCTAGATTTACAAATAAACTTTTAATGTGAATCCACCAAGGTCGGCCACAACATAGTAGAGACCCAAATTAACATCTCCAATGCGAAAATACTTTAATTAATTTCACCTTGAAGATCCACAACACGCTACCATCAACATGTCATCCAGAAACATGAAAAACTAAACATGGGCAAGAAAAAATCTTCAATCACAAGCTCACCGACTAGTGTGGACGTGCCAAAAAGATAAAGAATGAGCTAGAGACATCTGAGAGCACCAAGAAATAACAAAGAAGCATCCACAACAACTAAGATTAATAGAATTACACAAACTTCATTCAGGAAAACTAACACAGACCAGCAAAACACTGTCAGACCACAACATACTCAAAACTTCATGCAGACCTCTGAAGCTTCCGGTAGATGATCTAGATAAACTCAAAAATAAACCCTTTAATCCACATCAACTAATTTTCAATGTACAAAATAGGACCCCATCATGACCTGCACAGTTCCACTGGGAACACAAAACACTTTCACTTACAATTTTCTCAATATCCTCAACATATAAAACAATTGATACAATAAATGCTAATAGTGTTGACATCAATGGTCCAACCACATATCAACAACCATATCCACAACATCCAACAATTTACAGAGATGAAGAAGGTGTATTGGTGTATGTTGAAAATATCCAAGGAGTATTTGAGCAATATCTTGCGCAGTTTCACTTGTGCATAAAGATTTTGTGTGTGAACTTGATCAGAGCAGAGAAAAAGTTTGATAACAGTCAAAAGGAAAAAAGTTCATCATCAAAGATTAATTGGAAATATAATTAGGAATTAGTAGATGCTATCCATTTAGTTCTTGGATCTATTCCAAACCATTGTAAGGGCAGTGAGCCCATCCTTTTGAGCAGTGAGCTCTAGGCAGTGAGCCTGAATGCAAGTGCATTCCCATTTTGTAATTTTTCTTTTGGGTATACTCATAACTTATTGTGGATTAGCCATCCACTATGGTTTTCCCCCTAAAGGGGTTTCCACATAAAAATCCTTGTGTTATGGTTGTGTGGTTTATTGCTTTCTATTTTTGCATATTACTCTTGATTAAATATTCTAAGTGGATTAAAGGTCAAAATAATAAAGTTATTTTTTGTAGAACACTGATTCACCCCCCTCTTAGTGTTGCTTGTTTCCAACAATTGGTATGAGAGCTCATTCCTCAAAAGAAGTCTAACAGCTCGGGGAGATCTTAGAAAGTGTTCTCAATGGATACAAGCAATCTTGAACAACAACTTATGGTGGCCTTGGATGATCTTGACCAGTAAAAATTTGAGATCTGAGAACTGCAAGAAAATATTGAGAATGTATAAAAATCCATCCAGTCATTGAAAGAAAAGATCAATGAATCAAGGGAGAAAACAAAAGAATTATGTGGTCAGCTGAAATAGAAGAAAAAAACCATGGAAGATGAACAACTCAGTCAGGCTTTGAAAGCGAAAACAAAAGAATGTGAAAAGTTTTCCAAAGAGAGTGCTACGTTGAAGCATGAGATGGAATATATCATGATGAGAATGACCAAGGAGATTGAGGAAAGAAATAAGAATGAAGAAAATCTTGCACAATATTTGAAAGAATATTTAGAACAATGCATCTAACTAGATAATGAATTGGAGCAATCCAAGAACAATGAAGAGGAGCTTGAAAAGTAGCTTGATGATCTCAAAAATGAACTTGCTGTTGTAAATGAGTATAAGGAGAAATTCAAAGCAAGCTTAGCCAAACTTGATGAACTAATCAAGGAACAAACGAATGATGGTGACTGAAAAGGTCTTGGATATGAAGAAGGAGAAAGCTCTAGATCTAGACAAAGGAGCTCTGGAAAAAGGAATTCTAGACAAGGAAAATTCAAACAAGGAAATCAAATCAATGGACCCAAAAGAAATCCGGTAAGACAACCTAATGCTCAAAGATTTGATGGCTATCATTATGCTTGCAAAAAATTTGGTCATTTGGCTTCTTGGTGTAGGAGTAGGCATATGAATACAAGTAGACCATCATTCTTAGGCCAGTGTTTTAATTTCCATAAGTATGGTCATAAGTCAAGTGAATGCATAATTGTGATGAAAAAATTTCATAGAGATGTCAGATGCTATGCGTGCAATAGATTTGGACATATTGCTAACCAATGTAAATCAAGACAAAGTCAATGGAAAAATTGGCCTAGACAAAGAAGTGTTGTATGCTATAGCTACAACAAATTTGGTCACACTTCTAGATTCTATTGGAACATAAGAGGTCCAGTAAAATAAAACAGGCAACCAAATGTTAAAGGAAAAGGGAAAGTCACTAATGATGAGATCAAGAAGAAAATGCAGAAGAAATGGGTGAAGAAGAATCACTCTGTAGAAGGAAATGGATCCACACCAGAAGCCACTTCTGGTAATACCTCAGGAAATTAATTTATAGGTCTCTACCATAGGGGGAACTGTTAAGAAAAACTGCTAAACCTCGTACAAGTGATTGGTACTGGAATTCAGATGAGTTGAGTAGGAAATTTGATACTTCTTAGACATTGTGAAATGGATCTAAGGCATTAGTGAAGACTATTGGATATCCTCATAAGAATTATCTATATCAGAACATAAAAGATAGTAAACCGGTTGAATTAGGGCAAGGGCATTTATTACAAAAGGAGTTAGGTTCGTGGTCAATAAAAGAATGGCTTCCACTCTCATTTGTCATATTGCATTCAGAGGAAAGAGGTTTTGGAGAGATTTGAAGTGATCATTTCCAAATTGAGAGAAATTCAAGCATAGAGGAGAATCAATCATCAAATTGTATTTTGTCCCTGAAAGGTATTTATTGCAAAACCTATAAATTTGCGTGCTCGCAATTATGTCTACTCCTCTGATAGTCAAAGTTAAGGATAGGCTGCGTTCAAAATTCAAATGGCATCCATATAAGTCCGTAGATATAGATCCCTTAGGCAATTTTCATCGGTGCCATATGGAACCCTACATATTGAAGATATTAGGGCATATGTGCACACAAATATTGAAGATTTGGGTAGTTCACAGTTATTGGAATTGTATTCTCATCATATAGTTCAAGAAGATTATACTGTGAAACTAGAATTCAAAACCCTAGAAAATAAAAAATTTGCGCAATTCATTTGAAGAAGATGAATGGGTGCAATATATACTAAGCTATATCCATGATGAATTCATATGGTTAGATGTGCCATTCAAAATCTCCACAGAAGCTCTTTGTGCAGTTACAAGCTTAAATTTCACTGGTAGACTTCCAGTTTTGAAGTCGGTGAAAAATGATGAGGTTACTAAAGTTACTAGCTCGAATTGGGATAGAAGGGCAATGACAATAGATCATATTTCCGAAGTTGATGTAAAGTTTTCATCTATGGTTATAGGCTACAAGATTTATCACTCAAGCTGGGAGAATTTTTTATTTGACACAACCATCTATATAGCATATGAAATGATCAAACAAAATGCAGATTATGATCTATGTGAGTTGCTCAGAGGTCAACTACTAGAGAAATTGAGAAAAATCAAGAAGGAGAAGAAGAATGTATTCAAATTTGGAAACTTGTTAATTTGTCTATATTCCTACTTCTCAGGTGAGGTATTGGGAGTTGGTAAAACTCAATGGAATAATGATATGCAGGTAGTTGTTTAGATCTGGGATATATTATGTGGACTTGGTGATCGACAGACCCGCAACACACTCCTGTGGGGGAATTTTAAAGATTTTCAAAACTTGATGCATGCCAGAGAGAGAATTCCTACCACAATAGTGGAGCAATACAAAGAAACTATATACTTCATGATAGAAATTGACTAGTGTCATATGGAAGCTACTAATCCTAGAATAGTTTGGATCATGCCTATGGGTTATGAGGTAGATGAAAAAATTCTGAGGATGCATGTAGAACATCTACTAAATTTTCCACTAGATTAGGGTGAAGAAAGGTTTGGTACATATGCAGAGAAAAGCTTACAAGTTCATTCAAAATTGAGAAAGCCCATTTCAATCAAAAAGGTAAGAAAAGAGACAGAAGCTTTTGCAGAGAGTATGGGTCTTCTACTGGAAAAAATGAAAGAAATAAGAAGGAACAGAGATGAAGCTGAAGCAGCTAAGAAGAAAGAAAAGGTTGAATCAACTGGTCTGGGAACATCTTTTTCTAACACCATATCTACTAGGAGTTCCCCTGCAGGACAACCAAATGAAGCTGAAGCCTCCAGAAGAAGGAAGAAGAATAAAAGCTCAAGAACTTACAAAGCTGTATCTATAGATGAAGAGGAAGAAACTGAATTAGAAGTAGTAAGAGAGATAAAGGATACTGGGACTCATGCTATCAAACTAAACAAGAGAAAACCTTCTAGAAAATGTGAAAAAGCAAAGAAAAAGACCAAAGTTGACAAGCCTAGAATGTCTATTGGGGAAGTTGAAAATGTGGCAGTAAAAGATGGAAATCTCATAACACTCTTGTTGAAATCATTTCTGGCTTGCCTACAAACCTGTAGAATGCTTTGGAATCTAGGAGCGAGAATGCCATAACAAAGGAGAAAAATATGAGGAAAATAATTCTTGCCAATTTGTGCCCGAAAATGACAATTGAAGAAATGGATTTATTTCTTCAAAAAGCTAAAAAGGAATTCAAAATCAAGTCAAGAATAAATAAACTCATGATTTGTGAGACTGATGCTGTTATCAGTGAAACTAAGGCAATTTTGGAAGAATTTTGGTAAAAGGAAAAGATAAATATTGAGGAAATCAATATTGAACATGTTCAAGGCAATGAGGAAGTAAATGTGAAGGTAAAAGAATCAGAAGAAGGGAATGTGAATGAGGAGAACATGAATTTGTCTAATCCTCCAGGATTTGAGGATATTCTAACTTCTCCCAATGTGGAAAACTTAGAGACACTTGTGGTGACTAAGGTCTAAATTGAGGTGGTTGCTGAAGAAAAAGAGGTGCATACTAAAGAATCTAAAATGCCTAAAGTCAATCCTGAAGCAGAATCAAAGATTGAAAAAGAAAAAGCATTAAGAAATCAAAATAAAGGAGGTAAAAGAATTTCTATTGGAGCAATAGGAAGAATCAGATCTTGAGTTAGATGAAAGCTCAATCAACCTATCTACTTTGTCTCCAATATAGATGTTGAAGGTCACCAAAATTGCTCAAGCTACATCCAATGAGAAGATATTGAAATCTCACGTTGAGGACAATGAACTACTAAAACTTGCATTTGGAGTCCTACAAAAATTAATTCCCACTTATGTTATGGACCCATCAAGCTCCTCCTTCAGTGAGTTGAAGTAGTTAAAACATTGTAGATTCTCATTTTGAATCTTTTGAGAAATCAGCTTTAGTTAAAGTGAAAAAGGAGTTCAAGGAGAAGAGAATTGGTAGCCTAAATGAAATAATTGCCAAAGATAAAAATATGTTAGCTTCCTGCATAAAGAATATTCAAGGTGCTATATCTAAAGGAGGAAAAGTGTACAAGTCCTACTTATTCTTGTCTAAATTTACTGAAGAAAATGAGAAGAAGGTGAAAGATATTGAGCAGCAGTTGGTTACTATTTCCAACACTTTTGACCCATTAACAGAAAATGTTTGTGATCAAGAAATTTAGGTAATGTATTTTCTCAACCAAATAAAGAATCCGAAGCTTGAGAATGAAAGGATTATTGGCAGAGTATGTGAACTCAGGGGGCTAATAAGTCCAAAGATTGAGATGATGCTAAATGCTCTGAAAGAAGCTAAAGGTGCTAAGATCACTCTTGATCTACTAAGTCTCAAAGCAACAAAAACCTTCTCATATCTTCTTTGTGGTCATATTACCATTTTGGAGAGTCTGAAAAGTGTGTGGGACTCAAACTTAAGTGGACTAAAGAATTTCTTTGCAAACATCTTCAAATCTTTGTAAGTCTCTAGATATGTTTGTACAGTTTTGCAATTTTGGTTTCCCCAATTTGGTCATTGATGTCAAAGGGGGAGAGAGTGAAGTGAAAAATTCCTTGATATTCTTAGGGGGAGTAGTATTTTGTATTTTGGCAGTGTGCTTATCAGCTTCGATACTTAGGCATTTTTCACTAAGTGTTGCCATCAATGCCAAAGGGGGAGATTGTTGGCATATGGATTTTAGTGTTGTCATTGATGGAAACTGAAGTCATCCCCATGGTCTGCAATTCAATATCTAATCATACTGGCAAGTAAAGTAAAATATTGTGTATTACTGGCAAAATACTTGAGGAACAGGGTATCTGACAGACAACTTCACTGAATCATCGTTTTGAGTTGTGGATCCCTGGAATTGCTTGATGGGCACGTGGATTATCTTACTATTGAGTTTTGTGGTGTTGCATTAGTTGCAATATGTGTTTGGAGGTCCAATAGGATACTTTCTATTGATTTGTTTGTTGTAGCTGACTCAGTGAATGTGGCATGTTGTGGATGTGTTAAGTAAAATAATATAAGATGTTTTTGTGTTCAAATGTTTAATTATGGGTCCTAGCTATGGACTAGCCAACTTGTTTGAATACACATCAAAATTATTCATGATTTGGGCTGACAAGTTGTAAATATTCTTAAGTTTTATTGAGCCGACTTGTAGTGATTAAATCTTTAGTCACAGATATATTTAGATGATTGATTGCATCATTTGCAATGATGAAGAAGGTGTATTGGTGTATGCTAAAAATATCCAACAAGTATTTGAGCAATATCATGCACAGTTTCACTTGCGCATAAAGATTTTGTGTGCAAACTTGAGCAGAGAAGAGCATAAATTCGATAATAGTCAAAAGGACAAAAGTTCATCACCAGAGATTAACTAGAACTGTAATCAAGCATTAGTAGATGCTATCCATTTAGTTCATTTTCTTTTGGATCTATTCCAAACCATTGTAAGGGTAGTGAGCCCATCCTTTTGAGCAGTTATCTCTAGGAAGTGAGCCTGAATGCAAGTGCATTCCCATTTTGTAATATTTCTTTTGGGTATACTCAGAACTTGTTGTAGATTGGCCATCCACCGTGGTTTTTCCCCTAACAAGGTTTCCATGTAAAAATCATTGTGTTGTGGTTGTGTGGTTTCTTGCTTTCTGTTTCTGCATATTACTTTTGATTAAATGTTCTAAGTGGATTAAAGGTCAGAATTATAAAGTTAATTTTTGTAGAACACTGAGTCACCCCCCTCTTAGTGTTGGTTGTTTCCAACACATCCATCCCAAAACTCTTGAACACCTCTTTCACATACTTAGACTGCGATAAAAATCCTTTCTTTGTTTGATTAATTTATAGCCTAAGAAAGAAATTCATCTCTCCAAACATAGACATCTCAATTTTTTTTTGCATTTCTTCCCCAAACATCTTACACATAATTTAATTTCCCCCAAAAATAGTGTCATCAACATATACAATCACAATCATTGTTTTTTCATTTTCAATTTTAAATATAGATTACTATATGTTGTACCTTTGTTGAAACTGTGTTGAATCAAGTACCTGTCTAACCTTGCATACCAAATTCTAGGAGCTTGCTTCAATGCATATAAGGCTTTCCTCAATCTGCAAACCATATCAGTTGATTTGAAAACTTAAATCCTTTTGATTGTTCCATTTAGACCTCTTCTTCCAGCTTACCATTCAAAAATGTAGTCTTAAAATCCATCTAATAGACCTTGAAATATTTATGAGTAGCAAACACTAAGAACATACTGATAGCTTCCATTCTTTCCATCAGAGCAAAAGTATCCTAAAAATCTATGCCTTCTACTTGTGAGTAGCCCTTACACACAAGCCTTACTTTTTTTCCTAACCACTTCTCCATTCTCATTCAACTTATTTTTGAATACCCACTTTGATCCAATAATGTTTTTATTTTCCATTATGGGGACCAATTCCCAAGTTTGATTCTTCTCAATCTGCATAAGTTCTTCTTTCATAGCTTGCATCCAATTTTCATCTTTACATGCTTCACTTACAGTCTTCGGTTCAATCTCATAAAATAAACATAGATTTACCTCACCAATAGTAGCTTTGCTTCTTGTCAATACTCATTTTGTCTCTCCAATGATCTGACTTTCTGCATGATTATTCTGTTCATACCTAGGTGTCTTAGGGGAAACCAATAGATCTTCTTATTCTTCTTAATTTCGCATCTCTTGCTCATCCTTCTGCTATTCTTCCACAATTTCTTTAATCCTTACATAGCTAGGTTCATTAGATACATATCCATCAACATCAATTAAATTATTTATTGCTTCATCAACCTTGACATTTGTGCTTTCTACAATCTTTCTCAACATTTTATTGAAACATCTATAAGCTTTGCTTTTAGTAGAATATGTAAGAAAAATACCTTCATCACTTCTAGCATCAAACTTCCCTAAATTTTCTTCATCCTATCTGATATAACATTTTCTTCCAAATACCTTGAAGTACTTAACAGTAGGAATTCTTCCACACCATAGCTCATAGGGGGTCTTTGTATTGTTTTCTCTTGCTTGAACTTGATTGAATACATAAACATCATTGTGAATAGATTCTCTCTAGTAAAATTTTGGTAGACCAGCCTTACTAATCATTGATCTAGCAGCTTCTTGAATTGTTCTATTCTTTCTTTCAACAACTCTATTTTGCCGAGGAATTCTCAAAGTAGGAAATTATCTCTTTATTCCATGAACCTCACAAAACATATTAAACTCATGGGAGGTGAATTCACCATCTCTATCAGACCTTAAGCATTTTATCCTCAAATTTAATTCCCTCACAATCATAGATTTGAATGCCTTGAGTCTATCTAATGCATCATACTTTTCTCTAAGAAATGTAACCCATGTATACCTAGAGTAATCATCAATCAAAAGAATAAAGAACCTCTCACCTTGTAGAATTCTCACTCTTATAGGACCATAGATATCTATATGAATTGAATATAGTAGTCCAGTAGTAGATTTTTCCTTTGATCTAAAATTGCTTCTTGCTTGCTTTCGAAACTAAAAATTCTTGCAAATAACATTAATAGGCTTTGTAATCCCTAATAAATCTCTCATGGCCTATACTGCACTAATCGTTTCTATATTATCAAAATTCATATGAAACATTCTTTGATTCCACAGCCAACTATCATTAATCTAAGTAATAAAGCATCGTCAATCAACACCCTTAAGTTGATAGATATTTCCTTTAGATTTATTTCCTACAACAATCACTATTTTGTAGTCTTTCTTGATTTCACATCTTTCATCCTTAAATACAAGATTATATCCTTTACTGTACATCTTTCCAACACTCAAAATATTATGCCTTAAGCCCTGAACATAGTAGACATCATCAATATTATGTTCCCCATTAAAACTTACTGAACCTATCCCACAAATCTTAGCACTAGTATCATCTCCAAAGATAAATAAGCCTCGATTATATTTTTCAAGTTTAACAAACTTACTCTTACCACTGGTCATGTGGTGTGAACAACCACTGTCAACATCCTAATAGTTCTTTTCTTTCTTATCATGTAGGGAAGAGATTATAGTACCTTCATTTTTCTCCTTCTCCGGAGGGCATTCCTTCACCTATTTTTTAGAACTAGCAAAAGTTGGTTCATATTTTATAGAAAGGAACAAGCATTCATTGTCATCAAGATCTACATAATCAAATGCGTCATTAGAAATACTAGCATCCTCATTCACATAATATGCTCTATTGATTGTCTTTCCTTTTTTTATTTATGTATTCCTCTTAGCTCTTTCTGGACATCTCAGAGCATAATGACCTATTCCTCTACAACTAAAGAATTTAAAGGGTAAATTATCTTCATACTTTTTGGATCCTTTCTTTATTCTTCTCACAAAGTTATCTTCTACTTCATCAATATTTTCTTCATCTAGATCTTCAGCTCTTGTAGCCTTAAAATTAATTTCTGATTTGGATCCATTTCTTAAATTTAGCTCTCATCTCATAAGATATCATAGTTCCGAATAATCGATCTTTAGTGTAAGGCTTTTAATCTATATGTTCTTCAATAGAACATACCTTTTCACTTTAATCATTAGGAAGAGTTCTAAGAATCTTCTATAGAATCCTGGATTCATCTATTGTATCACCAAGTCCTTGCATTCCAGCTACTACCTCATCCAATCTCTATACATGGGCTTTAACATTCTCATCTTCAGACATATGCAAGAGCTCAAAATGTGTCTCCAAATTCTACAAATTTGCCTCTTTGACCCTTTCATTTCCTTCATGTGCCTTTTATAAAGCATCCAAGACATTTTTAGCAGTCTTCATATTTTGAACTTTAATCAACTCGAAATGTACAAGACTGTTCTTCAAAATGAAATTCTCCTTATTGTTCGCTTCATGTTCCTTGATCTCACAATTGTACTTAGACCATTAGCAGGAGGAGTGTAAATAGTCTTGTAAGCTTTCTCCACATCATAACTACAATATTCCAAATATTCTTCCATCAATATTTTCTAGATAGAATAATTAGTTCCATCAAACTTCAGATACTCATAAGCAACTTTGCTAGCCATCCCAAACCTTCCTTAAGTGGTTAAGATCTTCTCCAAGGAACCAAGCTCTAATACGAATTTTTGAACAAGGAAATTGAGAGGGGGGTGAATCATTTGTATAAAATTTAACCTTTAAAATATTCATCAAAACTTAGATCAATCATAAATCCTTAACTCTGCTAAAATGATTAAACATTTAGTGTAAGTGTAGAAACTGAAAACCATCACATAAACACAATAACACTAGATTTACATGGAAAAACCAATAAGGGAAAAACCATGGTGAGGATTAGCTCACAATATAGAGAATATCAAAACCGATTACAAAGGCTCATTGCCAGAGAAAGGCTCACTGCCAAAACATGACTAACTGTCTAGATCATGACTCATTGTCCAACAAGGGTTAACCACTCAGAGGGCTCACTTCCATAGAGATACAAAGAAGATAGAAGAGATATGTTATAGATAGAAGAAAATATCAATGCAACAAATATTTCCATCATAATTCACTCAACCAATTGCAGACATGCATGAATGATAGAATACACCTTCAGCTCACTGCATCCAAAAACTCAACATTTAGAATTCACACTGATTTTCCACACTCGCATCACATCCACACACTGATTCATATATATTTCAAATCTATCTGCTCTATTAATTTGCACTTATCTCTTTGCACATTTTTCACCACTAACTCATCCTATATTTATACCATCTTAAACTTTGAAACATATCCAAAGTTGGCCATCTAAAATTAAATTCAAATTAGGTTAGTGCCAAAACATTCTAAGGTGGAATTAGAATTGTTAGAGTAATAAGGTATTTCACTTAATTAATTTAATCATATTGGTTGATTAATTAAGTCACTTATCACTTTAGTTACTTAAGCTAAACTTAGGAAAATTAATAATTAATTATTTATTAATTATTAAGTGTGCACACTAGGGTTTCCTTTTAGGGTTATGCATACATTACTTTTACAAAAAAATTCATCCCTTGTAATTTCTAAATTCTTGAATATTATTCATTTGCACATCTTCATGCAAATTGCTCTGATTTTTTTTTTCTCTTCTGGGTGGATTTTTTTGGTTTGCATGTCTGATCTTGGCTTCTAACATGGTATCAGAGCCCTGATTTGTAGCCCCTTCTTAGTTTTTTGAAGAAATTCATTATAGAGTACATTCAGGGTTCCTCAAGGGTTTCATGCCTTGAGCCTATTGATGCAGCATTTTGGATCAAATTGTGCATCTCCATTGGATTTATACTGTTGGGAAAACTCAGCATTGGATTTTATTTCATTGATTTTCATCACCGTTTGCCAGATTTGCAAGGGTTTCCAGCTCGGTGATTTTTTGAAGATCTGGGGGTAGCATATTTTTTGGGGCACTTTGGGCATAAACGAAGGTCACCATCATGTTCATAATAGCCAAAAACCTTAAGAATACGTGTCGTTTGGTTGATTTTGGTGCAGTTGATCTGGGATGAAATTTTTTTTGCAAGGGAGGCCATATGGCCTCCCTAGCATGCTTTACGAGGCACTTTTTTTTTTAAATTAGAAAAAAAAAGAAAAAAAAAGCTTAAAAAAAAGCACTTATAGTACAAAAATCACCCACCACCAAGTGGCCACCAGGCTTCTACCAATTCTCCACCACCGCTGGCCTCCACCACTGAACCACCACCGGTCTCCAATAGCCCTCGTGGGCCCCTTACACAGAGCCATTTGTCATATGGGGGAACAGGCACTATGCACCCAGCCCTTGGCCCCTTCAACTCACCACCATGGTCATATTGATGACCAGGGGCTTCGCCCCAGCACCTTGCCTGCTAGCCCCTGGTCGTGCACAAGACTAGGGGCCCATTTTTTTTAAGTCCCCTAGGCTACCTGTAGGCCAAATTGGCCATTTTGGAGCACTTTCACAAAATCGGGCATAACTTTTACATATAGTGTCATTTTTTTGCAAACGAGATACCATTGAAAAGATTATTTGACACCGAACCAATGGTGTAGGAATTTTTTTAATATGTTTTCTCCAATTTTATTTTTTTAGGTCTTTGAACTCAGATGAAGCATTTTTCATTTTCGAGGGCATATCTTTTGCATATGGTCTCCATTTTTCGAAAACGAATAGGCATTGGAAAGATGGTTCAATTCTATACATATATCTAAGGTAATATTTTAATCATGGAGGTAGATGTGAACATTGGTTTGTGCATGTACTATTTTTTGTTTTCATGCACTAGGTTTGCATTTTCTCTTTCATTTATGCATGTTTTGCATGCTCTCCTTTTACAATAATGGGGTATTGTAATAAATGAACTTATATAAAGTTCCATTAGGGGATTTCTTGTATAATAATCTTATTAGAGTGTAGTTGCACTTTGATCTCATCATCATATTGATCACAACTTGCATGAGTTGTATTTGGATTATGTAGTTTCTTTTGGCCACATCTTGCTCATAGCTTGACACATTTTGGTTCACATTGGTTCACATCTTAGATTGAGAGTCTATGGTTAATGATCCTAAATCACATCAGATTCACATTAGGTCACATCTCAGCTTGAGGGCCATTCATTTTATGGTTAATGTTCTAGAATCTTCATGGTACTTGCTCCTATGGATCCGTTTTAGTCACAATTTGGCATCATCATTGAGATACACATAGCTTCCAGATTCTTTCATCACCATCACATTTCCCTCTTGCGGAGATCGCCTTCATCTATGTGCTTCGCGGACTACAGAGACTTATTCCAGTTTGTAATGTTGCTCCTTGGCATGATGCTGACCTTCTTGATCTGCTGAGTCATGATGACTCTCTATATAGTTTCTTGTAAACAAAATTGTCTTTCCTTGCTTGCAGTTGATTCGTGTTCCCTTCACTAGTTTTCAGTTCTTGTTTATGACAAATCATCTCATTGAGGGCATTTGTCCCAGGTTTCTCCTCCTCCCACATTCATTGCATTTGTACATGGCCGTTACCTGCTGTAGCCTTATTGTCGGGACCCATATTTTCTTGCACCTGCATCTTTTACTTAGTGTTTTGGCTTCCTTCTAAGTTCTAAAATAGCAGGGGGTGTTAGAGTAATAAGTTGACAGTGGAATTAGACACAATCATGACCGGTTAATTAATTAGATGCTTCTCGCTTGCAGTTACACAAGCTGAAGCTTGTAGTAATTATTCAATAATTATTAAGTATTTACCTTCGAGGATTTTATTTAGTTTGTGCATTTCTTTTATATGGCAATTCATTCTTGGCTACAATTCACTTGAATATTATTCATTTGCACATCTTCATGCAAATTGTAAACTTTTTCCTACTTTTCTCTTGGAAAGTTTTTGGTTTCGTATTAAATCTTGGTTTCTAACAAGAATGATGTTGACCCAAACATGCTTGATAAGGACCCAAATATTTCCCAACACACTTTATCAACTTCAAAAGTAGTGTTCAACACAAGGCCAACCAAACCAATGTAAAAAATATAAAATAATTAAGCACACACAACCCTTAGTACAATCCAAGCCTTCCAAACACTAAGATTATCTTCAACATGATCATGACAACTTAACTTGAGAATTGAAAGTAATAAGAATTAACCAAAAATAAATCTAGACCAACAAAATTCCTCCCAGACTTCAGCCAGATACACAACAAAAAATAGTTCACAACTGGTAAACATAACTCGCACTATACAATTAATCAAAAGCAAAAAATCTATATATAGCAAATACCAACAACCATGATCAACATATTTGAACCACACAAAAATAGGAGCAAATCCCAGAGAAAAACTTAGAGCAACCAATGAACACCTGCAACCTTTCTACATTACAATTTTATCAATAACCTCGACATATATAGCCAATAACCTGCATCCATGACATCAATGACAACACCTTTATTCTTGCAACAACTTTTCACTCCTTATTTCATTCAATTATGCATAAAATAACATTATAAAACAAACCTAACTGATAGAAAAATAAAAGGGTAGGTTTTAAGATGGTAAAATGATGTGTACCTATTGTAGAAAGCTCTTTTTTGGGCCTCACTGAGGACTCATTCACCCATTGGAAAATGGGTCCCTGCTAGGGTTCTGGAAAATCAATTTTTGGGTTCTGTTCTTCAATGTCTACACTCCCAAATCCTAGGTGTTCAACTCTCGAAAGTCAAAAATAAATTCTATAGCTTAGTTTCCAAAATCTTGCAAGAAAGATGACAACTTTGACATTTTTGCAACTTTGAATCTTTTGCAAAATTTGTTCTCCACTTGATCTTCAACCTAAAACCTACAATCACACATCAAAGGAGAAGAAAAATGTTTCTTATTAGGGAATAGGGTGTTTCCTTGTTCAAACTACATTTTGGTAATTAAACCTTATGTTGAAATAATGAAATATGAAGGATTAAACATGAAACATGAAACATGAAACAATGATACCTTGGTTGAAATCTTGGATGAAAAATGAACAATCTAGCATGAACTGGCCTCAATGTATGTATATCTTGATCTTGAACTTTGATATGAAAAAATGCTTGAATAGGACCTCTAATGCTACATCAACACATTAGCTCAACAATATGCATGATGCACTATTCTTTTGACATGATGGTATGACCTTTGATTATTGAAATAAACTTCAATAATACACCCTTGAATGCCTTATAAATGCTCTTGTAAATGCTCACTTTAATTCTCTTAATATAACTTAAATTTTCTAGGTTTCTTAGATGAAACTATGTGAAATAACCTTATATTTATACTTAACTTAAGATTAAGTCTCAAAATTAAAATAACACAAGTCGCCATTAGATCTAGGATTTGAAATTATCAAAACACAACCAAAAACATATCCCAAGGGGGGTGTCCTAAGTTAGTGAGGACCCATTTTCCATAGGGTGAATGGGTCCTAGCATACTCAACTAGGACATATTTCAGGGGATGTGAAATGTCATGTCAAAAGGCGGTCCTAGGACCTAGTGAGACCCATTCACCAGGTGGTGAACAAGTTCTAGGTCACCATCCTAGGAAACATTCCTTGCAAAATTAAGTATTGTGTAATATTATTTAAGAGTGTTAGATTTTATCCCTCATAAAATGTAAGTAATTAGGCTTGAATTTGAATTTAAGGGGCCAATTAAGCTCAATTAAAATCAATTAATTAATAAATCTCTATATTAGTTTAAAAGTTTAAAGGTACACTTTACAACACCCTAAATAATGAACCATTAAATCCATTTGTTAATTCATTCCCAAATTAAGGAAAAATGATACTTTTTCTGTTACTACATTTTTCCCCCACTTTAGTGAGATTATGGCCATGTATCAGACTCACACTAAAGTATACATTCAAGATAGTTATGTATGTAGCAATGAAAAATATACATAATCATACACTATCAAAGACCAAGAAAATAAAGGATCAAGCTTCAACTATCCCAATGTGATGTGGAACACGACTATTTCTCAGGGGAAGGGGAGGATCAAGCCTTGACTGTCTAACACAATGTGGAACACATCTCAACTATTTTTCCAAGAACGTTCACAAGCAGAACTCGATGTCCACTATGCAAATGACACATGTGCTCACTCTAGGGTAGTGGAACCTCAGGCCATCCACTAGGTGAGTATCCCAAAAGGGTAGAAAATGAGAGAATAATATTAGGCTCCCATACCATATTAAAGTTATCCTCCTAAAAACTTCAATAAGGCACCATGATGCTAAACACTTATGAATATTATATCTATAGGTTTTTGTACAAGGGGATCTTGATTCATTCATGTAAGGTATTCTTCTTTGGGATCATCATGCCTAATGTCTCCAAGAGAGGGTGAATCAAGAGTAACAAATTGCCACTTTATGGGATGCCTCACTTCACATCAAGCCACTAAGGGAAAGTTGTACACTAAGAAATGTCACGCTCTTGGAGGACATCAAACCCAATGACATCACCAAGAAAAGGAATCATCACAAGAAAAATAAAATCGCACCATGAAATATGCAAAAATGTCAAAAGATGTCGTCGATGTATGCCCCCACTTTAAAGTAGTTGCTAACACCATCGCTGTGAGAAATTTATTTAAAGTAGCCAATGTTCCATCCCAAGCATGAGAGCTTACTTGGAAAGCCCTATGCCAAGTCATATGTTCCTGAAATAGAGCTACACCATGAAAAGGAAGGAGAGGTTTCTCCTAAAAATACATATGTAATAACACATTCTAATTATTACTTAAATATTAATTACAAATGACATTATAAATATTGCATTTTTAAAAAGACATAACTCAAGTAGCCATTTTATATGATAGCAACACATGTCTAATGAAAATATGAGTTAGAATATATATTCATTTCCAAATACCAATTACAATACCAAAGTTGACTTGGCTCACTTCGCCACAAAGTCATTGCAAATTACAAATTACATCAAGGTTACATCATAATCCTTTGATTTCATGAAAACGCCCAAGGTTTCCTTTCAACGCTTGCTTCTACTGGTGGAAAAGAACATGGCTCAGGTGCTTTACCTCACAACCACAAGGCTTATGCTTCCTCAAAATTCTTCCTACTCAAAGAATACCCGACCCTGCATGGAAAGTTTAGCAAGAGAAAAAACTGCAAGGTGAAATCTGGTGTGTGAATAACATCAACATGCATCTCTATATATGGTTAGAAAAGTGAAAGATCTATGCTAAGAATGATCGAGAGTGTCATCACATATAATTCCATAGATACATAATGGGATAACTACTTGACCAAGCATTAAAAAAGTTGCAATAACAAAAGTTAGGTTTTGGATAAAGTAAAACTTATACCCTTTGAACTCCATTTCAGTACTCATCTCGGAAGGTAACTTTCAACAAGATGAGTATATTACTTAGCAACTATCTACCCTCTAAAAAAATCTACCCTAAGGTCTCTAGTCTACTTAGGTGTTGCTATTCTACTAAAGAAAGAGTATATTCTCAAACACATATGAATAGAAAAGAAATTCAGTCTACTTTATTCAACAACTTGAGAAATCAAGTGGTTGTATTCATTTCATTATCTATTTAGTTCATACATTAACTTGTCACATGATTACATTCAATGTCCTCTACCACTTCATATTTAATGTAAATCAATATACTTTATAGAAGAAAACGAATAAAATAAGTAACAAAAGAAGGTATGTCACAAGTATATGTATGTACATAGACGAAGGTCTATATGCATATACATATATGTGCCAACTTTAGATAATATATTTGTGCATACATTCTTAAATAAATTCTATTATAATAGATTTTCTTTCATTCAAATTATTTCTTTAGATTGCCATATCAATTGATAGATATACAAAGTATAAATTTCCCCTTTTCAAGGAAAGTAGCATAGTTCTATTTAAAATAGTTACTTCATACTGGTACACTGTCTGTATCATAACCATGTTTTTTATAGAAGTTTGTATGTTACTGTTTCAATGTGTCTCATAAACAGTTTCAAATTAACCAGTGTTACATGTATTCAACCAGGGTACTATCATTCTAGGTATATATAGATATAAATAAAGAATTTAATTAATGTTGGTATCGTTTGTGAAAGGTAAAGGAATTGAACGACATGCTTGTCATAAAAAAAAATAATACACATAAATTTGGAACAATTTTATTATTGCTCATGTTATGGAGAATCCTACTTTCATATTCTGATAGTTATTAAACATATTCATGCCACTGTCATTCTAAGGAATGACTAACAATCAAAGAACTATTTCTTTTTTATTCTTAATAGTAACTATAGCCCAAACCTTTATGAATGTCGATTATCACCCTTCATTGATCAAATGACAATGCTCGTAAAGCTCACTCATGGTAATTGTTTTGAGGAACGATTTAAGTCTCATTCCAGGGAATGATTTAAGTATCATTTTAGGGAATGTTAATGTGAATGCAATAAGACTAGTGAATACTAACATTACAAGAATCACTAGGAATCAACAATGATGGTAATCATTCTGAAGAACGATTAAATCTTTGTTCAAATGGCATACTATTACATGATATTAGAGATCACACCATCATAAATAAAAGTTGAATGACTCAATTGTTTGACCATTGTTCATTGTGAACAATGTTACATGGTTAAAGAACAACGATGACTATCCATTGTTCTATGAATGATTACTAAGACTCGCAAACCCATGTGGTGTGGTATACTTGTTTCATCTTGTCAACATAGAGAACAAAAACAATATGGAGGATAACAGTGGAGAAAAGTACTGCTTCCCATAGAGGGAATGATGAATGATTTTAAAATCATTACAAAGAAAAGATTACTCTAGCTATTGGTTTCAATTGAATAGCCATAAAATTTGAAACACACATGCAAGAAATAAAATGAATAGAGGGGAAATTACATATAACATACATTGCATAAACATGATCAACTATCATGCTGATAGGGAAAAGATGCATAGATCTTGTGCATTCAAATGGTGGCTGATAAGGACCTTGCAACAAAACAATGATTATTATCACTTTTATACAATGAATTCTTGGCATTGAAGGAAAATATGCTTGCTCATAGATAGACATCTAATGATTTAACACAATTTTGAATGGAATTGACAATATGAAAGGAAATGCAAGTGTGTGAATAGACTATACTAGAAAATCAAGCATGTACAAAAGCCATCAATTTACCTCTGATTGATGGGATTTTTCCTCCTTCATAGCTGGGTCGATTCTCTTTCCTTCTTTTTCCTCAATCCTTGTCACCACAGTTAGTCTTATCCTTGATTTTCTTGCAATAATTTTGTACCACCAAAAATGGTAACATGTTCTCCCTTACTTGTTCGCTCCATTAGGGGGGAATTTCACTTCATTATTACCATTAACTAGCTGCCCACTACTACATTCAAAAATCTTAGCCTTGAATTTGAATGCAGACCACTCTACCACAATATCATCTTTATGATATTATAAAAAAGTATTTTCTTTACATAGTTTAATTGAATTCAACAATGATATTTGATAAGTTAAATTCCATATTCTTTTTATAAGAAATATATATGTTTATATATATATATATATATTGGTGCATATTTATATATGTATATATATCACTATTTTATGTTTAAACAATATAGTGTTTAATCACTTTTAAATAAACAACAAACTTTTATTTTACTCAAATGATAGCTTCTAAATGAAGTTGTTTTCCTTATCCTTTAGGCATGCACTTTTTAAATACATACATATATATGTTTAACCATGCTATTATTTTCTTTTAAATTTTGAACACACGAGATCAAAATAGATGAATTGAATAAGAAATCACATGCATAACATTCCACAAGCCTATTTTTTCCAATCATTGAATAATTTTGAATCAGATCAATATAATCTTTTAAATGAAATTTTAAATGCAAATATCATGTTGTGTAGTGGTGTGTGCACCCAAATTCCATCAAGCTTACTGTTCAATCCAGCTAAAGGATCCTACCTCAGTTGTGTTCTCATCCTTCAACATGTTTCTTGCATTTGCACACACTTGCACTTGCATAGCTCATCAATAATGTTCAATCATGATAAAGCATGTGATAGTTCAAAAGATCACATAGTCAAAAGACAATCAACTTATTTCAAACATTTTCAAAATATCAAATTTCTCATTCAACATATTGAATTTCCCCAATTGTTCAATTTAATAGATTATAATTTAAATGCAATAAAAAAATTTGGGATATGACAACATAAGGGATCTATGGATCTGGGGTCAGTAAGTCTTTTCTACAATGTTGTCATAGAGCTCGAAAAAGTCATCATTCCCCAAATACTCATAGAATTGGAAGAATGAAAAACAAAGAGAGAAAAAACAAAGAAAAATCCTTCAGGTCAACATGGAAGAGACCTAAATGTCTCAACGCCTTGTGTCATCCCCAAACAGAAAATCACAAGACAACCAAAAAAAGGATAAAATGTTTATGACATAGAGAAGAATGTATGTACATATATAGGAATGCATTGAAAGAGAGATATATATCTAACAAGACAACACGGGGGATCACATTACGAGTAAGGCACATGCGAGTGAACCTAAAGTAGGTAATTCACATCCCAATATTGGTCGGTATATATGGAAGGTGGATAACTAGCCAAAGGGACAACATCAAGTGTCGAACTAGGACACATACCAAGTTCAACACTCTTATTAGAAGATTTATTGTTTAAGATCATAGAAGAGGAAAACATTGGATTCAACTCGTTATGCACTTGTTTATGAATCTTAGCAATATCAATTTCATCATCTAGATTAATCACATGGAGGTCAAATGATAATGTCCATGGAAGATTCTTTCTTATGTTGCAGTGAAGGTGTAGAATCATCATGCATTACTTTAGGAAATTTTAGATTTTGATTTTATGTGTTCTTTTCTTCTTTAGCTTGTAACATATGAGCAATAACACGACGTCAACGCCTACGCTCTCTAGAATTTTGATTTCATTTCAATCTATTGTCAATTTTTGTTTGTATAGGAGTGTGTTTTGCAACCATAGGTTTCTTTTCTTCACTTAGTGGAGAAATAGAAGGAACCATAGGAGGTAAAGTTCAACCAATTTCTCTTTGGATTTGTAAACTTGTTTGATTTTAGGAGGCACAACAAGCTTGTTTTGGTTGTCTTGTGGTCTCTTATAAGAAATTATAGGAGGTTTTCTTATTGGTTGTTCTTGGATATTTGGAAGTGATTTTGATTCAATCATTAGTTCATCAAGGATAGGTGGCTCAATCATGGGTTGAGGCATGTTTGTAAGGGATAATTCTGCTATGCACTTTTCCTTAAACTTTTGATATGATTTGAAAAAGTAATCTTTACAAGGTTTAATAGGTTCAATAGGCTCAGGCCAAAAGAAATCGAATGAAAAGTTTCCTCGGGAAGACACATGATTAAAGACACTATGATGAACAGTAAATATTTCATTACCAAAGGGAAAATTTAAACATTTATGCATAATCGACGGGACAAAATTCATGGAGCGAAGGAATGTATATCCTAACTTCACAAGAAATTGGCCCGATGATGGGATGATGGTGAATGAGACATTTAATATTTTTGGTCCAAATTTTAAAGGGAGATCTATCAAGCCCATCGTAGGACAAGAAAAAGAATTATGCATCTTGATCCATGCTTTCATTTTGTCATATGTATCTTGATAGAGTTCATGCACAAATAGGAATTCTTCAGTGATCACATTCTCTCCATAGATGAGATCAATAAATATCCATTACTAGGCTTGTCATTGATTCTTCTAGCTATGTAAAGAGGACCATTAGGTGCATGTTTAAGTATGTATTTTTATGAGAAAGAAATATCAAGAGGCATTTTTGTTGAGCCCTTACAAGGTTTAGCTTTGTTAAATGCTATTATTTCAGATGGTTCATCTACATTACCATGTTTTATGTTTTCATCATCTGTGTCAACATTCATCACATTATTCTTTGTTTCACTTGATTTGACAAGTGAAGTAGTGTGTTTTGGCATAGGATTTGTAAAGATTTGTAAATTTTGGTTAGGAGGAGCTACAAAATTACTACCTTGATTGTTCACACCTCCAATTTGTAGATGATTAGAATCAATAAGGTCTTGCACAAGATGTTTAAGATTCTTACAATATTTTGTATAATGTCCATTTTGTTGGTGATAATGGCAATAAGAATTTAGTCTAGAGCCTGCAAGAAATGGTTGATTAGGATCATGAGCTCTAACATGAGATAAGGAAAGCATATTCTTTTCAATAAGCTGCAACATGATATTATGAAGGGTATCAGGTAAAGGGGTAAATTTTCTATTCCTATCCGTAAGGGCATATGAATTTGTCATGTTTATAGAAGCCACTTGGTTATCAGTTTGTTGAGTTGGTTGAGCAGAGTTAAGTTAGAAAAATACCCTATTCTATTTCTTTAAAAGTTGGTAACTATTTTGAGTTGCAGATTCATAATTTTCAAGATGGTTAGGTAGATTTTTCACATCACGACCATAAGTCCTATTCTGATAATCACGAAGGGCTATACATAACTATGTAAAGGATGGGAATCTCAACATCTCAAGTTTTCTTTGAAGTTTTCTTTGTAAGTAGGCAATAAACATTCATTGAAGGTCTACATCAGGAATCTTAATGTTTATTTGTGAATAAAACATATGGTATATTGTTATGAAATCAATGAATTTCTCATGCCCTTTTGTTTGTATGTCACTAAATTAGTGAGAGTCATTTTAGGACCCATGTGAATATGGAACTGGTTGTAAAAATCATCAACAAGCTCATTGAATGAACCAATTCAATTATTCGGTAAGGAAGATAACCACTCTAAAGTAGGATCCTTAAATGACCTAAGGAATAGCTTAGTAAAGAGCTTATCTTCAAAAATTAAATCACTACATAGGGTTGTAAAAGTGGAAACATGGCTAACAAGATCTCCTTTGCCACCATATTTCTCAAATCTAGGAACTTCTATACCTTGTGGCATTTGTGCTCTCAATATTTGTAGGGAGAATGGATTGGTTTTGATGTATTGCAAAGGCTAATCATTGTTGTTTTTATTTAGGGTTGCAACTTTTTGTTGGAGGGATTCCATGCTTTGAAAAATTGTGTTAAGGACGTTGTCATTGTTATTAGTGTAAGGTTGAGGGGAATAAGATGGAGTGGTGTATGCATGCAGAGGGAAAGTGAATTGTATGTTTGTGAGGGAGGATGGTTGAGGAGATATTGTATTTGAACTCAAAAAGATAGAAGGATTCCCTATGGAAATACCTAAGTGTTCACATTGCTAGTAGGTTGGATTGTTGTGGTAACTTGAGTACTAGTGTACATGTAGGAATGGAAATAGGAATTGTAGAAGGATGAATAGAATTTTCACCTTGGATTTGTGTACACCCCAAAGCTTGAGTACAATTAGTGATGGTAGGGATGGTGTTGTTAACATTATAAACATTTTTCCTAGGAAGTGAAGTCATGGGAAATGAAGTATGCATACTATGATCCATAGGGGGTTGATTATCAACACTATTAGGAAGAGAGCTAGAAAACCAAAGATCCACGATGAATGGTATATCATTGAATGAAATGAGTCTCAAACTATGTATCACAATAGTACTGCTAATATGACACCAAGTTGTAAAGCTCATACAAGTTTTATGAACTTAGTGTGCAAACCCCAAAATGGAAAGAGGCCTAAAATGCAATGTAATGACCTAGAATGAAATGTGTAAATGCAATTTTCAGATTCTAGGCAAAGCAATTTGCTGATTACACTATGCAACTGTAATCTAAAAATGAAATGTTGTAAATGAAAATTTGAATTTAGAAAATGCACTAAATGAACCAAATTAAGATAGATCTAATGAAATGAATGGAATAGAAAATCAGGAAATTGTAATAAAGGTTTGATAACAACAAACAAAAGCACAAAACATAAGTTTTTCAATTCTAGAAATGCACATTAATGCCTGATGAGGGACTCATTCGTCCTATGGTGAATGGGTCCTAGATTAGGGTTTTGGAACTATTTTTTTATAGATTTTCAAGCCTTTTCTAATGATTTTTAGATTTAGGTCTACTATAGTAAGTTTCAGGTTTAATTTTCTGTAAATGCAATGTGAAATGAAAGTTAAAAATGTAACAAAATGATGAACTACAAGACAGTTTGATATGCAATTTTTGTTTTGATTTTCAAATGCAAGTTTATATGATCTAAATGATATGAAAGATGAATGATTTTTTTTATTTTTCAAATTTAAATAATTCAAACAATGAAATCCTAAAACCCTAGATGAGATGCAAATTTGAATGAAAAATAAGACACCCTAAATGAGATCTAATTCAATGCAAATGAATGCAAGATCTAATCTAAGAAGAAAATAGACACCAAAATCAGAAAAATACAATGCTCAAGAAGTCATGTTCACCATAATAAGTGGAGGAAAAGTGGGTTTACTAAACTAAATCAACAAGATAATGAACCACACTCTTCACTTGTTATTTCATTCAATTATGCATAGAAGAACATCAGAAAATAAACCTAATTGATATAGCAGTAAAAGGTAGGTTTTAATATGGTAAAATGATGTGTACCTATTGTAGAAAGTGCTTTTTTCTGGCCTCATTAAGGACTCATTCATCTAGTGGCAAATGGGTCCCTACTAGGGTTTTGGAAAATCAATTTTTTGGTTCTATTTTTCAATGTCTACACTCCTAGATCCTCGGTGTTTAGCTCCCAAAATTTATAAATAAATTTTGTAGCTTAGTTTTCATTATCTTGCAAGAAAATGGATAACTTTGAAAACTTTTACAACTTTTGTTCTCCACTTGATCTTCAATCTATAACCTACAGTCGCACATCAAAGGAGAATAAAAATGTGGTTTGTTAGGGAATATGGGTTTTCTTTGGTCAAACCCCATTTTGGTAATTAAACCTTATGATGAAATATTGAAATATGAAGTATGAAACATTAAATAATGATACCTTGGGTGAAATCTTGGATGACAAATCAAAAATCTAGCATGAAGTGGCCTCAATGTATGTAGGTTTTGATCTTGAAATTTGATATGAAACAATGCTTGAATAGGATCTCCAATGCTACATCAACACATTAGCTCAACAACATGCATGAAGCACTATGCCTTGGAGATGATGATATGACCTTTGATTACTGCAATAAACTTCGATAATCTACCCTTGAATGCCTTAAAAATGCTCTTGAATTCTCTTGTAAATGCTCACTTGAATTGTCTTAAGATAACTTGAATTTTATAGGTTTCTTAGATGAAACTATGTGAAATAACCTTATATTTATACTTAAGATTAAATCTCAAAATTCAAATAAAACAAGTTGACATCAGATCTAGGATTTGAAATTATAAAAATACCACCAATAAAATATCCCAAAGGGGGTGTCCTAAGTTAGTGAGGACCCATTCACCATAGGATGAATGGGTCCTAGCATACTTAACTAGGACATATTTTGGGGGATGTGAAATGTCATGTCAAAAGGGGGCCCTAGGACCTAGTGAGGACCCATTTGCGAGGTGGTGAATGGATCCTAGGTCACTATCCTAGGACACATTCCTTGCAAAATTAAGTGTTGTGTAATTTTATTTAAGAGTGTCATGTTTTATTCCTAGGAAAATACAATTAATTACATTTGGATTTGAATTTAAGAGGAAAAGTAAACTCAATTAACCTCAATTAATTAATAAAGTCCTAAATTAGTGTGAAAGTGTAAAGGTACACTTTACAACATCCTAAATAAGGCACCATTAAGTCCATTTTATTAATTCATTCCCAAATTAAGGAAAAATGGATACTTTTTCCATTACTACACTAATAAGCCACCACCTTGATCCATGCCTCACATTCCTAATCAATCTATCCCTTCATTAACATTCAATCTTGACCCTCCATTTCTCCCCTCCAATTTCTATAAATTGGAATGTCCATTCCTCATTTCTCCATCTTAAAATTGGCCATTGTTATGCTGGTGCAATTGTGAGCAATCCAAATTCATCCATTGGAGAAAATCAAGCAAGATTATGGTACATATTAAGCTCAACCTAGGAGGGTCATCAAAGGTATAACACTTGTGTTTTGAATTTGTACTCATTTCAAAGCTTGCAAGTTTCAAATATTATTAAATTGCACTTCTGAGCTAACTTTTCATGCATCCATCGTGAATTTTCATGCCTATGTTCCAAATTATTGTTCCCATGTTCTAGATGTTGGTGCCTCTGTGCTAACTTGTGGCACCTGCATGCATGATATTAGTGCATTTGTTCACTATTTTTACTCTTGAAATTTTGGTAATCATTTGTGGTGTTGTAGGAATTATTTTGTCAAACTAGTAATAGGTTTTGGCTTCTAATGAAGTGTTACCTGGCTTTAATAGTTATCAGTTAAGAATAATAGATCTTTCTCTTTTTATTTACTTTGAAAACTAAAACTACATCATGAAGAGGCCAGATAAAATAAACCCGCAATCTAAAATCATTTAAAATATTTCCAGGTTAAGCAACTTCACTAGATATCACATCTCACATTTCGTTTTGGGTATTAAAATTAACTCTAAACGGTCAAAGAACTCAAATTTTGCTTAAATATTGATGTTTTTGATTTCATGGCCGCCTTTGGTTTTCTGTGCTTGCGCAGAAAAATGCAACACATGCATTGCAAATTACAGTGGTTCCATAGTGGCACTTCTGTAGCAACTTACTGTGCTTGCGTCATACTAAACAGTGCCTTTGTTTTTAGTCAAAAGAGTTTAGCTTAACTAGCTTCATTTTAATTTTTATTGCCTTTGCATCACTTATTATTCAGGAAAATATCAGTAATTCATCTCTTTTAGTTAAAGAAGGCTAATGTAATAGGTATATAGGTTAAAATTGTGCTAACTTATTTTGTAAATGCAAGCATCATTTTTACATATTTCAATACTTTAGTTGTAGACTAGGTAGTTTAATCTCTTTAGTGTTATTTTAGCATTTTGCTACTTTTGCATTATCAATCGTTCAGGAAATATCAATACCTTGCATCTTTTAAATAGAATAGTTAATGTCATAAATATTTAGGTCAAAATTGCATTATCTTATCTTAACTAACACAAGCACCATTTTGCATAATTTGGAACCTCTACTTTTTGTTTAAAATTCTATATTTCTAGGTTTTTGTGCCTTTGTCTCTATTTTTTGTAAAATGAAACTTTCGTTAAGTTTTGAATTTTGATCATTTTTTGGATTAACAAGTGGTGTAGCTGATCAACTGTTGAAGACAAATCTAATAGACTACTAATCTGTGGTTTTGTAAGACGTTAGCCCAAGATTTTTGTTTTTCCACTAATTTAGACACTAAAGTTATATTAGAAGATAAAATAAAATTGTTTGTTGTGTCTGGAAGGGTGCAATAGATGTATGCTCTCCCCTCACACTTAGAGTGATCTTGGGGAGCATAAATCTTTGTATTTATTCATTTTGTTTAGATTTGTGTTCTAGGTAAACATAAGGTTGCTAGTTTTGTGTGTATGCTCTCCCATCATGCTTTATGCGATCTTGGTGATCAAAAACACCTAGCATACCTTTCCATTTAGGAGGCCTGCTTGGGATTTCATCACCCAAGGGAAAAAATCAACCACGTGTACTGACGAGGTATATAAAAGGGGAGAACTAAAGTTGTACCCCTATCTAACCACGTTGTGTTTAGCGAAGCTCCAATTGCCTAGGGAAATTCTAGGCTAGGAGTGTAGGGATGGTCCAAGCTTTTAGTACCTCGCTAAAGTTCCCAACCCATGGTTGCGATAGGTTAGTGTTCACAATTGTGCCTCACACACCCTCTTTGTGTTTCGATGATGCCCAAGAAAATCATTGTGTAACCTAGAAGAGCCATCGAACACATACCAGTGTGGTGTAAGGGATGTGGATCGCACCCTGTAGATTCCCATCATAAGGATCCCTTGAGTGATACAAAGATCATCGGTGTTGCATAAGCTACACACAACTTTCTATGGAGAGGATTATTTGAGTTATCCTTCCATTTCAGGAGGCCCCTAGTTTTCTACTCTCACAAAGATTTCAAGTGCACACACCTCGTATGATGTCCCTACCCTTGGGTTGAAGGAGATTCCATGTTTGGAGAAATCCATGTTCATGGGACCACACTAGTCTATAAACCTACTTGAGCTTAGGATTGTAAACAAGTGTCTGAAGCATTTTCTTGTGCTAAACTAGTGAAAGATGAATCAACCAAAGGGTTGAGGATTGACCATACCTTATAAAAACTTTAAACTTGGCCATTGTGTCTTATTGTTTGTCAAATCTCTTGCCAAAACACTTGAGACTGAGAAACTACACCTAAGACCAAACCTATTGTGCCTCTGATAAAACCTATTGCACCTGAGACCAAACATCCCATGAAAGGATAATCAACATGTAGATGCAATGGCATACATTGCTTCCCTTGTATCTCTTGAAGATTCTTCTATCGACTTCATATTTGTGGTCCATACGATTATAAAACCATCAATAGAGAATAAGATCAAAGAAGTGTTGTTAACCCTTATTGAAAACTCTAGTGACTAATACACATCAATATTCAACTACTTAAAAGAAGGCACCTCTTATGAGGCAACAACTAAAAAAACTAGAGCTCGTCTTCAAAAACTTGCATCTAGATACATAATCCTTGCAGATGTTCTATATAACGATCATTTGACTGTCTTTTACTTATATGTCCCAAACAATTAGATATCCCTATATCCCTTGAAGAAGCTCATGTAGGTGCTTGTGGGGGACATTTTGGAGGAAGATTGTTAGTGAAAAAGTTAATCTGTATAGGATATTATTGGAGACATATGGAATGAGAAAGTTTTTCTCATGTTAAGAAATTTCATAAATGTCAAGAGTATAATGATTTGATTCATGATCCTACTTCAGAGCTGTGTGCCCAAGTTCCTATTTGGCCATTAAAATTTCTTTCTTGCTTGGGGATTTTGAGGAAGAAATATATATATGAAACAAAGAAAAATAGGTTCACCATAATGAGATCAAAATGATGAACCTAATTTCACTTGTATTTCATTCAATTATGAGGCTTATAATGTGTAAATGAGTCTTATAAATTAAATCTAACCAATATAGAAATCAAAAGGTAGGTTTTAAGAGGGTCAAATGTTGTGTACCTATTGCAAAAAGTGCTTTTCCAGGCCTCACTGAGGACTCATTCGACCTATGGTGAATGGGTCATGGCTAGGGTTATGGAAAATCCATTTCTATATTTTGTTCTTCAATGTTTGCACTCCCAGATCCTAGTCGGAGACTATCTAAAACCTAGAAATAAATTTTGTAGCTCATTTTTTGTAATCTTGCAAGAAAGGTGACAACTTTCACAACTTTTCTCTCCAATTGATCTTCAACCTAAAACATGCAATCACACATCAAAGGATAAGGAAAAATGTTGTTTGTTAGGGAATAGGGTTTTGGCTTGGTCAAACCCAATTTTGGTAATTAAACCTTAAAATGAATAAAAACATAAAGGAATGTTGATATGTAACAACTCACCAAACCTTGTTGAAACCTTAGATTGCAAATTTGAAACTTAGCATGAAATTGCATCAATGAGTGTAGATCTTGATCATGAACTTGACATAAGATAATGACTTTAAACACTTGAACTTGATCACCAATGCTACATCATCACATTAGCTCAATTACATGAATGAATTTAACATGATGATATGATCTTTGATTACTGCAATAAACTTTAATAATCTACCTTTGAATGCCTTCTTGAATGCTCTATATTGCTCTTGTGAAAGTACTTTTGATTGCTCATAGAATTCTATATTTCTTAGATGAAACTTAGTGAAATAACCTTATATTTATACATAACTTATCATAAATTACCAAAATTTAAATAACACAAGCCGACATTAGATCTAGGATTTGAAATCATTAAATTAGTTCCAAATATTCTTCCATCAATATTTTCTAGATAGAATAATTAGTTCCATCGAACTTCAGATACTCATAAGCAACTTTGCTAGCCATCCCAAACCTTCCTTAAGTGGTTAAGATCTTCTCCAAGGAACCAAGCTCTAATACGAATTTTTGAACAAGGCAATTGAGAGGGGGGTGAATCATTTGTATAAAATTTAACCTTTAAAATATTCATCAAAACTTAGATCAATCATAAATCCTTAACTCTGCTAAAATGATTAAACATTTAGTGTAAGTGTAGAAACTGAAAACCATCACATAAACACAATAACACTAGATTTACATGGAAAAACCAATAAGGGAAAAACCATGGTGAGGATTAGCTCACAATATAGAGAATATCGAAACCGATTACAAAGGCTCATTGCCAGAGAAAGGCTCACTGCCAAAACATGACTAACTGTCTAGATCATGACTCATTGTCCAACAAGGGTTAACCACTCAGAGGGCTCACTTCCATAGAGATACAAAGAAGATAGAAGAGATATGTTATAGATAGAAGAAAATATCAATGCAACAAATATTTCCATCATAATTCACTCAACCAATTGCAGACATGCATGAATGATAGAATACACCTTCAGCTCACTGCATCCAAAAACTCAACATTTAGAATTCACACTGATTTTCCACACTCGCATCACATCCACACACTGATTCATATATATTTCAAATCTATCTGCTCTATTAATTTGCACTTATCTCTTTGCACATTTTTCACCACTAACTCATCCTATATTTATACCATCTTAAACTTTGAAACATATCCAAAGTTGGCCATCTAAAATTAAATTCAAATTAGGTTAGTGCCAAAACATTCTAAGGTGGAATTAGAATTGTTAGAGTAATAAGGTATTTCACTTAATTAATTTAATCATATTGGTTGATTAATTAAGTCACTTATCACTTTAGTTACTTAAGCTAAACTTAGGAAAATTAATAATTAATTATTTATTAATTATTAAGTGTGCACACTAGGGTTTCCTTTTAGGGTTATGCATACATTACTTTTACAAAAAAATTCATCCCTTGTAATTTCCAAATTCTTGAATATTATTCATTTGCACATCTTCATGCAAATTGCTCTGATTTTTTTTTCTCTTGTGGGCGGATTTTTTTGGTTTGCATGTCTGATCTTGGCTTCTAACATGGTATCAGAGCCCTGATTTGTAGCCCCTTCTTAGTTTTTTGAAGAAATTCATTATAGAGTACATTCAGGGTTCCTCAAGGGTTTCATGCCTTGAGCCTATTGATGCAGCATTTTGGATCAAATTGAGCATCTCCATTGGATTTATACTGTTGGGAAAACTCAGCATTGGATTTTATTTCATTGATTTTCATCACCGTTTGCCAGATTTGCAAGGGTTTCAAGCTCGGTGATTTTTTGAAGATCTGGGGGTAGCATATTTTTTGGTTCACTTTGGGCATAAACGAAGGTCACCATCATGTTCATAATAGCCAAAAACCTTAAGAATACGTGTCGTTTGGTTGATTTTGGTGCAGTTGATCTGGGATGAAATTTTTTTTGCAAGGGAGGCCATATGGCCTCCCTAGCATGCTTTACGAGGCACTTTTTTTTTTAAATTAGAAAAAAAAAGAAAAAAAAAGCTTAAAAAAAAGCACTTATAGTACAAAAATCACCCACCACCAAGTGGCCACCAGGCTTCTGCCAATTCTCCACCACCGCTGGCCTCCACCATTGAACCACCATCGGTCTCCAATAGCCCTCGTGGGCCCCTTACACAGAGCCATTTGTCATATGGGGGAACAGGCACTATGCACCCAGCCCTTGGCCCCTTCAACTCACCACCATGGTCATATTGATGACCAGGGGCTTTGCCCCAGCACCTTGCCTGCTAGCCCCTGGTCGTGCACAAGACTAGGGGCCCATTTTTTTTTAGTCCCCTAGGCTACCTGTAGGCCAAATTGGCCATTTTGGAGCACTTTCACAAAATCGGGCATAACTTTTACATATAGTGTCATTTTTTTTGCAAACGAGATACCATTGAAAAGATTATTTGACACTGAACCAATGGTGTAGGAATTTTTTTAATATGTTTTCTCCAATTTTATTTTTTTAGGTCTTTGAACTCAGATGAAGCATTTTTCATTTTCGAGGGCATATCTTTTGCATATGGTCTCCATTTTTTGAAAATGAATAGGCATTGGAAAGATGGTTCAATTCTATACATATATCTAAGGTAATATTTTAATCATGGAGGTAGATGTGAACATTGGTTTGTGCATGTACTATTTTTTGTTTTCATGCACTAGGTTTGCATTTTCTCTTTCATTTATGCATGTTTTGCATGCTCTCCTTTTACAATAATGGGGTATTGTAATAAATGAACTTATATAAAGTTCCATTAGGGGATTTCTTGTATAATAATCTTATTAGAGTGTAGTTGCACTTTGATCTCATCATCATATTGATCACAACTTGCATGAGTTGTATTTGGATTATGTAGTTTCTTTTGGCCACATCTTGCTCATAGCTTGACACATTTTGGTTCACATTGGTTCACATCTTAGATTGAGAGTCTATGGTTAATGATCCTAAATCACATCAGATTCACATTAGGTCACATCTCAGCTTGAGGGCCATTCATTTTATGGTTAATGTTCTAGAATCTTCATGGTACTTGCTCCTATGGATCCGTTTTAGTCACAATTTGGCATCATCATTGAGATACACATAGCTTCCAGATTCTTTCATCATATCATTCCCTCTTATGGGGGGAATCATTTATTCATCTACTATTGCTTCATAGATTCTAGGGCTATTCCAGTTTGTGATATTTCCATTGCTCCTTGGCATCGAGTCTGCTGTTGCACTATCATGATTCCGCCTGAGTCCTTCAGTGACTCTCATATGGTTTCTTGTAAACAAAGGTATCTTTCCTTGCTTGCCAGATTCAGGATTCTAGTGTTACTTCACTAGTGTTTTTCCCGTTCTTCTTTGCAGCAAGTCATCTCATTGAGGGGGCATTTTGTCCCACTGGGTTTTCTCCTCTTTCCCATTCATTGCATTTGTACATGGGTACCTAACATGGCCTTATTGTCAGGACCCATATTTTCTTTCATGCATCTTTTACTTAGTGTTTTAGCTACTTCCTAAGTTCATCTTAAGGGGGGGTGTTAGAGTAATAAGTTATTTCAATTAATTAATTTAATCATATTGGTTAATTAATTAAGTCACTTATCACTTTAGTTACCTAAGCTAAACTTAGGCACACTAATAATTAATTATTTATTAATTATTAAGTGTACACACTAGGGTTTCATTTTAGGGTTATGCATACATTTATTTTATATAGCAATTCATTCCTTGTAATTTCTAAATTCTTGAATATTATTCATTTGCACATCTTCATGCAAATTGCTCCGCTTTTTCTGCTTTTCTCTTATGGAAGGATTTTTTTGGTTTCCATGTCTAATCTTGGTTTCTAACAAGAATGAGGGTGACCCAAACACATGCTTGATGAGGAACCAAATATTTCCCAACACACTTTATCAACTTCAAAAGTAGTGTTCAACACAAGGCCAACCAAACCAATGTAAAAAATATAAAATAATTAAGCACACACAACCCTTAGTACAATCCAAGCCTTCCAAACACTAAAATTATCTTCAACATGATCATGACAACTTAACTTGAGAATTGAAAGTCATAAGAATTAACCAAAAAGAAATCTAGACCAACAAAATTCCTCCCAGACTTCAGCCAGATACACAACAAAAAATAGTTCACAACTGGTAAACATAACTCGCACTATACAATTAATCAAAAGCAAAAAATCTATATATAGCAAATACCAACAACAATGATCAACATATTTGAACCACACAAAAATAGGAGCAAATCCTAGAGAAAAACTTAGAGCAACCAATGAACACCTGCAACCTTTCTACATTACAATTTTATCAATAACCTCGACATATATAGCCAATAACCTGCATCCATGACATCAATGACAACACCTTTATTCTTGCAACAACTTTTCACTCCTTATTTCATTCAATTATGCATAAAATAACATTATAAAACAAACCTAACTGATAGAAAAATAAAAGGGTAGGTTTTAAGATGGTAAAATGATGTGTACCTATTGTAGAAAGCTCTTTTTTGGGCCTCACTGAGGACTCATTCACCCATTGGCAAATGGGTCCCTGCTAGGGTTCTAGAAAATCAATTTTTGGGTTCTGTTCTTCAATGTCTACACTCCCAAATCCTAGGTGTTCAACTCTCGAAAGTCAAAAATAAATTCTATAGCTTAGTTTCCAAAATCTTGCAAGAAAGATGACAACTTTGACATTTTTGCAACTTTGAATCTTTTGCAAAATTTGTTCTCCACTTGATCTTCAACCTAAAACCTACAATCACACATCAAAGGTGAAGAAAAATGTTTCTTATTAGGGAATAGGGTGTTTCCTTGTTCAAACTACATTTTGGTAATTAAACCTTATGTTGAAATAATGAAATATGAAGGATTAAACATGAAACATGAAACATGAAACAATGATACCTTGGTTGAAATCTTGGATGAAAAATGAACAATCTAGCATGAACTGGCCTCAATGTATGTATATCTTGATCTTGAAATTTGATATGAAAAAATGCTTGAATAGGACCTCTAATGCTACATCAACACATTAGCTCAACAATATGCATGATGCACTATTCTTTTGACATGATGGTATGACCTTTGATTATTGAAATAAACTTCAATAATACACCCTTGAATGCCTTATAAATGCTCTTGTAAATGCTCACTTTAATTCTCTTAATATAACTTAAATTTTCTAGGTTTCTTAGATGAAACTATGTGAAATAACCTTATATTTATACTTAACTTAAGATTAAGTCTCAAAATTAAAATAACACAAGTCGCCATTAGATCTAGGATTTGAAATTATCAAAACACAACCAAAAACATATCCCAAGGGGGGTGTCCTAAGTTAGTGAGGACCCATTTTCCATAGGGTGAATGGGTCCTAGCATACTCAACTAGGACATATTTCAGGGGATGTGAAATGTCATGTCAAAAGGCGGTCCTAGGACCTAGTGAGACCCATTCACCAGGTGGTGAACAAGTTCTAGGTCACCATCCTAGGAAACATTCCTTGCAAAATTAAGTATTGTGTAATATTATTTAAGAGTGTTAGATTTTATCCCTCATAAAATGTAAGTAATTAGGCTTGAATTTGAATTTAAGGGGCCAATTAAGCTCAATTAAAATCAATTAATTAATAAATCTCTATATTAGTGTAAAAGTTTAAAGGTACACTTTACAACACCCTAAATAATGAACCATTAAATCCATTTGTTAATTCATTCCCAAATTAAGGAAAAATGATACTTTTTCTGTTACTACATTTTTCCCCCACTTTAGTGATTATGGCCATGTATCAGACTCACACTAAAGTATACATTCAAGATAGTTATGTATGTAGAAATGAAAAATATACATAATCATACACTATCAAAGACCAAGAAAATAAAGGATCAAGCTTCAACTATCCCAATGTGATGTGGAACACGACTATTTCTCAGGGGAAGGGGAGGATCAAGCCTTGACTGTCTAACACAATGTGGAACACATCTCAACTATTTTTCCAAGAACGTTCACAAGCAGAACTCGATGTCCACTATGCAAATGACACATGTGCTCACTCTAGGGTAGTGGAACCTCAGGCCATCCACTAGGTGAGTATCCCAAAAGGGTAGAAAATGAGAGAATAATATTAGGCTCCCATACCATATTAAAGTTATCCTCCTAAAAACTTCAATAAGGCACCATGATGCTAAACACTTATGAATATTATATCTATAGGTTTTTGTACAAGGGGATCTTGATTCATTCATGTAAGGTATTCTTCTTTGGGATCATCATGCCTAATGTCTCCAAGAGAGGGTGAATCAAGAGTAACAAATTGCCACTTTATGGGATGCCTCACTTCACATCAAGCCACTAAGGGAAAGTTGTACACTAAGAAATGTCACGCTCTTGGAGGACATCAAACCCAATGACATCACCAAGAAAAGGAATCATCACAAGAAAAATAAAATCGCACCATGAAATATGCAAAAATGTCAAAAGATGTCGTCGATGTATGCCCCCACTTTAAAGTAGTTGCTAACACCATCGCTGTGAGAAATTTATTTAAAGTAGCCAATGTTCCATCCCAAGCATGAGAGCTTACTTGGAAAGCCCTATGCCAAGTCATATGTTCCTGAAATAGAGCTACACCATGAAAAGGAAGGAGAGGTTTCTCCTAAAAATACATATGTAATAACACATTCTAATTATTACTTAAATATTAATTACAAATGACATTATAAATATTGCATTTTTAAAAAGACATAACTCAAGTAGCCATTTTATATGATAGCAACACATGTCTAATGAAAATATGAGTTAGAATATATATTCATTTCCAAATACCAATTACAATACCAAAGTTGACTTGGCTCACTTCGCCACAAAGTCATTGCAAATTACAAATTACATCAAGGTTACATCATAATCCTTTGATTTCATGAAAACGCCCAAGGTTTCCTTTCAACGCTTGCTTCTACTGGTGGAAAAGAACATGGCTCAGGTGCTTTACCTCACAACCACAAGGCTTATGCTTCCTCAAAATTCTTCCTACTCAAAGAATACCCGACCCTGCATGGAAAGTTTAGCAAGAGAAAAAACTGCAAGGTGAAATCTGGTGTGTGAATAACATCAACATGCATCTCTATATATGGTTAGAAAAGTGAAAGATCTATGCTAAGAATGATCGAGAGTGTCATCACATATAATTCCATAGATACATAATGGGATAACTACTTGACCAAGCATTAAAAAAGTTGCAATAACAAAAGTTAGGTTTTGGATAAAGTAAAACTTATACCCTTTGAACTCCATTTCAGTACTCATCTCGGAAGGTAACTTTCAACAAGATGAGTATATTACTTAGCAACTATCTACCCTCTAAAAAAATCTACCCTAAGGTCTCTAGTCTACTTAGGTGTTGCTATTCTACTAAAGAAAGAGTATATTCTCAAACACATATGAATAGAAAAGAAATTCAGTCTACTTTATTCAACAACTTGAGAAATCAAGTGGTTGTATTCATTTCATTATCTATTTAGTTCATACATTAACTTGTCACATGATTACATTCAATGTCCTCTACCACTTCATATTTAATGTAAATCAATATACTTTATAGAAGAAAACGAATAAAATAAGTAACAAAAGAAGGTATGTCACAAGTATATGTATGTACATAGACGAAGGTCTATATGCATATACATATATGTGCCAACTTTAGATAATATATTTGTGCATACATTCTTAAATAAATTCTATTATAATAGATTTTCTTTCATTCAAATTATTTCTTTAGATTGCCATATCAATTGATAGATATACAAAGTATAAATTTCCCCTTTTCAAGGAAAGTAGCATAGTTCTATTTAAAATAGTTACTTCATACTGGTACACTGTCTGTATCATAACCATGTTTTTTATAGAAGTTTGTATGTTACTGTTTCAATGTGTCTCATAAACAGTTTCAAATTAACCAGTGTTACATGTATTCAACCAGGGTACTATCATTCTAGGTATATATAGATATAAATAAAGAATTTAATTAATGTTGGTATCGTTTGTGAAAGGTAAAGGAATTGAACGACATGCTTGTCATAAAAAAAAATAATACACATAAATTTGGAACAATTTTATTATTGCTCATGTTATGGAGAATCCTACTTTCATATTCTGATAGTTATTAAACATATTCATGCCACTGTCATTCTAAGGAATGACTAACAATCAAAGAACTATTTCTTTTTTATTCTTAATAGTAACTATAGCCCAAACCTTTATGAATGTCGATTATCACCCTTCATTGATCAAATGACAATGCTCGTAAAGCTCACTCATGGTAATTGTTTTGAGGAACGATTTAAGTCTCATTCCAGGGAATGATTTAAGTATCATTTTAGGGAATGTTAATGTGAATGCAATAAGACTAGTGAATACTAACATTACAAGAATCACTAGGAATCAACAATGATGGTAATCATTCTGAAGAACGATTAAATCTTTGTTCAAATGGCATACTATTACATGATATTAGAGATCACACCATCATAAATAAAAGTTGAATGACTCAATTGTTTGACCATTGTTCATTGTGAACAATGTTACATGGTTAAAGAACAACGATGACTATCCATTGTTCTATGAATGATTACTAAGACTCGCAAACCCATGTGGTGTGGTATACTTGTTTCATCTTGTCAACATAGAGAACAAAAACAATATGGAGGATAACAGTGGAGAAAAGTACTGCTTCCCATAGAGGGAATGATGAATGATTTTAAAATCATTACAAAGAAAAGATTACTCTAGCTATTGGTTTCAATTGAATAGCCATAAAATTTGAAACACACATGCAAGAAATAAAATGAATAGAGGGGAAATTACATATAACATACATTGCATAAACATGATCAACTATCATGCTGATAGGGAAAAGATGCATAGATCTTGTGCATTCAAATGGTGGCTGATAAGGACCTTGCAACAAAACAATGATTATTATCACTTTTATACAATGAATTCTTGGCATTGAAGGAAAATATGCTTGCTCATAGATAGACATCTAATGATTTAACACAATTTTGAATGGAATTGACAATATGAAAGGAAATGCAAGTGTGTGAATAGACTATACTAGAAAATCAAGCATGTACAAAAGCCATCAATTTACCTCTGATTGATGGGATTTTTCCTCCTTCATAGCTGGGTCGATTCTCTTTCCTTCTTTTTCCTCAATCCTTGTCACCACAGTTAGTCTTATCCTTGATTTTCTTGCAATAATTTTGTACCACCAAAAATGGTAACATGTTCTCCCTTACTTGTTCGCTCCATTAGGGGGGAATTTCACTTCATTATTACCATTAACTAGCTGCCCACTACTACATTCAAAAATCTTAGCCTTGAATTTGAATGCAGACCACTCTACCACAATATCATCTTTATGATATTATAAAAAAGTATTTTCTTTACATAGTTTAATTGAATTCAACAATGATATTTGATAAGTTAAATTCCATATTCTTTTTATAAGAAATATATATGTTTATATATATATATATATATTGGTGCATATTTATATATGTATATATATCACTATTTTATGTTTAAACAATATAGTGTTTAATCACTTTTAAATAAACAACAAACTTTTATTTTACTCAAATGATAGCTTCTAAATGAAGTTGTTTTCCTTATCCTTTAGGCATGCACTTTTTAAATACATACATATATATGTTTAACCATGCTATTATTTTCTTTTAAATTTTGAACACACGAGATCAAAATAGATGAATTGAATAAGAAATCACATGCATAACATTCCACAAGCCTATTTTTTCCAATCATTGAATAATTTTGAATCAGATCAATATAATCTTTTAAATGAAATTTTAAATGCAAATATCATGTTGTGTAGTGGTGTGTGCACCCAAATTCCATCAAGCTTACTGTTCAATCCAGCTAAAGGATCCTACCTCAGTTGTGTTCTCATCCTTCAACATGTTTCTTGCATTTGCACACACTTGCACTTGCATAGCTCATCAATAATGTTCAATCATGATAAAGCATGTGATAGTTCAAAAGATCACATAGTCAAAAGACAATCAACTTATTTCAAACATTTTCAAAATATCAAATTTCTCATTCAACATATTGAATTTCCCCAATTGTTCAATTTAATAGATTATAATTTAAATGCAATAAAAAAATTTGGGATATGACAACATAAGGGATCTATGGATCTGGGGTCAGTAAGTCTTTTCTACAATGTTGTCATAGAGCTCGAAAAAGTCATCATTCCCCAAATACTCATAGAATTGGAAGAATGAAAAACAAAGAGAGAAAAAACAAAGAAAAATCCTTCAGGTCAACATGGAAGAGACCTAAATGTCTCAACGCCTTGTGTCATCCCCAAACAGAAAATCACAAGACAACCAAAAAAAGGATAAAATGTTTATGACATAGAGAAGAATGTATGTACATATATAGGAATGCATTGAAAGAGAGATATATATCTAACAAGACAACACGGGGGATCACATTACGAGTAAGGCACATGCGAGTGAACCTAAAGTAGGTAATTCACATCCCAATATTGGTCGGTATATATGGAAGGTGGATAACTAGCCAAAGGGACAACATCAAGTGTCGAACTAGGACACATACCAAGTTCAACACTCTTATTAGAAGATTTATTGTTTAAGATCATAGAAGAGGAAAACATTGGATTCAACTCGTTATGCACTTGTTTATGAATCTTAGCAATATCAATTTCATCATCTAGATTAATCACATGGAGGTCAAATGATAATGTCCATGGAAGATTCTTTCTTATGTTGCAGTGAAGGTGTAGAATCATCATGCATTACTTTAGGAAATTTTAGATTTTGATTTTATGTGTTCTTTTCTTCTTTAGCTTGTAACATATGAGCAATAACACGACGTCAACGCCTACGCTCTCTAGAATTTTGATTTCATTTCAATCTATTGTCAATTTTTGTTTGTATAGGAGTGTGTTTTGCAACCATAGGTTTCTTTTCTTCACTTAGTGGAGAAATAGAAGGAACCATAGGAGGTAAAGTTCAACCAATTTCTCTTTGGATTTGTAAACTTGTTTGATTTTAGGAGGCACAACAAGCTTGTTTTGGTTGTCTTGTGGTCTCTTATAAGAAATTATAGGAGGTTTTCTTATTGGTTGTTCTTGGATATTTGGAAGTGATTTTGATTCAATCATTAGTTCATCAAGGATAGGTGGCTCAATCATGGGTTGAGGCATGTTTGTAAGGGATAATTCTGCTATGCACTTTTCCTTAAACTTTTGATATGATTTGAAAAAGTAATCTTTACAAGGTTTAATAGGTTCAATAGGCTCAGGCCAAAAGAAATCGAATGAAAAGTTTCCTCGGGAAGACACATGATTAAAGACACTATGATGAACAGTAAATATTTCATTACCAAAGGGAAAATTTAAACATTTATGCATAATCGACGGGACAAAATTCATGGAGCGAAGGAATGTATATCCTAACTTCACAAGAAATTGGCCCGATGATGGGATGATGGTGAATGAGACATTTAATATTTTTGGTCCAACTTTTAAAGGGAGATCTATCAAGCCCATCGTAGGACAAGAAAAAGAATTATGCATCTTGATCCATGCTTTCATTTTGTCATATGTATCTTGATAGAGTTCATGCACAAATAGGAATTCTTCAGTGATCACATTCTCTCCATAGATGAGATCAATAAATATCCATTACTAGGCTTGTCATTGATTCTTCTAGCTATGTAAAGAGGACCATTAGGTGCATGTTTAAGTATGTATTTTTATGAGAAAGAAATATCAAGAGGCATTTTGGTTGAGCCCTTACAAGGTTTAGCTTTGTTAAATGCTATTATTTCAGATGGTTCATCTACATTACCATGTTTTATGTTTTCATCATCTGTGTCAACATTCATCACATTATTCTTTGTTTCACTTGATTTGACAAGTGAAGTAGTGTGTTTTGGCATAGTATTTGTAAAGATTTGTAAATTTTGGTTAGGAGGAGCTACAAAATTACTACCTTGATTGTTCACACCTCCAATTTGTAGATGATTAGAATCAATAAGGTCTTGCACAAGATGTTTAAGATTCTTACAATATTTTGTATAATGTCCATTTTGTTGGTGATAATGGCAATAAGAATTTAGTCTAGAGCCTGCAAGAAATGGTTGATTAGGATCATGAGCTCTAACATGAGATAAGGAAAGCATATTCTTTTCAATAAGCTGCAACATGATATTATGAAGGGTATCAGGTAAAGGGGTAAATTTTCTATTCCTATCCGTAAGGGCATATGAATTTGTCATGTTTATAGAAGCCACTTGGTTATCAGTTTGTTGAGTTGGTTGAGCAGAGTTAAGTTAGAAAAATACCCTATTCTATTTCTTTAAAAGTTGGTAACTATTTTGAGTTGCAGATTCATAATTTTCAAGATGGTTAGGTAGATTTTTCACATCACGACCATAAGTCCTATTCTGATAATCACGAAGGGCTATACATAACTATGTAAAGGATGGGAATCTCAACATCTCAAGTTTTCTTTGAAGTTTTCTTTGTAAGTAGGCAATAAACATTCATTGAAGGTCTACATCAGGAATCTTAATGTTTATTTGTGAATAAAACATATGGTATATTGTTATGAAATCAATGAATTTCTCATGCCCTTTTGTTTGTATGTCATTAAATTAGTGAGAGTCATTTTAGGACCCATGTGAATATGGAACTGGTTGTAAAAATCATCAACAAGCTCATTGAATGAACCAATTCAATTATTCGGTAAGGAAGATAACCACTCTAAAGTAGGATCCTTAAATGACCTAAGGAATAGCTTAGTAAAGAGCTTATCTTCAAAAATTAAATCACTACATAGGGTTGTAAAAGTGGAAACATGGCTAACAAGATCTCCTTTGCCACCATATTTCTCAAATCTAGGAACTTCTATACCTTGTGGCATTTGTGCTCTCAATATTTGTAGGGAGAATGGATTGGTTTTGATGTATTGCAAAGGCTAATCATTGTTGTTTTTATTTAGGGTTGCAACTTTTTGTTGGAGGGATTCCATGCTTTGAAAAATTGTGTTAAGGACGTTGTCATTGTTATTAGTGTAAGGTTGAGGGGAATAAGATGGAGTGGTGTATGCATGCAGAGGGAAAGTGAATTGTATGTTTGTGAGGGAGGATGGTTGAGGAGATATTGTATTTGAACTCAAAAAGATAGAAGGATTCCCTATGGAAATACCTAAGTGTTCACATTGCTAGTAGGTTGGATTGTTGTGGTAACTTGAGTACTAGTGTACATGTAGGAATGGAAATAGGAATTGTAGAAGGATGAATAGAATTTTCACCTTGGATTTGTGTACACCCCAAAGCTTGAGTACAATTAGTGATGGTAGGGATGGTGTTGTTAACATTATAAACATTTTTCCTAGGAAGTGAAGTCATGGGAAATGAAGTATGCATACTATGATCCATAGGGGGTTGATTATCAACACTATTAGGAAGAGAGCTAGAAAACCAAAGATCCACGATGAATGGTATATCATTGAATGAAATGAGTCTCAAACTATGTATCACAATAGTACTGCTAATATGACACCAAGTTGTAAAGCTCATACAAGTTTTATGAACTTAGTGTGCAAACCCCAAAATGGAAAGAGGCCTAAAATGCAATGTAATGACCTAGAATGAAATGTGTAAATGCAATTTTCAGATTCTAGGCAAAGCAATTTGCTGATTACACTATGCAACTGTAATCTAAAAATGAAATGTTGTAAATGAAAATTTGAATTTAGAAAATGCACTAAATGAACCAAATTAAGATAGATCTAATGAAATGAATGGAATAGAAAATCAGGAAATTGTAATAAAGGTTTGATAACAACAAACAAAAGCACAAAACATAATTTTTTCAATTCTAGAAATGCACATTAATGCCTGATGAGGGACTCATTCGTCCTATGGTGAATGGGTCCTAGATTAGGGTTTTGGAACTATTTTTTATAGATTTTCAAGCCTTTTCTAATGATTTTTAGATTTAGGTCTACTATAGTAAGTTTCAGGTTTAATTTTCTGTAAATGCAATGTGAAATGCAAGTTAAAAATGTAACAAAATGATGAACTACAAGACAGTTTGATATGCAATTTTTGTTTTGATTTTCAAATGCAAGTTTATATGATCTAAATGATATGAAAGATGAATGATTTTTTTTATTTTTCAAATTTAAATAATTCAAACAATGAAATCCTAAAACCCTAGATGAGATGCAAATTTGAATGAAAAATAAGACACCCTAAATGAGATCTAATTCAATGCAAATGAATGCAAGATCTAATCTAAGAAGAAAATAGACACCAAAATCAGAAAAATACAATGCTCAAGAAGTCATGTTCACCATAATAAGTGGAGGAAAAGTGGGTTTACTAAACTAAATCAACAAGATAATGAACCACACTCTTCACTTGTTATTTCATTCAATTATGCATAGAAGAACATCAGAAAATAAACCTAATTGATATAGCAGTAAAAGGTAGGTTTTAATATGGTAAAATGATGTGTACCTATTGTAGAAAGTGCTTTTTTCTGGCCTCATTAAGGACTCATTCATCTAGTGGCAAATGGGTCCCTACTAGGGTTTTGGAAAATCAATTTTTTGGTTCTATTTTTCAATGTCTACACTCCTAGATCCTCGGTGTTTAGCTCCCAAAATTTATAAATAAATTTTGTAGCTTAGTTTTCATTATCTTGCAAGAAAATGGATAACTTTGAAAACTTTTACAACTTTTGTTCTCCACTTGATCTTCAATCTATAACCTACAGTCGCACATCAAAGGAGAATAAAAATGTGGTTTGTTAGGGAATATGGGTTTTCTTTGGTCAAACCCCATTTTGGTAATTAAACCTTATGATGAAATATTGAAATATGAAGTATGAAACATTAAATAATGATACCTTGGGTGAAATCTTGGATGACAAATCAAAAATCTAGCATGAAGTGGCCTCAATGTATGTAGGTTTTGATCTTGAAATTTGATATGAAACAATGCTTGAATAGGATCTCCAATGCTACATCAACACATTAGCTCAACAACATGCATGAAGCACTATGCCTTGGAGATGATGATATGACCTTTGATTACTGCAATAAACTTCGATAATCTACCCTTGAATGCCTTAAAAATGCTCTTGAATTCTCTTGTAAATGCTCACTTGAATTGTCTTAAGATAACTTGAATTTTATAGGTTTCTTAGATGAAACTATGTGAAATAACCTTATATTTATACTTAAGATTAAATCTCAAAATTCAAATAAAACAAGTTGACATCAGATCTAGGATTTGAAATTATAAAAATACCACCAATAAAATATCCCAAAGGGGGTGTCCTAAGTTAGTGAGGACCCATTCACCATAGGATGAATGGGTCCTAGCATACTTAACTAGGACATATTTTGGGGGATGTGAAATGTCATGTCAAAAGGGGGCCCTAGGACCTAGTGAGGACCCATTTGCGAGGTGGTGAATGGATCCTAGGTCACTATCCTAGGACACATTCCTTGCAAAATTAAGTGTTGTGTAATTTTATTTAAGAGTGTCATGTTTTATTCCTAGGAAAATACAATTAATTACATTTGGATTTGAATTTAAGAGGAAAAGTAAACTCAATTAACCTCAATTAATTAATAAAGTCCTAAATTAGTGTGAAAGTGTAAAGGTACACTTTACAACATCCTAAATAAGGCACCATTAAGTCCATTTTATTAATTCATTCCCAAATTAAGGAAAAATGGATACTTTTTCCATTACTACACTAATAAGCCACCACCTTGATCCATGCCTCACATTCCTAATCAATCTATCCCTTCATTAACATTCAATCTTGACCCTCCATTTCTCCCCTCCAATTTCTATAAATTGGAATGTCCATTCCTCATTTCTCCATCTTAAAATTGGCCATTGTTATGCTGGTGCAATTGTGAGCAATCCAAATTCATCCATTGGAGAAAATCAAGCAAGATTATGGTACATATTAAGCTCAACCTAGGAGGGTCATCAAAGGTATAACACTTGTGTTTTGAATTTGTACTCATTTCAAAGCTTGCAAGTTTCAAATATTATTAAATTGCACTTCTGAGCTAACTTTTCATGCATCCATCGTGAATTTTCATGCCTATGTTCCAAATTATTGTTCCCATGTTCTAGATGTTGGTGCCTCTGTGCTAACTTGTGGCACCTGCATGCATGATATTAGTGCATTTGTTCACTATTTTTACTCTTGAAATTTTGGTAATCATTTGTGGTGTTGTAGGAATTATTTTGTCAAACTAGTAATAGGTTTTGGCTTCTAATGAAGTGTTACCTGGCTTTAATAGTTATCAGTTAAGAATAATAGATCTTTCTCTTTTTATTTACTTTGAAAACTAAAACTACATCATGAAGAGGCCAGATAAAATAAACCCGCAATCTAAAATCATTTAAAATATTTCCAGGTTAAGCAACTTCACTAGATATCACATCTCACATTTCGTTTTGGGTATTAAAATTAACTCTAAACGGTCAAAGAACTCAAATTTTGCTTAAATATTGATGTTTTTGATTTCATGGCCGCCTTTGGTTTTCTGTGCTTGCGCAGAAAAATGCAACACATGCATTGCAAATTACAGTGGTTCCATAGTGGCACTTCTGTAGCAACTTACTGTGCTTGCGTCATACTAAACAGTGCCTTTGTTTTTAGTCAAAAGAGTTTAGCTTAACTAGCTTCATTTTAATTTTTATTGCCTTTGCATCACTTATTATTCAGGAAAATATCAGTAATTCATCTCTTTTAGTTAAAGAAGGCTAATGTAATAGGTATATAGGTTAAAATTGTGCTAACTTATTTTGTAAATGCAAGCATCATTTTTACATATTTCAATACTTTAGTTGTAGACTAGGTAGTTTAATCTCTTTAGTGTTATTTTAGCATTTTGCTACTTTTGCATTATCAATCGTTCAGGAAATATCAATACCTTGCATCTTTTAAATAGAATAGTTAATGTCATAAATATTTAGGTCAAAATTGCATTATCTTATCTTAACTAACACAAGCACCATTTTGCATAATTTGGAACCTCTACTTTTTGTTTAAAATTCTATATTTCTAGGTTTTTGTGCCTTTGTCTCTATTTTTTGTAAAATGAAACTTTCGTTAAGTTTTGAATTTTGATCATTTTTTGGATTAACAAGTGGTGTAGCTGATCAACTGTTGAAGACAAATCTAATAGACTACTAATCTGTGGTTTTGTAAGACGTTAGCCCAAGATTTTTGTTTTTCCACTAATTTAGACACTAAAGTTATATTAGAAGATAAAATAAAATTGTTTGTTGTGTCTGGAAGGGTGCAATAGATGTATGCTCTCCCCTCACACTTAGAGTGATCTTGGGGAGCATAAATCTTTGTATTTATTCATTTTGTTTAGATTTGTGTTCTAGGTAAACATAAGGTTGCTAGTTTTGTGTGTATGCTCTCCCATCATGCTTTATGCGATCTTGGTGATCAAAAACACCTAGCATACCTTTCCATTTAGGAGGCCTGCTTGGGATTTCATCACCCAAGGGAAAAAATCAACCACGTGTACTGACGAGGTATATAAAAGGGGAGAACTAAAGTTGTACCCCTATCTAACCACGTTGTGTTTAGCGAAGCTCCAATTGCCTAGGGAAATTCTAGGCTAGGAGTGTAGGGATGGTCCAAGCTTTTAGTACCTCGCTAAAGTTCCCAACCCATGGTTGCGATAGGTTAGTGTTCACAATTGTGCCTCACACACCCTCTTTGTGTTTCGATGATGCCCAAGAAAATCATTGTGTAACCTAGAAGAGCCATCGAACACATACCAGTGTGGTGTAAGGGATGTGGATCGCACCCTGTAGATTCCCATCATAAGGATCCCTTGAGTGATACAAAGATCATCGGTGTTGCATAAGCTACACACAACTTTCTATGGAGAGGATTATTTGAGTTATCCTTCCATTTCAGGAGGCCCCTAGTTTTCTACTCTCACAAAGATTTCAAGTGCACACACCTCGTATGATGTCCCTACCCTTGGGTTGAAGGAGATTCCATGTTTGGAGAAATCCATGTTCATGGGACCACACTAGTCTATAAACCTACTTGAGCTTAGGATTGTAAACAAGTGTCTGAAGCATTTTCTTGTGCTAAACTAGTGAAAGATGAATCAACCAAAGGGTTGAGGATTGACCATACCTTATAAAAACTTTAAACTTGGCCATTGTGTCTTATTGTTTGTCAAATCTCTTGCCAAAACACTTGAGACTGAGAAACTACACCTAAGACCAAACCTATTGTGCCTCTGATAAAACCTATTGCACCTGAGACCAAACATCCCATGAAAGGATAATCAACATGTAGATGCAATGGCATACATTGCTTCCCTTGTATCTCTTGAAGATTCTTCTATCGACTTCATATTTGTGGTCCATACGATTATAAAACCATCAATAGAGAATAAGATCAAAGAAGTGTTGTTAACCCTTATTGAAAACTCTAGTGACTAATACACATCAATATTCAACTACTTAAAAGAAGGCACCTCTTATGAGGCAACAACTAAAAAAACTAGAGCTCGTCTTCAAAAACTTGCATCTAGATACATAATCCTTGCAGATGTTCTATATAACGATCATTTGACTGTCTTTTACTTATATGTCCCAAACAATTAGATATCCCTATATCCCTTGAAGAAGCTCATGTAGGTGCTTGTGGGGGACATTTTGGAGGAAGATTGTTAGTGAAAAAGTTAATCTGTATAGGATATTATTGGAGACATATGGAATGAGAAAGTTTTTCTCATGTTAAGAAATTTCATAAATGTCAAGAGTATAATGATTTGATTCATGATCCTACTTCAGAGCTGTGTGCCCAAGTTCCTATTTGGCCATTAAAATTTCTTTCTTGCTTGGGGATTTTGAGGAAGAAATATATATATGAAACAAAGAAAAATAGGTTCACCATAATGAGATCAAAATGATGAACCTAATTTCACTTGTATTTCATTCAATTATGAGGCTTATAATGTGTAAATGAGTCTTATAAATTAAATCTAACCAATATAGAAATCAAAAGGTAGGTTTTAAGAGGGTCAAATGTTGTGTACCTATTGCAAAAAGTGCTTTTCCAGGCCTCACTGAGGACTCATTCGACCTATGGTGAATGGGTCATGGCTAGGGTTATGGAAAATCCATTTCTATATTTTGTTCTTCAATGTTTGCACTCCCAGATCCTAGTCGGAGACTATCTAAAACCTAGAAATAAATTTTGTAGCTCATTTTTTGTAATCTTGCAAGAAAGGTGACAACTTTCACAACTTTTCTCTCCAATTGATCTTCAACCTAAAACATGCAATCACACATCAAAGGATAAGGAAAAATGTTGTTTGTTAGGGAATAGGGTTTTGGCTTGGTCAAACCCAATTTTGGTAATTAAACCTTAAAATGAATAAAAACATAAAGGAATGTTGATATGTAACAACTCACCAAACCTTGTTGAAACCTTAGATTGCAAATTTGAAACTTAGCATGAAATTGCATCAATGAGTGTAGATCTTGATCATGAACTTGACATAAGATAATGACTTTAAACACTTGAACTTGATCACCAATGCTACATCATCACATTAGCTCAATTACATGAATGAATTTAACATGATGATATGATCTTTGATTACTGCAATAAACTTTAATAATCTACCTTTGAATGCCTTCTTGAATGCTCTATATTGCTCTTGTGAAAGTACTTTTGATTGCTCATAGAATTCTATATTTCTTAGATGAAACTTAGTGAAATAACCTTATATTTATACATAACTTATCATAAATTACCAAAATTTAAATAACACAAGCCGACATTAGATCTAGGATTTGAAATCATTAAATTACCACCAAAAACATATTCCAAGGGGGTGGGGGGGTTCTAGGGTTAAGTGAGGACCCATTCTCCATGTGGGGAATGGGTCCTAGCATACTTAACTAGGACACACTTCGGGGGATGTTAACTGATATGCAAAAAGGAGGTCCTAGGACCTAGTGAGGACCCATTCGCTAGGTAGAAAAATGGTCCTAGGTCACTAACCTAGGACACATTCCTTGTAAAATTAAGTGTTGTATAATTTTATTTTAAGAGTGTCGGGTTTTATCCCTCAGAATCTATAATTAATTAGGCTTGTATTTGAATTAAAGGGGCCAATTAACCTCAATTTAATCTCAATTAATTAATAAAGCCCTAGATTAGTGTGAAACTGTAAACATACACTTTACAATAGCCTAAATAAGGCATCATTAAGTCCATTTTATTAAGAAGGGTCCTAAAATTAATGTGAATGTGTAAAAAACATTACAAAACTAAATTAAGGTATAATTAGGCTCATTTTATTTATTAATTATTCCCAAATTAAGTGTGAAAAAGGGTTACTTTTTTCTACACTACAATATGCAACAACCTGGCAATTTTATTGTGAAAGGAAAAGAAAAATTGGTTTGCAAGTTGAGAGATTTGTATGGTTTGAAATAGTCACCCAAGATGTGGTACCAGAAGTTTGATACTTTTGTGTTGAAGTTAGGATTTCTTAGGAGCGAAGAGGATCATTGTGTTTATATTATATTTATTGATAAATGGATTCTAATTATTGTCTTATATGTTGATGATATGTTGTTAATGGGTAACGATAAAGTGGTGATTAGGGAGCTCAAGGAACAACTCTCTAACACATTTGATATGAAATAATTTGGGGCTGAAAAATATATTCTTGGGATGGAAATCAATAGATATTGAGCTAACAAAGAGATTTGGAACTTAAGTCAAATTAATTATTTTTATAGAAGTTTGTGAAGATTTAATATGCATGAATATTGTAAGCTAGTTAGTATTTTATTTCCAGTTGCTACTAAGTTGAGAATGGATATGTGTTCCAATTCTAATGATGATTTTGAGGATATATCTAAGGTTCCTTATGCTAGTGTCATTACTAGTTTAATGTATGCAATGGTTTTCACTAGACTGGTTATAGCCCAAGTAGTGGGAGTACTAAGTAGGTTTATACATATAACCTCAATAAAGGGAATTGAACTTTTGTTAAGGGGGTGTTGAGATATTTATGTGGTACTTTATATTATTGTTTGGTTTATCATGGTATTGATGATGTGGTCAAGTAATTAGACATATAGGGGTTTGTTGATGTAGATTGGGCACGTGAATTGGATCATTAAAGGTCCACTAGCAACTATGTATTTACTTTGTTTGGAGGTATAGTGAGTTGGATGAGTAAGAGGCCACCAATAGTTTCATTTTCCACCACTAATGTAGAGTATATGGATGTTACACATGCCTCTAAGGAGGTAGTATGGTTACAAATACTTGGTAGTTGTATTGGTTTTGATTATAGGATAGTGAGGATTGGATGCAACATGACAATAAAAGTGCTATTTGTTTGGCCAAAAATACTATGGATCATTCTCATACTAAGCATGTTGATGTTCAATATCAGTTTATATGAGAGATGGTTGATAATGGTAAGGTTCTAATTGATAAGGTTTACACTTTGGATAATTTTGTAGATTCTCACATGAAGTCAATGACCATGAATAAGTTCTCTCGGTGCAAGAAGGCCATGAGCCTTGATCATAGTACCTAATTTATTATTTGTATCTCTTGGTTGTAATTAAAATTTATAATTTTAAGTGGGAGAATGTTAGTTTAGGTGGAATTTACCTTGCAAAACTATGCCATTTATTTATCTCCATGTTTCTTGGAAAGTGTGGTTGGGGACATGTGAGAAATGTATTTAATTTTGGTTATTATAATTGCATTTTCAATAGGGAAATTAGTGTTGGTGGAGGTTACAAAATACTAGAGGATGAAATGCTCTCTCCTAGGTGTGCACATTAGGAATATGAAGAGTTTTGATTGGGGAGCCACATTTTGAGGGAAAAAGGCATGTCAATTGGTGTGCCACCTAGGAGTTGAACAATCAGCAAAGCATCCTAAATAGCAGAAGTTGAAGGGGCTATGGGTTAGGTTCCCATGTTGAAGAATTTTGCATATTTAATTAATTTAATGACTTGGTTTTCCAAGGAAGGGGCATGGGTTTTTGTGCAAGTGGTTTCAACACCTCTTGTTTTGGTTTAACATTGTGGTTTTTCCTCCAACAAGTTCTTTAAATTGGAGCCTTGAGATGGTGGTTGCATCATGTGCTATTTTAAAGTGTATGAAAGCATCTAGGTTGTAGGAGAATAACAAGGAAGTGTGTTATTGTGTATCTCTCTTTTGAAGATAAATATAATATACTTGCCCTCTTTTCTCATGTGGAGTTTTTTTTCCTAAAGGGTTTCTCCACATAAATCTAGTGTCATATTTGTTTATTGATTTTTCTATTGTGATTAATGTGCAATCACATACATTAAATCATATTTGATATTCTTATTTTCAAATTTGAATAAACATACATAATTTAATATTGTAGAATAGTTTCACATTGTTTTCAACACCTTCGTGATCCAATCTTTTCAATTGTCATCCCCATAGGCACTTAACCCCCTCTCATGAGGCTAAAAACTAGAGAATTATACCATAAACCCTTTTTTATCAATTTATCTATAATCTCGTGCCGTAGAAAAATGGCCCTTTGTCATTTTATTTGCATTTTAGGTCTTGTTTCATGGTGTTGGAACTATGTTGCTTTGATTTTATGATGTAACATGGCTTGAACATGCTTATTTAGATACTAAAATTCAAAGAATGACGTCTTGTGAAGGTGTTGTAAAGTGTTGTAAGACATTTCTACATTCTTCTATACTCTATTTAATACAATTTACCTAAAAATCACCTTTTTACTCATCAACAAGTCCTATATTGAAGTGTTGTAAAGTCTTGCAACAATCCTTCACACTTTTCTAGGCACATCTTCACTATTTACACCTTTCTCATGCTTTATTTTGTCTTTTTATGCCCTCATATGACTTAATTAAGTGTATTTTTGAATGTTATCCCAACAAATAATATTAAATACAACATTATTCTTGACACTTGTTTTTAGGTCATAGGTGGGACCCATTCACCATGGGTGACAAATGAGTCCCCCTTGGCCTCAAATTCAAAATATTTCAAATTTCCTTTTAGGATTTTATTCAAAATCACTTAATGTCAGCCTATGATGAGGTATGAATAGATACTAAGGCACAAGAATTGCATAAATAAGTTATTTTCACCTCATTTTAACACCCATTCATCAAGTTCACTTATCCACTTACTCACTTAAGCATTCAAGCATTCTACATCTTTTCAAGGACTTTGAAGCTACCATTGGCATTACTTTAGAATTACAAGATCCAGAGTTAGGTGAGTTGATATCATTTGTATGTTATTACTTTATCTTTCTCTTGCATTTCATTATCTTTTCAAGGGTTTAATTACCAAAAGTGGGGTTTTACCAAGGCAAACCCCTATTCACTAACCCTGATCATTTTCCCCATTTTGCTTGTGTATTTGTAGCCTTTTGTTTGCAGATTTGATAGGTTATTAGGTGTTGAAGATTGATTTTTATGTCAACTAGGTGCTTCAAGTCAACATAAGTCAAATTCAAGCTTGGAGAGACTTATTTGTTCATTTTCTATAGATTTGACTTTGGTAACCCGACAAGTAGACATTCCCAGATCTGGTGTTGTAGAGATGTCTCCTTGTTTTTTAGAAATTTTAGAGAGGAATGATTTTCCACCTATGGAAAATGAATCCCACCTTAGGATTTGAAACTTGAGTTTTGTCAGATTTCAGATCCCGACAGACAAAAATTATCCTCCAATAGTTTTCCATCAGTAGGACTGATTCGCCACCTTGGGTGAATGAGTCCCACTGTGAAAAATTAGTAAATTTCATTAGCATTCCAGACACTCCATAAAGCTCACATATCATCTAGATGCACTCAAATTTACCCTTGTACCTTTTGTTCTGCATAATTTCTTCATTTACATAGTTGTTTGCATATCACAATGTGTTTTGAAACATAGTTTAAATTACACTCTTACATTCATTCTAGTTCATTTCAATCAGTCAATTGCATTTAGTTAAGTTCATTTAAATCATATCACATTGCACACATCCTAATTTGAGTGTTACATAAGCATTTTTGGACCCAAATCTCTCTCCTTTTAGGTGAAAAACCCTAGAAGTGCAAGAGCAAGCATTTGGGTTCCCAAAAATCTATGTTTCATTTTGGTGAACCCAACTTTTGAACACTTTAAATTTATTATTGCATTCATATCTTGCATCCTATTTTTCATTTGCATTAGCATTCAATTAGGGCATTGATTTGTTATTGCATTCTAGGACCTTTCATTTTGGATTAGTGAAACATTCATTTAGTTTTCATTTTTGCATTCAATTTCATTGATAAAAGTAAAAATATGCATTTTGCATCTGTAATTTCATTCTATAAAACATTTAAATCATCCTTAAAATTCTGAAAAAACACAAAAAATTGCATCTTGGGACTCATTCGCCACCTAGGGCGAATCAGTCCCTCTGCACTTTCTAGATAGTATTTTTGCATTTCTTTTGACAAGTTTTTGCATTCTTGTTCCTTGTTCCTACACTCTATTTTTAGTAACAGATTCTCTATTTTTTCTCATTTATTGGATTTTAGTTTATTGGCATCATGGCATTCTCTTTCAATAAGTTTTGGAATTCCTTCAAATCATTGGTAGACATGTCCAACTGTACCTTTTGATGTGACCTTAATGACCTTGAACAACCTCATGCTCCTTTAACTCCTCATGATGGTCCTCCTCATGATGTAGACATCATTGGAGAAGATGATGTTAGCATGAACAAGTTCTACAATGATTTCCTAGACAATCTAGAATAAAATGTATCATTTTACCCCTCTATGAGATCACAAGAACTTCCTATTGTTGCACCTCCTCATCACTTTGCATATTTACATCCTGAAGTCAACATAGGACCTAAGGTCCCCCCCTCAAGTGGACTTAGTTCCTCTCAACCACCACAATCCCAACCCCTCTATGAGCATAAAGTCACAAACATTCCTATCAACCTTGAAGAAACATATGGTAAAGGATTCACTATATTAAGTAGACAAGGTTGTGACAAACAACATGAACATGACATCCATAAACTTCTTGAACAACAATCAACTATAGCACATACAATAAGATTAGGATATCAAGATCCTTCTCATCCTAATAGACATTCTCTTCAACCTAGGAGAATTCGAGATACTAGTACAGTGGTCTTGAATCCTCCTCCTAAGTTGAACATTCTCCTTCCACCTGAACAACCATTCTCTCCTTCCAATGACAAGGATGTTAGGATCCCTATGGGTCCCCTTCCTCCTACTCATGAAAAGGAGAACCTAGTAAACAAAAACAACCATACAAATTGAAGAAGCTAAAGTTTCCTACACATCCTCCACCCGAATGTGAAAGGAGACTTCAACTACTTTTAAAAAAAGGTCTTATAATCTTACCACCCTCCACTAGATTGGTCATTCATCCTAACGCTTCTCATATATCATATTGTAAATATCATCTTATTCTTGGACATCAAACAAAAGAATGTCAGACATTGAAGGACATATTGGATAAGTATCACTTCACTGATACCAACAGTTTTCCTGTCATTCCTTAAACTAATCTAAACCCATTGGTCATGCTATAGTTGTAGAGTTTCTTATTCTCATTATTGCACAATCCTTTCTCATCACCCATCTCAAATCATTCATGCCTTTCCACTTTGTGGGGGGTGGGGGGGTAATACATTGTTAGCCTTTTCCTTGTAATGCATTTTTTTTTCTCTTAACCATGTTATTCCTTTTTCCACCTGTCTATCCAAGATTGAGAAACCAACAACTTAGTTAATGGTTGACTTACATTTGCATTACTTGTTCTTTTTTCTTTTCATGTGCGTATTGTGTTCCCCCGTATCATGTGTTTGATGTTTCCTCTCTTTGTACACTTCTTCTCACACCTTTATTCTTCTATTTGTCATACTTTTTTTTGTGTTTTCCTTTCTGGGATGACATAAAGAGTAGAGATGCCCTATGTCTCTTCCATGTTGACAAGTCCAAGTTGTCTTTTAAATTTTTATTTTGTGTTTTCCTTTTGGGGATGACACAAAGCGTAGAGACACCCTATGTCTCATCCATGTTGACCCAAATGGTCCTTTTTCCTTTTTCCTTTGTCTTTTCTTGTGTTTTTCCTTTTGGGGATGATGCAAGGCATTGAGACCAAAATGTCTCCTTCATGTTGACCCAAAAGCTTTTTCATTTTCTTTCACCTTTTTGTTTTCATTTTTCTTTTGTTTTCCTTTTGGGGATGATGCAAAGCATCAAGACCACAATATCTCTTCCATGTTCCATTGTGTCATTCTTCTCATTCTATGTACTTGGGGAATGATGATAGTTTCAAGCTCTTTCATGCAAAAATATTGCAGCAATGAACATACTGACCCCAAATCCATAGATCCCTTATGTGTTTGGTGTGATTTCTTTTATGGGGGGCAACTCCCTTTCTTTGTTTTTCATTTTTTTCCCTTGGCATGATGCAACCTAACTTCAAAATATATGATTGGCATAGGGCTTTCCAAGTTGGCTCTCATGTCTTGTTTTCTTTTTGCATTTTCTTTTCTTCTCTACTTTCAAGTAATTGCTCACAGAACAATGTGCAGTAATTCCTTTAAAGTGGGGGGCATACATTACCATTATTTCATTTTTCATTCATGCTTCCTAGTGTAGCCTTGTCATTTACGTGATGTGTTTGTCACTTTGTGGATGACATTGGGTGTGATGTCCTTCATAAGTGTGATCTATCTAAGCATATTACATTCCTCTTGGTGGCTTGATGTGACACATTGCATCCCCTAAGTTGTGAATATACTATTCTTTGATTGGTCCTCTCTTGGGGACATTAGACACAATGTTCCCTAAGTGATTGACCTTGCATAAATTGAACAAGACTCCTTCAAACATTTTACATTTTACACCTTTTTTATTTTTTTCACCTTGCATAATGCAACTTGCATGATTGTGGTACCTTTCCTTTTTGTTCATAGATTTTTCCTTGTGGCAGCTTGTTAAAGATATCAAGTAGTATAACTTTGGCACGGTTGCGTGGGAAGCCCAACTAGCGGCATGAATTTTCCCCATAGCCACTTTTGTGTTTTGTGAGTGCATACCAATTAGCGTATGTATCTTACTTTTTGGGCTTTCTCACCCCTTGGAAAACTAGTTCCGTGGCCCCAGAGTGAGAATTTAGTTGTCCTTTCTCACCCCATCGACAACTAGTTCTATGGCCCCAAAGTGAGTACATATTCTCTTTTTCAAACAATTAGCCTAGATCTCTTTTCACAACTATTTGGATTGATCATCGAAGCTTCATCCAATTCTTTTCAACACTTGTGTGTTCCTTTGTCCTTATGCCTAGTTTTCCATGCGATCTTCATTCTGGGGGCTTGATCATCCCTCTTGATCGTTGCATTCCATCTTGCTAACGTAAGTGCATTCGAACTCTCCCCTTGATGTTCATGGCTACTTTAGTGTGAGTGTGAAGTAGGTTCATCCTCTCACTAAAGTGGGGGCTAAATGTGCAATAAAAAAATGGCCCTTTGTCATTTTCATGGCCTTTTAGGTCTTATTTCATGGTGTTGGAACTATGTTGCTTTGATTTTATTCTATAACATGGCTTGAACTTGCTTATTTAGGTACTAAAATTCAAAGAACGACATCTTGTGATGGTGTTGTGAAGTGTTGTAAGAAATTTCTACATTCTTATATACTCTATTTAATACAATTTACCTAAAAATCACCTTTTTACTCATCAACAAGTCCTATATTGAAGTGTTGTAAAGTCTTGTAACAAGCCTTCATGCTTTTCTAGGCACATCTTCACTATTTACACCTTTCTCATGCTTTATTTTGTCTTTTTATGCCCTCATATGACTTAATTAAGTGTATTTTTGAATGTTATCCCAACAAATAACATTAAATACAACATTATTCCTGACACTTGTTTTTATGTCCTAGGTGTGACCCATTTTCCATGGGTGGCAAATGAGTCCCCCTTGGACTCAAACTCAAAATATATCAAATTTCCTTTCATGATTTTATTCAAAATCACTTAATGTCAGCCTATGATGAGATATGAACAAATACTAAGGCACAAGAATTGCATAAATAAGTGATTTTCACATCATTTTAACACCCATTCATCAAGTTCACTTATCCACTTACTCACTTAAGCATTCAAGCATTCTACAACATCTTTTCAAGCACTTTAAAGCTACCATTGGCATTACTTCATAATTACAAGATCAAGAGTTGGGTGAGTTGATATCATTTGCATTTTATTACTTTATCTTTCTCTTGCATTTTATTATCTTTTCAAGGGTTTAATTACTGAAAGTGGGGTTTGACCAAGGCAAACCCCTATTCACTAACCCTGATCATTTTTCCCCTTTTGCATGTGTATTTGTAGCCTTTTGTTTGATGATTTGAGTATGTTATTAGGTGTTGAAGATTGATTTTTATGTCAACTAGGTGTTTCAAGTCAAATTAAGTCAAATTCAATCTTGGAGAGACTTATTTGTCCATTTTCTATAGATTTGACTTTGACAACCTGACAAGTAGACATTCCTAGATCTGGTGTTGCAGAGATGTCTCCTAGTTTTTTAGAAAATTTAGAGAGGATTGATTTTCTACCTATGGCAAATGAGTCCCACCTTAGGATTGGAAACTTGAGTTTTTTCAAATTTCAGATCCCAACAAATAGAAATTAGCTTCCAATAGTTTTCCATCAGTAGGAGGACTAATTCACCACCTTGGGTGAATGAGTCCCACTATGAAAAATCAATAAATTTCATCAGCATTTTGGACACTCCAAAAATCTCACATATCATCTAGATGCACTCAAATTTACCCCTGTAGCTTATGTTTTGCATAATTTCTTCATTTACATAGTTGTTTGCATATCACAATGTGTTTAAAAACATAGTTTAAATTACACTCTTACATTCATTCTTGTTCATTTCAATCAATCAATTCCATTTAGTTAAGTTCATTTACATCATTTCAGATTGCACACATCCTAATTTGAGTGTTACATAAGCTTTTTTGGATCCAAATCTCTCTCCTTTTAGGTGAAAAACCCTAGAAGTGCAAGAGCAAGCATTTGGGTTCCCAAAAATCTATGTTTCAAATCCTTCCTATTGAATCCTTTTTTTATATATATAATATACCTATGGAGTTTTTCTTCCTTTATCATTTAATAAGGGTCCCAACAACAAAACTAAAATGTTAGTAAGAGTGAGGTGTAGATCAAGTATTTGATCCTAAGTTACTTGACTATTGTCTTTACACCCTATTATGAGTGATAATTTTAATATCATAAATTATGTGAGATGCTATAAAAGGTTACAATATCTACAAAATAATTATCAAAAAAATGATAATATACATGCATTGAAAAAAATGTCATATCTCAAAATAGATAATATATCTACTAGATCACAATGGAATATATTATATTCATCATATATAACTCTAATATATTGTTTATACATTATTACTCATTATTTTCATTATAGTTCATAAATGATTCTCCTATGTTATTACATATGATTTTCTATTATGGATACTCTAACATTTACATCTTCAATCCCTACTTGCACCTCAATATAATTATTATTAAGGAGCATGTTTCTTGCACAAGGTATCAAATTTGGGTATGTTGGTAGTTGTCTAATTATATTGCATCTCCAATGGGGTGGATGTAGCTTGTTGTAAATTTGGCTCTATCTCAATAGTGATCACATCCAAATAAATGTTGGTCACATGACATAGTCGCATCACATAACCCATTTCATCCTATGAATGACATCTAAGAAAAAGTGTTACCATACATTCTAGCTAGATTTTCCTAACCCCACTATATCTTTCCTTTTTTATAATTGCTGATAATGAAACCTAGAAAATAGGGTTTCGAGGTATTTTAGGAGATAGAACACTAAGGTTAGGATCTCTACCTATTTCACTTAGTTTCGCTCAAGGAAACCCTAGAGATCTCAATCCCAAGATGGAATGAAGGAAACAAATGTACTAAAAGTTGTCCTAGGGTATGATTAATATTTAAAGAAGGATTCACCACCAAGATAGGCCTTGGAAAGAAAAGTAACATGCAAAACCTAATTATGATGTGCAAGACTACAATAAATGACCTAGAAATGAATGCAAAATAGAATAGAAAACCAAGAGAACATAGAGGTGCACCTAGAAACTTGTAGCAGCTTGAATGAAGACTTGAAATGATGGAAATACTTAATTTAATGCACATTGGGACTCATATGCTAGACTGTGTGATTTAGTCCCATATTAGGGTTTCTAGGTAGGAACTAAAATCTGGTAGTGGTAGGTCTGGAACTCTTGAAATCTAGAAATTTGGTTGTACTAGGACACATATACCAGAAGTGGCATATTAGTCCTGCTTAGCTTTTTCGAAGGATGAAGATGTGAATATTCTTTTCAATCTCTACTCTATCTTTTCAACTTGATTTCTGGATCTGAAATGTTAAATCCTGCTTTGTAGGTGTCTTTTAATGATCTTGTAAACAAGGTGACACTTAGGAGAACTTTGTAAAATTGATAACTTCTTTCCAATCTTACTCCTTAGATGATCTTCAACCTAGATCTACAAATCACACATGAACTCTAGAAATAAAGGCTACAAACATGTATGAAATGTCTCCAATGGATGTGGATCTTCACTCTTGCTCGAATGTTGTAGATCTTTACTTGAATACTCAATTGAATCATGAAACCCTACATCACAATTGTTAGATAAAAAAAAAACATGATGCATGATGACTTTGAAATAATAATTGATACTTGAATAATGCTCCAAAATGCTTGATAATCACTCTTGAATGCTCTTGTAGACTCAATTTCACTAAAATAATGCTTATTCAACTTGCTAGACCACCTGATTGCTTGTTAGGAGAAAAATGGGTGAAATAACCTTGTATTTATACTTGTTTATGCCTAATTTCTTGAAATTACAACACTACAAGCCAACATCAGATCTAGGAGAATATAAATCCTGCCAAGAATTTAAATTTAATTTAGGTTTAAGCCACATGGGACTCATATGCCAAAAGTGGCATATGAGTCCCATTAGGCTATGCTATGGGACACATTTTTCAAGAAATGCTTAGATTAATGTGAAATCTTGATGGGGGCCCCAAAATTTAGGTAGGACCTATAAATACAAGGTGGTGTATGAGTCCCATTTTAGTAAATCTAGGCCATACAATCCAAAAACATTAATTTTTGATTGGTCATTACATATGTGTCGGTATTATCCTTCGAAAGATGCATTAATTAAGGCTTGTGGATGAAAAATAAGGCCAATTAAGGCATAAGGAAGCCCAATTAATTATTAAAAACCATAGATTAGTGTGAAAATATAATAAAACACTTTACAACACCCTAAATAAGGCATAATTAAGTCCATTTAGTCCACAAGGGCCCAAAAAATTTTGAAAGTGTAGAGGGATACATTTTTCTACACTATATTTAGCCCCCACTTTAATGAGAGGAGGAACTTGCTTCAAACTCACACTAAAGTAGATGAAATCAGATCAATAAGGGTTGAAATGTACCAATTCCATTATAGGAAAAAAATGAACAAGAGGGTTGCGTAAGCCCCTAGGATCAAGATCCTATGGAAAATCAACATAGGCACAAACAAACATACATGAAAATGATAAGTAGTAACAAGGTACAAGAACACACTATTAAAGGCATAAAGAGAAACCAAAAAAAAGAAAAAAGGGTTGGATCAAGCTTCGACCATTTTTCTAGCATGTTGTGGATTAGATCTAAGTTTTTTGTCCAAAAATGCATGCTCACTATGAGGTAATTAAACTTTAGGATTTTTTGTTGCGTGAGTATCCGAAGAGGTGAGAAACATGCACACGTGGCCAATATATGCTCACACATGCAAGAAAGTGGCTATGGGAAAGTAATTCCTAAGTTTGGCTTCCCATTCAACTAGACCAAAGCTATACCTTCTGATAACTTTGATAAGGCTCCACACAACAATGAACTTCTAGCTTCATGAGAAAAGCAAAGCTTCACATGCTTGATACTCATAAACAAACAAGATGGTACCACAAGCAAGTAAAGTGTGTTATGCAAGGTGGCCATATAACTGAAATTGTAATGTAAGGTGTATTCAAAGGAGTTTTGCTTAGTTCATGTAAGGTCTTAGCTTAGGGAACATTGTTCCTAATGTCTCCAAGAGAGCACCAATCGAAGAATAGAAGATTCAAAACTTAAGGGATGCAGTCTGTCGCATCAAGTCACTAAGAGGAATATAATATGCCAAGAGATATCACACTTTTGAGGGACATCACGCTCAATGTCAACACAAAGTGAAAGACGTGTCACATGAAGTAAGTAGACTACACAATGAAACATGAGATGCAAAAGAATAATGCCAATGTATGCCCCCACTTTAAAGAAATTTCTAAACACCATGCTATGACCAATTACTTTAAAGTAGCAAATAATAAATGCTAACAATAAAGAGGACATGAGAGCTTATTTGTAAAGCCCTATTCCAAGTCATATGTTTCCAAATAGATATATGTCATGAAACAAAAGGAAGGGGTTTCCCCCAAAATGAAACTCCAAACACACGAGGGATCCATGGATTCGAGGTCAGTTTGTTCTTGCTACAATGTTTTTAGAGAGCTAAACTATCATTGTTCCCCAAATACTCATGGAACAGGAAGAATGAAACAAAGGGAACAAAAAAAGAAAATCCTTTTCGGTCAACATGGAAGAGACATAAATGTCTCGACACCTTACATCCCCAAAAGGAAAAAACACAAGACAAATAAAAAGATAAAGGAAAAGCTTTTGTGTCAACATGGAAGAGACATGAATGTCAAAGCCTTGCATCATCCCCAAAAGGGAAACACAAAAAAAAAGATAAAGGAAAATATTTTTGTCAACATGGAAGAGACATGAATGTCTCTATTCCCTTGGCCATCCCCAAAATGAAAAACACAAGAAAAAATGAAAAGATAAAGAAAAGGTAAAAGATTTACGATATAGAGAAGAATGTAGGCATAAATAGAGGAATGCCACAAAGGGAGATATACATCAAATAAAACAATATAGGGGATCAAATTATGCACATACAATCACACAAAAAGAAAAAATAAAAAGAAATGATGCAAAAGACTAGTAAGGAAGATTTGAGTCAACCTATTAGCAAATCATCCACATCCCAATCATGGTTATTTTATATAGAATGCAAACAACTAGCCAAAGGGACAATAGGAAGTGTGGTACTATAACAAGGCTATCTAATTCTTGTCCCCATTGAGTGCAAGAAAATAATGAGTCAAGGTAGGTTATGGGAAAGATCCCCTTGTGTTTTGAAAGGATTTGCAATGAATGTAAAGCATGCAATAGTGAGAATATGATGATTATTTAGCTATTACATGGCAAGGAGTGAGAGGACATGCTTTAAAGAACTATTTCTATGATATCAAACTTTTTGAATATTATTTTAAAGCATGACACTCATCAGTACTATGTCGAAGGACTCTATGATATCGACAATGTGATGTATTTGTATTTTTAGTATTGGGAGATCGATATTTTGTTATGGGTGGTAATGTAATCAGTCCTTGGTGTAGAAGTATTTGCAGAGTTCTTTCAGTTGTAGATGGTGGATAAGGGAATTATAGTTTCTTTAGTTTGTAAGGCCTTTGTCACTTTCTAGATTCACCAACTTCACATGTTGAATGTTGAGGAGGACCTAAGATTATCCTCTCATCCTTATCATTGTTACGAGGTATTGGTTGTTCATTATGAAGGAGGAAACTCATATTGAGAGGAGGATCTTGATATCCCAACCCTTTTGTATCATCAGTTGGTATTTTCTCTAAGAGTTGATGAATTTCATATTCACTTGTTGTATCACATCCTTGTTCTCTCAAGATTGTGAATCCTTTTCCATATGTCTCTTCTAGCTTAATGGGAGTGTTGGTCACTTTGTTAATGTAGAAGGGTTGATTGTTTGCTTGATTAGAGGAACTAGGTTCGACTATTGTAGGGAAATTAGACTCAACTTGTAACTTAGTTTCAGGATGTAAGTAACCAAACATCTCAGGTGGTGGTATTATACAGGGTACTAGTTGTTTCATGGATGTATAAAAGGATGCATTAGTCTCAAGGTTATTAAGGCAATCGTTTAGGAATTTATTCATGTCATCATCTTCTTCAATGATGTCAACATCATGAGGAGGAAATTCATTAGAAGTTGAGTGAGCGTGAGTAAGTTCCATTTCATTAGGGTCATTTCCAAAAGCACAACTTGACACATCCACTAATGATTTCAAGGACATCCAAATCTTACCAAAGCACATATCCATTATGAACTATAATGCAATGATCTAGGATACAATATACAAATTCAAGTTTGAAATAAGGAAATGCATGAAATGAACTAATTTAAGCTAGATGCAATTAAATTAAGAAAACATAAACTCTATAAATTGAAACAAATAACTAAAAGTAGCAAACAGAAACACAAAACAAAGTTTTTAATGCTGAAAAATGTAGTTGAAAATCTCAAATGGGACTAAATTTCCTAGTGGGGTGTATGAGTCCCAATCAAGGTTTTTTAGGGATCTATATGTTGAATAACAGTCACCATAGAATACCCAAAAATTATGAAAAACCAATTGTATTAGGACTAAATTTCTGAGAGGGGCATATGAGTCGGAAAATTAGGGTTTTTGTACTATTTTCAGCAAATTCTATGTGAATGTTATGTTTTATATTTTGGATGTTGTCTAAGCTGAGTGAAAATGTATATTTCAAATGAAATTCAACAATGTAATATGTAAAAATGCAACCTATAAACTAATGCAATGTTTAGAAACCCTAGATGCCAATTAACTAATGCAAAACCTAATGCAAAGCTTATGCAAGGTAGATCTAGGATTATGATGCACTCCAAATTAGAAATAAGATGTTCTAAATATAGTCTCACCAAAATGAAACCTAGGAAATAGGGTTCCAAGGTCTTTTAGGATGATGGAACACTAGGGTTAGGACTTAGACCTATTTCACTTAGTTTCACTCAAGAAAATCCTAGAGATCTCAATCCCAAGATGGAATGAATGAAAGAGATCTACTAAAGGTTGTCCTAGGGTATGATTAATGAATAAAGAAGGGTTCACCACTGAGCTAAGTCTTAGAAAGACAAGTAACATGAAAAACATAATTATGATGTGCAAGACTACAATAAATGACCTAGAAATGAATGCAAAATAGAATAGAAAACTTAGATAACACATAGGTGCACCTAGAAATATGTAGCAGCTTGAATGAAGAATTGAAATTCTAAAAATACTAAATTTAATGCACACTAGGACTCATACACTAGGCTGGGCGATTTAGTCCCAGATTAGGGTTTCTGGGTAGGAACTGAAATTTGATAGTGGTAGGTCTAGAACTCCTAAAATATAGAAATTCAGTTGTACTGGGACTCATACACCAGCAATGGAATAGTAGTCTTTCTTAGCTTTTTCAAAGGATCAAGATTTGAATCTAGTCTTCAATCTCTGCTTTGTCTTCTCAACTTGATTTATGGATCTAAAATGTTGAATCTTGTTCTGTAGGTGTCTTTTAATGTTCTTGTAAACAAAGTGACAATTAGGACAACTTTGTAATTTTGACTTCTTTCCAATCTTTCTCCTTAGAGGATATTCAACCTATATTTGCAAATCACACACAAACCCTAGAAATAAATACTACAAACATGTATGAAATGGCTCCAATGGATGTGGATCTTGACTCTTGCATGAATATTGTAGATCTTGACTTGAATGCTCACTTGAATAATGAAACCATACATAACAATTGTTAGCTTAAAAAAAAACATGATGCATGATGGCTTTGACATGATGCTTGATACTTGAATAATGCTCCAAAATTCTTGATAATCACTCTTGAATGCTCTTTAATGCTCTTGTAGACTCAAATTTTCTATAAGGATGCTTATTGAACTTCCTAGATCACTTGATTGCTTGTTAGGGGAAAAATGAGTGAAATAACTTTGTATTTATACTTGTTTATGTCTAATTTCCCGAAATTACAACACTACAAGATGACATCAAATCTAAGAGAATTATATCATACCAATAATTTGAATTTAATTTAGTTTTAAGCCACACAGGACTCATATTCCAGAAGTGGCATATGAGTCCATTTAGGCTAGGCTACGAGACACATTTTTCAAGAAATGCTTAGATTAATGTGAAATCCAAATTTGGGCCCCAAAATTTAGGTGGGACCCATACACCCAAGGTGGTATATGAGTCCAAGATCACTAAATATCGACCACACAATCCTAAAACATTAATTTTTGATTGGTCATTACATATGTGTCAGGATTATCCTTGAAAAGATGAATTAATTAAGGCTTGCGGATGAAAAATAAGGCTAATTAAGGCATAAAGAAGCCCAATTAATTAATAAAAACCATGGACTAGTTTGAAAGTGTAATACAACACTTTAAAAAACCCTAAATAAGGCATAATTAAGTCCATTCAGTCCACAAGGGCCAAAACAAGTGTGAAAATGTAGAGGGATACATTTTTCTACACTATAGATAATAAATTTGGATTGTGATATTTTTATGTTTAATTGCATGAATCAAGCTACTAATTATATATTTCTATATCTTTTCCTATTCTTATGGATCATATATCCCAAAATTATAAACACAAATGATGAGATCTAGTGGGTTGCATTACTTTTCATGGAACCTAGTATCCTTAAATATTTACTTAACATGGATGCTCGTGAGTTCTAATTTACATTACAATACATGTTCATGTTAAGATTCTCATGCATCTTAATTTAGGGGAAAATTTTAATAGATTTTTTCCCTACTTATGATAATTTTCATTTTGATGGAATGGATTAATATAATTACATATTTATAAATGGAATGGTCTTGTGGGAAGTCAATCTGATTCCTTGATCCTTCATATATCACACTTTGACATTATTTCATTTGTTTAGGAACTATGTAAATTACCATACATATGATATTTATTAATATACCAATTATTTCTCACTATGTCTTGACATTAATTCTTTACATATAAATATATTCATTTTCTTGTCCTAGGTCAACTCAATCATAGAACTAATCTCATACTACATTCAAATTTTCAAATTCAAATTTTATTAACTCATTTCATTCCTATCATCAACCAAATCGATATAATTTCATGTGACTATTGTTATGTTTTGGTAATTAAAGGAACTAAATGTGAGTTCATTAATAATTCACTAAAATATATTACACATTGTAGAGAAGAATCATTATAGGAACTCTTCATTTTTACTATTAAAAGGAGCATAATTCTACAATAAATCATCGTAGCACATCACATGATCAAAGACTAGGTTTTTTAATATTCCCATGACAATAAATATAGTCTAATATTTATATGGTGGACCTAACAAAACTTGGCCCTTACAATTTGATATTTTACCCAAGGTATTTAATATTAATTTTATCCCTTAATAGCTACCAAAGGATAATGAATATAATGAATCAAATAGTATAAGTTTCAAAAAATGAGTACATTTATTTTTCTAAACCTAAGTGTGGAAGCATAAAGCCTTATCCCACTTGTGGGATGATGAACAAAAAAGGGCCTTGGAAGGAAATTTTTTTTGGACACCTTTGAATGAAGGTCCTCTATTATAAATTACAAGGCCTAGCATACAAATATAGGGTTTGAATGAAGGCCCTTTTTCCCATTATTTTGATATTGTACACAAAAAATAACTTAGGAAGGGGTCTCTAACTAAAGGTATCTTTAAATAAAGGGCCTTTAATTCAATATCCTTCATACTGAATATAATTCAATATTAGTTGAACTAGATGTAATAATGGTAGAAGGAAGTGAAGAAGATGATGCCTTATTTAAAGCTAAGATATTGCAGCTTGTTCAATAAAAAGATGGGATGAAGAAAATTGCTGACTTATGGTAGGATAGACCCTCATATGAGCGGGACCTAATTGAGAACACACAATGAGTTCTTACTTTGTGCATAATAACATTGGTTTGGAGAGTTTTCCTAATGTGCTTCCAGAAGAATTAATTGGATGCATCAAGGAAGCTATGGTATCTAAGTCCCTGGACACGAAAGAGGAAGAAGTAATTCTACATTTGAAGGAGCAATTTAGGTTGTCCCTTACCAAACTAAAAAGGAAAATGAATTAATTGAGAGAATGCATTAGTTCATCTAACAACATCTAAAAATATTGTCTTTGGTGGCCTCATGTTGTTGGGAGATATAAGGAAAAGCTGGAGCAGATTGAAGATGAGTTGGTCAAAATTGGTAAAGATTACAGTATGTTTTAGGACCAGGATGGAGCAGTCAAGAAAAAGATCTAGGAATTGTAGTCTGAGCATGCAAAAGTTAACTTTTCCATAAATAATCTTATGGACACCTTTTGGAAAGTTAAGGATCTGACTGAATACAGGTTGGAGCAGCTAATTGAGGTCTTGAAGAAAGGAGAGAAGTTAGAAGAGGAAATTACAATCGTAAAATATCTCATTCAAATTATTAACAAGACATCTGAGAATAATAAAATGATATTAATCATTGCGATTTAATTAGAAGCATGGAAGAAATTTCTTCTGAGAATGAAAGATAAGTACAAGTTAATTTTCTAAGTTGTAGGTGTACTTCAAATTTTGAATTTTTGAAAGGGGGAGAAAGCTTAGTGAAGATTATATTTGTCATTGATGTCTAAGGGGGAGTTTGAGTTTTGAAATTTTTAATATTCTAACACTTAGTAATTTTTCACTAAGTGTTGCCATCAATGCCAAAGGGGGAGATTATTGGAATATGGATTTTTTGATGGCATGTGGCTTCTAGTTTTGTTAATGATGGCAACCTAAGTCATCTCTCTGGTCCACATATTAGAATTTATCCATACCAGCAAGATAAGTAAAGAACAGTGTTCTACTGGTAGAAAGTATGAATAATAGGGTATCCAGTTAGTTAGTCGATCTGTACACCTCACCATATCATCATTTTGAGTTGTGGATCTTCGAGAAAGTTTGTTAAGAATCTATACTATCTTTTTGTTAAGTTTTGTGATGTTGCAGTGATCTGTGTATGAGTTAGGAGATTTAGTTGGATGCTTTGGCAGAATGTTTTTCTGTCTATTTGCTCATTGTGGCTGACTTAGTGAATGTTGCAGATGTATAAGGAGTAATTGATTTTTTCTTCTTATGTTGGCTATTTTTTTTGGGTCCTAGCTATGTCTTAGCCGACTTTGGTGGGTGTGCATTAAATTTAATTTGTGATTTGAGCCGACCATTGAAGGATATTTCATGTTTTTTTAAAGCTGACTTGAAGTGATTAAATCTTTATTAGCGGATATATATATATGAGATCGATAATTTATTTTGTGTGAGGAAGAAGAAAGTGTGTAAGTGTGCAAGTGTGTGAAGAGTCGAGTAGATGTATGAGAGTGAATATCAGAAGATATATTGAGCGAAGTTTGTTTGTACAGAAGAAGGGTTATTGTGAAGCAGAGCAGAGCAAAGCAGAAGTGAAAAATTGGATAGAAGGTCTAGAATCTACTTAATGCGCTTAATTGGAATTGAATCTAGGCATTTGGAGATTCTATCCTCTTAGTTCAATTTTTGTTGTAATCACAAAGATTTTGTAAGTAAGCCTTTCTTATCTTGAGAAAAGAGCTCTATGCAGTGTGCCTGAATGCAAGTACATTCCATTTTATTCATACTTTTAATAGAGTATAATTGTGGATTAATTTCCACCATTTTTTTCCCCTAATAGGGTTTCATGTAAAAATATTAGTGTTATGGTGCTTTGATTATCTTGTTTGTGTGCTTGCATCTTTATTTTTTGTTTGTGTTGTAAATGATTTAAGATCTAGATTTAAAGTTTAAATCTATTGGCATATGGCTTGTTTGATGGCATGTGACTTCGAGTGTTTTCATTGATGGCAACCTAAGTCATCCCTTTGGTCCAAAGATCAGAATGTATCCATAATGGCAAGATAAGTAAAGAATAGTGTTCTACCAACAAAAAGTATGAAGAATAGGGTATCCGATTAGTTAGTCGATCTATATGTATCACTGGATCATCATTTTGAGTTGTGGGTCTTTGAGAGAGTTTGTTAAGGATCTCTACTATCTTGTTGTTAAGTTTTGTGATGTTGCATTGATCAGTGTATGAGTTAGGAGATTCGATTGGATGCTTTGGTAGGATGTTTTTGTCTATTTTCTCTTTATGGCCGACTTAGTGAATGTCACATGTCATGGATGTATAAGGAGTAATTGCTTAATTGTTTCTTGTGTTAGTTATTTTTTTTAGGTTCTAGCTATGTCTTATAGTTATTTTTTTTAGGTTCTAGCTATGTCTTAGCCAACTTTGGTGGGTGCACATTAAATTTAATTTGTGATTTGAGCTGACCATTGAAGGATATTTCATTTTTTTTAAAGTCAACTTGAAGCGATGCAATCTTTGTTATAGGATATATATATAAGATCGGTAATTCATTTTTAGTGTGGAAGAAGAAAGTGTGTAAGTGTGCGAATGTGTGTGAAGATTAGAGTAGATGTATGGGAGTGAATATCAGAAGATCTGTTGAGCAAAGTTTTTTTGTATAGAAGAAGGGTTTTTGTGAGGCAAAGTAGAGCAAAGCAAAAGTGCAAAATTGGACAAAAGGTCCAGAATCTAGTTAATGTGCTTAATTGAAAATAAATCCAGGAATTTGGAGATGCTATCCTCTTAGTTCAATTTTTTTTGTAATCACAAACATTTTTTAAGGTAGTGAGCCTTCCTTATCTTGAGCAGTGAGCTCTAGGCAGTGTGCCTGAATGCAAGTGCATTCCCTTTTATTCATACTTTTAATAGATTATAATTGTGGACTAATCTCCACTATGGTTTTTCCCCTAACAGGGTTTCCATGTAAAAATATTGGTGTTATGGTTCTTTGATTATCTTGTTCATGTGATTGTATCTTTATTTCTGTTTATGTGTTGTAAATGGTTTAAGATCTAGATTTAAAGTCTAAATTGTTGAATGTCATTGATTCACCCCCCTTCTCAGTGTTCCCTAAATCCAACAAAGTGAACCTTCAACATATTCTCACTTACTTTTAAACTAATTTTTTTTTAGAGAAAGGCTTGGGGAATCAAACAAAACTACCATGAACCAATAATTTGTATTAAATGCTAGTCCTTGGATAATATTTTCAAAAAGTAGAATTGATGTAGGCGCATCTTTGGATGCATTTTGTGTCATCTTGCAAAGTTTTTATTTTTTAGTTGATTTGATGTGTTTTGATCAAAAAATTTCATTTGAGATCATTTGGAGTCATGTAGAACCATTTTTGGATGTCTAGGTGAAAAGTTGTCACATAATGCAAATGTTTCAAAAAGTTGAAAATGTTGTCATGTCAAAGTTGTGAAAAAGTTTTTGGTTTGGGAAGTTAGGAATTAGTTTTGGACATTGGGAATGCATGTAATGGGATAAATATGAGATTTACATACATATAACAAGGTTGGGGAAGGATGGGAATGAGATAAAATCATTTTGGCACATTCTTCTTCTTGCATTTTTTGTTGAAACAATATGTAATCTTTATGGTACAACCTTGTATGGTACATTATGGACATGAAATAAAATGGAAAGGTTGAAGATGGTTTTTAGGCTATAATTATTTTTTTTAAAATCAATTTCATTAATTTTTGAGTGAGATATGGCAATTTCATTGAGGGAAGGTCAGTATGTTTATTTTTTCCCAAAGTTTGCAGTCTAAAACACACATGCCACATATATGTATGGTCTAGTACAAACCATAACACACCTTGAGAAGTTGGTGATGTGTGTGACCTTACAAATTATTTTGGTTTCATGCATTTTTGTTGAGTTTTGTGTGTGTTATGACATTTTTACTAAGATCAGGTCTGAGACTCGACTAGGATTTCAAGCGACCTAGAAAATTTTATATCTTTGTTTTCCACCTTCAAAAAGTTATAAAAATTGTTAGAAAGTTTTGTTTTAAGGATATCTAAAAACCCTTTTGGGATGAAGCCTTTAAAATTTTTCATGTGTGAGGAATCAATGACAGTGTTCTCTCATTTGTATGTAAACAACCTTAAAACCCTAGTGACTTAAGGGTTTGATAAGATCTATACTTTGTGTGAACCTAGTTGGTTAGAAATAAATAGAACATGTTGTAAGAAGACTGAAATATCAAGGAAATCATGCATCATGCTGGTTTTTCCTTGTTTAATGCACATTAGGTTGCCATGGAAATGTTTCCAATGCGATCTAGAATGCATTTAATCATTGTTTGAAATGAACCAGTTTATGAAAGTTTGTTGGCCCCACAGTTGTTGTTGCGCAAAATGGCCAACTTGTTAATTATTGATACAACTTCTAGAGTTAGCGGATCCATGGGAGGTGGTTAGTCCATGCCAGGAATCCCAAGGGGAGCATTGACCATTTTCCAACAATCCCCCCTCAACGTTACTCGAGGGAATTTGAACCCGACACCTTTGGCTCTAATACCAATTGTCAAATAAGACAACTAAGAGGGGGGTTGAATCACTTGTCATAGATTTAATATTTTAATTCAATCATCATAACTAATTCTTAACACCACTTAAGTGATTTATTATCAAATGCCAATGCAAAAACTTAAATCCAACACATAAAAATAGTAACACCAGATTTACGTGGAAAGCTTAATAAAAGAAAAACCATTGTGAGGATTAAATCACACTATAGAGAATAGAAAAACTAATTACAAAAGGCTCATTTCTTGTGAATCAAGGCTCATTTCCAAGATAAGGACTCATTGTCTGAAACAAGGACTCACTGTGCAATAGTGCTAATAACACGAAGGGATCACTGCCACAAAGATACAAAGAAGAAAAATAAGACTTATTGCGGAGAGAAGAAAATATCAATACAACAAAGGATTCCACCATAATCACTCATATTCATGCATGAATGATAAATTTCACCTTTAGCTCACTACTTCCAGAAACTCAACATTAAGGCTTCACAATTATCTTCCACACTTGCATCACTTACACTTACTGGATAGCATCAATTTCACACCAATCTTCTCTTTTTATTTTCCACTTACCTCTCTTCTAGATCCTCTTGTATATTTTTCATCACTAACTCATCCTATATTTATACCATCTTCAACTTCAACTTTGAAATGTATCCAAAGTTGGCAATCCAAATTCAAATTCGAATTAGGTCAGCACTAAAACATCCTAGGGTGGAAATAGAATGAGGGTGACCCAAACACACTTCATAGGGACCCAAATAGATCCAACACACTTCATCAACTCTGAAAGTAGTTTTCAACACAAGGTCGACCAAACTAGTGTAAAACACATAGAACCATTAAGAAAAAACTTTCCAGATGCCAAAATTATCTTCAATAATATCAAGGCAACTCAAATCTAGAACTACAAGTCATAAGACTTCATCAAAGAGAAATACAAACCAATAACATTTCTCCCGGACCTCAACTAGAAACATAGAAAACCATAGTTCATAGTTGGTGAACATAACTTGCATTGTATAATGAATCAATAGCTAAAAGTATGGATATAGAAACTTCTAACAACCATGATCAACATATCTAAACCATAAAAATATAGGAGAAAATTTGGAGCAAAACCTAGAGCAACCACAAAACACTTGCAACATATCTTCTTTACAATTTTCTCAATATCATCTGTGATAGGTCGAATATGTGCATTAGAAAATGAGCTGCAAACTAAAGAGTGCAAATAAACACCAAAACAACCTACACCTCAAGATTAGCCTAAGTTGGAATCAACACAAAATAAAAGCAACAAATGGAACTTTATACCTTGTGTCAAATCGATCCTTTGGTTGGCCCTTCGATCTTTGATGTGTATGCTCCTTGGATGGCACAAGATGCAAGCTAAATGATGATGTGAGGATAAGTGCAAATGGATGAAAACATGAAAATGGCTAAGTGTAGGTTAAGAAATAAAATTGTAAGATTTTGGCTAGAAAAAATGATCTCTCCTAAAATGAGAGAAATAGGGGGTATTTATAGGAATTTTGAGAATTCCTAGAAGAAATGGATGGCCAAGATTGAGCCACCAAATATCAAGATGTAGGGCTAAGGTGAGTTGAGAACTCACAAGCCCTCACATCTTGACATGTGGCATGTGATATTTCCCTAAAAGGTGAAGTGGACATGAGATGGAAGGATAGGACATGACATGGAGGGGGGGTACAAAGTACCTTGGGATTGGACAAGATCTCCTCATAAAGGAGGTCCTTGTCCCCATGTGGGTGAGAGGACATGTGAGGAATTAAAATTTCCTCAAATATTCTCATGGGGAGATGGGAAAGAATAAAGAATAAATAGAGGACATGTGGGGAGAAGTGAAGGAATTAAAAATTCCTTTTGGGTGCATTGGGGGATTAAAAGGTGAATTAAAAATTCACATGGGGAAGTGGAGTGCCTTGCCCAAAAGGAGAAAGCCTTTAATAAGGTTGATTTAAGGACACATGCCATAAGTGGGGGGGGGATTAGGTTAGACTAACCAAATGATTAAGGTTGTGTAAGTACTTAATTAGATGGACTAATGACTCATTAGGAGCAAGTGGGAGATTATGGAGGATGTGACCCTAATGATGATTAAGGGTGTGCACATGCTAACCCTAGTTAATTAGAAGAAGATGAAGTAATTAATTGATTAGAGACCAACTCTGCTGGCTGATGTGACCATGAGAGAGAAAAAAAGAGGAATTAAAAATGAATTTTAATTCCAAAAGGGGGAATATGACTAAATAAAATGGTATATTTATTTAATT